>JAOQGH010000062.1:818871-848816 GCA_025769975.1 Gallinago jamesoni | reverse complement strand
CTCCTAGGGCTCCCCTCCCTCATCCAGAGTCCCTCCCCATCTCTCCTGGAGCCCCTTGAGGGACTGGAAGGGGCTCTCAGGTCTCCCCAGAGCCTTCTCTTCTCCAGGCTGAACCCCCCCAGCTCTCTCACCCTGTCCTCCCAGCATCTCCGTGTGCTCCTCTGGTCCTGCTCCAACAGGTCCATGTCCTTCCTGTGCTGAGGACTCCAGAGCTGGACACAGTGGTCCAGTTAGGGTGCCACCAGAGGGGAGTGGAGTAATCCTCCAAAGTCCTCTGCTACAGTGCCACCAGGGTCACATCTGGCTCAGCTGATGGCCACAGGTTGTCCCGGGCTGACCACAGCTACCTGTCAAAGCGCAGTGTATCAGGAAGGATTAGAACATCTGTGAAAAGTAACTGGTTGCCCTGTGACACCTCTCACAGCAGCTGGGAGACTCCTGTCCAGTCAGAGGGATGAAGATACGGGCTGGAAAACCAGTTTCCAACCACAGCGGGATGGGAGCATTCACAGGGAAGAGCCGGCTACGATCCCTCATCTCAGTTTCCTGCTGCTCTACCTACCGGTGGCTGAGAAGACGGTGGAGGCGAGGGCCCTGGAGAGCCCTTCATCAGCTCAGCTGGCTCCCTCCAGTCGATTAAAAAGCACTAAAGGTTGGGTCGGAGGAAGAGCCGGCAGCAGAACCAAGTGCAAATTAACGGGCGGAGGAAGGAGGGTTTTTCTGCCACTCAGCAGAGCTGGAGCAGCCCTGACATGAAGCCACCTCAGCTGGGAAGAGGTTCTCTCTAATTGCTTCACATCACACCAGGGCGGGCAGCAGGAGCAAGGGGCCGGGGGGAGGCCCAGACCCCCGTCCTTCCTCAGCAAATTGGCAGCCGTGACCCTGGGAGGAGGGAGATTTCCGTGGGGCGCGGGAGCACGGCACCTGTGGAAGAAGCCTGGGAACCTGCCTCAGCAAGTTTCAGCTCTCACCTCTTTTTCTTCTTTGCAAAATTAAAGATGTAACGCTTCCCCCTGAAAGCAGACAGAGTTTTCTGCCTTCCATCTGCCAAAAAAAAAAAATCATTCGAAATTTTTTTTTTAAATGGTCATTTTTCCCCCAGAACCAATTCCAACTGACAATGTTCAAGGTTGTGTGAGGCAGCAGGTACTTTCAGACACTTCAGAAAAGGGACAGCAAGCTAAATACCACCAACAGGTATCCACCCGGGGTCTAGCCCCTGGTGACCCTGCTCCTTCCTCATCCTGGCAAAGCCCCGAGGAAAGGCCCTGGGAAGAGACACGGAGAGTCCGACCCTCCTGATGTGTGGGGAAGGGGGAGTTCCCTGGAGATGGAGCCAGCTGTCTGCAGGGGGGACAGGCCTCGGCTGTGGGAAGCAGGAGGAGGAGGAGGAAGGTGCCAGAGTCCTAGAGGAAGGCTTTCTAAACCCTAAGGATGCTGGTCTGGAGGAACCCCATCCCCTGAGACAGACAGTGGCTGGGTACCCCGGCTGGTGGGAAGGGACAGGCAGAGGGAGAGGAGCTGATGGACAAACTGCTGTTCTGGCATTTATAGTGCTGTCTTACAGGCACCAAACACAAACTTTAAACATCTTCCCATGTTTTGGGGCCACCAGGCAGCTCTCCACCACGCTCACCTCCCACCCCGGGCACCCAGGAGGAAGGAGCCTGTTTTCCCGCAGCCACCTTCTGATCCTTCCTCCCCTCCTCCTCCTCCCTGCTCATCACCTCAGCCTTTCCCAGCTGCCAGCCAGGGAGGGGATGGATCCAGATGATCCCACCACAACCTGGAGTCACTGGTCAGGAGAAGGCTTCCTGTGTAGATGAACCTTGAGACCTGCGACCACCCATGAAGGAGGGAGGGAGGATGCTTCGCTCCAGCCTGGAGCAAGTAAATAAATAAATAAATCAGTCATCCCCAGAGCTCCCCAAAGGTGCCATTAAGGAGCAGAGAGTTAGTGATTAGTGGCAACAGGAAAGGGGGGAAAAAAATTATAAACAAAGAAGTCATCGTCGTGTCCATGGGGAGAGCACTTCTAAAAATCCTTTAACAGGGCTCATTAAATATACATGGCCTCAGTGGCTGGCTATACATCCTGATTAGCCCATGACTTCAGCTCCTGGAGTCCAGGGTGTTTCTGCTCCTCACCAAGCAAATAAAAGGAGGTGGTCCATGGCAACATGGTCAGCCCTGGGCATCGGCACCAGGATACCACAACCCCATAGAGCCCTGTGGTAAGTACAGCACGAGGGTCCGACCCACTCATTCTGGGTGAGAAGCAGCATGAGAGAGGAGGAGAAACCAGCAGGGACCAAAAAAGGCCCCAGAGACCCACTTTCAGGTGTCTCCTTCCATCTCTGACAGCCACGGTCTTGACGCGTGGCTCGGGGAAGGGGAACCTTGTGTTACCCAGGTCTGCTGGACCACAGCCACGTGGCACGGTGGGTGAGATGCTGCAGGATGCTCTGCAAGTCTTTGACCTGGTGGGGTCACCGCCTCACGAGGGCAGGTGACAGGGTTAAAATCTGTGTGCAGCCTCCAGCCTCCATCCCCCCTCGCTCCCCTGCTGGAGAACATGCCGCTCACCCACTCACCCACCCAGAGGAGCAGCCCAAGGCCTCTTCCTTTCCCCTCTTCCTTTAATGATATTAATATTTTATTACTTTTCATTGGAAGAAACATGCAAATGAATGTGTGTGGGAAGGCCCTGGAGTCTTCCAATGTTAACAAAACAAGTAAACAAGGATTGTCCTCCTTACGAGCGATGTTAACACAATACACAAGTGTTGTTCTACAATCGATAACCTCATAGGAAACTCGGGTGGCGGGAGGCTCCGTTACTGCGTTCACTCTCGTTGTCATTGAAAGGTTTCTGCTTTGCTGATCAAATTTCTTTTTTTCTGTTTTTTTTTTTTTCCCCCCAAGCAATATGAGAATTTCTTTCAAACGTTGCAGTAGGGCCAGAGAAACACGGGGCTGCACAGGACCTCGTGGTTTGACTGGACCCCCAGCATCTCAGGAGCTTTCCCAGAACCTCCGAATGCTCCTAAGGGGGTAGGGACACTTTCAGGCCTAAGACTATAGTTTGGCACCAAGGCTGTAGAGTCAAGAAGCCAAGTTGACTGTAGCTTCACTGCCCTAGTCTTAGTGGAGAAGAAAACAAGCAGCAGAAGGGCTTGAAACCCTCATGAAAAAATGTCCTGACATCTCTTGTTGGGAAGGGAGATGAAACCAGGAGTCTCCGCATCTGTTCTCATGGTCTTCTACTGCCTGAGCTAGAGGAGTTTGCAGCTCTGTAAAGCTCTTACCCAGTTTGGTCAGTCACAGGAGACAGATCCTCAAATGGGAGATCTGGAAAGACACAAAATGCAGATTAAGATTTCATTATAACCCAAAGCACCTGGGTGAGAAGGAGTGTGAGATTTATTGCCGACAATTTTTACCTGCTGGTCCCAAGATGGAGCCTAATTAAACCCAGAAGTGTCATGCAAGTCTCATCAAACCTTCCCAATTCAGATAAGTCAAAGTCCTGCAAACACCGTATTTGCCAAAAGTCAGGATAATTGCTGTATTGTCTTTATGGGCTCCGTGATGGTTTTGCATAAATGTATAGAAAAATAGGAGTGTGACCTCAAAAAAGAGATGGATAGAAAGATAGCACTATTGCAGCAAAATCCAGTTAAACATTACTGAGAGCAGCAGGTGTGGGTGCAAAGTAGTTTGCAAGATTGGGTCCCTCAAGAAAGTTTTCTGGGTTTGATTTCTTTGGCTCTTCAGAGCGCAAGCAAAGCTCTGGGCTCCTGCTGCACCAACCGGAGTGACACAACGTTGTCCCCTTTCTTCTGCTTTTCTTCTTTTAATTTTTTTCCTTCTTTTTCAAATCCCTTCTGGTTTCAGCCATCACTCTCTGAATCCTGTGCGTGAAAGGCAGAAATAGGAATAGAAAATCCCGCTTATGTGGCTCTGCCTCAGAACAGAGCTCTGCTCAGAGGGAAGGGGACGCTCGGGTCCAGCCCCGCAGCCGCGGCTCCCCGTGACCAAGCCGGTCTCTTCCCAGATCCGAGTCCCACGACTCACTCAATCACTTCCATAAACATCTCCTTTTGAAAGAGCAGCCTGTTTTTTTTCTCACTGCTCAGCCTGGCCTGGGCCAGTGGGTAGAGTAATTATGTTAATTCTGCCATCAAAATGATTAGCCATTCCATTTCAGCCAAGAAAATGCTGGAAATTGGCTCATGATTTATTCTGTGCTCTTATTTCATCTCATCCTTTTAACACGGCACTTGGGTCTCCCTGCAGCTCGCTGGCCAATTAGTCAAATCAAAGGAGGCTCATAGACACACGGGTCTTAAATGCAGCCCGGGTCCACGTGTTGGCAGGATCCAGATGGATCCGTTCCTCGGGGCTTGGGGAAGCGACACCTCCCTTTCTCTGGGGATCCTCCACCAGGCTGGACTTTGTCCCCTTCATGTCCAAGGAACGATCTCCATGGGGGACAGGCAGCTCCTCAGTGCATAAGCTTCTCTGTGAAGTGGAGAATCTCTGAGCTCGGTCCAAAGATGAAAGAGACTGGTCTTTCTCAACCTAAAATAGTGATAAAATTGCTCAAATAGAAACCCCACTCCCAGCTGGAGGCGCCCAGCAGCGCCTGAGGCTGGAAGAGGCCAAGCTCCCTCCCTCAGCCCATCTCCCGGCCGGGCTGGATGTCTCACCACGACCAGAGCATTTTTCTCTGATCTGATTTTGAGTGCCCCCCATGGGATCTCCAGCGCTTCCCTGGGTGATCTTCCATGGCCTGACACATCCCTCTGTCAGGAGGCTTCCCTGGGCATTTCGTTTTAAATTAAAAGCCCCATTCTTCTTCGTTGCGTTCCCTTCATGCCTTGACACCTCCCCTCCCTCCCTGTTGTACCCATTTTTGCCGGGAAGCGACTGATATATTGTCCATTCGGAGCACCGCGCTCCCAGCCCTCGGACCCTGCCCGTCATCTTTCCCTGGTCTGTCTTGATTTTTATGTTAACACATTAAAACTGTAGACACTTCCCATATCTTGAAGCCTGAGAGCTCCAGAGGACATATTGAGAGGGTCTTCCTGGAGCTGAGCCCCTCTGCCATGCCCTTAGCAAACCCTGCTGAGGATGCCCTCCTATGTCACCACGTGTCACAGCTCACCTGTGTGTCATCTGCTGGTCGTGACACATCTCCATCCTCACTCCTGTGACCCATGGCTGTCCCCAAGCACCACCGGGTTCACGCTCAGGGTGCAAGGACACCCTGAGCCCCTTGCCTGCCTGCACGGCCAGGTTACAGAGTGGGACAGGTTCTCCCTTCCAGGAGGAGCTGAGCCGCGACCACCGTTGGAGTGATTTGTCTCCTGCTGCCCCATCTCAGGCCGGCTCCCGCGAGCTGCTAAACAGAACTGACTTCCAGGTTCTCCTGGGGCCACCTCCCCATTTATCTCAATGAGAGCAGTGACATCCCGGAGTGTGATGCATGAGGCATGCCACCGTCCTCCCCACCCTGACAGCTCCAGGGTTTCTGCTTTGCTGCCTCCCCCCCGCAGGCTCCCACGGGACCCCCGTCACCGCTGGGGGGTGATGGCTTTGGCTCTCAGCCCGGGCAGCAGCGACAATTCCTGGGAGAAAACACATTATGTGCACTTTGCTTTAAAAAAAAAAAAAAAAAAAAAAGGAGAAAAAAGTTAATCTATGGAGACATCTGAAGTTCCAATGGCTGCTTTGGAACTTTACTCCTCTCCAGGAAGTTTCCACAGCCACCAGTGCTCCCCAGTCCCCAGAATGGTCTGGGGGAGAAGGAAGGGTTATCATGACTCCCATGGTCCTGAGGCACAGAGCAGCCCCCCCAAAGGCAGCACGACCCCTCACGTGTCCCAGCAGCAGCACCCAGGGGAGGGGTGACCTCCTGCAGGACATTCGGGACAGGGATGAAGCCAGATGTCCCAAAACCCATAATAGGTGCTTTATCCATGAAACTAAGAGAAATACTATCCTACACCTCTGCAAAAGGTCCTGGTGGTATTCAGTGCCTCTTGCCCACCCTGGCACTGGGCAATTTATCCAAAAGACATCAAAAAAGAGAGTCTTGTTTTGCAGAAGACCCCCTGGGTGGCACCTCAACAGTCCTGGGTGCACAGAGAGGGGCAGAGTGGAGCTGCCTTCTTTAATATCTGCTTTTCTGCTTGAGATGTCCCCGCTCTGGGGCTGGAGACCCACCAGTAAATGGGTGACAGCCCCTCGCTCTCATCCAGAGCCACCAACGGCAGCTGGGAACGAGATTCTCACCCCGTTTGGAGGAGTCCAGAGCAAATTCAAACCTTTCCCTGCCACGGGGGCGAGCAGAGCCCTGGCAGCGAGCGGCCACCACTCAAACGCCTTCTGAATTACGCCTGCAGACTCTCCTGGGGGAAGGTTTCCTCCTAAAGAGTGGGAGCGGTGGGAATTCAGAGGCTGATCCAAACGGCAGCGCCTTCCCCAAATTTTAAATCCTAGAGGAAGGAGGGCGGGAGGAGGGAGAGCAGCATCCCCGGTGCCGCAGCCCTGAGCTCCTCCGCGGCCACGGGCTGTAAATTACCGGGGAGAGACTTTTCTCGTAAAGGGTTTTAATTTTTGTTTTTATGTTCAAAGGGGGAACCGCCTGATCTATAGCACAACAGATTGCTGCTGCTTCTCCCAAAGAGCTCTCAGGCCTTCGCTCAGCCTCTTTTTTTTTTTTTTCTTTTTTTTTCCTGCTTTCCCATTAACCAGCAGCCCTAAAGAAAAGCCGAGGAGGCTCGTTGTCGGTCAAGATCCTTCCCAGCCCCAAGATGGGGAGAAGCAGTTGGTGTCCAATAACTGCCTCTTCCACATCATCATTTCTCACTGGTGGGAGGAAGGAGATCGTAAAGCTATTTTTAAAAGGAGACATTGGGACATCCCTGGTTTATCAGGGTTGCTGGGCTCCCATACCTCGTCCGGGCTCAGCTCCACGCAGAGGTGCTTCATGCATGGACAGCATCCCTGCAGAGGTGGGTTTTGGACAGCAATGGGTGTATTGAACCCTTCTGAGACAAGCTGGTCCTTTTGGGGAGAGGAAGGACAAAAAGCCACTAGGCTGCAGGTGGGGAGGGTTTTTTGGGGAGCAAGGTGGTATTTACCACATTCCTGTCTGCAGTGCCATGGTTTCTGCACCCCTGTGGGACAGGGATGGAAAAAATCATGCCAAATTATCTGCTGCAGACAGAGCCCAGGATGCAGAACCGGGCAGGCAGGGGACATGGGTCAGAGACACAGCAGCTGGTGGGTCACAAGCCCATGGAATCTCGTTTGGGTTGGCCAAGGCAGGGCTGGGTTAGATCCTGTTGGCAGCCTGAGAGCAGCACGGGTTTGAGGACCTCTCCTCCATGGTACCCTTCAGTGCAAACTTCCCCCTTACTAACAAACCACTGGCCTTTTCACTCTTCCAAACCTCTCGGGCTCTGGTGAGGTGAAAGCTGAGGTCATTAAACACAAACCCACCATGACCAGCCTAAAAATTACCGCCAAAAGCACATCAGGAACCCAGAAGAAGCCGAGACCTGGTTGCCAGAGAACAGCAGAGGTGTGATCTCCTGCCGAGCACCACAGGGATATCTCCAATGCTGCCAAACCCCAGCCACAAATTAACAGTCCAGGACATGGGGAAGTTGTGTCCAAAGGAGGTACCAGACCTCACATCTGCACCCAGGAGGGTGATCTTGGTCAGATGGGACTCGGTTCTCGGGGAGTATAAAAATCAGCTTCAAGCCTTTGCTCTGCACATTCATTCCAGGGGCCATGTTTCCTCCTAGTCCTGGCCTCTTGCAAGGTCCCACTGGCTGTCACCGGGGTCTCCTGCCAGCACACCAGCTAGCACAGGGCATGCCTTGGCTCTTACCCTCGCTCATGGGCTCTGGCCATGTGCCACTTGGTCTCAACACAAGCCCAAACCGCTCCCAAAAGCACCAGTTGCCCCCATTGTTCCTCTGTCCCTCCCTGTCCCCTCCTCCCGAAGCCACTGGCATTTGCAGGGCCACCAAGAAAGCCAGGGGAGATGAAGCATACGGTGTACAAGGGGTTGCTGAGGAAATAGGGTTTCTTATCCCGGAGGAAAGAAGTCCAGAGGTGGAATCTACCTGCTGCCTTTGGCCACCTAAGGGGCCATCACAGGTGGGCTGGAGCCAGGCTCCCAAAGGTGCACTGGGACAGGTCAGTGGCCAAAAGGTACTATGAAGAGAACTCCAGTGGGATGAGGAAAAGCAAGAGGGTGGCCCTCAGGCTGGCAGCAGTCCTGTCCTACACAGGCTTCTCAGTGGTTTCTACGGTACGATGAGACAGACCAGGACTCCATCTAGTGAACATTGATCCCAAAATTTTGCCGTTTTCTGCCACAGACACATCTTGCCCCTTCACCAGCTCAATGAGCAACGGGGCACAGAGCTCTCCATGGACTGGGCGATGGAGAGCAGCAGCCTCGACGTTAATTCCCAGCGTCATTCCCGACAGTTCTCCTGCATTTGCCGGTTGGGTCACAAGATGGAGCAATTGTCCTATTTGTCGTTCCTGGTTGGAAACCTCCGGGCTGTCCTGTCTGCGGAGCGGCGGGGATGTTTTGCAGCCCGGACCAGTGGGGGCTTCTTTGGGCAGGTCTCAGGAGCCTCCTCCAGCAGACGCCCGAGTCTGGACCAACCGGCCCCTCAAATTCACCCTGAAGCACCACGTCCCCTGCACAAGCAACCAGCACAGCGTGACCAGCAAAAGGGACTTTTGGACCATTCTTCCTGCTCCCACATCCCACCTCTGCCCCGTGGTCTGTCCCACCACTCAGCTCTCTGCACCTAAAAAGTGGGTGCTGCCTCATAGCAGCACCCAGAAGCTTCTCCATCCCCTGATTCCAGGTCTTTTCAAAGCTACTGGGGATGAATACAACTTTGGCAGAGTAGCAGGGGCTCAGATCTTAATGCCCAAGTGCTCTCAAGCTTCAGCAGGGAGCTGAGACCCCATCTGGGATATAGAACTCCCCTCGAGAACCACACAAGTCACAGTGTGGTACTTTGGGATGTGGCTGCCCCTCGTAGCTCGTCAGAAGCATCAGGGACTGAGGAAGAACTGCCCCATCGCTCAATGGGTGGCAGAACCATTTGATGGACTTCCTGTAAGCACCATGGCAGGGAGGAGACAGAGCGCCCAGGAAAGGCTGAGAGGGAGAAAACAGCCAAGGAGGGATGATGGAGGCTGACATCTGCCCCTGGGAAAGGTGGAGGAGCGATGGGAGGTGAGCAATGAGGTGATCTCTTGAAGGAGGTATCTGGGGAAGGAACAAAATAGGGAAAGATGTCTCTTTTTCAGCCGAGGTAGCACAACTGGAGAGGTTGAGCAGTCCCAGGGAGACACTGCTCCTTTAATCTGGCCATGGAGGAGAGGCCCAGTGACTGTTCCCTGTTCCAAGTCTCTGTTCCTAGGGACTTCCCGTGGCTCGTGCCAGCCGGGACCTTCCCAGGCAAATCGCTGTCATCAGAAAATGAAGGCTCCCTTGATCTGGAGCTGTTTCCCTCCCCCACATCTCTCCTCATTAAAAGCATGTTTGGAAGTGGATGAAACATGCCGTTTTTCCACAGACACATTTTTTCTTAGGACAGCTTTTCCCTCCTGAAACCTGCTCTGAAGTCGATTGGCACAACAAAACAGCCTCTTCGGAGGGAGCAGCTCCAGAACAGACATTTGGCCTCTCGCTTCCCAAAAGCTTTCATCGGGGATGGGAAAACTACGGGGAGAAATCCTTTCTCAGCAACTTTGACCACCAGAGACCGGGCCAGCGAGTTTCCAAGCCAGCAGCACAAGCCATGGCTGCAGGGACCCTCTGCCCCACACGCCAAATGTTTCGTGGAAGTTCAGGGCCACCCAGCACAAAGCGATCAGCGTGGAGACACAGCTGTATAAATATCTGGGGCCGCCGGCCATAACCCTTCCTCCGGGGTCCCTGGGACCTCTCAGCATGTGTGTGGCAACCCAGGGAGAAATGCTTGAGCCTCACCCCCATCCCCAGTGGGCTCTGGAGAGGGAGCAGCTCCAGCTCCTCTCCCATGGAGTTGCAGCTGGAGTGAAGCAAAGGTCTTGGTTTTTCAAGCAACCCTTCCATTTGTGCCTCCACACACCTCTGAGCCATCGACCTGCTGCCACCAGCCCCAGTCGTTCCACAAGGAGTGATAATCAGTGTCCCACCACCACAGGGTAGGTGGGTACCAGGTAGATGGGTGGAGGAGATGCCAGGGGATCTCACGAGCAGCGCAGACTCCATGGATGTGCAGAGGGAGTCCTGTGATGCTGCAGGGATGGGGAGAAGGTCCTGGGATGGATCCAGGTGAGACACCAAGGGGCTGGCCCCACAGGGCTTGCTGGTTCTGGAAGCGAGAGAGACTGTGACCGCTTTCCTTGAGCTCATCAACGTTATGGGCCAAACCTCTCAGTCCCAACCCATGAGACAGGGGGGGACAAAATGTGTGTATCACTTATGAGGATCTGTTTGTCCCATGGCACCTGCATAGGACTGACTAGATCCAGGGCAGCAGTGGGTTTCTCCAGCAGAGAGCAGACCACAGCTTCCAGCAGCAGCAGGGCAGCGCATCTCATCCTCTTCCTCCTCAAGAGCCACTGCTTGGGATGAGAGAAAAGCTGAATTTTCCCAAGCTGCCCTCACCTGTCAGGTGGCAAATGAGGCCAAATTTCCCCCGGTGCAAAGAGCAGCACCACCAAACCCCATTAACGACCCCCACAAAAAGGTCCAAGAGTCCCATCTCCCCGGCTGGTCCTTCCCCCGTCCCCACCAGCTGCCCCGGGCTGGCCCGGCTGCTCATTCCAGGCGTGTTTCTCATGGCCATCAGAGGAATGCAAAGCCCTGGGGTGTTCGCAGAGACCGGCACCAGTTCTCTTCCGAAAAGGGACAAGGGGATGATGTCAGCGGAAACATATTTTTAACCCGCATTCGAGTGAAAAGGAAACGACCCAGAGGAAATGTATCCAAGAAAAAAAAAAAAAAAAAGAAAAAAAAAAGAGCCTCCTGACAATGAAGAGCCCAGCTTTGCTTTCAAGTTTTACTTTTTCCCAGGACACTGACTCCCTCCTGCCCTCAGCCAAGAGGGAAAAAAGCGAGGGAGGGAGCGAGGAGCCTCCCCACACACCCCACAAACAGGAAACGTGGGCTATATAAAGATCGGGGCTGCGTCAGGAGGCGGAGGGGCAGGACGTGGGACGTGCCAGGGCCCTGTGACAGCCAGCTGGGCCACCAGCCCACCTGAAGATGGGCACGTCAGCGGGGCCAGCCTGCAGAGAGCAGGCAGCTCTGACGCCATCCCACCTTCTTGCCTCTGACCGTAAGCCAGCCAGCAGGAAGGTGCACGCTTGCACCCTCATCCACAGCGGGAGAAGCCCCAGGGAAATGAGACCAAGGGGCTGCTTCTGCAAGGAAGAACCTTCAAATATTTTCTTTTCCAGCCTGTGGTGGACACAGCCTGCTGGGGCTGGCAGCGGGCAGGTCTGCAGCTCCAAGCAAAGATCCCTGCAGCAAAGCCTGGGGGGGACAGGAAGGGTTTTTCTAGAGCCTCAGCACCCCAGTTGCCACCAAGGTCCTGTCACCCCAACAGGATGCGGATCACCATCCCAGCAGGACCCAAATTTCACTCCCTGGGAGAGAAGTTGACTTCTGATCCACTGCTGGCCCCAGCCAAGGGTGTCATTTTGGTGGGGAGGAAACAATGGGAGAACTTCCTTCCACTCTGTGTCCTGGAACGTGAAGTGACCTGGTGGCTTGGGTGCCCCAGTGACAGCAGAGGGGCTCCAGCATCTGGCAGGAGGGGAGGGATGGGGCCAAGGTGGTGTGGGCAGGAGCAGCAGCTCTCATGGGCTTCAGGGCTTTTGTCACGAAGCTTTGCAGCTTCCCATCTTCTGGGGAACTTCAGGGGACACCTAACACCAACATGCACCCTGGGCAATATTGCCCAGGTCAAATTGCTGTCCATCCTGCAGAGATGTCCCATAAACCTTCGCCCACAGTCTAAAATGACCCCCTGTTTTTCTGGGTACCCTCCACTCCTCACCAGCTGGTGCCATGCTGATGAGGAACGATGCAGCTCCTCATCAATAGCAACGCAGTGAATTTCATGAGAACAAAACCACCCAGCAGTCAAAGTCCACTTCTCCTCTTGCCCACCCAGCTTGGCAGAGCCGGAGGGTCTCAGCCTGCCCAGGACTCCATCCCTTCCCACCCCAGAGCTGGGCTGTCACTGGATAATTAATGCTCTGAGCCTCTCCACTGGCCTGACAGCCTGATCGATGCACGGAGGAAGGAGGTTCATCAGCCCCAGAAGTGCCCCCTCACCTTCCCCTCCCCTGGACCCATCCTTTCCCATCCAGCAGGGTGGAGAAGAGCCATTTGGTGAAAGAGAGGGTCATTAACACCATTTAATACCCCATTTCCTGGAAGGCTGATGTTCCCAGGAACAGACAGGGAGAGGGGGGAGGAGGGAGGGTCAGAGGGAAGGGAGAGGTGGTTACCCCCATGCAGAGCATTCCTTGCCCCACATGGCACCATGTGCTAGAGCAGAGTGAATTCCAAAAAAAAAAACATATCACCTCATTAGAATGCAAGTGGATTTGCTTCCTGGATCCATTCCCCATCCCTCTGCAGGGAATCAAACAGATCCCAAAGCCAACCAACCGGGGGGGCTGAGACCCAGCAGCTGGGCTGAGGAGGCCAGGAGAACCCTATGATGTCCCATGGGGCACAGATGTCCCCAGGACCTTTCCAGGGCTGGATCCCTTCGGTCAACCTGAAGATCCCTCGGTTCTGTGTCCAGCTGTGATCTCAAAGGGGATGAGCCCTGGCAAGCTCAGGTGGGAAGGACCTCCCAAACCCACACTTTGTCCTTGGAAGCTGCACATGGATGGGACCAACATCTCCAAGCCCTGAGACCACTTCGTCCCCTGGTGAGAAGGTGACACTTGACCTCAAAGGCTGGAGCAGCACAGCTTGGCAGCTCCAAGCCCCAGCACACCATGGCTCAGCTTGGCCAGGGGGCACTGACTGCCTCTTCGTTATTTCATTTTTCTCCCAGGGCTTCTCTCCAGCCCAGAAGCTCTTCCCCAGACCTGCACAGGACAGTTATTTTTAGGCCCCAAGGTGGGGGGAAGGCAGGGGCCGAGAAGGTCTTGGACGCGGTGGCAGGAAAGCGGAGCTTGGCGAGGCAGGAAGGAGCCGGAGGGTGGATCCGAGGAGCAGTCCCTGCCTGCAGCCACCACGGCTCCTTCCTCTGTCCCACACCAGCCCGCTTCCCAGAAACGGCCACCCGAGGGAAAGACACGCAAGGACCACGGAGGGTCCCCATGCGGAGCCCAGGGCAGGACAGGAGAGGGCAGAGATGGCAGTGGGGGGAGAGGAGCTTCCAAGAGCATCCCAGGAGACCCCATTCTGGGGGGTGTTCCCCTGCAGAGGCCACCCCAGTCACTGCTTTTTGTCCCCACGGGCTTCTGGTGGAGGAACAGGGTTGCGGGGGGAGGCAGAATGGCTTTGGGAAGGGGCTGCAAGACAGGGAAGGATGCTGCAAGGTGGAGGATTTAGGGGAGCCCCAGAGGTGCACCTCTGCATCTGAGCGAGCAGGCATGAGTTAGATGCCTGTAGGGTACACCATGGGGCTGGGAAGGGTTTGGACCCAGGAGCAGAGGGCAGAAGATGCTCCTTCCCCAGTGCCCGGAGGTGCCTCCAGCCCTGGAACTGCTGCCCCGGCATCATCCCTGCATCATCCCCCGGTGCCTGGGCACGGGCTGCCGACCCAAGCTGCCAGCTCCTCTGCGGGCTCACGGGACAGCCCCGAGAGCTTTCTGCTCTGCCAGCGCCGGGGCAGCACCAGTATGAAGCTGGAGGACCTGGGAAACAGGATAAACCGGGAATAAAAGGAAGAATTTGCAGCGTGGGTTCCCAATCTTTAAGGCAAAGCCCCAAATCAAGGGACTGCCTGACCTCAGCGTGTCACCCACACCCCCGTTTCCCTTGTGCCACTGAGGTGACGTCCCCTCTCTCAGAGTGGCAGCCAGAGGAGATGGGGCAGAGCCCCCAGCCCCTCGGGCAAAAACAGGGGCAGCGCGTTCCCCCATCATTCCCCCATCTCCCAGTCTCTGAGCACAGGGAGATGATGATGGGGGCAAACCTGCCACTGTGTGTTTCCCAAAGCACCCCGCACCCTCCCGCCTGGCAACACACCTCCAAAAGGTTTCACATGTGTTTGGAGGGGGGGGGGGGGGGTTCTTTCTTGCCTCATTTTTGGGAAAGCCTGTTTGCCTCAGTGCCCCGTCTGCCTCCAAGATCCTGTGTATCTGACGTTTCTGGAAGTTTGAGGTGGGTTTGCTTCTGCTTTAGGCAAGAGGACCTGAAAGACCAACCTTTACCAGTAGATCAGGTTTTTCCCTGAAGCAGCCCCCATGTTTCTCCCAAAGAAATGCAAAGCCTTGATGCAGGGAAACCGTTTCCAGGCTTGCACCAGGGATTTCCTTGGGTCTGACGGGAAAGGACCCTGGGAAAGCGTGGCTCATTGGTGGGAGAAGAGGGAAAAGGGAAAAGCAGCAGAGTTAGAAGTTTGCTCCCCGAGACAGTCCCTATCCCCCGCAAACTACCCGCAGGTATTCCCACAGCCCCCCCGGCTTTGATGGACAACTTCCTTCACACTGAGTGACACTTGGGGACCCACCAGGGTGTGCGAGGGGTTTCGAGGAGGGCTGACCCGGTCTCCACCCTGCACCAGCGACAAGAATGAGCCCTCGCCCCCTCCTTAATCCACCTTCGCCCCCGGCGCCCGGAGGAGCCCGTGAACCCTGTCCCCTGACCTGAGAAACGTGAAAGGGAGGAGGCAGCGAGGGGGTGAGAAGCTGGGGCTGGCCGGCACTGGGCATCCCCCCGGGGCTACGGGCCACCCCCAGCACTCGCCGCCCCACATTGTGCCTGGAGAGCGGGGAGGACGGGGCGCTGGGGACGACCCCGTCCCACCAGCAGCGTCAAAGCCGCCTTTGTTGCGGGGCTGTCACCCGGGGCCGAGGCATCCTGGCCTCTGGTTTCCAGGACGACGGGAGGAGAAGGAGGAGGAGGAGGAGGGTGGGCTGATGGGGAGGAAGGCGGGAGATGGGCAGCGGCCAGGTTTGGATGGTGTGGGCAAAAGCGAGCCCCCAAAAGTGGCGGTGGGGTCCCTTCTGGTCCCATCTCTAGGTCTCGGGTCAAGCCTTCCCCAGCTCCCTCCCACAGAGGGACATCACCATCTGAAATGGGACCAGCCAGTCCCCATGGCTACTTGCCCACTCTTACTGCTAGCCTACGCTGCCTCCATCCTCTCCCTCCCCCCCCCCTCACCCCACCTGTCCATCAGAGCTCAGGTATATTTTTAGCCAAATATTTATGGTTTTGTCCCTTTGCGGCTCTCCGGTTCCATCAGATTCCAGGAGAGTTCAAAGGTGTTTTCCTGCCTCCTACAAGCTCGGGGCTATTTATAGCCCTCAGGTGTTGGCAGCCCAGCTTCCATGGACCACTGCATGGTGACAATGTGCACGTGGAAGTGGCTCATTGCTTGTGAGTAACTCCAGGAGCATCCAGGAGCCGCAGGAGTGACGGGGTATTACAGTCCCGTACAGGAGAGAGAGCCAGGAAGCACGGGTGGTGAAGAGGAAAGAGACACTCCTTTAGGCTGGATATGAGGAAAAAAAAAGGAAAAATATCAAGTTTTCCAGGGAGATCTCTTCTCGCTTCGGATGCTCCTTGGGGGAAAGGAAGCTCATCCTGCCCCATGGGCGATTTCAAGGGCTGGTGGCCCAGTTGTGTGGCTGTTCTGGCTGGTCCCAGCTCTGGGGATGCTCTTGTTCTTCCTCAGGTGCTCAGGAGAGGATGAATACCCTATCGGTGTGACATCGTTGCTGATCTTAAAGCCCTGCCTGTTCTGACCCGGATGCCTCCACAACACGCAGTGTCACGATCCCCTCAGATGCCCATACCCAGCTCCTGGGCTACAGAAAGGCTTCCCCCAGTTGGGACTTGGGGAATGAGTATCCGGGGTCAGAGAGAGAGCCAGAAGGGTTGCTGCTTGCATACCCACCAGCATGTGGCTGGGCTGACCTCTCCCAAGGATGCCAACAGCCCCAGAGGTGACCCGATGAGCTACCAACCTCAGGCAAGCTCTGAGCCACCATCACGGCGGGGGGAGATAGTGTGGTCTCCTGTGCTCGGCCATCTGGCAGGGAGAAACCAAAGGGGACTTCAGACCAGAGCTTTATCTTTCCATGATGACCATTACGTCCAGGGACACTGACAAAGACTCAGCACTTGGGTCTTTTGGGATCACGCTGCTTCACGGGAGAGGAGAGGTGGGTCAGGACTCTTGGCTGTGTTTCTGGGGCGGTGTTTGGCTTTTTCTGTGTAGAAGGAGCATATCCCACATCACTGGGAGAATACAGCAGGGTGAAGCAGGGGTTTCAAAGCTGGAGAGACCAGGGGTCTTGCATCCCTCTACAACTCCATACTGACTTATAGAGCTGCCAGAAATGACCAAGTACCAATGGTCTCCAGATGCCACAAGGGCTTCACAAGTACAGGTTTTGTGGCCATGAGGACAAGCACCGGCCCATTCCAGACCCGACTTAACGCTGTGGCTTTTTCCATCCCTGCAAAAAAACAAGCTCTCTGCCCGCAACGCGCCTCCACCGCCGAAGGGACCACTATCTCCTGCATCTCTTCCACCGCTTCCCTGCTCCGGCCGCTGGCAGGAAGAGGAGAAGAATACCACGTCCATCTGTGAGCACACAGGAACCCCTGGGGAGCTGGAAAAGAACTCTCCGAGCTGGAGAGGGTCCAAGGGCAGCCGGGACACACACCCCTCTGCTCAGGAAAAGAGCCAGGGAGACTTTCGTCGCCACGGTTGCTCCGGATCCCCATCTGACATCCCATCTGAACAAAAACACTTCACCTTCCCCGTTGGTTTGTTGTTTTTTTTTTGCACACACCTCTCCCTTCAGCATCGGCTGCCGGCATATGGGAGAGCACTGGACTATTTAAGGAAAACGCCCAATAACATCACAATTACTTACCATAAAAGCCTCATGTTTCCAATAACAGCCTAATGTTCCAGGCACCTGTCCAACGGACGCAGAGCCTTCTTACCTGCCCACTGCAGGATCCGGATCCATCACACTTCCCAACAGACAACGAGATGTGCCATTGCAGAGCTGCAAAAAAATGCTCTGGAAGACCTCAAAATAGCTGCCACCGCTGGCTGCAGCAGGGACAGTGGCTGGCAGGACCTTTCATCCCTCCTGGCAGTCATCTGCTGGGGTCTTAGATGAGCCCTGGGGAAGAAATTCTTCCCTCTGAGGGTGGTGAGAGCCTGGCCCAGGTTGCCCAGAGAAGCTGTGGCTGCCCCATCCCTGGAGGGGTTCAAGGCCAGGTTGGAGGGAGCTTGGAGCAACCTGGTGTGGTGGGAGGTGTCCCTGCCCAGCGCTGGGGGCTGGAACTAGATGGTTAGAACCCAAACCATTCTATGATTCTGTGATTCTGTGATCTGCAGCGGGTTGCAAGCAACAACTGGTGTGCAAGAGCCAACGTGGAAACCAGAAATTCACCTGCAACCAAAGCAGTCCATCTCTGGCTGGTGACATCTTCCTGGCTTTGACTACTACTGCAGCTCCAGGGTGGTCCCCAGCTGGCCACAGCTTCTCCTGCTGTCGACAGAAGACAACGAAGGGGCCCAACGAGACCAGATGCCACTCTCACCTCCTGACACGGTCCCCCTGATGCTGGAATGAGGCGGAAACGGACAAATGGAGCAAAAACAAAAGGGCTCCTAAATGTTTTTCTTGGTCAGATCCCATGATCCCGATCAGCGATATCCGCAATGGCTTTCACAGACCAGGCTGGGCAGCGCTACGTCCTTCAAGTGTTCCCAGGGAACCAAAAAAGAAAAAAAAAACAAACAACCAAACATCGTGTGAGCCACGTGTCCTGCTGCAAACAGCACCCTCTGTGATGCGAAACCGCGATTGTTCACCAGCAAAGTTCCTCGTGGGCTTGGGAAACGGTTCACCAGCGGAGGAGATGGTGTAACAGGATGTGGGCACCTCCTCTCCCCTCCACCAGCAGACACTGGCAAGCGCTGGCACTCGCCCAGCCGTCAGCTGCCGCCCGTTTGCACGCGGGGTTTGCTGGAAAATTGCATCCAGCCGTCCAGTTAATAAAAATCACCCTGGCGCAGCTCACCGGCGGCGCCTCTGCTGAAGGAGGGATGGATGCTGAATTATTCACCCTGCACTCAGCGGTGGAAGGGAGGGGAGGAGGATTTCTCCGCTGCTAGTCATGTTCTGCTGTCAATTACGGAGCTCTTCATTCCCGGGGCTGCGAGGCTACCATCTGGTACTAAATTCACCAAGAAAAATGGGGGAAAAAGAGAAGGAAAAAAAAAAAAAAAGGAGGAAAAAAAAAAAAGGCAGCAGCATTTTTAAGCGTTGACTGACTGCTCATCGTACAGCAGCGCTCAAACACATTTTCTAACATTCATGAGAAGTACAAATCCAGGGGGAAGCGCAGAGCGGAAGGGATAATATGCCATTTAGAGTATTCCACCTACACGGATGTAGGAGAGACATACGAAGGCACAACATCCCCTTCTGCCCGTCCTGTCTGGCAGACCTGAGGGGTCAGTGGAGACGGTAGACGTAGCATAACCTCCTAGATGTGCCACCAGGCTTCGCAGCCAGGCACTTTCTCGGTCCTCCAAGTATTCAGCTGTTCTCCTTGGCTGCTGAGCTACCTCAGCACGCTCCAATCTTGAAGAGTTTGAAGGCTGACCACCAGGAAAATGAAAATATTTGTAAGGTGACCAGCGTTATGGGGGGTCCTTGTTCTCAGTCTGCAACTAGAGGTGCTCAGAGATGGAATCTTGACAAAACTGAGGTTGGACATGGTGCTTTGGTGTCCATGGTGGAAGTGTTTCAGTGGATCTGCAGAGTCACAAGACTCTGGATGTCCAGCCTATGTTTGGAAGCCCACCTGGTGCTACTGCTTGCCACACCAAGTGGTTCATTTCATCAGGAACTGAACAGAGGAGGTAGGACAGAAGGACCCAGGGAGAGAACCTGGTTCTCTCTCCTCTTGCTGGATACTCTGCCCATTGGCTGGACCTTTTGGACACAGCGGCTCATAGTAGAGGGAAAAACCTCTGATATAAGCTTGAATTTCCAGCCCTCTTTGGACTCTTCCACCTCTCCCATTCCTTCCTTCCCAGCAGCTGAAGCTGCTGCTTTCTTCTCCTCCCAGTCCCCTTGCCGGTTAAGAAGTGATGCTCCAGCACAGCCAGAGATGCTGGATGCCCTCTTTACTCCCCCTTTCTTTCTCAAGTTGCTTTTTTCTGTCCTTGTGGGGCTGAGGGATGTTCAAAAGGAAGGCAAAACCCCACGAAATACCAGGTGGCAAAGTCCATAGGTGCACGCTCCAGGTAAGACCCTCCTGCTCTCATCTTTAGGTACAAACAAGGGCATTTTCCCCCTGTAGTTATTCTCTAGCATCTCAGACTCATCCAGCCCATTTCTTTCCCTCTGAAACACGGTGGGCTTTTACCCCGAGCATTGGTGGGGGGTGTGTGTGTGTTTGATTTTTAATGCTTACTTATTTATTTTTGACATTACCCAGCCCATTCCAGCACCCCCTTTATCTGCAGCGATCTTTGACCCCAGCATGTCAGGAGTTCAATCTGGTACGTTCCACTCTTTGCCCCCACTTAATTCTTTTTCATCTCCTCGGCCTTTGAAACCTGGTGCCATATGCCAGCCCGAAAGAGCCCTGATCAATACCGGGGGACCACGTCTCTGTGACCCCGCAACCCCCCCCCATAAAGGGCAGAGAGGAGCCGTGGCCATGTTTTCATGACGAGATTTCAGCTGCGTTTGTTGGAGGGGGAGGGAGAGCCTTTCTTTTCCTCGCTTTCTTTTCATGAAATGTGGTCCAGCTGGGACAGCAGAGCTCCTGGCTGCCTCTCAGCTCCTCCGCCTCGTTTGATGAAAACCCCTAAAAATCGGGATGCCTGAGAAGGTGAAATGGAAAGATCGGCAGGACATCCCGGTGTGGGAAAGGAATCGTTCATGCCCGTCCCTTTCAGAGATCCCAAGGTGCTTTTGAGGGCGCAAAGTCCCAGTCCCCCCCAGTAGTAGAGGGACCCATCAAACACTGCTCAGTCGGCATAGAAGAGCCCTGGCAGCAACATCACTCCTTTGCAATGGGGGGGACACACACAATGACCCAATTTCTCTTCCCCAAAATCTCACCCTCTTGCACGGCCGAGCCCCTGCCCCAGGGAAACAGCCCCTCAGAAGGTGCTGTGGACCCACAGTTGGGGTGCATATCCCTGCCGTGCCCCCCAGCTCGCAGGCATGGTGGTGGGATGTCCTCAGCCCACTCCACCGAGGGGCTCTGTGAACCCTGCCTCCTCAGGGCACGCCACTCAAGGGCCACTGTGTCTGCAACCCACTCTTTTTTTGGGCAGAGACCTGCCTTTTGGTTCTTTACTCTTTTTCTCCTCTTCTCTGTGCAAAAAGGTACAGGCTTTCAGCCCTGCTTGCTTTCATTTTTAGAACAAGTTGAAGAAGAGATGAAAAGATGAAAAGCTTGTGGTGTCTCCCCGGGATGGCAAGGCTTTGATGGTACTGCTTCCAAGGGGAGATTTAACCCAGCTTCTCTTACCGAGGAGGAAAACCCCAGAGTCACGTCTAAACCCAAACTGCTCACCCCTGGCTACCAAATGCCCCCAGGATCTTCTCCATTTTATGCCATGAGTCCCTTCCCCACGGCATCTGGTGCTGCCTCCTGGCTGAACAAGGCTGCCAGGGACCACGGGGCAGGGTCAGGCTGATGGTGCCATCACTACCCACCTTCAAGGGATGCAGGACAGAGCCTGGCCATGCCTGGGCCACTGGGCTCTGAACTCAGCGGCCAAATCCTGCTGAACCCCCAGGTTGCCCAAGGTGCTGAGCACCCCCAGTACCCACAGGGTCTGCAGGGGGAAGGTGTCATCAACCCACACCCTTGGTGAGCCATGGAAAGGGCCAGTGGGGTGATCTGCTCGGCATGGTTTTGGCTGCTGGTTGATGTGTTTGGTCCCTGGTGTTGGCACCACCATCCAAACCAGTGCCACCCAGACCTTCCCTTCTCCTCACCTTTGCTTCCTCCTCTCTGCAGGGGGAGGGACAGCCCCTCCCAGGCTCTGCAGAACAAAAGCTATGTCCCATCAGCGACAAAAGCTCTTCTGAATGATCCTTGCAGACTACCAGTTTGAGGTCAGTTGCTTGTGACCCTCTTAGGAGACTTATGGGGGCATTTTTGAGCTTAGACAAGCTGATGACTCCCCCCTTACCCTAATTACCCAAAGCCCCGTGGGGTGAGAGCACCCCACCCAGGCTCTCCCCAGGGTGTCGGGATGTTCCTCTGAGGCTGGAGAGCCAGGAAAGCCCCCACTTGCATTGGTCCATGACCCAAGTGTTTGCCCAAGGACAAGAAAGATGGGGCACCTTACACCAAGCACACAGGACCCTTTGGTGGCCAGGGGAGCTGGTACCCCATACAGAGGGCACAGCTGTGCACCATCTAATTAACCCTTCTGACAGCTTCCATTAAAAATAAAGGGGCCTCCAGGTCCCTGCTGGAGTGGCCTATTTTACATGTGTATCTCCTTGGTTTTGCCTCAGCATATGATGTTCAGGAGGCGGTTATTTCAGGAAAGGTACGCTATAGATAACTGATCCGCCAGCCAGGTGTCATGTTCCTTCATTTATTTTCAATTACTTCGTCTCTTTGGCTCCGGTGAGAATTGCCTGGTGTCAATTCATTTGGTCACCTCCGCGCCTGCCGCACCTCTCGGGAGGTTCTTCTCCGGTGTGGTGTGATCTCTCCCCCGGGGCCGGCTGTTACAAAACAGCTCTGCTCCTCTTTCAGCTTCATCTCCTCCTCGTCTCTCCTTGGGGCCAACCCCCAGCTCCCTGCCCCTTCTCAGGGTCACGCAGAGCTCCTGGGAGCCGCAACGGTGTGAGAAGGTGGAGGAGG
The DNA here is from genome assembly GCA_025769975.1 of Gallinago jamesoni. Taxonomy (NCBI): domain Eukaryota; kingdom Metazoa; phylum Chordata; class Aves; order Charadriiformes; family Scolopacidae; genus Gallinago; species Gallinago jamesoni. The sequence goes on along the minus strand of JAOQGH010000062.1, from coordinate 826,693 downwards.
AAAGGATGAGGAACCCGGTCTTGGTGATGGGAGCCTCCCCTGAGCTCCTCAGGATGCTCGGGACAGGATGGGGAGCGGTGGCGCCCAGCGTGCTCAGCTGAAAGGCTTCCTGCAAACCTCCTTCCCCAGTGCCTCTGGCCACCATTACCTACTAGGTGGCAAGAGCAAGGCCCCTGGACCCCCTCTGTGCCTTGACTCATTGCTCTGAAGATAATTTGCCCCCTCAGTTGATGAGTATTGGGCCAGTTCGGGTGTCATACAGTGAACTGGACTGGGGGGCTCACCTGGCCAGGAGGGGTGTGTGTTTCCTTTTCTGGGGAACTCTCTCAAGCAGGATGAGGGTGGGAACCCAGGACCTCCTGGACCCTCATTTCATGCACACAAACACACGCAGAGATGCCTCAGTCCTGTAAAGCAGAACCTGCCCCTCCTGGTCCAGACCCATGGGCACCCTCTCATCTGGGTCTCCTTCGAGGTGCCCCCATAGCTGTGGGACAACATCACCCTGAAGCCATCAAAGTCAGTCAGGCACTGTCCCCACGAGCGTCAGGGTAAGGTGGTTTGTGCTGGCAGCCCCTGGGCAGTCTCATTCTCTCTGTGGACTCCACTTTTATCATTTTTCTCCCTCCCATGAACACTGTCACCTCACCGTGTCCCTCCAGCAGCTCCTACCCACTGCCCAGCCCCTGCTCCCTCCCCAGCCCAGCCAGAGCTGCCCACCGCTGCCCCTCCATCTACCCATGTCCACCCCAACCCCAGATCCCTGTAATGGAGTGGGGACAACCTCTGGGGCAGAGACAGCATCTTGCAGAGAAACGGGGACACTCCTGACAGGAGGAGACACCAATGTCACCAGATGTGTCTGGGAGAGACAACCCAGCCCTCCTGCCCGAGTCCCACACGGTGCTTGGTGAGTAAAGACAAGCTGGACCTGACATCCAAATTCCCCCGAGCCCAGAGGTGGTCCAGACCCACAGCTTAAGTCTACCTTCTCCTGGAGCTGAACCATCTCATGGTGGACCACCTTTAGGATGAAACATCTTCCTGCTTGCTCCCACCTCTGGGAACCTTTATCCTGCCTGAGCTGCTCTCCAAGTGCCACCTGAGCCATTCCTGGCATGTCCCCACCCCTGCTGGCACCGCTGAGCTGGCAGGGCTAGTGACATGGGCTTGCTCCCCTGCCTGCCCGCTGCCAGGGGCACAGCCAGCTCAGTGCCGATGGTGGCAACGGTGGGGACCACAAAGGGTATGATGTAACTTTCAGATCCGTCGGGAAACTTTCAGCAGCGATGGCTGGAAAAAAACAGCATTTTTTCCTGTGAGAAAGGGCACATTTGCTCTGGTTTCAATGAGAAAGAAATAAATAGAAAGCCTGGTGGTGACTGTCCTTAATTGATTAGTCATTTCTGCAGATGATAATTGCACATCAAAAGACTGAGATCCTACTGTTTCATGCAAATGTCCTTACGGATAACAGCAAGGCACAAGGGAAGTGGATACAGGAAACAAATCATAGAATCATAGAATTGTCTAGGTTGGAAGGGACCTTAAAGATCTTCTAATCCCAGGAGAATTTGGAGTTTGAGTTTCATTTCAGGAAAACAATTTTATCCTCAACCTCAGCCGCTTCCCGAGCACCAGGAGCACGGAGAGCGAGATGCCACAGGAGCACCTTGGGGAGCAGGTCCCCAGCCAGGGGAAAGCGTCGTTTCTTCAGACCACTGGTGGAGAACTTCAAAATGCAGTTGGCTGCGGAGCCAGGGGCTGAGATGTTGGTTGTAGGGACAGGGTAGGAACCCCAGGAAGAGCAGCAGCCCCACAGCTTGGTGCATCAGCGCTCAGGAGCCACCGTGGACAAAGTCTGGGGGAAGAGCGAGGTGTCCAGAGGAAAGAGCGTGTCAGTGAGGGGACTGTGATTGGAAGATGGAGCTTTTCGTGCACCATCCCCAGTTTAGGATCCTTCCTGCACGTTGCAGTTTTCTGCACCCCCTGTGCCTGGGGTGCCCAGTCTGACTCCTCACCCCCGGGGCTGCCACCTCTGGGGCACCAGTTACACCGCCAGCTCCTGGGTTCACATGAGAATCTCCACGCTCATTTAATTATTTCAGCGGAGCTGCTAGCCCTGGTGTCTGGCAAAAGAGGCTTGTGAGCATGACTCAGTCAGCCTCCAAAAGCAGCGACGAAAAACAAGGATCTGCTGTGAGCTGCATCTTGATTTTTTAAGCCGATCTCGTGATGTTTTGCAGGGAGAAGGGACGGGTCTGTGATATCAGGACAGCTCCACAAAACCACAGGCGTTTCTGAGGGACTTACAAGCAAACTGTCCATTCCACAATAGGACCGTGGCACAGGGTCATCACTGGGGTCATGGAGACCCTGTTGTCCGCAGGAATGAAGGCTCCCCCGCATCCCCAGGGCTGCAGCCCCAGCAGGGGTGAACCTCCTGCAGGTGTGAGGTCTTGTCTGGGCTATTTCAAAGTCTCCCACCTCCCACAACTGCCCCCACAACTGGTCTGGATGAATCCCAAACTCATGATCCCTCCAAGTCCCTATTTCCTAGACTTCACTGAGCAGCTCTGAACAGAAAAGGCAGACCCTGGGAGGGGAACATCAGACGGTGCTCTCCTCTCTACCCAGACCAGAGCAGTTGTCAGGGGTCTGCAGACCAATGAGCCCCCCTCATTCCTACATGGAGGATGACTATGGATGAGAGAGGAATAGTTTGTGGACGTGGAGAAGCCGTTCTGCAAATCCCTCCGGTCTAAACTCCCGCTGCACAGTCCCTACAGCTGGTGGTGACACGTTAGATCTGACCCTCCACCTGGCCCTACCCTCCTCTGTACCCCCATGTTCCCACACGCATGTCACCGTCAGCGTGAGTTAGAACCCAGCTGGCATTTAATCATTCCTTCGTCACCACCGTCACCGGTGAAGTCACTGACGCAGCAGCGCTTTGGATCCTCGGGACGGGCTGAATTTCCCCCCTGACTTGCTGAAACCACCACAGGTCCAGCTCCGTTCCCTTCAGATGTCTTCGGCGAGGAGGGCTGCCGAGAGCTCCTTCCCCCTTCACAACAGCGAGGAGAAACAGGCACTTTCAGGGCATGAGTCATCCGACCTATTTAGCCATCTTAGGGAGAGATGAATGAGTCCTTAAGAGGGTTCCTTTCTCTCCGCTGTCTAGACAGCCAACCTCTCGACTGCAAACACCTTCCCCTGGCTCTCCTGGAGGAGAGCTGGCCAAGGATGATGCCTTCTGCATCCTCCCAGGGATGTGAGATTGGCCTCGCTTCGCTCCCTCTGAAGGCAAGGGAAGGTTCCAACGCTGAAAGGGTGGAAATCCACTCCTGGAAAACCTCTGCCTCTGAGGGAAGGGTTTGTGGAGCTGAGCTTGGAGCCCTGTGCTCTACGGGGCATGTGTGCCATGGTGTGCTTGAGTTGGTGGAGACCCTACTTGGTCATCACATGGATGCAAACCAGAAAAGAATGTGCAGTTTAAAGAACCACCCTAATCTGAGGCAGAAGCCCAATTGCTGACACTTCTTGTGATTCCTGGGACCATAATTACTTTGCACAGAAGAAAAATGTCTAAGCAAGCAATTACCATCTTTTTCAGGTCATCGTGGTGTGTGATGCCTACCCGTGCCTCTCTGCTAGTCTCACGTTAAAGTTCAGCTCCTGAGCTCTCCTTCAGCCTTCCTCTACAGGACCACAGCTGAGAAAGGTCTCTAGATGGCAGAAAGATGGCATGAGTTGAGGAGGACAGGGAAGGCTCAGAACGGTGGTGCCGTACAACCCAAAAGGGCTCTAACACCATTTAAGGCTGTGCATCTAGGAGTGAAACTGGTTGGCTGCATCCAAGAAAGAGGGACTTTGGCACTGAAAGGAGCCAATGGGTCACAAATGGCCTAAAGTCATCTTTTTTTTTAAAAAAAAAGGAAGGGAAGAGTGAGTCATGACAGGGACTGGACTCACATCTGTACTCCACAACCCTCAGGCAGATCCTGAACGCTGGGGCTGAGGCATTGGAACATATTTTGGAGAATCTGCTGTGGTACCAGCAATGGTACAAACAGGACGCCAAAACCAGTAAAACAGCCTGAGAAAAGGATTTATGGTTAGAGGCACAGGGAATGAATGCTTTTAATTAAGCACAAAGGTTGAGAGGGCTCTTGAGCACAGGTCTAGCCCAGAAAAACCATCCTATGAAAGGACTTTTGTGGCCAGAGGGAAGAGGCTCAGCTAGAGCCAAGGGCTGGAAGCTGAAGCCAACAAATTCAAATGGGAATAAGGGAGGTGCCACCAACCATGGGATTCATTGGCCACCAAATCTATGTGAAAGGACTTTATGCCCTGGAAGTTCTTGAGTAAAGACCTACTGGTTTTGTGAGGGAAGAGCTTTAGGTGAACAGAAGGCACCCTCAAGTCGAGAAGTTTCTGGGCTCTCTACACACAGAAGTGTGTGAAACATGGGCCTGTAACACGCATGGAGAGATCACAGGCACCAGCCTGACCCAGGGGCTGCAGGTGCTACGGCCCAGCTTCATCCTTTTGGGGCTAAACTCCTCACCAAGGTCCCTTCTGCAGCTGGTGGGAAGGGACAGCCCTGCCCAAACTGCAGCTCCTCCTGCAGAAGATGTCTATTGCCCTGTGGCATCACCCCATCTCTTCGGGCAGTAGAGGCTGGGAATACATTGGAATATTTGGGAACATGTTGGAATCTCTGTGGAGTGACTGAAATCCCCCAAATCTCAGTGATTTCTGACCTCAGTCCCTCCCTGTTTGTTCCGGCCCTTTGCTACAGGACCCTACTCTTCCTCAAGGATCTTGGACAGTCGAAATGTGGAGGGACACCATGAGATCTTTGAGGTTTTGTTTCAGCATGAGGAGAGGGCTACCAGGGGAGGTCTCATGGAGTTAATGTCAGCCCGTGCCAGTGCAAGCCCAGCCGCCCAGCACCCCGAGCCCTGCCAAAGCAGGACTCTGAGTCATGCCCCGGCCACCATGAAGACAAGAATGAGACCACGTTCAAAATTAATATATATTTTTATTGAATAATTGTTCTAAGTGGGCTTGTGAAGCCACCCATAGAATTACTTCTTTCATCTCAGCAGTGGTTCAGTAACAGTTATTAGCTTTGCAAGAGAAGAAAACCGAACAGAAGAGGGTGCATTAAAATAAATAGGTTATTTTTTTCTTATCTTTAAAATAAACTTTTCAAATAAATACTTTGGTGGGTTTTTTTTTTTATTTTTTTCCCTTAAAGGTACAAGAGTATTGTCAAAAAACAGCCATCAGGTTATAAACATATATTATACCTTATAGAAAGGAACCCAAATAAAGACAGCCGGGGAAGGGATCTCTTTACACACTGTACAGAATGCCTTGTACCAATTAATGGAGAATTAGAGGCTTCGGTTCTTGGTATGAGACTCTCCTTTGAAGCCAAGGGTGATCCATCTTCCAAGGAGAACTTTGTGCTGAGGACACCTGGGAAGGCAGGAGGCTGGGTGGCCACTGCTGGTCCACAGAGCATCTCCATGGCCTGAGGGAACCGCTGGGAAAGGATGGGGAGAGGGGAGAGGGAATGAAAGGAAAAAAGGGAGAGGGGCTCTGATGGGAAAGAGCAGTGGCATGTGCAAGGCAGGACTGGCCGTGACAGCTCCAGGATGACCACAGACCTCTTGGCTGATGCTGCCATTGGGACAGAGGGTGTGAGGAACCTCCTCTCCCAATGCCCAGCCCAGCTCACATGGGTGGGTTTGGTCCTGCTTCTGCTGAAGCCCTTTGGGGTGCTGCAGGAAAGTGCAGCAGGAGAGAAACCCAGTGAGAGATCTTGCGTTGTTTCCCCTCACCTGGCCCTCACAAGTCCCCTGTCCCCCATGGAGATGTGCCATCTCCTCCCACCCATCCCATGTCCCTCCTGCCTGGGGACCGCTCAGCACCCCTGGCTCATGCCCTCAGAGGGTTCTTCTCCAACGTCACCCATGCAGGACATCAGATCTCACCCATTCAAGCACCCAACCTGCACTCCGGGAGAAGGAGTTTGCAAGAGAACCTGATACTCACTGAGAAATACCCCTCAGGAAACTGAGCCCAGAGATCCCAGCTCTGGTTTGGCCCACATGGACCAGATGCTGACCAGCAGCCTCCAGCTCCTGCAAGCTTCCCGCAGGTCTGGGCTCCGCAGGCTCCTTGAAGGAGACAAGTCCTAACTGGATCCCATTAAAGACCAAGAGTGGGCTTTGTGGTGAAGGGAGCATCCTTGATCTACTTTCCCCACATGCTGATCACAAAAAGTTAGACCTTCCAATATCTGAAGACCTTCCAGCTTTCTCCAGCCTCGAAACACCCAAGGGCCAGAGATGGAGAGCAAACTAACAAAGTTGATGCTGGAAACTGCAAGTTTGGGGCTCCTTCCCCGTGCAGTCCAGCCATGCAAACCTTGCAGCACCTCCTCTCACTGCTCTTCCTCTCATCCCTCTCTATTGCACTACAGCATCCGTTCATGGACTGATCTTCTGTGCTTTGGCATCTTTTGGTCGGTGACACTCACCCACCAGTTTTTGGGTTCAAACATGGGGATGGGGAAGAGCCAACACTAATGGGATTTTATGGGAATCTGAGAGCACAGTCTCAAAAAAGCTTCCTCCCTCTTCTTTGAGGTACTTGGCTGGCACTGTGTTTCTCAGGGATGGGTGGACAGCAGCCCAAGGGCGACTTCTGCCCTTCCACCAGGAGAGCTGGAGAGCTGGGATAGGAGGGAGGCTCCACCTTGGTCCCCAGTAACCCCTCCTCACCGGTACTGGGACTGATCACACGTTTCTCAGCAGGGAAGGAGGAGAGCAAGATCGAGGGAAGCCCTGGAGAAAGCAAGCGAGCACCAGCAGGAGGTCTTGTGATGGAGCTTTGGAGCTCTGGGTGGGAAAAGGAGGCTCCTGCACAGGGAGCAGAGCAGGGGGAGCTCAGGAGCTCCTGCCTCCTGCTCCTCCGGTGCCATGAGTCTCTCTTTCCCTGCCTAAATCTGCCCTGGAGCCCTGCACCTTTCCTGGCAAAGGAGCACACGACTGGCAGAGACACACAACCAGGAGAAACAGTCTCTCATGAAGCAGGTCCATCCTTGTCAAACCACAGGAAAACAGAGGACTCAACATGTGACTCTCCCAAAAGAAAACCAAAAAAAGACACGTCAGGACAGAGAGAAACCCAAACTGCCAGGACAAGCAGCTGCCAACAAACATCTGGAGCAGATGTTATCTGACTCATTCCAGGGTGGGGCAGGAAAGGGGTTCACAACCCCAACCAAAGCTGGAGTCCTCTCTGCAGGGAAACCAAGTTCTCTGGCAGCCAGAGATGGGGAGGGAGCAGGATGGATCTGGTCTGAAGATGTCAGGAAAAGCTTTGGGGGGAAAAACAACAAACACGATCAGAGGTTGCCCACAGCCTTCCCTACATCAGATGAGCTCAGGGAACCACAGCTGGCCTCCTTGGGAGAGCTTTTGGCAAATCCCAACCTGCCCTTTCTGCTGAGAGCAAGGAATGGGAGCTCACTGAGGCCCCCCAGGATGGATGGGAAGCAGTAGCCCCACATGAAGCCACCTGCCCCAACAAGCAGGGTAGGGGCCACCAGCTCTAAACTTCTCTAAGCCCACACAGTTGAAGGCCTGGACATGGCTTTGCATCTTTTCAGGGACGGGAGCCATAGGATGAGGGGTCCTGGCTTCAAACTGAAAGAGGGGAGATGAAGCTGAGATGTGGGGAAGAACTTGTTTGGTGTGAGGGTGGTGAGAGCCTGGCCCAGGTTGCCCAGAGAAGCTGTGGC
>JAOQGH010000062.1:804904-818771 GCA_025769975.1 Gallinago jamesoni | reverse complement strand
GGGGGCTTTAAGGTCCTTTCCCACCCAAACCATTCTATGATTCTATGGTCTTGCCCTCAACACAGTCAAACCGAAGCCCCACGTTGGTCTGACAGGGCCCACCTGGGGCTTTCCTCCTCTCCAGTCCCTTCTACGCATCCCCTAGCTTACAAAATATATCTCACGGGTTGCTCATTTCTTGGAGATGAGATGTTCAAGAAGCCCGGCTGGACTCCTCAGCCATGTACCCAGGGCTGTGGCACGATTCCCTGGTAAAAATGGAGCTTCTGCTCTGGCCCAGAGAATTCCCATCAGGTACCACCAGTCACCAGGAGGTAAATACGCTGCAATAGTAGCCCTGGGCTCCTCCTCACCCTGCCAGCGCGGAGGAAAACCTTCTCTAGGGAGCTGGTGTGTGGACAGAAGTCTTCTCCTCCCACAGCTCCAGCACCTGGGGGAGGTCACCCCTGTGCTCGCATGACTTTGGAGGCCGTGAAAATGATGAAGCTTCACATGTTGAGTCATTCCACCATCAGGAGAGGAAGCAATGAATTGCAAAGATACAGAGGTGGTAACTAAATTTACAAGTGGGATCCGTTTAAAAAGGAGGAGAGGAAAAAAAAAAAATCAAAGTAGAGCAAGTTGGAAAATTCTGTTCATTAGTTTTCTTTTAGAAAGTTTCAATGAACTATTTCACATTCTCATTCAAGTGAGACGGTTCCTCATAACCTCGGTGAGAAGGGGACCTTTTTTTTCCCTAGAAAAGCTTTACCTTTTTTTTAGGACGAAGGGGTTTTAACCAGCACCAACAGAGCAGGGAGCCGAGCGTTCCAGAGGAAGGGTGTCTCTTGGTGGAAGTCTCTCCCCCAGACATCGCCGGGAAGGAGGGAGACAAGCAATTATCAGCGTACAGGTAAACAATTTGCAATATATTTTAAAACTGCTGCCGCAGAGACACGGGCTGATCTTGTGGGGGTGCACACACCCACAGGGCATCCTCGAGGAGGCTGCCTTAAAATCCAAATGATTTCAGAGTCCAGAGCTGGCCTCAGGATGTGCCAAGCGCACAGACACGGCCCTACCCCTTCCTAATGGCAGGAGATGCTCCCTGTAACCCCATCCCGAATTCCCCGCAGCTCCCGGGACTGGGGTCTCCACCTCTGGACAGCGGAAGCAACTTCCAACCTCCCCCCTCTCAGGCTCTGGGTGAGATCAAGGGTGAGGATCTCAGTCGTGTCCGTAACACACCCCCAGCACAAACTTTGCCCCGGGGATGGGATTCATCCCCCCCCTTCGATGTTTGGGTCCCGTCTGGGTCAGGGGAGCCGGGCGCTGCCGGAGCATCATTTACTGACTAAGGATGTCAAGCGGGATGAATCACTCCCTGGAACCGCTTCTCTCTGCGACAGAGGGAGCTCGGAGCAACGGTGAGTTTTAGGCAGCGAATGTGCAGAAAGAGGAATCCCATCGTGAGAGTCTGCCTCACTCACCCCCCAGCCCTCAACCCTACCCCTCTCTGCAAAGCCAACTCCCTCCCCTTGCCCCCAGCACAATCCCTAAAACCTCCCTCTCCCGGCTACCTGGGAACTAAAGGTCTAGGGTTAGCGACGGACGGGACTGGGAAACCATCTTCCAGCACGTGCAGGTGTACCAGGCAGCCAAACCTCGCATCTGGCACCCTTCACAGCAGTCTCAGGAGTATTATTAGTAATAGACCTAAGCCATCCTAACGGTATATTTATATATACAAAAATAGATCCACAGAACTCTACGCAAAGAGGTGGCTGGGGGGAGGCGACGAACGAGCCCTGGATGGCAGGGTCTTGGAGGAAGCCAAGGGACACGTTGCATATATTTCTCCAGGGGAACCACTCACTGCCCTCTGCTCTCACGCACCTCGGGAGAAGGGACAGAGCCCAGCACCAGAACATCCTCCTGGCTCCAAACTGCCCCCAACCCGTCACCAGGGCCCCAACAGAGAGCCTCTGCAAGCAGAAATGGGGCTGAGGACAAGACCAGGAGGAGCTCCCCCCAACTGCAGCGACAGGTTGGGCTTATTATCATCCCAGCAAGGCAACCACGAAGCCCTGACCCCAAGAGAGGTCTCCTTCTGGTCTGCAGATGGCCCAACCCCAGGGCTTGGTCCAGACCCATCTCCGGTTTGCCACAGGCGGGCGCCCACTATGGAATTAATTCCCTTCAGCAGTGCCAGCAGGAAAATCCTGGTGACGCTGGTGTTGGTGTGACACCAAGGAAAGCCAGGTGAGGACCCAAAGGCAACTTCTGCAGGGAGGGAAGATCGGGCCCCCATCTCTCAACACCCCCTTCTGCTCCCCGTTCCCTCCAGCACCAGGCAGGAGCTGCAGAGGACCCTGTGGGGGGGTCCCCCAGGACAGGTGCTAAGAGAAGGGCGGTTCGAGTTGGCAGATGTCGGCAGTTGGGTTTGGGGGGTGTTTTTTTAAAGTGAATTCAGTGCTGGTGGAAGGTACCAGATTCTCAGGGCTCGAGCGCGGAGCCGGTGCCCTGTGGCATCTGCTCGGTGGTGGGATGGAGCCGGGGCGGCAGCTCCCATCCCGCCGGGGTTTGCGCTCCGGAGGCAGCCCTTCAAGTGCATTGAGAAATGAATGGCAATTTCAAAACCAGCTTCTTGTTCTCAGCCAAATCCCAGAGGGGACCTTTCCCTCGCTGCAGTCGGGCAGAAGCGAGTGGGCTGGGCTGCCTCCGAGAGCTCCTTCCCCTGCCAGAAGGTTTCTAAAGCTTCCCACACCTTCCCTTCCTCTTCGAGACAGAAAAAAAATACGATTGCCACCTCATTTTGGAGCTCGCTGGCTTCTCCCAGCGGCTCCCAAGCCCAGAGGGAAGCCACGGCCACCGGTGGGACCCCGCGGCACCCCAGCCCCATGGGGAGAGCAGACCTATGGCCGGGTGGGAGGGGGGAGGTCACCCACGGAAAGTGCTGGAGAGGAATAAAGAGGGAGAGAAGGGGGTCTGGTTCCTGGAGGACTCTCGCACAGGGGACGCGCTGATGACTTGCTTCTTCCCCCCCATGGGGAAGGACCACACCACGGGGCAGCAGCAGTTCCTGAGACCTCTCTGAGGAGAAGAGTCCTGAGGAGCCCCCCCGGGGGGCACGGCCAGGGAGGGCACCCACAGCTCTCTCTGCCTCTCCCAGCCCCTCACCCAAGCGTGCAAAACCATTTCCCACCAGCTCCCGTGGCCACCCGGAGGCTGGGGGACCCCCAGTTCACCCATCTCCTTCCCAGGAGGTGATGGCAGGCAGGGGGAGAGCACTGCAGAGCGGAGGGAGACAGGGGACGGAAGGGAGAGGAGGATGAGGAGGAGGAGGAGGAGGAGGAGGAGGAAGAGGAGTAAAGCCTGCTTCTCCTCCCCGGGAGGGTCATACCGGCTTGTCCAGCGTCTTGGGGAAAGGGGTGCCGCTGGAGGAGGAGATCTTCCTGCAGACCGTGTTGGTGTGGCTCTGGCAGCGGCAGCCGGGTCGTTTGAGGCCGTCGTAACCCCGCTGGCAAAGTTTGAGGCACCCCAAGGTGGGGAAGTAGCAGCAGAGGCAGGGCATGAGGAGGGAGAGGAAGCTCATGGCGGCCCAGCGGGCGCAGCAGGACCCCGGGCCGCAGGAGCAGGGGTCGTCGGCGCAGGTGTCCTCGTCGTCGGTGGAGCAGTGGTAGAAGAGCCCCTTGATGCAGCAGAGGCAGGTCCCGTAGTCGAGGAGGCTCTCGGGGGAGCAGAGGCAGCGCTGGTTGCAGAGCCAGCAGGAGGGCAGGCTGCGGGCGGCCGTGCAGCGGGGGCACTTGCAGCGCCCGCACTCCTCGCAGACGAAGAGGTGGCCGGGGTGGAGGGTGGGCTTCTCCCCGGCCCCTTTCAGCGGCGACTCCTCCGCCTTCAGCTCGCCGGCCCGGGGGGGCTGCTGCGTCCGGGCGAGGGAATGGCCGGAGTGGGAAGGGGTGAGGGTGCCCAGGAGCCGCTGGTCGGAGGCGGTGGTGCTCTGGGAGACGGAACTGGCCGTGCTGGAATGGCTCAGGTGCTGCGGCGGCGGCGGGACCTGGTGCTGCTGGCCGTGGCCGCGGTGCAGGTCCTGGAAGGTGGAAGAGGCCAGGCGGTCCTGGGACCACTCGTGCTTGTGGGGCGGCTGGGAGAGGGCCGGGTGGGAGCGGGTTTGCTGGAAGCAGGCGGCCGGTCTCTCCACGTAGTTGTTGCTGGCGCGGATGGAGCGGATTTGGTCGATGGACAGGACCTGCTGGAAGTCCTCAGCGGGGGGGTCCATCGTCTCGTCGCAGCCCAGTTCAGCCACGCTGGAGGAGAGCTGCATTTCCAGGCGCGAGGAGACCCTGTGGCATCAGGGCGCATCTAAAAATCCTAAAGGATGGAGCGGGAAGGCAGGGAACTGCGTTAGGTTTTATGATGGACCCGTCCACGCAGAGCGGGACGCGGAGGCTGGCTGGAGAACTCCTGATGAAGTTCTTTCCCACAGCCAGACTCACAAGCACTTGCGTGCCTGGGGAGACTGAGGCTGGACACGTCCAAAGGACGAGTGCCGCGAGGTCTGTCCCTTGAAACCGGGGGGCACGGCATCTCCCCGTGCTTTTGGGCTTCCCATCCCCTTCAGAGGATTCCCCACCCCTTCCCAGCCCTGATGGACCCTGTCTGTCCTCCCTCTCTGGCCCCGGGGGAAAGTCCTGGCCCTCTTTATAGGAGGGGGAACTTGAAGCTCATCCCAGCGATGGAGCTGGGAGCGGCACCTCCAGAGCAGGACACTGGTTTGGGTCTTCCCAGCGCACCCCAGCAGCCTCCCAGTGCCATACCCTGCCCACGCCAGGCTCACGGGGACGGAGGGGACCCGAACACACTGACTTTCAGGCAGCACCAGCAACAAATTGCAACTAATGAGACACGCGCGTGGCCAGGGACCGGCTGAGCCCACAGACCCCACAGACCCCACAGCGTCCCGTTCTCCCCCACACAGCCCCGCGCCAGCCCAGGAACAGATTTAGTCGCCGTCACCCAAAGGGAGATGGGCAGGTTTCCCTCCAGCCCCGGCACAAACCCCGGGCGAAGCAGGGCGAGCAGCAGGCAAGCCCCGTCTGGCTCCCTGCACCGGGGCTGGCTGTCATTTTTGGGAACTGAGCACTTCCCGAGCCCACGGCGCTGGGACCGGCAGCGACTCTATCCGGAGGGAAGGCTGGGACCATCCCGGGGCTGTCAGACGGGGCAGGAGGACCCCCACCCCCCCATGTCCCACAACACCCTCCCAGGCGGGTTTGACCTCAAGGCATCAACACCATCACCAAAACCAGAGGCTGCTGGTGTCTGGGGGAAACCTCTGTGGGGCTGGGCGAGGGGAGGGGGCAGCAGGGATGCGATGGGGCCGGGTTTTGGCCCTTAGGAGGGAGAGAGAGAGAAAATCCCCACTTCTGCTGCCTGCAGAGGAGCCTGCAGAGGACGGAAGCCACTCATTGCATGCCAGAGCTTTGCCCCAGCTCTTCCAGCCCCAGATTTCAGTATGGGGTCCGTGCTCTCCGTGCCCAGCCAGCTTCCCCGGGACCAAGCCAGTCCCCTCGGGCTGCCCAAAGGAGCCATTCCTTTGGTGACACAGACCTTGTCACGGTGCCCGGACCCGCAGGAAGAGCCTGTTTCCATGGGAAGCTCCCCGCCGGCCGCACAGATGGCCAGCAGGCCAGGCAGCCGGTGGCCGGCGGTGGCTTTCAAATAGGTGAGGGGCCACAGGTAGAATCTGCTCATGCAGCAGAGAGAGGCAGAGGGAAGATTGATTTTCATTAGCTAGGCTGACCTTGAGGAGCAGGGAAAAGCAAAGGCAACTTACTTTGACTGTTCAAGCAAGATCTGGCCTCTCCCATCCCCCTCCCCGGAAAGAAAAGGACACGGATCTGCTTAGATTTGGGGTTTTTCCTGCCCGCAGAGCCATCCCCCCCCCCCCCGCTGCTGCCCCCTCCAGCTGATCTCAAGGGAGGTGCTCACCCCAACTGGGGAGACGCAGCCGGTGAATGAGTGGCCCCCCCAGGACACCCACCATGGATCTGGATGCCAGTTTGCCTAACGGAAATATGAAGGTGAATGGGGAGGGCAGGGCTGGCCCAGGGAAGGCGTTGAGAGCTCCCCGCCAGGATGGGAAGGGGCCACAGGGGCAAAACACCCTCCTGGGAGCCGTTACCTGCTGCCACTCAGCTCCTCACCTGGGAAGGTCCCACTAAAGCCCAGGCTGGTGAGTCAAAGCCCCCTGGACCCCTGCAGAGACATGACACCTCTCAGGACCCTGCCGAGAACAGCATCGGAGGGTTCCCCCATCCCTCACCCCCAGACCCCGTCTCGGGGTGGGTGGGATGGTTCAGGGGATGACGCTGATTTACAGCCAGGGAGGAGCTGCTCGCATCTGGGTGTCCATCCCCTCCATCCTGAGCGCTGGGATTTGGCAGGACTCGGCCAGCGAGACCCCCATGAGGTTCCCGTGTGGGGCTCGAACCAAGGGGTGACCCAGAGGGGGAGATGGAGGCTGCGGGGGGTCCCACTGCAAGAGAGGCAGTGGAACTGGGAGGCTAAGAACAGCCGAAGGGCAGTCCCAGTACAGCCTCACCCAATTCTCTCTGCAAGACCTGGAGCTTAGGAGACACGAGGGGACCCGTGACCACGCTTAGGCAGGAGGGGATGGAGAGGGGACACTGCGAGGAGAAGCAGAGCCCCGGGGACAGCAGGCAGAGAGAGGAGGTGGCAATCAGGCCATACAACCAGGACACTCAGCATCTGGGTCCAGGGCTTGGACCCAGCATCCTGGGCAAGACAGGTCCTGGGAGGACCCCCAGATGCTCCTGGACCTACGATCCCCAGGTGCAGGGGTTAGACATGGACTGGGGGAGGCACAGGTCCCTCTGGGACCCAGGGACACATGAGCCACAGGATCTGTGTGTCCTCCAGCCCAGCAGGATGGGGAGAAGAGGGACTGAACGACCAGAGCTGGGACCCCACTCCTGCCCCCTCACACCCTGGGGGAGCCCAGTGCCCCCCACTCGCTCCCAGCCCTCCCTGCTCCATCCCCATCCCAGGGCTATAACCAGTCCATATCCCGGGCCCCACTGGTGCTGCACCCCTCCCTGCCTACCTGCCCGTCTGGGGGGACGGGGGCAGCGTGTCCCCAGCCTCCTCCTCCTCCTCCTCACACCCTGCCTTCGAGGCAGGCATGCCAGCCCCGGAAACCGGGCCAGCTTTATGGCCACCAGCAGCCCCAAACATATAAAGTTCGGGTGATAACAGGCC
This sequence comes from Gallinago jamesoni, assembly GCA_025769975.1. Taxonomy (NCBI): domain Eukaryota; kingdom Metazoa; phylum Chordata; class Aves; order Charadriiformes; family Scolopacidae; genus Gallinago; species Gallinago jamesoni. The sequence continues at coordinate 811,511 of JAOQGH010000062.1, read as the reverse complement.
AGAGGAGGGGTCGTAAAAGCAAATGATTTACAGGCTGGAGGTGGCTGCAAGAGGGGGACGAGCCGCACAGGGCGCCCAGGTGGGAGAAAAGGGCTTTTCCCACACACTCCCCTCCGGAGGGACCCCCTCACGCTGTGGGGGGTGCTGTGGGGTGGAGTGGGGGGGTGGCGAGAGGCCGATCCCCCAGCCCCGCTCCGCACGCAGCCCACGGCTGCAGCCCCCATCCCCGCGCAGCCCCGCCGTCTGCTGGCCCCCCCCCCAGCCCTCCCTGCAACCAAGCCCACGCCTGGCTCGGGTCCGCATCCGGCCCGCAGAGCCCCCAGCCCCACAGCCTCCACCCTTCCAGGACCCCCGAGCACCGCCGTGCAGCCCGTTCCTCTCCAGGACGCCCCAGCTCCACCATCCACACGACCCACGCGTGATTCTGACTCACGCCTGGCCCCCAGCCCCATTGCGTGTGTCCAGCACCCCCATCCTCAACCCACACTCGTGCCAAAGACCCCCATCTCCTTGGCACACGCTGCCCACGCGTGTCCGGGATCCCTGTCCCCACTCCGCACGCGTGCCTAGGAACCCTAGTGTCACTGCACACTCACAATCTGGGCACAACCAGGGACCCCCCTCCCCTCGGCAAACAGCCCCCACACGGCCAGGACCCTCACCCCTTGGGCACTCATTGCCCATGCACGTCCAGGATGCCCATCCCCACTGCACACGCGTGCCCAGGACCCCATCCCCACTGCACACGCGTGCCCAGGACCCCATCCCCACTGCACACGCGTGCCCAGGACCCCTGGCTTCATTGCCCACTCACAGCCTAGGTACATCCAGAGACCCCTGTCTCCTCCACCAACAGCCCAGGCATGCCCAGGACCCCCAAACCCCACTGTCCACGGGTGTCCAGCACCCCCATCCCCATTGCCCACGCATGCCCAGGACCCCCATCCCCACCGCACACAAGTGTCCAAGGACCCCCATCCCCACTGCCCACGCGTGCCCGGGACCCCCAGCTTCATTGCACATTCACAGCCCCTCAACGTTTAAGGACCCCTGTCCCCTTGGCATCGATTGCCCACGCGTGTCCGGGACCCCAAACCCGCACCGCCCACGCGTGCCCGGGACCACCATCCCCACTGCCCACGCGTGCCCGGGACCCCCGGCTTCACCGCACACTCACAGCCCAGGCACATGCAGGGTCCCCCATCCCCTCGGCAAACAGCCCACGCGTGTCTGTACACACTCCCCCCCCCGCTCCCCGCCGCGCCGTCCCGCAGCCCACGCGTGTCCCCTCCCCGTGGCCGGACTCACCCCGCCGCCGCCGCCTCCGCCGGTCCATCCGCCCGCCCAGCACCGAGCCGCGGGGGCCGTCCCGGAGCGGGGTTACCTAGCGGCGAGCGGCGCGGGGCGCGGACGCGGGGCACCGCCCGCCCGCCCGGCCCCGCAACCGGGCCGTGCCCCGCTCCCCGGGCGGCGGCGGGAGCGGGGCCGGGGCGGGCCGGCGGCGGCGGCGGTGGTGGTGGGGGGGGGAAAGAGCCCGGGGGGGCTGCCCGGCCCCGGGTGGCGAAGGCGGGCTCGTCCCCGGCGCTCGTGGCGAACGGGGGCAGCGCGGCGGCCGGGAGGGAGGGAGGGGTTTCTCGCCGCCCGTTAGCATCGCTCCCTCTCCCTCGCTCTGCCGCTCGCCTTCCCGGAGCTGGGGCTCTTAACGCGTTCCCCAAGTGGCGTCATCCCGCTGAAATGGAATCGGCCCATTAGCGCTCCCCGCAGAGCCCCGGGCATCCGCTCCCCGCATAATGACCGCGCCGGAGCCGGGAGCGGCGGGGATGCGGCAGCCGCTATTTAAACGTTTCCGTCTGCCTCGGGCTCCGCTGCCCCCCCTGCGCCCACCGGGACAGCCCCGCCACCGCCCGCCCGCCCACCCACGCACACACACACACACACCCCCACCCCCAGCCCATCGTCCCCCCTGGGGACACCCCTGGTGGCCGCAACGCCGGCCCCGGCTGCCCCGGTGGGGTGGGATCGGGTGGGCTCGGTGGGATGCGGCGGGCAGGTTGCGGGGGGGGGGGAGGCGGGGGGAGCGTGGCCGGGGTGGGTAGCCACGGGCTAGTGTCGGCCACCGGGCGCTGTCACCTCGGGGGAATGGCTGGGAACTGTGCGTTGCTGTGAGATGGGCGCAGTGTCCCCCGCCCCCGGGGGCAGCGAGGGCAGCCCGGGCACCCCCGTAACACCGAAAAATCTCAACTAATGGCTGAATTAGCTCCTGTAACGGCAGCTCGGGGCAGAGGGGCTGGAAAGGGGCTTTTCCCTACCGAGATCCACAAAACCAGCCCCCACACACCCCTTCTACCCCAAACCAAAACCTCGGGTGGAGGGTCCGAACAGGACCCGGACCTTCTGTCCCAGACATGTCCCCTCCTTGGGCTGCTTTCTCCAAGGCATCAACCGCTGCTCAGGAGCACCGGGGAGCACCGGGGAGCCTTGAGATACCCCTCAGCCCCATTTGTGCACAAATTGGACCCCGTCTGACAGTCCCAAAGACACAAGGCCTCTCCTTGATGACACTGTGGTCCCCCACCAGAGCTCCCACCCGCACTTTGTGCCTCTCAACACTCCCAGGCTGGTCACCCTGGTCACCCTGGTCACCAGCCTTTCTGGTAGCGTTCACCAGAGGAGCAAAGCAGCATCACCAGCGCAGGGAGGGCTGAGAACCTGTCTCCAAGAAGCCCAGCCGGAGCCAGCAAGCCCTCAGCCATCCCAAACAAGGGTCTTGCAGCTCGAGGACCTGCCCCCCCGGGGCAAGGAGCTGCCCAAGGCCACGGGGTTCCTCGGTGGGCTGTGCAGGGGGAGAGCGGGCTGGGGGAGAAAGAGAAGGAGCCTGAAAAAGGGTGGCAAAACCAGCTCTGCTGCTCTTTGCCCAAACAGATGGGCATAAACCACTGACCTCAGTGCCCCCCTCCCAGTTGGTGCCAGCAGAAGCACTGGAGTCCTCCCCAGCAGGGGCCAGTGACCCTGCTCTCCCCGTGAGGTACCCAGCTGAGCCTTTCCAGCCTCATTTTTAGGCATTTCTAGGCTGAGCGTTTCTCCATCTCCACGGGATCCCACGAGAGATGCTCCTCCGGGAGGAGTTTCTCCAAGAGGGACGGGTCCCCGAGAGCATCCCTCAGCCTGGGCTACAGCCTCACCGCTGCCTCTCCCTGCGGCCCCCCCCCCCGAGCCCCTCCTCTTCTCCCCGTCCCTCTCAGCTCCCTCTTTAAAGGCGCAGGAAGGATCCGAGTCGCTGGATTCCCGGCCGGCTGCCGGCACCTGACTCCCAAAAAAAGCACGTGGGATGTCCTGCCTCTCTCCCAGCCCAAATCCATCACTCCCACCTGGCGGTGCCGGTGATTCAGGCTCCCCTCCGCTGGCTCACAGCAGCCCCAGGCGCAGCCCGCGTCGCGCTCAGCCAGCGCCGCTTTATTCCTCGCCCGGCTGCCGAGGGAGGGCCAAAAAGGCATGAATGCAGAGACGCCGAGAGGAGTGGGAGGGTGGGAAGCGGCGGGAGGATGGCAGCCTCCCGGGGAGTCACTGACCGCAGCATCTCTGAAGAGCGGGGCTGGGAACCCGCCGCCTTTGCGCAGCCGAGGGGTTGGGAGCTGCTCCCGAAGGGAGGGCCTGGGATGGAGCCACCGGCAGGTTCACGGAGGGGGTTTTTGGCTGTCGGGAGGGGGACACGGTGCCCCGAGGATGCCCAGCCGTGTTAGGAGCCCCCAGAGAGTGAGGCTCTGCTGGATTTCTGACAATCTCTCCCCGCGCGGGGTCTGCGGGAGCGAGGGGCTGCCCGGAGCAGAGGGTTGAAGGTCCCCCTCGCAGCCCTGTGACACCTCCCGCTGTCCCCACCTCCCCACTACCTGCAAGTCTGATCCCAGCTCCTCTTCTCTGAAATCTGGGATTGATTCCACCCCCCTCCTGCCAGCTTGGACCCGACACTTCTTAACCCCTCAGACATCCCTGGGGTCCCACCCCAGGGGACAGGGAGAGAAGCAGCTCCAGGAGCCCCATTCCCTGCCCGGATTTCAGCATCTCTCCGCTCATCTCCTGCCCGGGACGGCCGACGGCACCCAGACCAGGGCACCGGGATGGCAGCAGCACATGCCCGTGTTCCCAACTCCAGCCCTCAGCGCCCGTTGGGGGTCTCTGCCTTGGGAGAGCTCTCATCCCCAGCATCTCCTGCAGGTCACCAGCAGTTCCTCCCTCCTTTGCTCCCCCTGCACATCCCCAACACCTCAGAAAAGGGGGGGGGGGTTACTCTCCTTCCCTCCTTCCCCTCCTCAAAAAGTGTTTGTTAGGATGCCTGTTCACAAAACCAAAGGAGCTTAAACCTGGAGCCTGAAGAACTCGGCTGCAGAGTTAAAACAAGCGGGAGAGCCGGGGGGTGTTTCTCAGCAGGTTGTCCAGCCGCCCCCAAGCCCGGCCACCCCTGGTCCTGCCTGCACAGACAGACAGATCGTTGCCCACTGGGAACCCCTCCGGATGCGGGCAGCGGGGAGGAGAACACCCCAGAGCAAGGCTGGAGAGGTCCCATCCCTTCTGATGCCATTAGCCTGGGCACAGGGGGGGAGGGCAAATCCATCCTCAGTTAAAGATGGGGGGGGGGGGGGGGAGAGGAGGAAAAAAATAAAAGGAGAGTATAAAGAGAACATGTGATTCCCCTGATTAAATCAGCCAGAAACAATGAGGTGCTGGTGCCCTCTAATTTTTAGATTCACAGATTTTAGGGCCGGGAGGGACCGTGATGCTCATCTAACCTGACAGCCTGTATTATGTAAAAGCCACTTGAAGCCAGACAGTGCCACCGGCTTCGCAGAAGCAACAGCGAGCGGCGGGGAACTTATTAAGGGGCTGTGGTTCTCCAAGGGTGGAGGGACATGTGGCTCCCAACACCCGCTGGGGGCAAGGAGGAGGCCAGGTACAGCCCCACCGGGCTCCGGCAGGACAGACGGCAGCGCTGGGGGAAAAAATACAGCAGAAAACATCATTTCCCTTCCGTATCACGCAGTGCCTTTGCCCAGCAAGGAGGGATAAGCAAGCAGGGGGGGGGAAAATAAAACCAAAAAAAAAAAAACCAACAAGCCCTTCCTGGTGTTTCCCTTTCCAGCCTTCCCTAGTCCCTGGAAAGAAAATGCCCTGCAAGGATTCTGGCCCCGAGAGGTCTCTTCCTTGGCTGCTTTTTTGTAACAAACTCCCCCCCCCTTCTTTGCCATTTGCAGCGATGCGACTTCGCAGCGATGGGAGCTGAGCCCTCCCCCCCCTTCTCCCCCCCCCGAGCCGGATCCTGAGCTCCTCACTCAGCCTGCAGCACCGCGGAGGTGTAGTCATTGACTGCAGTGTGAGTTTTTTCTCTGAAGATGGAGCCAGGCAGCATCAAACATCAATAAAGAGCTCAGGATGCGTCCCTTTAATGAGCCGGGATTGTAACACGCCGCCGGAGCTCGCCAGGAGCTGCCCGTTCTGTCGGGAGGAGGGGATGCTGCCGGGGGAGTGTTAAGTGGGTCCTGCTGACTCATTGATGCAGATGGATCCGGCCCCACGCCGAGCTGCCGGCTCGGGGGAGAGCACCCGGCGCAGGGGCTGAGCCCAGCCCCAGGGTGGACAGAAAAACACACAGACGGGGTTTTTTCCCCACCGCCTCCCGCTGTGTGGGGTGAGCATCAAGCGTCGGGCGAAGCTCAGGGCGTCCCGGTCCATGGATGGGCTCCTTGTGCTTTCCCAACAGCTCTTCTTCTACGGCAAACATGTGTGTCCCCCCACGAGGTCCCCTACCCAAATCCACGTCGCCCTCCCAGTAGAGAAACCAGAGCAAAGACCTGACTCAAGCAGCAAGTGTGGCTCCAAACGTGGGACACTGTGAGGGTGGGGAGAGCCTGGCCCAGGTTGGCCAGAGAAGCTGTGGCTGCCCCACCCCTGGAGGGGTTCAAGGGCAGGTTGGAGGGGGCTTGGAGCAACCTGGGCTGGTAGGGGGCATCTCCCAGCAGAGAGCTGAAGCCTTCGCCTTCTCCTTCTCACCGGGAACAGACTGTCTTTGGTGGGCTTGATGTCTCTGTGGGGTGCCATGGGTGGGTGATGTGCTTTTCCCCACCCAAAACGCATTGCTACACCCACCGGAGAGTCAAGTACTGAAGGGTTTGCACCCTCCGCACCCTGAGTGTCCCCAGAAAGTCCATGGAGCACCAGTCCATCTTGCCAGGCCTGACCCTGCATCCACAGGACACGTGCTCTTATCCAGCCTCTGACTGTGGGGCACCTGCAGCCCCCGGCTGGATGGGGATGTGATGTTCCCAGGACTGTCTCTTCTGTCCCCAAGCCCTCAGGGCCATCTCTCTCCCTGGCTTCTATGCCCTACACTCCCTGGGATGCTTCTCCACCACCCTGACCTTTCCTCAGAGAAGTCACCACCCACTCTTTCAGGTCTTCTTCGGGCTTTCCAGACGTCCCAGTCTGAGCTGCACCACCAGGTATCCCTCCTGCAGGTGCCCGGGGGCGCTCAGCCCCCCCCAGCCCAGCTGCCCCACGCACCCAGCAGAAGATCTTCCACCTCCTATTCCCCTCCAAGCCTGGGTGCCCGACCCGA
>JAOQGH010000062.1:792840-803952 GCA_025769975.1 Gallinago jamesoni | reverse complement strand
ATAAACCTCAGCAAGGCTCAGACCTTGCTTTCTCCCCACACTTTGCTCCCTCCCCTGCTCCACTTCCGTCCATCATCCCTTGCTTTCCCCCTTCGTCATCCCTCATTTCCCACTGCCCAGGGCTCCTCTCGGCTTGCAGGGACCGGAGGGGGGATGTCACCGCATCAGGGCTGGGGGGGGCAGAGGGTTAGGGTCACCTCCTGCCCCACAGCAGCATCCTGGGGCTCTGGGAGAACCAAGCAGACTGGAGACCGAGGGCTGGAGACCCCCCCCGAGCTGCTTCCAGGCACGGGCAGGGAGCCTCAAGCATCCCTCCGGAGTCCAGCCCCACTCCTGGATGCCCGTTGGAGCACCCCAAAAGGAAGGGCCACCCGCTGCACCCCAGAAAGGTGCAAAATCACAGGCAGAGAGGAGGCAGAGCCAGCCCAGCTGCAGCCCTAGGGCATCATCCCCACCAAAGAAAGATGCTGCCTTTGGTACCAGGTGGGTCCTTGGCTCGGGGGGTGTCACAGCATGAAGCTGTCCCACCTGCAGAGGCCACCTCTGGCGCTCGGCCGCCATCACCTCTGAGAAGGCTCTCCTAAAAACACCCTCTAGCCTAAAAACCCCATCCCACAAGGGGCTGCTCACAATTCCCTCCCCTCATTAGCACCAGCCACCTCCCGGTATTTATAGCCAGCACCTGCCCCCTCCTCCGGCTTCCCGAAAGACAACACAAATTTAACTCCTTCCCACGCTCCCCTTGACTCCAGCCCAGCCCGGCAGCCCCAAATCCCATGGCTTGGAACAACCAACCTCTGCAGAGACCTTCCCTGCTCAGTGCATGCACCTTCCGTGTCCCAGCCCCAACTCCTCCCCCTCTCCCCATCGCAGCAGAGCCCCAGCAGAGCCTGCAGCCCGTCTTGGGATGGAGCAAGGGTTCATCAATAGCTGCTTTCTCAGCTCACCCCAGCTGCCCAAAACCTGCTCCGAGGTCAGGTTTGGAGCAACCTGGTGTGGTGGGAGGTGTCCCTGCCCAGGTGACACCCAGGGGGTGGCACTGGATGGGCTTCAAGGTCCCTTCCCACCCAAACCATTCCCTGAATCCCTGCTAGCCCGGAGCATCCCTGGCACCGCGTCCCCAGGCAGCCTGGTACCCGAGGGGCAGAGCGGGTGGGGGACAGCCTGGCACAGCACGGGGACACCCCGGATGATGGGGACCAGCCTCGTGGGCTCATCCCGGTGCCCACCAGCGCCACGGGCTCCGCTCGCCTTCTCCCTCCACCCAGTGCCGGGTGCGCCAGGCCCTTCGGAGGCGCTGGCCGCCGGCCAGCCAGCCATTTCCTGGTAATCTAATAGCCACAGCAGATGAACTGAAAATGCATTTCCTGCCACCCTGCTGTAAAATTTTTATTAATGTAAGGAGAGAACGCCGCGCTGGCTCACACCGCCCCGGGGCTGCAGCGGGACGGAGGGCAGCGGGGGCCGGGGGGGTGGCAGAGGGACCCCGGTGGTGCTGTGGAAGGGGAAGTTACGGAGCTGCATCCCCCTCCAGGAGCATCCCAGCATGAGGAAGCCGAGGCACAGGCAAGGGGAGTGCCTCAGATCAGAGCAAAATTGGGCAGCAAACCCCCAATGCCCCCCCAGGGGAAAAGCCCATCCTGGGTGGGTTTTGCAGGGTGGGCTCAGCCCAGCCCTATCACTCCCTTGTGTCCTCAAAAGCCACCTGAGACAGGACCACCGATGTCACGGGTCCATCCCCGTCGTGGTCCTCTCCCACCTGCCTCCACAAGGATGCCGGCCAGCAACGGCAGCATGGGGGGGCCGGAGGCAGGCTGAGAGGAGCCCTGGCAGGTGGGCCGCCGCGGTGGGAGACCTGCCCCACATCCCTGCCCACCCTCCCCACAGCATCGCCTCCACCCCCCGCCTCTCTCCATGGCCTGGACTGACCCTTTCCAAGTTGGCAAAGGGTCATCCCAGTTAAAATCCCTCCATTAAGGTGCTCCCGGGTAAGGAACAGCTGATAGGGGCCAGTAAATAGTGACCAGTGGCCACTGATTTTGCCCAGGGAGGGGGCAGAAACGTTGCCAAGGTGCTGGAGCTGGGACACGTGTGTCCTCACGGCTCCGTTGCTGCATCCACACATGACCCACAGCCCTCAAGGGCTTGCAGAGGACCCGGGGGGGCTACAGCCCAGCTCAGCATCCCCTCCACACCGCCTCCCCAGCCCCGACATCCCACCCGGAGGGTGTCACCACCCCAGGGTGACGTCCCTGCGGCAGGGAGGGGGGAGCGGGCAGCCCCCGGGGCCGCGGAGCCGGAGCCGTTTGCGCAGCCCTTTTTCCCCATCGGATCCCACTCCCTGCGCCGAGGCAGAGCTAAATTGGAAAAACACACACAATGACCTCTTGTGGAATGTAGTATGAATATTTGATAGCTCTAATGTAATCATATCCAATCGATACAGGCAGGAATATCTCTCCCCCCACCTCCCCACGCTCTCACTCTGCCCTGTCCCTTCCTCTCTCTCCCTCACTCTCTCTTTCATTAATGCATTCTCCACTTTACATTATTTATTAACTTCCTTCCTTTTTTTTTCTTTTTTTTTTTTTTTTATTTAGAAAAAGTAAATTAAATAACAGTGGTTATCTGGAGGCTCGGACCCTCCTGCCAAAGCGCTTTTGGGCTGGGCAAAAACTTTGCTGACCTTCTCTCACCTCCTTGAGGTGGGACCGAGAGAAGCTCTGCCCCACGGCCGTGACCCCCTGCCCCCCCCAGCACTCACTGCCCCCCAGCACAGCCCTCCCTGTGGGCACCTGCTTCGGTGTGAGCCCCAAAAATCCCCCCCACCCCCAAACTGAGCCTGGCTGGAGCCAGGTAAGCGGGGAGAGTGGTGGTGAGACCCATGGGGATCTGATGTTCTGCTCCAGGGTCTCACAAACCCAGTTCTTTCATCCCTCGCTGTGGAAAAGCATCTTCCAAGATACGCTTCAGGGCTGCAGCCCAAGAGGGGGGTGATGTCAGTGTCCCCCACTTGGCAGCACCCCACAAAAACCACCTTTCAGTAGTGACTGGAGCTTGTCTGGCTGCAGATTCCAGCCACTGTCACTTGGCGTGGTGGGACCCACAACCAAAAGGAACAGAAGGGTGAGCATGCAACAAGGAGGGGTCTTCTCGCCATCAGCACCAATGTGGGGGGACCCCCAGCCCCATGGCCCCGCTCCTCCACACCCACAGAGCTGGTGACAGGGAGCAGTGGAGACGCCTAAAGCCCCTTCATGGGCTGGGAATGGTGATGAGGAGCTTGAAGATCCCTGTATGGGGCTGGGCTCTCCCCCCAGATACTTCCAGGGCTTCCCAGTGTGGCCAGGTATGTCCTGGTAGTCCAGGGATGGTCCCCAGGGATGGTCCTAATGGATGGTCCACAGGGATGCTCCCCATGGATGGTCCACAGGGATGCTCCCCCTACAGAGATAGTCCCCAGGGTCTGTCCAGAGAGAGCAGAGGACAGTCCACCCCCCAGTGCGGGGAGGGCTGAGGGTTCCCTGCTTCCCCACTGGAGGGTTTCCACCCAGAAGGGTCCCATGGAGGAGCCGCGTTTCCCCATCGCTGGATCTCACGATGCCTCGCTTGGGGCACAGGGGAGGAAGAGCCACCCAGGTCTCCCAGAAAATGGGACTCAGCTCCAGCGGGGACCTGGGGGACCATGACAGGTCTCCTCAGATGGCTCCCCCACCACCCTCGTGCTTGTGGTGACAGCCATCACACGTGTCACCCCAGCGCTCCCCCCACGGCTGGGTTCTGCTGAACCAGGCAAATCGATAGCGCCTGTCTGCTGGTGGGCAGAGTGGGCCGGGGGGGGCAGAGAGGAGGGGGGCTGAGACAGAGAAGGAGCAGGGGGGACCCCAGAGGCTCGGGGTCAAAGGCAGCAGAGCTGCGGGGCAGGAGAAGGATTGGACGGAGGGGGAGCTGCGAGGATTTGTCTCCCACCCCCCCGGAGGGTCTGGAGGATTGACCCCACTGACGCAGCCCCCCCCTGCCCCCCCGGCAGGGACCCGTAGACACACGGGGACCGAGGGAGACTCTGCCTTAATGCGAGTCACTTCTTGACCCTGCAGAGCCGCGGGCGGAGGGAGGTGGAGAGGAGGAAGCGTAGGCAGAGAGCTCCGATTAGCAGCAGAGCTGTATATTGTCCTCTGGAAGGAGTGCCCGGCCAGCGGGCAGGCGGCCAGCCCCGGGGCTGCTGTGCCACAGGGGGCTGGGGGTCACCTGGCCTCACACAGACCCCCCCAGAGCATCCCCACTCGCTCCCCAGGAGACACCCCAGTGCCCACCACTCTCCTCCGCAGGGCGGCAGCTTCGGCAGAGGGTTGGGAGAAGGGTGGGAGCTGGGGGACCTGCCAGGTGGGTGCTGGGACCAGAGAAGGGGCAGGGGGACATTGTGCCAAAGGAGGGGCAGAGAGAGACCTTCCTCCTCAGCCACTCGCGCTCTCCTGGCTGGCCCCGGATGCCCCCGGTGATGCTCTGCGTCATTCCAGTGATCTCCCCCAATTTGTGCGAGATGCTGGAAGAGATGAGGAAATTCACTGGGAGCCCTGGGACAAACTGCTCCAGGGCGGACCAGCAAGAGGTAGAAGAGCTGCTGGAACGTGGGGCCAAGGCAGGAGGTTTGGGAGCCACCTGCAGCGCCTTGGCTGGAAGTTCAAGTCTCCTGCATGAGGCCATGAGCAGGAGCTGGGTGGTAGAGGGGGTCACCCGTACTTTCTACTGTCCTCTCCTAAGGAGGGGACACCCAAAGGGTGTCTTCAGGGCCCCTCACTGCTGCGAAGAACAGCCCACTGAGAGCAAACGCTCCATTTCTAACAGAGAGACAACCCCCTGGCCCCTTCTTGCTCCAGCGTTTTCCACCACACCGCTGCCTCCAGCACCTCCAGCATCTCCATTTACCCTGCCTGTCCCAGGGACTGGTCTCCTGAACCCACCCAAATGTGTCTCCAGCCCCAGGGATCCTGGGGGAAAAGGCAGGGTCTCACCTCCCCCAGAGCCCCCCCAATATCCCTGGGCTGATGCTCTTCCCAGGAGAGCTTCAGAAGTTTCCTCAGATGACCAAGCCCCTGTTGCATGTTCCCCTTTCCCTTGACCCACATCCCTGCCCTCAGCAGGGAGCAAGAGGACCACAAAGCCTCCAGCTCCCCCACCCATTGCTCACCCACGGCACGGATTCAGTGCTCCGTAAATATTTGCCTGTTATGGGCCACGTTAAAAACATTCCAGCTTGGAGGAAGGAGAGACTTTCCAACCCAATGGCTCACATCAGGAGCAGCAGGATGAGCTCCTGATGGATTGCTCAGACCTGGGAGCATCCCCTCCTCCTCCAGCTGGGGTCTGAAATGGCCTCAGATATCACTGGACGCCCCTGGTTGAGTAGGATGGATGAAGATGGTGAGGGTCTGTGAGAAGAGCACAGCCCTTGTGGGTTCCATCCCTCCAAGGTGACACAGCCAGGCGGGTGAACTGTGGGTCCCAGCCATGCCGTGGGTCAGGGGCTCAGAAGATGACACCATGGCTGGGGCTCAGAAGATGCCACTAGGGCAGGGGAGAGGGAACCTGGACTGTGGGGAGATGTTCTCCATGCAGATGCCCCACCAGGAACGGTCCCGTCAGATGGTGACAAAGGCACTGGCTGTCCGAGGGGGAGCAGAGGGAGCTGGCAGCCCGTGGCCCCCAGGACGAGCTCATCGGAGAGAGACCCTGACGTCAGGCTGGGGGAAGTGGGGTCCCGGCCTTTCCCAGGCTCCGCCGTGCTCCACGCTCCAGTTCCCTGCCAGTTTATCAGCCACTGGAGCGCGACCAAGGGAACATCGGCCAGGACAGAACAAACAAACATCCGAGTTTGGGCTTCCTTCCTTCCTTCCAATAACCAAAAACAAAACAAAACAAAAAAAAGAGAAAGAGGAGAGAGGGGGGATGGGAATTAAATTAAATTTAAAAAAATAATAATGAAACAAGTCAAATAAATCAGCATTTGTGTTTCCATGGGGACATGATGCATTCTTGGGAGTGGGAGCGTGGCCTCGGGGAGAAGTAACGCCGGAGCAGTGAAGCCAGTGGTGGCCCCATGGGCAGCCTGAGGGCACCCAGAGGGACCTGGCACACACCGCTTGGCTCTGATGGCCCTTGGACCAGGAGCTGCACAGGTGGCCACACACCGCCGCCGGGATCTCCAACGCATCAGGGACTTTGCTTCAGGCTTTAGCTCCCCTTCCTCACGCGGCTGCACGCTCCAGGTTTTCCTGCCAGGCTCTGTTTTCTCGCTCCTCTTGGAATCACTGACCAGCGTCACCACCAGAGACATGTTTAGAGGTGACTTTAGTCCTAATAAGCATCCTGAGAGTTTTAGGAGGAACAGAGAGGCTCAAGCCCTTGAGGCTCAACCCCTTATTACACACCAGAAAAATCCCCCTCCACTCTCAGGTCCCTCACACACAGCCATGTTTCTTCAGTTCACAGCCTGTGTAGAGGGGAAGTACTGGTGCGTAGGGGTTGTTTTGCTCTTTCAATTTCGTTACAGCAGCAGGGGTAGGTCAGGACCAGCCAGAAACTGGAGCTCCAGTCCATGGACCCTCCTCTCCTTCACCTTTCTAATCCTCCAATCCTGCTGTGCTGTGTCATCCACGACAGGCTTTGTTGGATTGTGTTGAGTTGGGCCAATTTGCATCATTCACATTGAGTTGGGTTGTGTTACGTCATTCGTGTTGGTTTGTGATGGATCATTCCTCTTGGGTTGGGTTGGATCATTCCTGTTGTTTTTTGTTGGGTCAGGTTGGGTCGGGTCGTGTTACATTGGGTCATTCATTTTGGTTTGTGTTGGGTCATTCCCGTTGTGTTGGGTCATTCACCTTGCGTTGTACTAGATCATTTCTGTCGGGCTGGGTCATTGGGGTTGGGTTCTGTTGGGTCATTTGTATTGGGTTGGGTTGTGTTGGGCCATTTGGGTTGGGTTTGGTGTGGGTCATTTGTGTTGGGTTGGGTTGAGGGGGGTCATTCCTGTTGGGCTGAGGTGGGCTGGGTTGTACTTTCCCAGCCCACCTCAGGTTGTACCCAACCTTCAGGTTGGGTTGTACTGGGCTGAGTGTGGTGGACGGTGACACACGTGTTGGGCCGAACGTGCATCAAAACAAAGCGGTTCCGACACCCACAGTGACATTTTTCACAATTTTTGTCCTATGAACCATCTCCAGGAACACCCACATCCGCTCGCCCCCCCTTCTTTTTGCTGCTTTTGTGGAAATGGCCATATTTCCTGTGAAAGGTGAGTTCCCCGTCCCCACCTGTGGAAACACCCCCCAACTTTTGCCAACTGTGAGCAGAGAGAAACCCGCCTGCGCCCTGCACGTCACAGAAAGCACCACTGGACATCAGCAATGACAAAAATGGCGAAAAGACCCGTTTCTTGCCCAACCCGTTGGAGTGGACGGAGGGAGCCCAGCTGAGGATGGAGCTGGAGCTGATGCGGGACCCGGCGGGGCCGTTCCCAGGCTAATTCGGGATCCTCCGGGCCGGATGCGGTACCTCGTCACCAGCACCCGCTAGAGAAGGGAAGAGCATTGTGTGGGCTGTTGCTTTTTTTAAAAGCCGTTTGTGACCCCGGGACTCGCACGCGAGTGAGAGCCGCCGGGGGAGGAAGGAGGGGAGGGGAGAAAATTCCCAGATCCCAAATCTCCCTGGGAAATCCCCCGAAAGCTCCCGGGCGCTCGCTTTCCCAGCGCACAAGATCGCGCCGGGGTTGAGCGGGAGGCGCGTGGCCGAAGCACCGGGGGAGATGCCAGCCTTGCAGGGCACCTCGGAGGGGCAGCCCCAGCCCCACAGACCATTCCGTGGGGCACAAGAGGGACTGCAAACCCCCCAGTGAGTTCCAGAGACCCCGCTCCGCATCCTAAAGGGTGGCTCAACCCCACGAGCCATGAACTGAGGGGTGTCCTGATGCCACATCCCAAACAGAGACACCACGTGTAGTTCATTTAGCAGCCGGCCCAGCCACTAGAATTACCCAAAACTGGTTCTGCTCTACCTCAGGACACCGCAGGAGGGGGATCATCCCTCCCCAGAGCCCCCCAGTGTCCCCCAGGCTCCCCACGGCAGCTCTCCAGCTGATTCACTATTTATTGGTGTTCGCTCAGGTCAAGAAGGTGCCTGGATCCCACAGACACCGGGGCGAGTCCCTGCTGGAGGTGCTGCGAGGGGGAGTGGGGCCGGGGCTCCCTGCCAGCACAGAAGGACACACAGAAGGAGCAAGGGACAGGCGACAGGCCCTGTCCCAGCACGGGGCCAGCCATGGCCTCCTCCGGGGAGCACACTCGCAGCCCGGGAAGGGCCCACGACAAATTCTCATGGAGGCTGAGATGCCTCTGCCGTGAGCTCACCCGCTGACTAACTTGTTTATCTCCCCCGGGAGCTGCAGCGGGTTTTTGGGAAGCAGCAGATCCCCGCCAGCTCCTCTGCCTGTTCCAGGCGCCGCCCCCACCCCTTTCCTGACAAACACCCTCGGAAAACAAGCAAGTGGCGGTGACACACCAGCACGTCCCCTCGCTGCAAAGCCCATCATGGCAAGCGGCCGCTCTGCCTCCAGCCAAACCAGCTCAGCCAGGAGCGGGACGGCAGGGGAACTGGAAGGCCTCAAAAAGTCTGAATTTTGGAAAACTGGGTGTAGAAATTATGGCACCAGAGAGATATCTCACTGGGGAATGCACTAGTGGCTTCACTGGGGGGTGGTCGTCTACGTAGTTGGCATAGAGGGACAACTGAGGGACAGAGGAGCTGCCTGCCAGGGCTGTGGTCCCCATCCCAGAGGGACCCAGACACACAGCACCTCCAAGGACACCAGGGCTCAGCACCGCTCCCGTGCCCCATGTGCTGGGTCACCCCCTTGGGGACATTCTGCCAACCCCACTGCCTGCCAGCCCCGCTTGTCCCCAAGCGGGTAGGGACATCCTGGGACACCTCCAGGCCAGCCAGCCACCTGCAGGGAGAAACAGGGTTTGGGGGGGGCTTCTCCTCAACGACCCAGGGCAGCAACTGCTGATGGGACGAGCAGGGGGGACAGAGGGGAGCAGCCATTCCTCCACAGAAACGTCACATTTAAGCTTATGAGGGATGGCTTCAGGCCATCCACATGTAACCAACCCCCAGCGCTCCAGTGCCACCGTGTGTCACATTTTCCCACCCTTGTGCTCCCGATTTCCTATCCGGAGCCCGCTCCACCGCCATCCTGCCCTCAGGGGGCTTCTTGCCAGACAAAAAAGCGACGCACACGGGACCTGCGCCACCGGCCCACCGAGTCCCGCGGTGTGTCTCCTGCTCAGGGCAGGGTGACAGGAGGCCTGTGGTGGAAGAAGCCTCAGGGCTGGGAACACGCTCCCAGGGAGGCGGCAGCCGCCACCGCCGGGACGAGACGGCCCTCCAGCGGGCGGACCCGCGGTCTGCCCGCCTCTGCCGCTCGGCTCCGCACCTCCCCCACACACGAGTCGACGCTGCGGCACCTTTAGATTAAAATCAGCGTTTTATATCCCAAAAAGGTGATGTCTGACCCCCCCCTCGCCCCGTCCCCGGCCGGTGCCAGCAGCTCCCGGTGGCTTCCCCGTCCCCGACCCGGCGGCCATGGCCAACATGGCGGCCCCCAGCGCAGTGCGCACGCGCCGCCCCGTGACGCGCACCCGGCGACGTTCTGCACTGCGGGGCGCCTCTCTATGGTCTCCCCCCGGGGCCCTCTGCGGTTAAAGTCCTAAAGCGGCTCCTGGCGCTCATCGCCCGCCGACGGGACTCTCTCTACAGACACTCTCCGTGAGAGGGAACTTTCCGCCGTTCCCACCGTCTCCAGGCTCTCAGGGCACGCGGGTCCCCACGCGGCTATCTATCCCACCCCTCGGCTCTCTATGGTGCGTGCGGCGCTCTATTCGCCCCTCGGCTCTCTATGGTGCGTGCGGCGCTCTCTACGACGGCTTCCCAGCTCTTTAGAGCCACCGGGGCCGCGCACGGTAGCGTTTCCCGCTGCCGTCCGGTGCGGAACATGCTTTTCGCCCTGTTTCGCGGAGCTGGTCTGGCCCCTGCCATCCCCGTTCCCTCGTCACCCCATCCCGTCTCTATGGTGCGGGCGTCCTACCCCCCTCCCCGACAGCCGCTCTCTATGGTGGGCGACGCTCTAGCTGGGGCCGCCCGCGCTCGGTGGTGCGGCCCCGCCCCGAGGCGGCCCCCGCCGCCGTTTGACGCCGCCTCAGGCGGCCCCGGCCCCGCCGCCGCTCCCCGGCCCGGCCGCAGCCCCGCGGCCTCGGGGACCGAGAACGCCGCTCAGAACGAACCGGGAGGGGGCCCGAGCTCCGGGGGGAGCTGCCGAGGTGGGTCGGGGCCTGAGGGACAGCCCAGCCTGCTACCGGGGCTGGGGGCGGGGGTCGGGCCTGGCGCTCGGCGGGGCCCGGCCCACCCCCTCTTCCCGGGGCCCGAGACTCCCCCTCACCTTCCCGGGACCCCTTGTGCCGCAGCCGCGGCGGGAGGTGGCAGCGGGGAGGCTGCTCCTGAGTCGCCTCAGCGGAGGGACCCCGGAGCTCGAAGCTGCGGTTTGTAACGTGGCTCTTTCTTCATCATTATTATTATTTTTATTTTGTCTTTTAAAGGTCAGCGAGATTTAAGATTTAAGAGCCCGTGGCTCCTCCGGGGGCGTCAGTCCCCTGATGTACGTGCTGCAGTAAATGTGTAGAAGCTTTCCAGCAGCGATTTTGGCCTGGCAGAGGCAGGGAGCAGGAGAAGGAGCAGGGAAGAGCCGTGACCGCCAGTGGAGACCGTCTGTAACCCGGTCCGAGGCCCTCTGAAGCCTCGCTCCATCCTTTCCCCCGCCTCAGCCCCGTGCTCGCACAACCCCAGGTAACGTGAACTGTCCCCGGTAGGGACAAGTGGAGAGAGTTGGGGGGGTTCAGCGTGGGGAAGAGAAGGCTCCGGGGAGACCTGAGAGCCCCTTCCAGTCCCTCAGGGGGCTCCAGGAGAGATGGGGAGGGACTCTGGATGAGGGAGGAGAGCCCTAGGAGGAGGGGGAAGGGTTTGACCCTGAAAGAGGGGAGATGGAGCTGAGATGTGGGGAAGAAG
>JAOQGH010000062.1:772950-784007 GCA_025769975.1 Gallinago jamesoni | reverse complement strand
TGAGATGTGGGGAAGAAGTTCTTTGGTGTGAGGGTGGTGAGAGCCTGGCCCAGGTTGCCCAGAGAAGCTGTGGATGCTGGGAGGCTTAGCTCCTCCTGCAGCAAGGGTCCCTCACCAGCTCTTGGACAAAGCTGCTGCAAAAGTTTGCTTTGACTCAATCCTTCTGACCTGGAGCCAGCATCTCTCTGGCTGCCTGAACCCTGTTACCAGTGGCCTCCAAGGAAGGAGGGAGACCAGCCGTGGCACGGGCTGGGGTCACAGTCTCTGCCCTCCCCAGCCGTCAGTGGTACGTGCTGTGCTCACGTATTCTCTGTGCAGTCCCTCTGCTGTGGTTCAAACAGGCTGGGTTTGTGTTTTTGGCGCAGCGATGCAGCCCTGAAGGTACTCAGAAACCAGGCTTCCCCCAGCCCTTCCAACTTCACACCTGTATGTGCTTTTAAAAGCAGTTTGTAGCTTGTTTCCCAAATGCTAGTTTGCAAACTGCTCTAGCCTCTGGGCTGTGAGTTTTATACACAGCTGCAGAAAGACAGGCAGCAGCCCTGGTCATGGTTCACAGTAAAGTGCAAGAGATTGAGGCTTAATTTCTAGCTGCTTTTTTTTTGGTCCACTTTCATCTCAGTCAAGAGGGGGATTCTGGGGAAACAGCCTGGGGGGGAGCCCAAGGAAATACTGTGATCTCCTAGGGAACTAGGGCTACAAAGGAGTCCTCCAGCCCTCCCCTCCTGCCCTGGGGCAGGATCAGCTCTTCCTGAGTTGACTTGCTAAACATCTTAATGGGAAGGGCATTTGGTGTGGAGCTGGGGGAGCAGGGGAGGACTGAGGGGGGGGAAACTGATGGGATGAATGTGGAATTCAGAGCAGCCCTTCAGACCAGGGAAGGTCTGAGCACTGTCCTCTGTGCCTAAGCAGGCAGGAAGCTTTTGGGTGGTGGTGGTTGTCCTGAAGCAGTTTGGTGTCAGGAGAAAAGCGGGTGGATTTTATTGTGCTCTGTGGGGCTAGAGGTTTGTGCATAAAGCACACGCTTCAGGGCAAATCTCCTTGATTTCCCTCTTTTCAGTGAACCCCTGCGCTTTCATGACCTGCACAGTGTTACCTGCTGGGCTGAGTTGTTTGAGGAGCTCCCAAAACCAAATTCAAAAAGTAATTGGTAATCAGAACTTCAGCCTGCAAAAGAGCTTTGATTAAATTGCTGGGTGCCAGAACTATAGTGCTCCTTAGCTATTTTTATACCTTTCTTTGCCACTTGGAAGGGTTCCCTTCAGGTAGGTGTATTCTCATCTGCAGCCAACTGAAGTATATCAAGCAGTGACAGTAAATTAGTGGGGTGAAGCATTAGTGCTTGTGATTCTGCAAACCCCTAGTTGTGCAGGAAGAACATGAATTTCTGGCTTTCCTGAGCCCCTTCTCTGCCAGAAATCCCTTCTTCCCAGACTGTTTCGGACTTGTTTCCAAATCTCTTGAAGCAGCCTTTGACCTGCTTCTAGATGAAATGGGGTGTTTTTTGAGAAAGATGTGTTCGTTTGAATGTCTGCTTTCCCCCACTGAAATCAGCCAGATCTGGCAAGTCTCAGGTTAAATTATTACAAAGGATAGAGGATAGAAACTCCCCAAGCTGTGGGAAAGGCTGCAAAATTATCTCACTCCTCAGGTTCCAAGGGGCCTGCCCTCAGAAGGGGGTTTCTCAGTGCCCTGGGCTACAGGAGAAGGGATTTGCCTTTGAGGCCCGGAGTGTCCTTTGCTGTGGTGCTTGTGGTCTGACTTTGTAAAATTCTCCTGGAACTGTTGTGGGTAAAAGGGGGTTTGGAGCGCCCAGGTGAAAAGGTAAGGGTGGAGCAGGGAGCTCCTGCCACGTCCCATGCCCCAGGGCTGGGTTCAGAGGCCCTGCTGAAGGGAGATCAGAAGTTAAAGGCTTTCCCAGAAGGTCACAATTAATTTTCTAATGAGTGAAGTTGGCATGCTGTGAAAATTGGGAGTAGATGGCTCAGGGCAGCTCCTGAGTATTTGTTCTTAACGGTACACTGCCCCCTTGCTTGGATGAAGGGAAAGAGGAGCTTTGGAGAAGGAATAGAAGGACAAAAGCTGAGATGGATGGCTTCCCACTGGAGAGGGGATGTCCCTGTAGGGGAGCTGCTCACTGGGGACTCCTCTCCTCCCAGCTTTCCAGAGGGTCTTTAAGGGCCTTGAGGGACCTCTCTTGTGGGACACCAGTGAATAACACCCTTATAGTTCCTGGGGACCTCAACAGTAGAACCAGCATTTCTTTAACTGTCCTCTTGTTCTGAAACGTTCTAGGGAAGTTAGTTTTGTGCTTTTGAAGCTCTGCATCCTATTGCCTGGATGGACTTTGGGTGACACAGGCCTGATCCTACACCCCCTGAAGCCTCCGTGATTTGGGAGGCAGTGCAGGCAGTTAGTTGCCTTCTAAAAAAGCAAAATGTGTGAGGTTGGGCCTGAAGAAGTGGAAGGTACAGCCGTTTCTTGCTGGTCTGTCTCCATTCTTTGGGAAGTCTTCGTAAAGTGAGAAGGGTGGTGCATCCCTCTACCTCTGCCTGGGTCCGCGGTCCATCTGCCCACAGGATGGGCAGCCAAGGACTCTTCTCTTGTGCTCTGGATGTACTTCAATACTTGTTTCTCTCGCCTGTGCAGCATCCAGGTGTTTCACTGCCTGAAGCACGAGGGCACGGGCGGGCGGACGCTGCTGGTGGATGGTTTCTACGCGGCAGAGCAGGTTCTGCGACAAGCCCCCGATCAGTTCGAGCTGCTCAGCAAAGTGCCCTTGAAGCACGAGTACGTTGAGAACGTGGGGGACTGTCACAACCACATGATCGGAGTTGGGCCGGTCCTCAATGTCTACCCCTGGAACAACGAGCTTTATCTGATCAGGTAACGTCAACCTGAGGTCTCCTCTTATGGGGGAGGAGAGGGGATTGTGGCAGACGGTGGTGGTTTTCCACTAAAAACCAATGTTTGAGGGGCAGGGGTGAAACCACAGTAAACACCCTGTGCTTCCTCTGTCAGAAGTGTCAGAACCACTGATACAAAGATGTGTCTCGGTGCTGAGCTTTGATTTTTCACTCCCTTCTTCCGCCTTTCTGCTCTGTGCCCTCATCTCGCTTCGTTTGAGAGCCAGTAGAATTCAGCCCTTCCCTGAAAAATCCCCTAGAAACCAGCCTGGCACAGAGGGAATGGGGAGAGCGCACACTGGTCCCCTTCAAAGGAAAATGTTGGCTGCTTTCTGAAGCTCCAGCTTGCCCTATGCAGGAGGCTGTCTAACTTCCCACTTTTGGGGTTTTTCCCCAATTTTCTGCACAGCCCTTGATCTTGCCCATTGCCGTGACACGTCCTGCCGTGGAAAACCAGCAGGAAGAGTTTTACACTTGACAGTAAGCTCTTCCTTCCTCCCGGTGTTGTGTACTCTCCTGAAAGTTCTGCACTTGTAGCGTAACCTCTGTAAATACTAATCCTGTGGGAATCCCTTTGGGAATACCTGGCTGTGCTGCTGGAGCCGTGCGGGTGGTCTCTCACCTCGGCTTTTATTTTAGGTACAATAACTACGATCGTGCCGTCATCAACACGGTGCCTTACGACGTGGTGCATCGCTGGTACGCTGCTCACCGCACACTCACCGCCGAGCTCAGGAGACCAGAAAATGAGCTCTGGGTCAAGCTGAAGCCGGGCAAGGTGGGACTCGGAGCCGGGAGGCTCCTGTGTGTTTGGTGCAGGGAGGGGGACAGGGTGCTCCTTCGGATGTCAAGGCCTGTTGCCATAAATGCATCGGGCAAGCTCCATGTGTTTCAGTTCTCCGCTTTGCAGCTGGTTTAAGGTGCCCTGTGTTACAGTGCTGGTACCTGCTGGGTGTGTTCCTACTGTCCTGAAAGAATACAAGCTTCCAGATAGGGCAGAAATGTTAATTCAAACTTGGCTCAGAGAAAAGTTAGGTCCTGAGAAAGAGGAAGAAGATCTTTCCAGTCTCCAATGCGGACCCTCGGGAGTAGAGAGGTTGGGAACACTTAACTTCAACTTTTTCCAGAAGAAAACTCTATTTTGATGGAAATCTAAAGGTGCGGGGAGCTGAGTTTCCGTCTGTTGGGAGGTTATATTTGAACTCTGATGTTGCCAGTGCATCAGAGGAGGCTGATGCTCTCTTCACTCTCCCAGAAATGGCCGAGGTGCCGTAGCACACCTTGGTACTGGAAGGAAAAAGCTCTGCCCAGCATTTGAGAGGCTGCTGCTGGGTGCAGCTTTGGGGGAGCTTGGAGAGCTAGAGCCGCCCGTGAAGGTGTTATGTGCATGGCCACTTCCTTCAGTGGTGCCCACTAGAAGGGATTTTATTCCTTTAGGGTCTACATTCAGCCTGAACCCAAGTGAAATGCCCCAAAAATGAAAGGGTCCAGCAGGGAAGATGGTTATACAGGACGGAGCCCCTACACCTCTCTGTTACCAGGGATGCCTCAGGTAAAAGTGACACCCTGGAGGCTGAAGGTGGCCAGTTTCTGCCCATCTATTGCCCAGCCTCTCCACTAGAAAAGCAAAGAAACAGCCCGGAGTTGTTTCTGTGCTGTGCTGGCTGGTGTGTCTGAACTTGTGGTTAAAACAGCTGAGCAGAACTGCTGATTTGGGGTGAAACAGCTGTGCTGGATCACATGGAATATCTGGCTGTGGTCTCACGTGCTGTCTCTGGTGGTGAACAGGAGGGGCCATGCCCTTCCAGTCCCCAGGACCTGTCCTCTCGGAGGCTCTTGGCCCTGCCTGCAGTGGTTGATGATCTGACACCTTCCTCTTCTCCTGCAGGCACTTTTCATAGATAACTGGCGTGTCCTGCACGGGAGGGAAGCCTTCACAGGGTACCGCCAGCTCTGCGGCTGCTACCTGACGAGAGACGACGTGCTCAACACCGCGCGCTTGCTGGGACTGCAGGCTTAGCCCACGCCACCCCCGGGGACCTCCAGCCCCCCTGTGGGGAGGTGTCACACACACCTCTGACACCTCCACCTTTATCAAGCCGTTCTCGGTGGAAACCAAAGGTTACGGGAGCTTTTGGGGACCGTGTTCTGCCTTCGAGCATGGCCAGCTCTTGCTGTCTGTGCATCCAGCCTGGTCTTTCCAGTCTGTGTGTCCCAGCTCTGCTGGGTCAGGGTTAATCCCACCACGGGACATTCTCCCAGCACCTATTGAAGTGTTCCTCCAATCAAGTGCCTTCAGGATTTTGAAATCTTTGAGTTTTTCCCTGTTGTTCAGCCTGTTTGTCAGCTGGCCGGTCTAGGTGTGGTGTTTTTAGCAGAGCAGAATGGAAATCTTTGGGGTCTTGTCTCACCTCAGGCTGGACTTTAACCCTTGTAGAGAAAATGCCAATCTCTGGTGCCTATTTGATGAAAATACCACTACTCAACGAGAGGGCTGTTGGCGTATTTCAGTGAATTCTTTCTTAAACATACCATGTGCCCCTGTAACAGTCACTGATAGAAGCTGTGCTGCCTGAGGGCTGCCCTGGGAAGAGAACCTGGTTATAACTGGGGTGTTTCTGAAAAGCTTGGGTTAAAAGGGAAGGGGGAAGTAGCAAGATCTGCATGTTGGGAAGGAGATGACTGTCAGATGAGGGATGTATTTCGGGAGTTTCCTTGACTTCAGTGCAACAGGCATTATGTTACTGGGCTTGTATCGAGGGCGAAGGCGCAGCAGCCACAAAATTTGCTGACAGATTTCCTCCCCTGCCTGCTCTTTCCTCTTTTTCTGAATGAGGAATCTGTGTTGGGGCATCTTCCCACTGGCTGCTCCGTGAGGCTGTTTTCCCCAGCACATTCTGCTGCCTGTGAAGGTCACGAACACAGAGATGCCTTTCAGTTCCTGGTGGCTGCAGTGCAGGCTGGGGTCTGGCAGGTTGAAGGGCCACAGTGTAAGGAACAAAAGCAGATCCTGTCGTTATTAGAAACGTTGGAATTTTAGAACCAGGAGGGGATTTTAGAATGTGTTTGGTTTTCATTCTGCCCTATCTCTGGGGGTGTTCACTCCTCTGACCAGACAGCCCCAGACAGGGCTGGTCCCTTTCACTCCTGGCTTTCCCGTGCAAGCAGGATGCTCTTGTGGCAAGGTACAAGATGCACATGCGCTAAACATGCTGCCCTCCTTTAACCTAAATACTGAATGCATAGGTCCTAGTGCTGAAAGACACTCCTGAAAGCTTCTCTTCACGTGGTCTTAGGTGCCTGCTCCTCTCCTTGTGGGATTTCCCCTCCGAGAGGGGTGTCTGAGGGAAGGCTTGGCAGGAGGCTGTTGGTCAGAGGAGATGAAACACCCGAAGTGGTGGCCGGTCACACAAGTGTGAAGTGAGCTGGCTTCTGTCGGGTTCCTCTCCTGGGGCTGTGAACTGAGGCTGGGCATGCCCTGGGCATCCTGCAGCACGTGTCCTGTTGCTGTCCTTAGCAGGTATTTCGTTTGTAGTTTCCCCTGAGGTGCCAGTTACCCCAGCACAGCTTGGAGTTTAACAAATCTGTGTTGATCATGAAGTAGCAAACCCCCTCCCAGCCCAGCTCAGATGCTCCGGGGCTGGTTTTACCTGGTGCTGCTGGGTGAAGCTGTGGCCTGGAGCGTGGGGCAAGAGCTGGTGACAAAACACAACCTCTGTGTTTGTTCATTTTCTGACCAGTATTTGAAACCCTTGGGCAGTGGAGCCCTCTTCCAAATTATTTTAGGGTATTAAGGGTTCCCAAGGCTCTTTTTGCCTCCCTGTGCCCCTAGGTCATGAGGGAAAGTGCTTGGGTCATGTGGAAACTTTCCCTTAGTCAGTGAGATGGGCTTTACCTGCCCCAGAGGAAGGTGACCTCCATCTCCATCAGCTGGAAGGTGAGAATGTGCTCCTTCCCTGAGCTGGGACGTGTGGGACTACAGCCAACCCAAGGGAGAACCCACCAAAGTGTATCAACACCGGGCTGTCGTGACATAGGTGCCTTTCTGCCAAGGGCTGTGGTCTTCAGACACCACCCTCCTCTTCTGAGCCAACTCCAAGCCAAAAGGGTCCTCTGAGTGATTGTGTCATCTGTTTGGGAGGACGTTCTTCACCATGAATGAAGAACCCTGTTTCCTCATAGATATTATTGAAATTAACTCAGCCCCTCCTGACATTGGGCGTGGGGTGGGGAGAGCTGTGTGTAACCCTGTGCTCCCCTCTCCCCCCTTTCCCAAAGGGGGCCCAGTTCTTCCAAAGCAGTTCCTGAGCATCAAGGTGTTATTTGAAGGAACAGGATTTCTCAGCAGTTGCTGCCCCTCTGATGGGGGCGTCTCTTGGGCTGTGTTATGGAGCAGGGTCGTTTGCTCTAATTATACCGGATCGGTTTTTGTAATCAATCTTTTTCTGTTCTTTAGCCAATAATGGAACCGTTTCCTTCTCCTTCCCACCGCCCTGGGGAGCCCATGTACGTGTTTAAGATGTTTTCCAAAACTAAGAAATCACGTCTTCAAACAAATGATTTATAAAGCGGTCAGCTTAGCAAAATCTCTATTTCAGGCAACGATGAGCTTGGAAATCAGTCTGTATTTACCCTTCAGGGGTGGAATAAACGGCAGGAGCAGTGACCAATGCATGTCCCTTGGCTTCTTCTCCTTCCTTCCTTCACTGGCCACACGATGGCAGAGGAGGCAAGAAATTAATATGAAAAAGGCAGGTCCCATCCCTGTGTGGCTTCAGGGCAAGTGGTGATGCTGCTTCTTTCTTCTGCTGGGATCTATCTATATAGATGTTTTGTTGTTTTTGTGGGTTTTTTTTTTTTGAGAACTCCTGGAATTGCTCTTCAAAACCCCTGTAAGACCATGGGTGTTTTTGGAGAGCTGTGGGCTGGGGTGCCTGTCATGCCAAAGAGGGGGGAAAGGAGATGGGGAGAGCATGGGGGGTGGATCTGAGGGTGCATGGAGAAAAATGGAGCTGCCTCATTTACCCTCCAGTGCCCCCCCACGTCCCTCTGGTTGGTGTCTTGTCACCCTGGGGACCCCTTGGAATCCCTCTGCTCCCTCTGGGTGTGCAGTGCAGCCCCTCCTTCAGCTTTTGGTGACCCTCTGGGGCCCCCACTCCTTCAGTCAAACCAGAAACACCCCCCCCATTTACCTGCTGGTGGCATCAGGAACCCCCACTTTCCCTCCAGTTTGCCCCAGAGCATTGTGTTTTCCTCCCAGTTGCTGTAGAACCCTCTGTTTGGGTCTTGGGGTCCTTCTCTTTCATCTCTTGGTGCTTCCCCCCTCTGTTACTTCCTCCCCCGGTGCAGCCAGGACTCGCATAAAAAAGAAATTAAGTCACTTTCAACCCAGCAAAGAATAGTTTGGCAGAAAACGAAGCTGCCCACAAAGGGAAAAAAAAAATCTCTATATTTTGTTCTTGCAGCCGTTAGAGCCGTGTTTCCCTCAATTCTAATCCATGTGTGGAGATTTAAAAGCCTTTTCTTATATAAAAGAATGTTTTGTTTCTCTTTGCTGCACTGAAATGATTCTTAGCTCAAATGAAAAGTATTTACATTTTTAGCTCTTTCCTTTTTGGCTCCTGGAAAATGCAGAGGTATTTGAGTAGGGTCCTTCAGCCAAGTGAACTAAAAAATGTGTTGTTTAAAGTTAATCGTTAACTGGAGCAAAAGCCATAGTAAAAGCTGGAGACAGGGATGAGTCTGCAGGGAAATGGAGCGATGGGAACGTACGGACAAACCCCACGCAAAGAAGGGTTGAATTTATCAGGGATTCCAGGAAAAGACACATGATGCGAGTGCTTCCCCCTGAACGGGGCGGGAAGAGAAAGGGAGGCTCCTGCCCGTGGGCTGGGAAATAATAAATGGTTTTTTTTTTTTTTGCTGTTTGAGTTTCAAAGAGATCCTTGGGCCGGAGAAATCACTTTTTAATTGAGGACGTTGCCGCGCTGCTCATGGGCACTGCCATTTCCAGTTCGTTACCCTCTAATGAATTGGATTGTCACAGCACTTTTAGCCTCGGGATAAAAAAAAAAATATCAGATGAGGGAGGGAAACGAATTGTCACCGAGATTCCCCCTTTAATCCCTTCAACAGATTTAATGAAATTAAGGGGAGAAACCTTAACGAACATAGAGCAGTCTGGCAATTATGGCAGCAGAACAAGATTTTCCAAGTGATTAATTAATCTGGCTGTTATTTCACACCTGATATGTACAATTGGCTGGTGCTTAATTAACCCTTAATTAAGCTCCAAAGTATTTGGGGCTAGGGAAGACAGCAGGGGGAGGGGGGGGGGTGTCCCCTGTTTTTTGGATTCCCCAGCCTGGAGAGGCAAAAAAAAAAAAAAAGAGAAAAATAAAAGGAGGGGGAGTTTTACATAAAAACAGCCACTAGGGCTCACCATAAAACCTGCCACTCAAAAGCAGTTTGCTTTCTCAGAACATTGTAAAGGTAAGGAATTTTACTATATTAGTGGGAAAAACTGAAGGCAAAACCAGTTTTGGGGGTCAGAAATGTGATCCCGTCTCCTCGGAGCCCAAAATACCAGCAGGGAGTTCCAAGAAGATTTGGAGGAAGAATTTGAGGTTGAAAACACGGGAAAGGAGGGAAGCAGGAGGTGTTGGAGGCAGCGGGAGGCGAAAGGCTGCTGTTAAGCAGGAGAGAAGTTGCGGGATACAGAGGGAACAAAGATTCCCAGAAGTCAGGGTCTCATTCTGAGAAAATACCGTGCTTTTAAAGGAAAAAATCTCCATCCAGCACCAGTTAAGGGCACTTCAAATACACAAACCTAAGCCCCAGCGAAACGGCAGCCAAAGTTTTGCTGCTGATGTTTGGCCAGTTAGACTTCGGGGGGGGGGGGGGGGGGGAAAGGGGGGAAAAAAGCATTTACCCTTAGTGTTACCCCTTTCTCCTGCCCCAAAACCTGCTGTTAAAAGAGCCCAAATCTGATTTTTTTCAGTTGCATCTGCTGGTTGTGGTACCGGTGGTGATGCTTTAGGCTCAGCGACAGGCAAGAAGGGGCAAAACTATTCCCTGCACGAATGTAGGGAAGGAGGAGATGAGCACGTTTTTTGAATGACGTTTTTGAATGACAAGATTATATCCATCCACGCCCTTGAGGACCTGGAATTTAACTCGGGTGGGGAAGTTCAGCTGCCGGGTTGAGCTCCCTAAAGGCAGCCTGAAGCCACCCTGGTCAGAGGGACAGCCCTGATGGGGCTCGTCACCAGGTTTGCAACAAATCGCGTCAGCTTTTTCCTCCAAATTTCAGTTTTAATCTCGATTTTCATCTTATTTCTAAGTCCTTTCCATATAGGTTTGCAGCCACCTGTGCGTATCTTTCCGCACCGCGAAAACATCGACTTGTCCCTCGGCAGGGCTCTGGGTGGAGAGGATTTGAGGGCAACTGGGGGATAAAAGGGCAGGCTTTTCCCAGGAGGAGGTTGATGAATTGCAGGTCTATAAAAAAATCAGCCTCAGAGCTTTCCCCTGGGAAGGGAAAGGGTGGGTTTTTTTTCTGTGCAGGGAGTGAAGGGCAGTTAAATCCCAGGGGTGGGAGAGGTGTGTGGGTTTGGGAGTAGCAATAGCTCATGGAGTTCTCTGGTATATCGTAGGGCGGGGGATTTTCCACTATTCCCAGCATGGTTTTTTGAGGAGGAAGCCAGAAGGAAACTGCTGAGACCCAAAACAAGGTGATCCTGAGTAGGAAAATGTACTGTTACACCTCAAATGTGCCGGCTCTTCCCAGGCTAAAAATGAAAGGAGGCAATTTTACTCTTTCCGGTTTGTCCTCCCCCAAAAGCTGGGGCAAACTGGGTGGTTTTGGCCATGGGCAAAGGTGTTTTAGGGTGTGTTGTCTGGCAGAGACGCTGCCTGAGGTGGGGATGCCCCGGCATCTCCTCAGGGGGAGGGTGCTGGAAGGGGGGGGTGTTTGTCGTGTGGCTGCCAAATGTCAAGGAATTTGGGTTTTGTGGGTGTGAGGTTTGGGAGGCTGAGTTCATGGGGCGTGAAGGGACGGGAGGAGGGGGGCGGTTTTAAAGAGGGGAGATGGAGCTGAGATGTGGGGAAGAAGTTCTTTGGTGTGAGGGTGGTGAGAGCCTGGCCCAGGTTGCC
>JAOQGH010000062.1:738176-750994 GCA_025769975.1 Gallinago jamesoni | reverse complement strand
ACAAGGGGCAATGGCTTCAAGTTGCACCAGGGGAGGTTCAGGTTGGATATTAGGAAATATTTCTTTCCTGAAAGGGTCGTCAGGCCTTGGGATGGGCTGCCCAGGGAGGGGGTGGAGGCACCATCCCTGGAGGTATTCAAGAGAGGAGTTGATATGGTGCTCGGGAATATGGATTAGTGTTGGGTGGTGTTGGTTTGGGTGTGGTGGGGTTTGTGTGGGTGGGTTTTTTGGGTTTTTGGTTGGTTGTTTGGTTTTTTGTTTGGTTGGTTGGTTGGTTGGTGTTTTTTGTGTTTGTTTGTTTGTTTGTTTGGGAGGGTTTGGGTTTTTATCTACTGGTTGGACTAGATGATCTTGAAAGGTCCCTTCCAGCCTAGGTGATTCTGTGACTCTGTGAAAAATTCTGGGCCATATTTGGACACCTCTATCAGCCCCCCCGGTGGGATGTCCCCCTGCCTGGCAGCGTGATGGGTGATGGCTTTGTGAGAGGCTGTGACCAAGCCACCCGGGTACCGAGTGTGTGTCCTTGGCACGGGGGTCACCCAAGCCTCTCCGGAGCCATGTCCATCTCCCCGGACCCCCTTCCCATCCCGTCCCCTGCCCCCCAGGGCTGCTGGTGCCTTTGCAAGCAGCTGCCGGAGCGATGGGACCCCCCCAGAGAAGAGCTGCTGCCGTGGGATCCAGGGTGCTGCTTCCCGGCCCGGAGAACATCATGCATGTCCACTCCGTGCGGTGGGAGCTCCTCAACGGCACCAGCGCCCACCCCATCCTGCAGTACGACGGGGGGTCCCACAGCCCAGCCGCCCGCCCACCCTACGCAGGACGAGCCCTTTTCCACCCGTCCAATGGGTCCCTCTTGCTGGAGGACCTCCAGGAAAGCGACAGCGGCGTCTACAAAGTGACTGTCAACGAGGGAGACGGGGAGAGCCTGGAAATCCTGCTGGAAGTCCTCAGTAAGTGGTGGGCACGGGGGGGAGGAGCAGGGTGGTGGGTGCAAGCAGAGCAGGGGGGGGTCACTTGTACACGGAACCTCATCTAGACAAAGGGATTTGAGCTAATCATGAGCGGTTTCTTTGAACCCACCACACATGGAGGCATCACCAGGGAGACTTTGGGAAGGGGTTCCCAACCTCTCCCAGTGGTGGTGCTGCCCAAGGAGACCTTCCAGGGTGCCTGGCTGGGACAGAGGGCTGGGCTCCATCCTGGAAAGGCAGTTTCCTCCCTGGTTTTCTACCCCCAGTGCAGGGACGGAAAGGGACTGGTGGGAGGGGGAAGCTGGCAGAGCCCAGGGCACTAAGCCCAGGAGGGTGGGATTTATGGAGACACCATACCCCTCAGACCGTAGGGACTGTTTGCAATCTGCAGGCGCCAGCCACAGGAGCCCAATGGGGATAACACAGAAATTCCTCCTCGGTAATGCCCGTGGCTCTTCCCTTAATTGGCTCTGGCAGATCTCTGCTCCTTTCCTGCTGTTATGGTCCTGCTGCCCTAATGCTGCCACAGCCCTTCACCACCCATTTCTCCTTCCCAGCACTCGTCAATCTGAATAGGATATGAATCTTTTTCCTCTTTTTTTTCTCGTTTCCTGATGCATTTATTACCCAAAAGCAAGAAAAACAATGACTCAGCTAGAAAAAAAACACCCAAAACCTGGAAATCACAGCAGCCCTGGGCAGCACAGGACTTTCCAAGGGGGAAGAGACATCTGTGGATGCCCCAGGTTGTGTCTGAGAGAGGTGCTGGTGTTCCTGTCCCTTCTCCAGTGCCCGTGTCTCGCCCTCGGCTCTGGAGCAGTGCCCTGGTGGCCCAGGCCACCGGCGAGGTGTTCTGTGACGTGGCAGAGGGCAAGGTGGACACCATCACCTGGAAGAAGGATGGGCGGCCCCTTCCCGCAGAGAGAGGACCCCACCTCTCGGGCAGCCTCAGCGTGTTGTCCCTGAGATCGGCCAAGAAGTCGGACTGCGGCTCCTACTCCTGCAACGCCAGCAACGGGATAAGCTGGCAAGAAACCTCTCTGAACATCACCGTCGCAGGTGATCGCTGCTGGGGTTTCACCTCCCACCCCTCTTCCTGCTCTCCACCCTTTCCTGGGGCTCCCTGAGGGCTTCATCCCATCCCTCTGCCTCCATCCCCCCAAAATCTGGCCACCCTCTCCTGCTGTTGGCAGGAGCTCCCCATAGCAGGATGATCAGCAGCAATTCCCAGTCTCTGATCCCACCAAGGCACAAGCTCCTGCCTCCTTGGCAGGACATTGACAGTTACCTCTTGGAGAAGGTCCCAGGTGATGGCCCTTGGCCAAGGTGATGGCGAGAAGGACATGGGCAGGGGGGTTGGACAGCCTGGAGACACCCCACATCCCAGGCTGGACATTCCATGGACCACAAGCTGCAGCAGATAGCACTGATTTGGCCACCAGCAGGAAAATAAATTGAGCCCGTCCTAGTGATGGAGGAGCCCCATGGCCCACCAGAGCCCTCCACGCTGGTGCTGCTGGTGGCCTGACTCCTGGCTCTTCTCCAGGTCTCTCCCCTCCCTTGCAGCATGTGCTGAGGCTTGCCGTGGTCGCTGTGGTCTTCGCTGCCATCTCGGGATGGGGACTGATTTTTCCCGTCTGCCAGTCTGAAAAGCTACGAATACGTGAGTCTGGGGGGGGTGGGGGGGGCGGGCTTGAACCCCCATTTCCCTCATCTGGGGGGACGGAGCGAGGAGCGTTGCCGTGGGGAGGGCTGGTAACCAGCCAGTTCCCTTCCCAGCTCTCCAGGTGTCTCATCATCACGTCAGCTGGCAGGTCTTTGTAAGAGTAGAAAAACTTGTCTTGGCAAATATTTTTAGTGGTGAAAACTGCTTTTTCTCTGTTTCCAAGCTGGGTTAGATCCTGCCGCTTCCCAGATGTTTCTGTCCTAGAGAGCTGAGGTCATCGGTTGGCACTTTTATAGAAAAAGGTGTTTCTTCAGGAACATTTCTTTAATTCTTTAATTCCAAGGCTCCATTGATAAGGGAGTGCGTTTAATAAACCCACCCGGGGGGGCACAAAGCCCTTCCCAGCCCCTCACGCCAAAGAGCAGGTCAAACCCACCAGGTCCTGCCCAGGGATGGGGTCTCCAGGTGGGGACAGGCTGCATCCCCCTCCGAGGAAGGGGTGGGGGCTGGCGCAGGCAATCATGGGGGGGTCACAGCAGTCACCCCCCACTGCTCTGTGCGCAGGGGGGGAGCTGTGGAGGTGGCTCAGTGCCTACACCTGCGGGCTGGTGTGCGTCGCCTCCGTCCTGGCCGGCACCGCCGGGATCCTCTGGATGCGAGAGGAAGGTAGGGGGTGGTCCCTGGGGGGGGGGTGGGGGTGGGGTAGGGGACACGGTGCTATGCAGACCCCAGAGCAGTCCTTGCTGTGCAAACCACCCAGGATGAAGACCTGGTGGGAGATGTAGAGCCTCGTGGGGGTCCAGGGGGAAGGGAGAACCCCGGGGAGGGAGGGTGAGGGCACCAAACCTGCAGGAATAGACCCAGCCAGAGCAACACGGGGCTTCCCCAGGTGGGATCCCAGCTGGTCGTGGGGGCCTGGGCCACCATATGGATCACACACCCTCCCACACAAGTCATGTAGTTCCTCTCCTTCACCCAAAGCCCTCTCTCAGAGCCAACTGCAGAAGGGCAGGTAAAACCATAGAATCACAGAGTGTTTTGGGTTGGAAGGGACCTTGAGGAGCATTTAGTTCCAAGCCCCTGCCCTGGGCAGGGACAAGGGATGACCAAAGGATGGTCATCCCTTGCAAGGACAGGCTGGAAAGGCTGGGAATCGGGAGAGGGTGGGAAAGGGACATGGTGGGGCGTTAGGAAATTATGATGGCAGGGGCAAGAACCGCTGCTCCGCCTCGTCCTGCTCTCTCCTCCAGGCCCTTCTGTTGCCATCATCCTGCCCGAGATTGCCCTCACGTACGCCGTGGTGGTGAACCTCCTGGTCTCCGCCACCGTGACCTTCCAGCCTGCAAAGTTCTCCCAATTCAAAAGCAGGACGGGTGAGCTGTTCCACCGAGAGGGAGAGAAAACCGGTCCACTGGGTTATTTTGCCCCAAAAAAAAATCTCATCCTTAACTTGTTTAAATTAACTCTTTATTTCTACTTCCGTAGAAGCTCTGCGCCAGCCCAGGGGTGAGGGCAGGGCTCCCCGTCCCTGTCCCCCGACCCCACTGACGCCACTTTGTCACCTTTCCCTCGGCCAGCGCAGCAGACCCTGGGCTACGCGGCGCCCGGCGGGGTGGTGTCGGTGGTGCTGACGACCAGCGTCCTCATGAAGAACATCCACCAGCGCCACGGTGAGCGGGGGTGCTCCAGGGAGCACCCCAGGGGTTTGTCACACGCGGGCTAAAGCTTGTCCGGCACACGGGACCCCAAAATCCCTTCGACGCTGCCACTCGGAGTTAGACCTGCTCCGAAAAAAATCCAACAGATTGGGGTTTTAAGGGAAGCGAAACCTTGGTAAAAGCAAAAATAGTTTTCAACATCCCTTTTTCTTTTTCTTTTTCTTTTTCTTTTTCTTTTTCTTTTTCTTTTTCTTTTTCTTTTTCTTTTTCTTTTTCTTTTTCTCTTTTCTTTTTTCTTTTTTCTTTTTCTCTTTTCTTTTTTCTTTTTTCTTTTTCTCTTTTCTTTTTTCTTTTTTCTTTTCTATTCTATTCTTCTCCTCTCCTCTCCTCTCCTCTCCCCTCCTCTCCCCTCCCCTCCATTTTTTTTTTTAATTATTATTATTATTTATTTTTTGGTGTGTGTTTCACGGTGGCCATCTGCTTTTCTCCTTTCTCTCCTCCTGCCTGGGACGACGCTCTGTGCTGACGCCGTGGAGGGCAGAAGAAGGATGCTCGGAGCTGGTGGAGGTGACCGCCCTCGTGGTCAGCACGGCGGCCGTCTCGGCCCTCCCCCTCCTCGCCATCTTCCTCTGCTGTGAGTCCCCCTGCCTCTCCACCCCCCCCATCGAGCCACTTTCCCTCTGTCCCCACGCGCTCAAGCAGCCACCTGAATCATTTAAAATCTATTTTAAAATGGTGGGCTCTTGTGAAGACCCCAAGACCTCTCCGTTGGTCGTGTCCCATCCCCGGGGAGTCCCAGGCAGGGTTCCCCGAGCGCAGCATCCCGTGCCGTGGGTCCGGTGCCTCCTGACACCCGGGCACGGGCTTGTCCTTTCTCAGACCACACGACTCAGGGGTGGCGGAAGGAAGACGACCCCAGCTCCGTGGACAAGGAGAGGTAGAGCCTCGATCGCCTTTTTCCCTGCGTAAATTATTACTGTCCTGATGGACAAAGAGCAGGATGTGGGGAATTTCCCCTGCCTGAAGTCCCAGACCCCAGGACAGACACGGTCCAGCGCTGCCCTGCCAGCCCCTGGCTTCATCCTGGGTTCAGAGCAGGTAGCTCTGGTGGAGGTCCCCAGCCAGCAAAGCGCTTGGGCACCGGCTCAATTCTCCACACAAATCTCTCCTCCCTCCTCAGCCCAAAGCTTTTAAGCCTTAATTCCTGCTGGTTTCATCCAAGCGCTTTGGGGTTTGGCTGCAGCCAACCTGTGGGACAGCCCCCGGGGCATCCCAACCTGATGGGCCTGAAGGACCACCCTCTCTTTGCCCCAGCCAAAACCCTCCCGAGACCCCAAGGAACGAGTACCACAGCCTTTTGGAGGGTATCCATGTGTCTTGAGTCAGGAGAGGGGTGGGCACAGGGAGAGGACGGAGGAGCACCTCTGCTGGGGGACGGGGCAGGTCTGGGGGGGCAGAGCAGAACCCCCGACCCGGGCGATGCTCAACTTGTCCCACCCTCTTCTTCCTCCCAGGTCCTTGGAAATGTCCCAGCTGGGCAGCAGGGACGCTTTCTCCACCCGTTAGGGGTCACCCCTCCCGGGGTTGAGCCAACCCAACCTCTCTCCCAGGTTTGGGGTGTTCGGGGCTCCCAGTGGGGTTGACCCTGCAATATCTGTAATAAACGGCAGTGAAATGAACTCATTTCTGCCTTTTTTCTTAAACCCAAAATCGGGGGAGGCCAAATGCACATTTTTTCCTCTTTCTTCCTCTTGGAAAAAAAAAACCACAAAACCAAAACCAGGCTTTAAAGCAAAGAAGCACCTTTAGAAATAGTGGGGGTTCTCACGCTACTTTAGCCCAATAACGAGGACACAACTTATGTTAAACGCCTGTGGGGAGCCAAATGTGCTTATCCCCCTCTGCCCCCCCCGGGCTTGACGCCTCCCTCCCGGCGGGGGTGATTCCAGGGCATGTTTTGGGGACCGCCCGGGGGCTGGGGGGGGTGTCAGGCTCTCCCCCCCCCGAATCCACAGCTCCATCTGCTGCCTCTTCCCTTTAGGATGGGGCAGCATCTCCAGGGGACCCTGTGTGTGTCGTCGTCCCCCCCCCCGACAATGCTCGGGGGGGGAGCAGCTGCCCTCAGCCTGCTCTGTATTTGCTTAAATGCAAATCGGTCTGTAAACGCCCTGCGCGGGGGGGGGGGAGCGTTGGTACCATCTCCTCCCCATCTCCTCCCCCCTCCCTGCGTTCTCTTGCCAATAAATTGGGGCTCAGCTGGGGGGGGTGGGGGTGTCGGGGGGGCAATAAGGGGGCCAGGAGTGGGATGCTGCCTACGGGGAGGCACTCCTGCTTCGGGGCAGGGCTTTGTCGCTCCCTGTGGCAGCCTGGATCCTAACTAACTTCATTTCCTATTTTCGTGTTTATTTTCCTGCTTTCCTGTGCGTCACATCCTCACATAGGTCATACCCCTGTGCCCCCCCCTCCCCCCCCTAGAGAAACAGCAGCTCTGGGGGCCCTGGTAGCCAGAAAACGTGGAAAAATCCTGTCCCCTTCTGCAAGAACCGAACTTTTTACAGACCCCTGGGGCTTTATGAGCGGAGTCCCCGCGTCCCCCTCCGTCCCCCTCGGAGCCCCCCCAGGGCTGACCCTCAGACGGTTTCACGAGCCGAAAGGAGATGGTTTATTGCAGGGACAGAAGCATCACGTAGGATGACAGCAAATAGCAATAAACACTATTTCCAGCAAAATAAGCACCCTGCCGGGTGTCGTCGTCGTCCCCCCCCCGCCCCCAAGAGGTGGGGGCACAACCTTACCAAGGCATCCCTCTCCCGGGGGTCACGGGGAGCACAGCCCCCCTGCTGCCTCCTCCAGGTCTCCAGCCTCTTCTCTCCCTGAGACAGACTTTGCTCGATGTCCCGAATATCCTGACCTTCTCTCTTCCCCTCCCCGGGGTGATGCTCAAGGGGTTTGGGTGGAGAGTCGGGCACTATGGGCACACCATGACATGTCCTTCTTTAACCCCTTCATCATATTCAGGGTGTCAACTTTAATATTCATTTCACGGGTAATCAAGGACAAAGGTGTCGCTCCAGACACCCTTCGACAAACCTTTATCTGCTTATCTTAACCTGCAATCTTTAACCAAAACAGGACCCCTCTCCAGCAATTTTAACCTCTCGGGTCCCATTCCCCCAACCCCTCTCCAAACAGCCTGACTTCGGAGGAGCCCACAGCTCAGAACCAGGAGTTCAGCCAGACGGAGAGGTAAGAAAAGCAGACGTTGGAATCAAAAAGCAGGGGTTTAGGCTCTGAGCACCCTGGGGTTTTACTCC
Source organism: Gallinago jamesoni (assembly GCA_025769975.1). Classification (NCBI taxonomy): domain Eukaryota; kingdom Metazoa; phylum Chordata; class Aves; order Charadriiformes; family Scolopacidae; genus Gallinago; species Gallinago jamesoni. The sequence goes on along the minus strand of JAOQGH010000062.1, from coordinate 743,385 downwards.
CACATCCACCCCCACCCTCTCCCCGGTTTTGTGGTTGTTTTTAGCCGTTGGGACACAGGAAACCATGATTTGTGCCGTGGAGCTCTAGTCAATGATGGATGGAAAGGAGGGGGCAGGGGTTTGTTAATGTGTCCCCGAGCCGTATGTCCCACTCTCCTGTTGCTCTAGTAGCAGTGGATTTTCTATTGATTTTCCGTTTGCTTAGTTCTGAACAGCAGACTCCCTGGCTTTCCCGTCAGCCCATTAAGGTCTAAAGCCAGAAGGGGCTGATTTAATCCGGCAGTCTCAGGAGACGTGCTGAGGGTGCCTGGTTGCTCAGGACTGCGACCAGATGGCTCTTGATTGCTGGCAGGGATGGGCTCTCCACAACGTCCCTGGGCAACCTGCGCCAGCTCTTTCTTGCTCACCCTCACAATAAGACAGAGGTTTTTTTTGTATTTGGACTGAAAAATTCCGTTCTGACGTGTGCCTGTGGCCTCTTGGGCACCACAGAGAAGTCTGACTCCCTTTTCATTACAACCCCCTTGAGATATTTATCCCCCTTGATGAGATTCCCCCCCGAAACCTCCTCTCCTCCAGGCTGAGCAGTCCCAGCACCTCCTCGGATGGGAGATGCTTTGGTGCCTGAACCATCACGGTCACCTTTTGCTGGACTCTCTCCAGTAAGCCCATAATTATTCCCATGCTGGAGAGCCCAGAACTGGACCCAGCACTCAGATGGTGCCTCACCAGAGCTGAGCAGAGGAGAAGGGTCACCTCCCTCGCCCCGCAGTGGTGCTCCTCCCAATGCAGGACACTCTTGGCCACCTTTGCTGCATGAGCATGTTGCCAGCTCGTGGTCAAGGTGGTATCCACCAGGACCCCCATGCTCTGCAGAGCTGCTCCCCAGCTGGCCAGCCCCTACCTGTCCTGGTGCCAGGGGTTGTTCCTCCCCAGGAGCAGGACTTGTCATGTCCCCTTGGACTGCAGGAGGTCCCTCTCAGCCCGTTCCTGCAGCCTGTCGAGGTCCCTCTGGACGGCAGCATGACCCTTGGGTGGACCAGCCACTCCTCCCAGCCTTGTGGCACCAGCAAACTGGCTGAGGGTGCACTTTGTCCCATCACCCAGGTCATTAATGAAGAGGTCAAAGAGGTCCAGCCCCACTACCCCCCCCTGACATGCTCTGTTAGCGACAGCCCCCGAGGTCTGGCTGTTCAGAGAGTTTTCAACCCAACCCACTGCCCCCTTATCCCCCCAGACCCGGTCGGCTTGGTCACGAGGATGCTGTGAGAGACAGTGTTGAAAGCCCAGCTTGGGAAGTGCTCGGTGCAGTGTGACAGACTGTGCTCCATCTGAGCCAGGGGTCCCAGGGGACAGGGATGGGCTGGAGATATTTCCTGGAGCCAAAATGTCCCTGCAGAGGTGGGTGCCCAGGGCGGGGGGAGCACCTTGCTGCCCGGTGCTGCCGTGGTCTTACGCTTTGAAGAACCCACAAGGGTTTATTGTCCTTTAGACAATTATTCCATCGATGCCCCCTCCCCACCCGGGAAGGGGAATCAGAAAAAAAAAAACCACGAGGGTTGAAATGTAAACACATTTGTTAGAATGAGACTAAATAATTAACCTTAAAATCCCCCAGGAGCACCCCCAGCGCTGCGGCTCCGGGAGGGAGGGAAGGGCTCGGGGCTGGCACCGGGGCGAGGAGTTCTCCGGGTCCCAGCCATCCAGGGAGGGAGGGAGAGGGAACTTCCGAATTTCTGTGGGATGTGCCGTTCCCGGTGTGAAATAACCCCGGGGGCAGCTGGGGTCAGGGGACGGGTCTCGCTCCTCCTGGTCCCCGCTCCTGGGGAGCTGGAAACCCGCACCCAGAGCTGGCTGTAAATATTTTTTACAAGTTTTCAATATTTTTACAAGTTATTTTTACAGACACTAGACCCTTCTAAAAGCGCGGGTTTCCCCCTCTTTGTCAGAAGCGAAAGAGGAAAATGACTGTTTGGGAGGCGGGGGCTGCGTGATGAGGAACCAGCCCGGGAGGAGGAGGAGGCAGAACCCGCCGCGGCCGCCGTGAGTGTTGCGGGAGGGGAACGGGGCGTGGGGACCGGAGAGGGATGGGGACAACGGGGACAGGACGGGCGGATCGGGGACGGGAGCGGGATGGGGACAAGCCAAGGGGAGCGGGGAGCGGAGCGGTGGGGTCTGGAGGGGGGCTATGCCGAGGGCTGGAGCGGTGGGGGACGCGATGGGGACAGAGGGATGAGGCGGGGGCTAGGGGTAAAAGGCGGGTGGGGGGTATCCCCCCCTTTGCCCTTCCCTGCGGGGCCGCAGTGCTCTCCCCCGCACCCCCCGGGGACTGGGCTCTGCTCCCCCGGCTCCTCTCCCCCTCCTCCCCAGCCCCAGAAATATTAAACATTACAGCCGGGGCAGACTCGTCATCGAGTCCCCGCAGCTCTAAATTGTTTATCGAGCTCCCAAACAACCCTCCTTCCCCCCCCCGCCCCGGCTCCTGCTTTCTGCCCCCCCCCCACCCCCGCAGGGAGCTCTGCTCAGCATCCCCATCCTTTGTCCGGCTCAGCCCCGGCGACCCCCGCACCGGCACCGTCGGAGCTGGCTGGCTGCTGGGGGGGGGGGGGGGGGGGGCTGGCTGAACCCCCCTCGCAGGCGGGAGACGTCGTTGTGGCACTTGGCACTTGGCGACTGGGTTTGGTGGCATTGGGCACGGGGGGTTTGGGCTACTGGGTGCCCGGGCTCTTTGCCCGTCCTGGCTGTGGGACAAGGGCAGGGGACAGACACAAAACCCTCTGAAGCGACTCAGAAGGTGCTCATGAGGAGGAGGGTGGGGGGTTGGGTTTATCCCGAGCTGCACTTGTGCGTAAAACCGCTCTTTTCTAGACGCTGGTTACACCTGCTGCCTTTTGGGTTGCTCTCGCTTCTGATTCCGTCACAAACGAATCTGGGGAGCTTTTGCCTGGAGGCGGTTGTCACAGTTTGTGTCAGCCGTGGAGAATCTTCTCGATAACCCCGCTGTTCATGGGGGACGGGGGGGGTTTTGCCCTTCCCTGCAAACCGCTGCTGCCACGTCACGTCTCCCTGCCATGGGTGGGAGCGCGTCCCCTCTGGCTGTTCTTCAGCTGCTCCTCAGCAGAGGTGGGACCGACAGCCACATCACTCAGCAGGACTTCATGCTCACTAATGTGACATTTCATCTTTTAAAGCCATGGGATGATTTGCAATTAGATCATTTGCCATGGGATGATTTGCAATGAGATCATTTGCAAAGGGATGATTTGCGATGGGATGATGATTTGCATTTCTTCTTTTTTTTTTTTTTTTTTTTTTAATGCTGGTGAAGAACAAAGATCATTTAAGAAGTTCCACCTAAACATGAGGAGGAAATTGTTTACTTGTAGGGTGGCAGAGCCCTGGCAGAGGCTGCCCGGAGAGGTGGTGGAGTCTCCTTCTCTGGAGACATTCAAACCCCACCTGGGACACGTTCCTGTGGGACCTGCTCTGGGTGGAACTAGATGGTCTCCAGAGGTCTCTTCCAGCCCCGTGTCATTCTGTGTTTCTCTGATTCTTTGTCAATTTCTGATAAGGGCTCCACAGAAGACCCCACAATGTTTTTAACATTTCTCATATGTCCTTTGCAAATCCCGTATTCCTCTTCTGTCCTCCCACCACAACACAAACGGTTTGTTGCTGTCTGTTGGCATGGCTCCGGAGAAGCACTTCTAAATGCTTTCCAATGCTTTTAACGGGTGCTCATGTGAACTCTTGTGTTCTGCAGGAGGCCTTCTGCAGGACCTCCAGCTTCTGCAGGACCTTCAGCTTCTGCAGGACCTCCACCTTCTCTAGGACCGGGCATGACCTCGCCGGTTGGCAGACAGGCCTCCTCCAGGTAAGCGTGGTGTCTGAGCATCCCCATCCCGTGCCGGGCAGCCAGCCCCCGCAGCCCCCCCCTCCCGCAGTGCCCCCCCTTCCCACCCCCAGGGGCTGACGGAGCCCGTGTCTCTCCTCCTTATCCATCACCTGAACGTTTCCCTGGCACGGGTGCCCAGCTGCCGGGCAAAAGATAACACCAGATCTAACGGCAAAAACCCAGCCCAACGGCCACGATGTTTTCTCAGAGCACAGGCAGCCCCCACCCCCCCACCCCCCCCCGCCTTGGCAGCCTGACAAACCACCAGAAGAGGTGGAGGCAGTGGGGGAGACGGTTGCGATAACAGCAGAGAATTTCTTTGGGCCCCCACTTGCTCACAGAGGGCTGATCAATGTCCTCCCGCAGCCCCCAGCGCCCAGGAGGGCTGTGTCTCCCCGGGGAGTTTCCCTTCCCAAGAACACAGACGTTCTTGTCCCGCTGGTTGTTTTCAAGCTGAGGAGCAGCCGATGCACATCCCACTCCCGTGAAAGGCTGGGGGAGAGGCTGAAGTGCCTTGCATGGCTGTCCCTTTGTGCTTCCTAACGAGAATCCTAAGATATTCCCTGAAAGGGCCTCTCTGTAAAACTCCAGCGGGCTGCGGGGCGGCCCTGGTCCAGCTGTGCCATGTGGATTTTGTCAAAACCAGCAGATAACAGCGTGGCAGCGATGCTGGAGCCCGAGGGGCAAACACCACAGCCCTGAGCAGGGTTCATAGAATCATAGAATTGTCTGGGTTGGAAGGGACCTTAGAGATCATCCAGTCCAACCATCAACCTAACCCTGACAAAAACCACTAAACCCTATTGCTAAGGACCACGTCAGCCCGTCTTCTGAACCCCTCCAGGGGTGGTGCCTCAACCCCTTCCCTGGGGCAGCCCATTCCAGTGCCCGACCACCCTCCCCATGAAGAAATGTTCCCTAATCTCCAACCTAAACCTCCCCTGGTGCAGCTTGAGGCCATTGCCCCTTCTCCTGTCTCCTGGGACTTGGGAGACGAGTCCAATCCCTCTCCCTGTTAGTGCACGGTCCGTGATGGCTTCTGAAAATCCCTGCCCCTGAAGGAAGGTGTCAGTTCACTTCTACAACTGCCTCTCCTGTGCTGGTGCCTGGGGGAGACGAGAGGTTCTCCTCGGGAGAGAAAGCAGTGGAGTTGGGGGCAGCTCTAACCCCCCCACACACACACCTTGCACCGTCCCCTCTTCGCCCAGAGGCTCCCCAGGAGGGCTGGTCTGCTGGCGGTGGGGAGAAGGGAGGAGGAGGAAGAGGAGGAGGAGGAGGAGAAGGGATTTGGTTTCCAAAGGAACTGCAGCACTT
>JAOQGH010000062.1:727478-738089 GCA_025769975.1 Gallinago jamesoni | reverse complement strand
GTCAGGCCTTGGGATGGGCTGCCCAGGGAGGGGGTGGAGGCACCATCCCTGGAGGTGTTCAAGAGAGGAGTTGACATGGTGCTCGGGGATATGGGTTAGTGTTGGGTGGTGTTGGTTTGGGTGTGGTGTGTGTGGGTTTTTTTTGTTCGTTTGTGGGGTTGGGGTTTTTTTTGTTTGTTTGTTTGTGGGGTTTTTTGTTTGGTTGTTTTTTGTTGTTGGTGGTGGTGTTTGTTTGTTTGTTTGTTTGTTGTTTTTGTCTGTTGGTTTTTTTTTTTTCCGTTGGTTGGACTAGATGATCTTAAAAGGTCCCTTCCAACCGAGGTGATTCTGTGATTCCTCAAGCCCACCTCCTCACCTCTGTGTCAGAAGCCACCACCAGCCTCAGGCTGTTTCCAAAATAAACCACATCTCCCAAACAGACTGTCTTGGCCTCTTCTGGTCCCGGCCAGATTCTAGTCAATCTTAGACTAGACCAGAAACCTAGAATTGTTTAGATTGGAAGTGACCTTTAAGATCTTTGAGTCCAACCCTTACCCCAGTGCTGCCAAGCCCACCCGTGAACCATGTCCCTTAAACTGAGACTCTGATCACAGGGCAGTGAAAATCCTTTGGCCAAATCTTGTCCCGCTGTCCACTTTCCTGCTGTCCTCCGCCCTCCCCTGGATCCAGAGCTGAGCAAAACCCTGCCGTGAATGCAATCCCTGTTGTCCTAATGCCAAAGCTTTCCCCCTGGCCCCACAAAGCAGCTCTGAGCTCTGCTCTCCTTCCAATAACGTGTGCTGGAGGCAGGGGGGTTGTTCTTGAGCTCTCCCGTGCCCACCCATTGGGGTGGGAGGTGGGAGGGGGGTGTTGCAGTCTCTGCGGTGAAGAAACCAAGACAAAAGTTCTCTAAAAATAAAGTTGGAGAAGACCCAGAGAACAGCAGCCAAGAGGATTGAGAGCTTGGAATGAGAGACTGAAACATCTGGGAGACTTCAGGGTGGAGAGGCAGGGGTGGGAACGGGATGGCTGGAGGTTTCCAGAGTCATGAAGGTGATGCGAAAGGCAGATGTGCAGGACAGGAGTCAGGGCTGACAAGAGTTAAGTATCTGTGTAGGTGTTGGGGTGTCAGTGTGCCTCCCTGGGAGGCTCTGGAGGCGGTTGCTAAAGGCAAACGAGCGGTTTCATGGCCAGCAGCTGCAGAAATGTAGATTAAAGGGAGGGGGTAGGGCTGTACCCACCAGCATGGGAAAGCTGCAGCACACGGGAGGGGCTGCAGAAAGCGGCTGGGAGCTCTTGTCCCCCCCCTAGTAACTCCTGTGCTGGTCCTGATGCTGTGGGACATCAGCTGTCTTTGCGTCTTGGAGATCTTTCTTTTTTTCAGTCCCTGTGGTGGACTGGTGCTGGTTTGGATGGGATGGCCGGGATGGTTTCCCTCAGCTGTGCCCTTAGGAGCGGTGTGGGCTGGAGCTGCCCTACAGCAACACCCCTGCAGGGACACCAGCGCTGAGGGGACACATGGAGAAGGTCTGGGGGCTCCATCATCTCTTCACTGAGCACCTTTCACCTTTCCCAACCCCTGCATGGCAGGTGCCAATGGTTCTTTTCCTGGTGTCCTTCACAGGCCCATCTGTGTTGCCTAGAGCATCCGCCCCAGGAGCATGGTGCTGCCGAAGGACCTCATCCCTCCTGCCAGTCTGAAGGAGCCTGCAGGACTTTACCATGGCAGCTTGGTTGCAGGTGGCCGTGACAGGCTGTGAGTAATGCAAGGGGCTCGGGTGGGACTGACACCTCCCCAGGGGCGTGTGCTCACAGTGTGTCTCTGCTCTCCTTGCACCCCTGCTCCGGGCTGTGGTGGTGTCGGGAAAGGTGTGTGTCCTGGGGAGCCTCCTTCCCCCCGGTGCTGCAGCATCCCCACACCTGGGTACCACCATCCCCACACCTGGGTACCACCATCCCCACATCTGGGTACCACCATCCCCACACCTGGGTACCACCATCCCCACATCTGGGTACCACCATCCCCATACTTGTGTACCACCATCCCCACGCCTGGGTACCACCATCCCCACACCTGTGTACCACCATCCCCACACCTGGGTACCAGCACCATCTCTCCTCCACTGCATGCCTAAGGACTGCTTCCTTCCGAGCCTCTTCTCCCCTCTCTGACCATGGTGTGCCCTCCACCACCCACCCTTCCCCGAGGCTCTGAGCCTCCCCTGCAGCATCTTTCCTCTCTGCTCAGCCCAGCTTTCCTTCAGATCCCCGCTCCTCAACGTGTTCCCTCATCAGCAACCACCATAACCCTTTATAACCTGCTAAAAGCCACTCCAGGGTGACAGTTCTGGCAGATTTCAGGGGGGCTGGAGATATCAGAGGTGACTTTCCACTTGCCAAATCCCTTTCCACCAGCAGTGCTACCATGGGATTCTCATCCTGGGGTTTTGTAGAGCCGAGGGTGAGTTTCAGGGTCACATTTGCAGACTGACCCCCCCCCCAACATGAGCTCCATTGTCTCCTGGGGAAACCACAAAACATTCTCAAGGCAAAGGCTCTTGTGTGAAGGCTGTTGAGATGCCTTTTCTTGTTAAAGGCGGTTAATCTACACGGCAGTTACAGCTTTGGCATCTGAATCACTGGTGCCGTGATTCATGATGAATGGTGCCTTCCAGACACAGAAGGTCACTGGGCGCATCCGTTCTGCGGGGCTGCTCCACATCTTCAGAGGGTGGTGAGGCTGAAGGCGCCTTCCTGACAGCCTCCAGGAAGGTCAGCTCTCAGACACCGGTTATTTCGCAGCCAGGACAGCACAGTCCCGACAAAAAGGCGTTTCAGAGCTTGTTTCCCAAGCGATGGTCTCCCTTCCAGGCACCAAGGGAGCAGCTCCGGGTCCAGGGGTGAGGCTGCACCGGTTCCATTCCCCATTAGCAACTCCTGATGTGCAGAATGACCCCCGAAAGTCCAGATTCCCATCATTTTGACTCCAGAGGGCAAGAAATTGTCTTACCCATCTAAGAAACATTTAGATAGCATTCCAACAAAAATGTCACATTTTTCGTCTTTTTTTTTTAGTCGTAACATTTTTTTACATTTCCTAAGAGGAAGAAAGTCAGATACATGACAGTCCAGGAAGTCAGTTGGTAACTTGTGCCTAAATAAATAAATAAATAGGGCATACCAGCAGATTAAATTGCTCTTTGACTTTTGCTTAAAAACTAACCCATCCCGCTCTGGCATCTCTCCTGTTTCCAGACCTGTGGGTGGTTTTGCAGGGGTCCTCTGTGGTGGTAGAAATCACAGAGAGGAGAACGGTGGCTGCGGGGTCCAACGTTCTGCTGCACGCTCCCGAGATCCAGAACGTCAGCTTCACGGAGTGGGAGTTCATCAGAAACACCACCCCTGAGTTCATCCTGCAGTACTACGCGGATTACCGGTCTCCCACCATCTACTCGGCTTACCAAAACAGGGTGGTTTTCTACCCAGAGAACGGCTCCCTTCTCCTGCGGAGGGTGCAGGAGACAGACAGCGGCGTCTATAAGGCAACAGTTGACCTGATGCAGGACAAAGCGCGGAGGACCCTCCTTGAAGTTATCCGTAAGTTCGAATGTGCTGAGAGAGGGTGGTTTCCCTCAGACAAGGATGGAGACCGGACGAGAGTCATAGACTCTGCCGCGGTTTAGGCTGGGTTGGTCACTGCAGCAACCAGTAGATGTTTTTATTTCACCCCTCTCCCCTTCAGAGAAGAGAAGGCATCTCCCTCTGGAGGAGAGGAGAGAGGATGAGAGGGAGGGAGAGAGACGTATGAATTGAAAAGAAACCCAGCTGCTTTAATGAAATATTAAGAAGAAAATAATAAGAAGAAAAAGAATGAAATAGTGAAAGGAAAATAATGAAATATATACGATATATACTAGACCCTAGCGAGCTGTCCCTCCCAGGATGATGATTGTGCCAGTAATTTCAAAGAGTTAGCTGGAAGACAGCTGAAAAGTAAAATTACTGGAAAGATAATCAGTTCTGTTTTACCTCAAACCAGGACAGAATTGCAGAGTATCTTGTGTTGGAAGGGACCCATAAGGATCATCGAGTCCAACTCCCTGCTCCTCACAGAACTACCTAACGCTAAGCCGTAGCACTAAGAGCGTCCTCCAGCCTCTCCTTGGCCTCTGAGAGGCTTGTGCTGTGACCACTTCCCTGGGGAAGCCTGGTCCAGGGGCCAATCACCTCTCGGTGAAGAACCTTTTCCTAGTGTCTAGTCTGAACCTCCCCTTACACAGCTTCATTCCATTTCCTCGTGTCATCAGTGGAGGAGGTCACCAGAGGAGATCGGCACCTCCTCCTCCACTGCCCTCCATGAGGAAGCTGTAGACTGCCATGAGGTCACCCTTCAGCCTTCTCCAAGCTGAACAAGCCAAGTGACCTCAGCCGCTCCTCCTAACTCCTGCCCTCGAGGCCTTTCACCATCTTGGTCGCCCTCCCCTGGACACGCTCTAATAGTCTGATGTCCTTCACATGTTGAGGTGCCCAAAATTGCACTCAGTACTCGAGGTGGGACAATCCCATCCCACGTGGAGAATCTGGCACTTGCTCTTGTTGAATTTCATAGGGTTGGTGATTGCCCAGCTCTCTGGTCTGTCCCAATCTCTCTGTAAGGTCTCTCTGCCCTCGAGGGAATCCACAGCTCCTCCTAGCTTAGTGTCATCAGCAGAGGAGGATTTCTGGTTTCATCACTACCTTGAAGGACACAGACTGGAAATCCTAAAGGAGTCACAGGGAAATGCTGAAGGGTTTTTTTGCAACTGAGTCTGGCTGTGGGTTGAGTTCCTGGTTGGGACATTGGGCTGCGTGGTGCCTTCATCTTGGAGTGATGGAAACGGGAGACACCTTCTGCCTTAACTTTTATCTAACCCTTTTGTCAAGAACAGGCAGAAGAGTATGGCACAAAATTCCCCCAAGAGAAGGGATTTCTGCTCACATTTGATGAGCAAAACAATCCCCATGGTAATGATGTGAGGAACTCAGGAGCTGCAGGCTATGGCCAGTCCCTTGGAGCTGGGGCCAGAAGCTCCTTGGTAGCAATCCCAGAACAAGCTGCTGCCTCACCAGTTGTCCTACTCCATCTTGCAGGTCCAGGTCCTGAGATCAGCTGGGTTTATGGATGCTTTTCACTAGGGGGTGGGTTTGCTGGGCAGATGTGGCTGATCTCTAGTGGCTCCCCACAGGAGCTCCCCCTGTGTAGCTCCAGACCTTGCAAATTCTTTTCCTTCCCACCAGCATAGCCTTTCTCTGTCTTGGAATTTCCCCTGGAAAAAATAAACAGAAATGAGAACTCACCTTGCTTTGAACTGCGCTTTCCTGGAGCTCAGCATCACCACATGGGCATGTAGGACATCCAGGGATAGAATCATAGGATCATAGAGTCATATGTGGTTGGAAGGGACCTCTAGAGATCATCTAGTCCAGCCCCCCCGCCGGAGTGGGTCTACCTAGAGCAGGTTGCACAGGAACTTGTCCGGGGGGGTTTGAATGTCTCCAGAGATGGAGACTCCACCTCTCTGGGCAGCCTCTTCCAGGGCTCTGCCACCCTCACAGGAAAGAAGTTCCTCCTCATGTTTAGGTGGAACTTCTTATACTCAAGTTTGTGCCCATTTCCTCTTGTTCTGTTGCTGGGCACCACTGAGAATGGGAGACCTCCTGAGGATGGAGGACCTCAGGAGCATGTGGTTGCTATCAAGTCCAGACGTAGCTAAGAGCAGCCCCGATGGGTGCAGGTACCGAGGTGTTAGCTGAGGGATGGAGTCAGCCCTCCTTTTGCACATGGCAGGGGTGTCAAGCATGTGAGGCTTGCTCCTCCTCACTTTGGCCCACGTGGAGTTGGACCTGTTTAAACGCAGGCGCCAGCAGAGTCCCACATTCCTGCTCTTTGGTTGAACTTATGACTTCTTTGACCTCTCCCATACTTCCACAACCACTGCTGTGTGGGAAAAGCCTTCTCCTCCTGGGACGCTCCATGGCAAGCAGGGTCTGGAAAGTCCCTGTCATCAGTTCCCAGCATAATCCCAGCTCACAACTCCTTTGGGTGCCAAGCCTGATCTCCAGGGGTTGGTAGTGTCCATCCTAGGGATGGTGTGGTGGCAGGGATGGAGACATCTGCTTTCTGCTTTGAACTTGGTGGGTGTTGCCCTGCTCCTGCAGTATCTTCTCTCCCTCCAAACTGACATGGGGGCTAAATCAGAAGGGAAGGACCTGCTCTGTCCCCAGGGGGCTCGATATTCTTGCACGTTGGCCAGTTTTCAGGTCCAAAGCAGGGCAGTCCTCATGCTCCCGGGAGTGTTACCACGCTGCTCTCTGCTTTTCAGAGCCCGTGCCCCAGCCTGAGCTCCAGTACAGCTCGAACCTGGCAGGTTCTCCCATCGAGCTGGTCTGCCTGGTGCCAAAGGGAAGCGTGGCTTCCATGTCCTGGAAGAAGGACGGACAACCCCTTTCCCCAGAGAAGTGCTATGGGCTCTCTGGAGACGTGCTGCGGATAAGGAAGGGAGAGAAGTCAGACTGCGGCTCCTTCTCCTGCAACGTCAGCAACGTGATAAGCTGGAAGGAGGCAGAACTGACCCTGGCGGTGACAGGTTAGTCTTGCCCTGCCTTGGCAGGTCCAGCGGTTTGTCTTGCTGTCACAGGTCCTCCCCGCAGGGTGGACCACAGTCTCTCATCAACTTTCCCGAGCAGGGAAGGTGCCAGGAGTCGTCCCTTAGATTTTCCAGCGTTTTTGTGGTTTCCTGGGATCACTGCTGTGTGTTTCAGGGTTGTCCCCAGCACGGGGTTTCTCTTTGCAGGTCTGACCCCTCCTCTTCGCCACGTGCAGAGGGTGACCATCGTCGTGCTGATGTTCCTCACCGCCTCCGCCATCGGCTTCGTGGTCCTGATCTGTCAGCCGAGGGAATGCAGTTCGGGTGAGTGCCCAAAATAAACCCTCCTCTCCTCACCCTGGGCAGGGCAGGCAGCAGAAGGCTTCAGCTGAGCCCTTTCTCCTCCTAATTCACTTGGGCAGTGGGAGGAAATGTGCTCGGCTCCTGCGTTTCTTCTTACACCTCCATAGCTCGCACAGAAAGTAAAAACTCCCCAGAAGCCGTGAATCCCAAATGGCTTTGGAGAGATGGAACCAGAAATACCACAGCACCGAGTGTAGGGGTCTTTCCTCTCCCATTCCTCAGGCTTCCCGGGGAAGAAATACAGAGTGCAGGCTCCATGGGAAGAGCCCTCCTGCCTGGAACTGGCCAAAGAGCCTGTCTTGTGGGTTTTAGTGGCCGAGCACACTGGTCATGGCATTGGATCTATGTCCGATTGGATCTGGGGAGGCTTCTGTAGCAACACAGATATTAAGGGGAAACACACGTAAAGATGGAGCCAACAGCAAATCCTCCCACACAGCCTCTGTAATCTGCTAATGCCTTCTTCTGCCCACCAGGAATGATCTCCAGCATAGCAGGGACCGTCTGGAAAGCAGAGGTGAAACCATACAGCTGGCAGGAAAGTTCTCCCATGTGTGTTCAGCATGAGCTTGGGGGACATGGGCAGGTTGTGGTGTCAGGACTTGCCTTTGGGGGGGTAATCCCCCCTGAGGAGCACTTCATGCCTGGTGCTTGGGGCAGGAGCTTGTGCCATGTGGGTTTTCTCCTATGAAATGGGTCTCCAGAGGAAATCCAGCACTTGTCAGGTCATTGTAGGAGGCAAAACCTGGGCCAGAAGTGTTGTAAAGTGGCTCACTAGGTGGAATTGGTGCCTGGTTCAGTGTGGAACGACCCCAAATCTGGCTGGTTTCTCCTGGTTCCAGCTGAAGTCAAAGCAAGCCCTTGAAAGTTCCCCAGCTCTTCAGGGTTTCTAAACCTCAGGGCTTCAGTTCTTTGGAATGAGAACCTGTCCTCGTTGTTTATCCTCTCCCCCTCACAGCTGCCCCCATCCTGTTTGTGCGGGACTGAGTATGTTTGCCTTTTTTCCCAGCAAAGGAAGAACTGAAACACCTAAGTCTGTTCACCCACGAAATGCTGTGTGTCTCCTCTCTCCTCCTGTTTGTCGCCTCCATCATCTGGATGAAGGAAGAAGGTAGGAGTCATTTAACCTGCTGTGTTCTTGATTGCTTCAGTGTCTCATCTTTTTTTTCCGGGGTTGCAAGGGGTGGTGGACCCTGCAGTTGGGTGTGGGGCCACCACAAGCCAACTTTCCTTGCCTTGTTCTCAGACCTCCCCCAGTTTCCGTCTCACCTTCTGGATTACTTCTGCTCCTGCAGGTCTTTCTGCTGCCTTCTTCTTGTTTGGGTTGTTCTTCTTCCTTGCGGCGATAGGAACGGCCCAGGCGGCAGTGGCCATGGTGTGGAGACCAGCAGCTCTCAGCCACTTCAAAAACACAGTGTGTAAGTTGCTGTTTATGGTCTAAATCTCTGGTGGGAAAGGCCTGATAGGGCCCCAGGAGAAACTCCTCAAGTTTTCACTGCCGGGAGGGAGCGGTGGCTTGGCACGCTGCTCTGGCACAGGTCCACAGACGTTCTCCATGCCTTGCCCACCCTCCCACCAAAGCTCAGCTCCTCCCCATGCCAGCTGGCATTCCTTACGCATTTTATTCTCCTCCCACAACATTTTTTTCCCTCTCCCAGGGCAGCAAGTTGTCCGGAACTCCATAACCCCCACAACGCTGATCGTCAACTTGTTGTTCTCCACCCTCTTGCTCCACAATACCCAGAAGCTCCATGGTAAGGGGTGGCCTGGGGTTTGGACCACCCATGCCCTTGCTGGCCTTTCTTCTGGGGAGCTGTGGGGTGTCTGAGGCAGGGTTTGGCTTCACTCAGGGCAGAGAGAGTCCTTAGGAGGCTTTGCATGGCTGGTTCTTCGAGAAACCTTGCTGTTGCTGTTGAGGCAGTGGTGGCAGCTCTGCGCTGAGAGGGAAGGTCGTAGCAAAGCAAGGTTCTCCCCGGTGGCTCCATGATCTGAAACACAGGGATCCCCCTTCATCATCGCATAGGAAGCCCCTGGATTAAATTCACTAAATGTTCAAAGGGGGTTGTTGGCCAGAGAAGCAACTGCTGATGAGTTCTCCCTTTCTCCTTGGCAGAGCAAGGCTGCTCGGAGGCCGTCGATCTGACCCTCAGCTGTGCGTTGGCTGTGGCAGCCATCCTCCTAACGCTGCTGGTGCACATCCTCCTGTGCTGTAAGTACCCCCATGGCTTCCTCCCAGCAACCGTCACGAGCTGCTCAGCCACGGAGACCCCCACGGGCTCAGCTCTCACACCCTCCCCGGGCAGCAGGAACAAGGAAAGATGCCTTTTGAGTCAGATAAAAGCTGGACTTTTGAAGAACAGGATTGTTCAAGTCAGCTGAGGACTCATCTCTGGTGTCCATCCTTTTAGAGAAGCTACCGTGGGCACTGGTGCCTGCCTGTGGTCCTTGCCAGCACCTCTGCTTTGTCCATGGACGCTCAAGGAGAGCGAGTTTCTCCTCCAGAACATCCTACCATGGTCTTCCCCAGCAATAGTCATACTGTGGTCAAAAAATCCTTAGCTACGGCAAGCTTTGGGAGGAGAAAACTAACTGACAGACGGGTAAAAATAGGTCTGGGAACATCTTATGACCCAGGAGAGCAGCTGACCAGTCATCCCAGTGGGGATGGAAGTCGGGCTTCCAGAGTGAGCTCTGGGTGGGAGGGCAGAGATCATGGGGGTGATTTCCACGTGTCTACCTTCTTTTTAAAGTTCCTGGTTTCTGTGGCCTTGCCATGTGAATCCCCTTGTAGCCACAGTTAGCAATGGCATCTGGCCTCCCCCTGCACAGGCTCTGTGGTGGCCAGTCGTGAGGACCATCTGGCCATCCCAGGGGGCTTCCTGAGAACACTGTCTCAGCCTTTGGGATCACAAGTAGCATCTCAGGGAACTGGCAAGAGAAGGGTCAACAGTGTGCTGGGGGGGGGGATGCCCTCAAGGAGAGGATTGAAAGGGGACTCTTGGGCTTCCCCAGAGCAGAGAGAGCATTTCCAAGTCTGAAATAAGGGAAATATTGCACCGAGTCCGCAGAGTCAAAGGATTTGGACCCAGAGGGGTGAAAAGCTCCACCTTCATTGCTCTCTGCCTCCAGCTTTTCTTCACCCGCCCCATGAAGTGCAGGGTGCAGCCTAAACCCCCGGGTGATGTTGGAAACCCAAGGGTTACTCAACCTTTCCTTTTATTTCCAGGTTGCAGGAATAAGCAGAAGGGGAGGGTGATGAAAACCCAGGACACCACCCAGGACATACAGACCGCAGCCACCTTGGTAACTCCCTGCCATTAGCTGGTGCCCCGCTACCACAAATCCTTATTATTTAATGATGAATATTAAATTCGTAATGGATATTTATGAATATTTAATTAGTAATAGCAAGGAAGCATCTGCCTGCCTTCCTGCAGAAGCCTATCCCCACCCTGGGGGGGGACACAATGAGCTGCTGGTGGCTGGTGCCGTGGCTCAGCTCAGTCCCATAGAACGGTTTGAGTTGGAAGGGACCTTAAAGCCCATCCAGTTCCAACCCCCTGCCATGAGCAGGGACACCTCCCACCACACCAGGTTGCTCCAAGCCCCCTCCAACCTGCCCTTGAACCCCTCCAGGGATGGG
>JAOQGH010000062.1:707021-718020 GCA_025769975.1 Gallinago jamesoni | reverse complement strand
GCTTGAAACCACAGCAGCGACAAAGCCCCCAGCCCCTGGCCTAGGGGACACCTTGGGTGGGAAACCCAGGTCCCAGCAAGGACGTGGCCCATCGGACCCCACCCCACCCCTTCCCGCATCCAGCCCCCACCAGGGACACCACAGCCGGCCAAAGAGCCAGGGCAGAGTCACTGACCTGTGAGCGAGCCCACCCCCACGCACGCCAGGATCACGGGCCACAGCACGTTGGCAGCATCTGCAAAGGAGAAGACCCCACCGTCTCCATGGCCAGGCGGGATGTCACCCCCCACCCTCCACACCAAAACCAGGCAGTTAGGGGACAACGGGGAACTGGGGGAGAGGATACGGGGGTTCGGGGGATGCTCCCCCTGTTTCTTTTCCCCGGCATCAGGAAGAAATGCCCACTTACGCTGGACGTGGAGCAGGAAGGAGGTTTCATTCTGGCTGACGCGGTTGCGCACCACGCAGGCGTAGTACCCGCTGTCGTTTAAGGAGGCTCTCAGGATGCACAGGGTGCTGTTGCCCACGAACTGGATGTGGTCGCTCCCCAGCAGCAGCTCCCCGTTCTTCTTCCACCAGTACAGGTCCGCCTTCCCTTCCAGGACGTTGCAAACCAGTTTGGTGTTGGCTCCTGCCTTCACGGACGAGTTGCCCACGATTTCTGGCTCGGACAGGGGTTCTGGGAGAGACGGAGCGGCCGTCAGCATCGAAACCCGCGGCTCCCCGCATGCCAGGCCCCCAGCACCCTCCTCCGCAGCGATTCCCGCGGCTTTCCCGTCCCGTCGCTCACCGACAACGTGCAGCTGGAACCAGCCCGTGGCCTCCGACTCGGACCTGAAGCGGTACAGCCGGTCGTCCCCCAGCTGCAGCACCATCTGCAGCGAGAAGTCCGTCTGGTTGAACCGGGTGCGGTTCTCGTAGGGGCGGGAGGTGTTGGGGGCTCCTCCATCGAAGGCGTAGCTGAGGATGACTCCCTCCCGCAGGCCGGTTTTGTACTCCCAGGAGACCCCCTGGCTGGCCCTGGGCGGGGGCACGGTGAGGAGCACGGTGCAGCCCACCGCCGAGACCAGGCTCTCCGAGGCCGGGCGCAGGTCAGCGGAGTAGCAGGGGGGCAGCGTGCGGGCTGAGAAAAGAAAGCAGATTTTCACAGAATAGCAGCATCTTCATGGTCGGATGGAACCTTTGAGATCATCGAGTCCAACCACACACACACAAAAAAACCCAAAAAACAAAAAACAAATAACCCCCCCCACAAACAGACACAACCCAACAATCCCAGAGCATGGCCTGAAGTGCCACCTCTACACGTTTCTTAGATCCCTCCAGGGATGGTGACCCCACCACCTCCTTGGGCAGGCCCCTCCAGTGCCTGGGCACCCTCTCAGGACAGTCATTCTTCCCAAGATCTAATCCAAACCTCCCCTGCCCCAACTTCACACCATTCCCTCTGCTCCTGTCGTTATTCCCTCGGGAGAAGAGGCCAACCCCCACCTCTCTCCACTTCCCTTCATGTTACTCTACAGCTGCTGATGTTCAGCTCCGTCCCCCTGGGGGGTGGGCGCAGAAGCCCTCCCCGGCCCGGCGGCGCTGCAGCCCCCGGGGCTGGGCTCTCCTTTGATGAGGATTTTAAGCAGCGAGAAGGAAAAGCGGGAGGTCCCGTTAATTGTGTGCGAGTTTCCCGTCGCATCTCCCACCCGAAAATCAGGTCTTGGACCTCAACGCTCAGCCCATGGACCTGCAGCTCGTACCCCAGGACGGCTCCTGCTCCCGGGGACCCCGCTCCTGCTCCCGGGGACGCCACTGCACCCAGGTCCCACCGGGGAGCCCTCTCCTCCCTCCCGCCCCCCCCCCGGGGGCACAAAGCCAGGGGTGACAGAGCAGAAGGAGCCCTCACCGCCCACAACCGGTTTCCCGTCGGATCACGGCCAAGGAAAAGGGCTCTGGGAGAGGAGAAAGCCCGCGACCCCTTCCCGAGCTTCCTTTAAAAGCTTTTGGCCGGGGAAAAGCCGGGATTCGGGAGATCCCGGGTCCGGGACCGGCCTCCGTTTGTTTTCAGAGGAGCCGGGGGAATCTCCTGCGGGCCCGGGGGCGGAGGTGCGACCCCCCCACCCCCCCGCTTTCCCCTCCCCGTTTCCCCTCCCCGGAGCTCGGCTCCAGCTCCCAAAGCTGCAGAAGGCAGGAAAACACCCCAAAACGCGTAGGAAAACACCCCAAAACCCCCAAATCCCCCGGCGCCGGACCCACCGCCCAGGCGGGATGCGCTCCCGGGGGGGGGGAGCCGGGGACCCCGTCACCCCCCCGTCCCCCCGGTGACTTGCCTGTGATGCCCAGCCCCGCTACCGAGCTGCCGGGACAGGCGAGAAGGAGGAGGAGGAGGAGAAGGAGGAGAGGGGGCAACATCTGCGGGGCCGGAGCGGTGGCAGCTCCGCCACGAGTCCCCGCGACGCTCCCGGCGCCGGGGCGGGGACGGCGGGGAGGGGACCGGGCGGGGGGGCGGGGGGGGGACACACACGGATCGGGGCCGCCCCCCCCGGCTGCTGCCGCTGTCGCTCAGCGGGTGACCTTGGGACAGGAGCCCGGGGTCCCCTGGGCTGCTCGGAACCGCGTCCCGTGTCCCGCCCCCCCGGGGCTGCGGAGCGACCGGCTCCGAGCGGGGAGGGACAGGCGAGGGGTGGCCACGGGTCACCAGCCCGGCCCAGCCCCGCTTCCTCTCCTCCTCCTCCTCTTCTCTCCTCCCCTTCCCCTCTCCTCCCACTCTCTTCCCTCCCCTCTTCCCCTTCCGTCTCCTCTTCCCTCCCCTCTCTTCCTTTCCCCTCCTTCTCCTTCCTTTCCCCTTTTCCTTCTCCTTTTTTTCCTTTTCCTTCCCTTTTTTTCCTTTTTCTTCCCTTTTTTTTCCTTTTCCTTCCCCTTTCTTTTTCCATTTCCTTGTCCCTTTCCTTTTCCCTTTCCCTTCTCCTCCTTCTCCATCCCTTTTCCCATCTCCTTCCCCTTCCCCCTCTCCTCTCCTCTCCTTTCCTCTCCCAGGATACACACACACATCTTCTATTTGCCACAATGCAAAAAAACCCCAAATACCAGCTCAAAGAGGGGGCTGGGGTAACGGCACAGACATGGTCCCTGGCCCCTGGGGGGGGGGCCTTTGCAGGACGGTGAGGGCAGGTGAAGGAGCCCATGACAGCAGCAAGGGATGGGGTTTGAACCGACTGCAGGAGCAGCCTCCCAGCTGGAGGCAGGGATGTGGCCCAGGACAGGGATGTGCCCCAGGATGGGGGGGACATGGCTGGGGAACGGCTCTGCCCTCCCCAGGAGACAGCAGAGATTCCCTCTGCTCCCACCCCAGGTTTATCCCATAAGTAACAAGGCAGGTGGGGGGACTTTTCACCTTCCTCCCCTTGTCTCCATCACATCTGGGAGGGTAGTGAAGGGTGTTGGCTGCAGCAAAACCCTGGGCGGTGCCTTTCACGGCCCAACGTCCTGGTGTCTGGAGAAACCGACTCTGGAGAGAGATACATACATACATACGTATAAATATATATATATATATATACACACATATATATATACACACATACATATATAAACCAAGCCAAACTGGTTTGAGCTCTCCTGGGCAGGGGAGCATCCTGCTGAAGGCAGGTTCAGACACCACCAGCATCTGATCCCAGCCCTGAGCAACTCCAGAATCACAATGAGCTCAGCATCGCCCCCCTCCCCTCCCCTCCCAATGCCTTCGGCTGCCTGGAGGGTGGGGGCTGGTGTTTGGGGGACCTTCCGGTGTGTGTGTGTCCCCCCCAGATGCTGCTCTAACTGGGGATGGTAGTCTATAACTGGATATGCCCAAAGCTGGTGCACAAAGAGGTTGTGAGAAGCTGCTGCGCACACCTGCGGCTCACACCAGACGTGCAAGGACCTGCCACGCGGCCGGGACACGCACAGAAACCTGCCCACACGAGGGGAACAGGCAGCACCCCAGCGTGTGCAGAGGGAACAAGCACCAGCTGAGTCAGCCCCAGCTAACGCACACACCCAGCAGGAGCAAACTGCTGGGGGAAAAAAAAATAAATCACTTGGGAAGTGGAAGGCTGGGGGGGCACCCGCCACCGGGGTGCTGTGTTGTCGGGGGTCAGCTCTCCCCAGTCCTTGTCCCACAAAGGGTCATCCAGCGTCCCTGTGCTGGGCAGAGAGGGGCTTTGCAGCCTGCAGCTCCTCACGGGGGAGATGCTGTGCCAGGATCCCTGCCTTGGGGTGAAAACAGCCGCTTTGAGGCACCCCCAGGGCAGGGAGAGGGCTGT
Organism: Gallinago jamesoni; assembly: GCA_025769975.1. Classification (NCBI taxonomy): domain Eukaryota; kingdom Metazoa; phylum Chordata; class Aves; order Charadriiformes; family Scolopacidae; genus Gallinago; species Gallinago jamesoni. The sequence continues at coordinate 713,728 of JAOQGH010000062.1, read as the reverse complement.
GCCAGCACACAGAGCCCCCACCGACCGGGCTGCAGCTGGAAAGAGGAAGCCTAGGTCTGCCCAGGTCCTGAATCCCCACTTTTGGGCAGCTGTGGTGAAAAATCACCATGATTTTTTTGAAAACAAAACCTCAGGGAGAGCAGGGTTCGGGGCAGGGACTGAGCCACCGACCAGGCTCTGAGAAAACCAAGGCTCTGGGGTTGTCTCTTGTAGGATGCTCTGCTCCCTCCGTGGGTACCAGATGGCACACCGGGAACGGGGAGAGCAGCAGGGAGGAGAGGGGTGGCCAGACCGGGGACCAGACCCAGCCTGGCCAGGGAAGATCTCCAGGAAGACATCAAGGCACAGGAGGAATCACAGAACCACAGAATTGAGCAGGTTGGAAGGGACCTTCCAGCTCATCGAGTCCAACCACCAACCCAACACTGACAACCCAACACTGACAACCCACCACTGACCCGTGTCCCTCAGCACCACAGCTGCCTGGCTTTCAAATCCCTCCAGGGATGGTGACTCCACCACTGTCCTGGGCAGCCTCTGCCAAGGCTTAATAACCTTTTCGGTGTAAAAATTTTTTCTAATTTCCATTTTAAACCTCCCCTGGAGCAACTTGAGGCCATTTCCTCTTGTCCTGTTGCCGATTCCTTGGACAAGAGACCGACCCAGTCGCCTGTGCCCAAGGAGGCCACCAACCTGTCCCACTAGAGGGAGCGAGAAGATCAGCTGATGGAGAAGGCAAGCAGAGCAGCTGGGATGAAGGAGCCAGGCCCAGAGAGGGAGTTTCAGGCAGAAACTGGCCCTTCATCCCCCGCGGGAGCCTGGGGATGCTCCTGACGAGGGCACGTGTGCCTCGGGAGCTGGGGGTCCCACCTTGTGGTGCTGCCGGGTGGGCACCATGAGAGCTCTGCGTCCTTCACAGGGATGGCTGCTGGTCTGGGGCTTCAGGGGCTGGTCCCCGTCCCCCTCCTCTATCCATCCCTCTCCCAAAGAAGCTGTGAGAGCGAGAGCAGAGGCAGCTCCTGTGAAGGAGAACAAGGACACGGGGCTGTGGAGGCCACGGCCAGTGGGGTTGGCCCACACAGGCTGCTGGGACCAGCTGGGCTGGGCAGACTATGGCTGGGATCTGGCTGTCCTTTTTCCTCTTTTTCTTTTTTTTTTTTTTTTTTTTCCCTCTACGCTTTGATGTGCCAGGAGGTTGCAAAACCCAGGGGGTGAGTCAAAACAAGCCGGAGCTCCCTTCCACCCTCCTCAGCCCCGCAGCAGCCTGGCATCCTGTGGGAGCCAAACAGCCCGGGGATGGCAGGAGCAGCCCTAGGATGGGGACATCGTCCTTCGGGGTGCAATGACAGATCCTGGGGCTGAGCCTGAGGAGAAGATGAGCTGAAGCTTCTCCTCTACTTTCTGCCCCTCCGCTCTGCTCTGGAGACACACCCCCCCCCCCATCCCCCAGTGCTGCCTCCAGCTCTGGGGCTACCGGCAGCAGGAGGACATGGACCTGTTGGAGCGGGGCCAGAGGAGGCCACGGAGATGCTGGGGAGACTGGAGCCCCTCTGCTGGGAGGTGTGGTGGGAGGTGTCCCTGCCCAGGGCAGGGAACTGGATGGGCTTTAACATCCCTTCCAACCCAAACCCTTCTGTGATTCCGTGAAGCAGCCCAGGTCCTGCTGGTGTTCAGGAGGCCACACACCCCAGCTCTCCATCACAGCTTCTGGGAGTGGGAGCTTCTGGTCAGCTTGTGCCCATCCAAGTCAACCTCCTCTGTCCCATTCAGGGTGACCACCAACCCCTCCAGCCTCAGCCCTACACCCAGCAACGTGTGGGGCTGGAGCAACTGGCCCAGCTCTGGAGACGGCAGGATGGAGCCAGGCAGGGAAAGTCTCCATCCCCTAGGATAACAGGGAGAAGTGAACCCTGGCCCCAGCCCCAGGTGGGGAGTGGCCAGACAAGGGCTGGGGGGCAGAGGTTGGGTCCTCATGGCCGATGTCCTCCCCCTGCAGCCCCGGAACCATCCCAAAGGCTGCTTTAGCTTCTCTGCAGGCTGAGAGCAGGCAGAGGGGACAAAACCCGCTGCCCCTCAGCACTGCCCAGCCAAAACCAGGCGTGCATCAACCCAAAGCGGGTGAGGTTCACCCAAAAAGAGTGTTTCTACCAAGGCAGACCCAGGCATTGAGCACACACTGGCCCCGTGAGCTGCCTCGAGAAGGGGAAGGGGCCTCTCGCAGCTCTGCGGGTACTAAATGCGCCTCAGCATCCTCGGAAGGAGCAGGAGAGTTTGGGGGAAGGGGAAGGAGGGAGGGAGGCACGAAAAAAAACCCTGAGTCAGCAAGAAACCTGCGGTGGGAAGCTCTGAGTCAGCTCCAACCGTGGCTTTGCTGAAACCGGTCCCCCCGCAGCCCCCGCACGGCTTCCAGGGTTCTGCGAATTCCCGGGAACAAAGCAGAGGGGCTGTGCATCCCGCAGAGAGAGAGCTCGCTGCCTCCGGCTGCGTCCCCACCAGGGGAGACAGATGAGGTCTGGGGAAGAAATTCTTCCCTCTGAGGGTGGTGAGAGCCTGGCCCAGGTTGTCCAGAGTCTGAAAAAGTCTGAAAAAGCAAATTCTCCATTTGAATGGATTGCTGGGACCGTCAGTTGCACACCACAGAATGGAAACACTACTCACAAAGCCTAAACCAACCCTTCCATATGTCTTACTGGGAGCATCAGCGTGGCCTGACCCCGGGACTGTAGGGTGCTCAGGTCTCCAGACCCCCCCAGGACCTCCGGAGCTGGGACTGCATCATCTGCTCCTCCCGTCACCGGGGCTCCCTTTCCAGAGGGGTAATTTGGATGTGGCTGAGGATGGACATCTCTGGACATCTCTGAAAGCCACAGATCCCTCCCATCGTGCAGACTGTTGGGTTTGTTGGGGTGGGGGGGACACGTTCTGCTGGTTCGTGGTGGTCTCAGGCACATTGGAACCACCAGTCCCAGAGAGAAACTGGGCACCCAGTTGCTGCAGCACCAGTTCTGCGGCACCAGCTCCTCGGTGTTGTCAGCAGGATGCCCGGGGCGCTGAGTCACACTGTCTGGGTGCTGAGTCATGTCTGCTGGGCCACCTCCTGCCCCATCCTGGTCCCACTGGCACATCCTTGCCCCCAAGCCAGGCTCCCCCACAGCAGGACTGACCCACACTCCCCACCCCGAGGTGCCCCTGGAGAGGGCGAAGGGGCACCACGAGCGCTGGGCTGAAATACAACCATAGAATTGTCTTGGGTGGAAAACGTCTTTCTGATCATTGAGTCCAACCATCAACCCAGCACTGCCCAACCCACCACTGACCTGTGTCCCTCAGCACCACGGCTGCCTGGCTTTTCAACCCCTCCAGGGACGGGGACTCCACCACTGCTCTGGGAAGCCTCGTCCAAGGCTTCACAACCCTTTGGGGGAAGAAATTTTCCCCAATCTCCATCCTAAACCCCCCCTGGGGCAACCTGACACCATTTCCTCTTGTCCCATCGCTTGTTCCTTGGGAGAAGAGACCGACCCCCCCCTGGATACCCCCTCCTTTCAGGGGGTTGGAGAGAGCAAGAAGGTCTCCCCTCAGCCCCCTTGTCCCCAGGTACCGGGGGGCCAGGGTCCAAGACACATCACGGGCAGCCTCCAGTTTCCCCCCAGTTCCTGGGACAGCTACAAGGTGTGATGTCCCAGGGAGGGGGGGAAGCACCCCAGCTCTGCTGGGCCATGGACTAGGGCTGGCCGAGGGCAAAGGGCTGGTCCCAGCCACCCCAGGAGATGGTCCTCCCCGTGGCGAGGGCACAGAGGTCCCATGGGGGTCTCCACACGGCTGGGGCAGCCCTGGTGGGGAAGGCGACCAGCTCCAGCCCCAGCTGGAAGCACTGACCTTCCCATGGAGCCCTGGAAGCGCAGCGGGATGGGGAGAGGACCTTTCCACCCATCCCAAAAAAAACCCAGTCTGGGCGCAGGAATGGATGGGTCCAAAGGGAGAGGGAGAGAGGGCTGGGAGAGCATACCAGGGAGGTTAGCGAAGGCCTTCCTGAGCTGCACGCGATGATTTCACGTCCCGGGGGGGCGGCTGTTTCCTGACGGAGGGAGGATGCTGCAGCCAACAGATGTTAGGAATTACCAGCTGCTGGGGGCCAAGGAGCCATCGCTGTGGTTCCCCTTAAAGGAGCAGCCACGGGCAGAGGGACCCCCCCCCCAGCTCTGCTCCCCAGGGTGCCAGCCAGTGGGGGGATGCCCCACCGAGGGGGACCCAGGGGCACTTGACGGATCCCGCACACGTCCCGTGTTTTCCTGGAAAACACGGGAAAATAACACGCCTAAATTGCACACTCAGCCATTCCGCCTGAAGCGAAGCTGAAGCCAATCCAAGGGACCGGCTGGGAAATCCCAGACACACAACTCACGTCTCCCTGCAGGTCCTCTCTGCCCTTCCCCCCTCCCCCCCCCCGGCCCCTCTGCCTCCCCAAAAACGCCGGCGAGACCCTGGCAAAACACCTTCTCCCACTCTCCTGCACTTGCTCTGCACCACCCAGTGCCAAGGAAACAAATTTCCAGGCTCTGGCTGACCCGGCTCCCCTCCAGCCCAGACCAGGAAACATTAAAAGTGAAAAACAACTCCTTGGCCAGTATTGGGAGGCGGGTTTTTTTTGTTGTTTTTTTTTTTTTTCTCTGGCTCCCACCCAATTTTTCTGCAGACAGGAGGTTTACAGAGCAGCCAAGCCTGTGAGCGAGGGCAGGACCGAGCCCCCAAAGAGCATCAGCGCTGCCCCGGCGATGGCTGGGAGCCGCTGCAGGGACCACGGCCGCTGCCAGGAGTGGCCACCAGTCTGGCCAGGGACCCCCCCACGGGCCACCAAGAGTGGCTGCGGCCACAACCAGCCCGAGGGCGATGGGGAAAAGAGAAGGAAGGGGAGTGGGGGTCACCCCCGGAGCGTGGGGACGTCCCGGCGTCGCAGGCAGGACTGCTCCAAAGCAGGCAGAAGAAGAGGCAGGACCTGGCCGAGCCTTTGCCGTGCTCTGCCCCACGCTCGGGCACCCCCCGCACCCCGAGCCGTGGCTGGGTTTGGGGGTGGGCTGAGGGACCTGCTCTTGACCCCACACATCCCCCACCAAGGGCCATCTCCTGGGGAGGGGGCCCCAAACACCATCCTCCCCCTGACCCACCAGGGCGAACACAGGAGTGGGACTGGGAAGATGCTGGAGAGGTTTTTGGAATGAGGGGGCAGCTCCTGTCCCCCCCGCCCCAGCCCAGGGCAACGAGGGACCTGAGAGGGAGTTGCTGTGTGTCCTTCCCCCCCCCAGCCCCACAAACCATTAAAAAGAGGAACTGGAACATCTCTTTCCCATTTAATGAGGAATTAAAGCTTGGGAATAGCTGCCTTCTCCTGCCTGTGGTGTCTGGGGGTGGGGGGGGGTCCCCGCAGGGAACCACTCTGCACAGAGCCAGGGGGAGGCAAGAGGATTCCGTGGGGGAGACGGTGCCGTTCCCAGCAGGCAGGAAGTGAAACGGGACAAGTTCCTTTTTTAAAGGGAAAAAAAAAAAAAAAAAGCCCTTCATTGTGTGGGAGCGTAGGAGAAGGGAGAGACCGGTGAGCCACCTCTTCCTACCTGCTCCCCCCATTTCCCAGGTGGGGGGGTGACATCCCCTCTGCATCACCCAGCCCAGGTTTAAGGGCCAAATCCTGAGCCCACGTTATTACTGAAATGTCACCACGGATTTTAAGGCCCTTGAGGGTGAAAGCTCCATCTGGCAGGGCTTCGGGTCACAGCTCCTGCCCAGGGACAGCAGCAGCAGCTGGAGACCCCCCTGTGGCACACAGTGCGGGGGACAGCCCTGGTTGACCCCGAGCAGCTCTGGCTTCGTGGCCACGTCTCTGTGTGTGTCCCCGTGGCACCAGGCTGTGTCCCAGCACTGGGGTGGCTGCAGGGACCAGAGTCCTGGGGACGGGGTGGCCTCAGAGCAGCCGCCCCCATCATGGGGCTCCCCTGGGTCCGAATTCTCTCACTGACACCCATTTCCTCGTCAACCCCAAATCGTCCCCGGGGGCAAGGCTGGGGGGTCACCAGGGCTGTCCCTGGATCTACTTTCCCACGCCCCATCCTGAGGGGAAAGGGAGAGGTTCTGGGAGGACCCAAGCGCTTTTGGGTCAAGATCTCCCCTTCATTGCAGAGGGAGAAGCCGGAGAAGCTGGGACTCGGGGACTCACCTGACCGTGGGGACTCACCTGACCATGGGGACTCACCTGACCCATCGCAGCCCTCAGGGAACGGCCCTTCCTCCAGCCTTGCTGTTTGCTTTCCAAACAACTCCACATTTCCACTTCAGAGCCACCGGGAACACTACCCCTCTCCCCCCCCGCCGGACGGAGCGCTGGGGGTGGGGGTCAGTGGCCAAACATCAGCCAGCCCAGAGGAGACCCTGCCCCGCTCCCACCCGGGGTGGGCTCTCACCAGTGGGCACAGCGGGTGCTCCCCGCCCTGGGCAAGGTCTCCAGGAGATGCTCAGCAGCCACTGACCCCCCTTCTGCAAACCTTTCCCTGTCTGAGCTTCCCGAGGTGGCCAGCTGAGCCCTGGGCAGATCTGCTGGCCCAGTGACCCACAGGGATGGGGTCATCACCCAGACCTGCCTCAGGTCCTCATCATCGCCACCACCACCATAGAATGGTTTGGGTTGGAAGGGACCTTAAAGCTCATCCAGTTCCAAC
>JAOQGH010000062.1:669534-679840 GCA_025769975.1 Gallinago jamesoni | reverse complement strand
GTCTATGTCATCGATAAAAATGTTAAACAGTACTGGTCCCAGCACGGACCCCTGAGGGACACCACTTGTCACTGCTTGTCACTTTGTGAATTGCAAAGCAGAGCCATAAACACTGGTGCAGCCCCTCGCACAGCCCTTCTCCAGGGACAAAGTCTCCCTCTCCAGGGATCTGCCCGGGTGGGAGGAACGGATCCCGATGCTGCAGAGCAGAACCAGGATGGAGTTTTAGATGGTTTTTGCTCTTACCTGCCAACAACCCGATGAGGAGCATCAACAACCAGCCCGAGAAGGCATCGCTCACGCTGTGGATCAGTGCCCAGGTGGACTCTTTACTTCTGCTGGTGATCTGGAAAAGGGTTTTCCAAAAAGAAATGACAATCTGTTACAGACACTGATCTACTTCGGTGTAAACGTTCTAAAAACTACCCGGTGAGGTGCTTAGTGCAAGATGAGCCCCTAAGACTGGAAACAAGAGCTCTCAGGACACACTCTGCTCTGAGGGGTGAGGAAAATGGCATCAGGAGCGGCTGCTTCTGCAGCTGGCACAGAAATGCAGCTCTGGGCAGGAGATGGACAGGAATGGATCGAGGAGACTGCAACTTGTCCCGGCAAAACAGAAAGTATTCAAGTAACGCTCTCCTCCTCGGTGTCTTCTGCACAAAACCGAGACAGAACTCATCCCTCAATCTTTTACTGCCATTACTTGTTGGTGACAGCAAGTTACCGACATCCCGATGGCACAAGCAAATCCAGAGGCTGAAGAAACCTTTCATTTGCTTTGTCTCCAGGACTTTATGGATCCCGCCTGGCAGGTACTGATGCCACCAGCTGTGACAGCAAACCAGAGCTGTTGGGAGTCCCCAGCTCCTGCCCAACGTGTGCCACACCACCCGGACACTGCTCCGAGCAGAGGAGACGGGAGGGGTTCACCAGTTTAGTATCAACACGGAGAAACGGTCAGGCTGGACCTGGTGCTGGTGGCACTGGGAAGTGGGAGTGAGATGCCCCAGGAGGATGAGCTCCTTGGGGACTCTGATCCCATCCGAGGGGTGACGCCTGGCAGTGTCACCGCTCTGGACAGGCAGACAAAAGCGTGACAGAAGAGCTACTGTGTGCCCCCATTCCTCCGGCTGCCTCCACGCAGGGACACATTCCAGGACACCACCATTATTCCCAGATAAAAGGCACATTGATGCAAACAACTAACTCACTAAACGAGGAATAAATACAGTCAGAATCCTTTCTGCCTGAACGAGCCTTGGGTGCTTTTTCCTCTGGATTTTTGCCTTTCAGATGCCGTGCTGCCCAGGAGGGGAACTGCTGCTGAACCACGGCAGGGGCTGGGGCCAAAACTATTTCCTTTATATTTCTTCTCACCGGACCAAGCCTACACCTCTCTGGCCAGCAGGAACTTCTGCCCCCATTTCAGCTTCTTTCGGTAAAGCCAGAAGCAGTATTTTCATACAAGTGCCTCCACAGACAGGGAATAGCTGGTCCTGTTCCATGCCAAGGGGCATCACCTTTATATAGATGCATCTGCCTGGGCCGTACCTGTGAGCAGCCCTCAGGTCCATACCCTTCAGTTATAGATGGGGACAGGAGGTACAGGGGGGATGGAGCCCCTGAACTGGGTCTGTACGTGCTCAGGTTCAGACACTATATTGTATTTATTGTAGGTGCTCACACACTGAGCAGGGACTGCGGTCAGTTTGTGCACTACTGTTAAGACACAAGTTGTTTTGTGAGGCTCAGAAAAAAAAATAATAATTAAAAACTATTTTGGCAAGCAAACAGACAAGTTGAGTTCGGTCATCACCCCACAAGAGTTCACCAGCAAGGACTTTTCGTGAACCAGGAGCACGCTGGGGACATCAGGACTTTATTTAAAGCATCCTCTGCTTCCTAAGCAGATTTATTTAATAGCAGAGAGCGGTGACATCCCGGGAATGAATTGTGGAAGAACTGCACTTAGTTTTCTCAGACGCAGGGCACAGAGCAATTCCAACAGAAGGAGCATCGTTCACAAGTGCAATTGCTTGAGCAGCAGCGCGGGTCTTGCTGCGCTTCAGCCGAGCAAGTTTAACAGGGCACAAGAAAACACCCCACTGAGGCATTTAAGATGTGGGTCAGAAATCCACGAAAGCTTTTAAATGAGTAAAAGCCTTCAGAAGAGAAGCAGCAATTGATAAACTGCAGCACGGTCAATTTAGCCTTCCTTTCCCTCAAACTAATGATCCTGTGGGGAGGCTCCTGGTTCCTGTCCCAAGGGCAATCCCTTCATCCCAGGTGTATGTCCAGCACATATCAAACTGGGATTAGCTCCAGCAAGTTAATTACTCTGCCTTCAGTGCCAGCAAGGAGCAGTAAGGTCTTTTACCTCTCTGTGCCTGTCCCGGTCCCTGGATTTCTCTCGCACCCAATCTATAGTGTTAAAATCCTCGTAGGTGCCCACACCAGGAAGCGGTTCCTCCAGGAAATCCATCATTGTACTTGTGCCGTTCATCCCTCCTCCGTTATATGAGGAAAATCCTGGGGGGAGAAATTGGGTATTTCTTAGATTTCCCCTTTTACAGGAAAAAAAACCACAGCAAAACATTCACCAAAACACTAACTTAGTGGAAAACCCACAGATTTCAGTGGAATCGAAGAGCTAATGAGCTGTTCCTCGAGTTAAACACGCCAAGCAAGGCTCCCGCAGTGACCAGGGGTATGTCCCTCCCCAGCTCCAGCAGGGCACGTAGAGACAGCATCATTCCTGGAAATGACTGTTCAAGAACCAGCAAAGCAAATCAACACCAGCATCCAGATGTTAACTTCTCCCTAAATCTAGAATTTTTGCCATCTGAGGAGAGCAGAGGGAGAGGAGAAGGGGAATATTTGAGACCCCAGGCAGAGCTGAAGGGAGTCCCGGGTGGATGCAGTGAAGGCAAGAGGGGATGGGAGATGGGAGACAGAAGAAAGAAAGCATCCGACCCCCCATTGTTGGGGAGGACCAGGAGGACCTGAAAAGCAGAAGGTGGTACCAAATAGGGGCTCAGGAAGAGACCAAAACAGGACTCACAGCCACCCTTCAGGTGAAACAACCTCAGCCAAACCACGTGCCCTCCCACCTAACCTCGAGCCCATGGGAAACGATACTTAGTGGGGATGTACTTTCCCAGAATTTTGGTCACAAGACAATCTCTTCATGGTTCAGAGCAGAGAATAAGCCTGTGGGGCAGGGCCTAGAGAGGACTATTAATCTAGAGCGTGATGGGGGCTGGCCGGGTCCGTCTGAAGACAAGACCCAAGGGCTCTGGAGGGTACAAGCCGTGCTCCCGAGAAAAGCCTCTGGAGCAGCATCCCCCGGTTCCGCTGACCTCTGCTGGGAAAATAAACCCATTCATCATAGAATCGGTGAACTACTGAGGTTGGAAGGAACCTTGAAAGATCATCCAACCCCCTAGTCCTGGACCTCAGCATAGAAAATGGATCAATGTTGCCTCCACGTCCCCAGGTGCTCAGTTTATGGCCAGTCCCCAGCCAAGGTGGCGTTTGTCCCCTGCTGAGCAGGAGGCGGCAGAGCGGAACCTGCCCTTGGGGCACGCAGGGCAGAAGCCTTGGATCCACACAGATTTTACCTGCCCTGGGAAAATTCCACCTGGAAAACCACCACGAATCTATTCCTGCTTTCCTTGGCTCCTACAACAAAACACTGAGCATCTCTGATCTGAAAAGAACCTTTAAAATCCCCATTAATGTAAAACTTGTTCCTTTAAAAACGGGTTTCTGAAAGCCTCTTGCAAGTAGCTTGAGGAAGGTGTTGAAATCCACCAAGGAAAAAACAAAACAAAGGTCTTTTAAACCTTATCCGAGGAAATCAAGCAGTTTCACTGACAGTAACTGTCATGGAACAAGTTTTTCTGTGCAATTCAGCCCAAGCTTCATTCCTTTGCTTGTGCAAGCACCAAGGCCCCTGCTCTGACTCGACACCAACAGAATCCCTCACAAATTACTCCAGATATTTTTCTAAAGCCACCAAACGCTGGAAGGGCAAAAATTTCATGGATTACTCCAAGAAACACCCCGTTAAATTTCAGCGGAGGTGAAGGGTGCCCCGCAGTCCATTATCCATTAGGCAAAAGCATCCCCAGAAAATCGAGGTGATGCCAGTTTCCACCCTGGCCACGGGCTCTGGAGCTCCCCGAGGACACCATTCACGCTGCTCTCACTCCCGAAAGCTCTGACAGCCAGAGACCTCCTGGGCTCTACCCCTCTCTGATGCTACCTCGGAGGCTGTGCTTTCAGACCTGGGCAGGAGAGCAGATCTAAGCAGGTTCTGTCAGCCACTGAGTGTTTACAGTCACCCAGAAGGAAAAAAAAAAAAAAGAGATGCAAAACCCCAAATCCGATCAAAATTGAAAGGTGGTAAGGAGGAGGAGTATTAAAACTCCCGTCCGGAAGGATAATGTTTAATATTTCATTTAGCTTATTCAGGTTGTGGATACCACCAGGGCAAAGATGTCTTTGGATGAGAAGGATTCAAACAATGGCTCTCTACCCCACTGTCTAAAGGCGAGGGAGGGGAATAAAGTCCCCCAGTTCTTCCCACGCCATCCCCAGACTGGCACAGCAGCCTCTTCACAGAGGAAAAGCCGCCAGAAAACAAGATGAGTCACGTAGCACAACCGACAGCTACCACCAAATAACCCACTTAAAGGCTCCCTGCTTCATTCGGGACAAAAAAAAAAAGGTTTACTGAAGTTCTCCAGAGATCTTCTGAGTGGTGAGTGCACAGAGAGAGCCCGCCTTGCACGGGAAAGAAAATGGGGCACGTTTGCCGAGAGCCAGGAGGAATTTCTCTGGTTTTAACAACGTTTGTCACTTAAAAAGCCAAGAGCTTGGAAATACAAACTGGCATCGGTGCTTTCAGAGACCTCCCCGGTCAAACCTCCCTCTGGGGATCCCAAACGCTGTTCTATAAATCTGATCGACCAAATCCTCCTTGAATAAATCATCCCAAAAACAACAACCAGGTTCTACACGTACAGGGCTCAGATCCCCCTGGGGGAGGACTTCCCCACAGCCCCTCAGGGCAACCAGCCCCCTCTGGAGCGGCTGTGTGACACAGGGGACAAGACAGTCCCACTCAACCACAGCCCAAACAAGTCACACCTAGGGTTCGGAGCTGCAGAGCCTCACAGCAAAGGCCACGGGCATGGAGACCAGGACCACAGCAGAACAACTGAACCAGGGAGGCAAGCCAGGGTATGACCCAGCGTGTCACCTCGATGGTGGCACCAGGCTGTGAGAAGGCCACTGCCTCCCAGACCACCCAACATCCCAATGCCCACCTGGGTCACTCTGTGGCAACCAGATGTTCTCCAGCTCACTCACCTGGGTCCGATTCCCATTTCCAGGGACACCTCCCACCAGACCAGGTTGCTCAAAGCCCCGTCCAACCTGGTCTTGAACCCCTCCAGGGAAGACAAAGACATGGAGGTCATTCCCTGCTCGCTCTTCTGGAACAACTGCCCGGAGCAGTGACTTTCAGCCGCCCTGGGAACACTGTCCCAGCTCAGAGCTGCCACAGGAACAGGACCCCAGAGGGACAAACTCAGCACCCACCACTGCCCCACCACGGGCTGCTCCCCCAAAGTCCCACGGGTCCCATCCATACCACAACCAGCAGCTGCTCGTGGGGTCTCATGACGGGGCCGAAGGGCCGGTGTGAGGTGACCCACACGCTGGGGATCAGCCTGGACCCTGCTCCTCTCCCCATTCTGGCCCCATCCAGCCCAGCCTGACCCCCCAGGGGGTACATCACAAAGTCAGAACCCCCGGGTTCCAGCCACGCACCGCAATTTCCCAGTCCGGTAGGTGATTCTATCCCACAGAAGACACCCAGAAAACGTCCTTATAATTTTTTCCAGGAGTAATACCGAACTGTAAAATGGCTGACGGGCATAAATATTTATCGAGATCGTATTTCTTGCCTCAGCTGGTCACAAATCAAGGATGCTAGGATAGCCAGATAGGAATAAAGGAAGAAAATGAGCTCATTAATGCCTGGTCAGAAGCTGCTGGTAGCGGTCGGGGCAGTTCCCAAGGCTCTGGGCAGCAGCACTGAACGCCTAGAGCCAGGGGTCAAACGCCAGAACGGGGAGAGAAGCACAGCTCAGTATTTAAACCCAGATTTGTCAGCGTTTCGATCGCCTCTTCTCCCCAAAATGGGTTAATGTTCCACTTTTAGAGAGTCTGCCTGGCTTAAAAAAAAAAAAAAAAAAAAAAAAGAAAAGGCAGTGCCTGTTAAAGTTGCAGCCGCCTGTCACTGCAGCACAGCCACCCAGAGCCCCACTAATTGTCCTGCCAGCGCAGGGGGGTGACAGTCCCGGCACCCGGGAGAGCTCTGTGCCCCCGCTCCCTCCTCCGGCCGGCCCGCAAACAAAAGGAAGGGCTTTGGGGAGAGAAGGGCAGCGAACACCCAGCGTTACACAGCAGAAATCCCGCAGCAGCAATCCCGCAGCACCCCCATCCCCTCTCCAGCCCCCGCACCGGAGCGGTTCGGGAGCCGCCCCCGTGAGTGTGCTGCCCCGCAGCCCCCCAGCCCCGCTCCCTCCCCTCTTCCTCCCTCCTCACGCCGCCTCAGCCGCCCCGCAGCCCCCCGGGGAGCCCGTCCGTCCCATGGCGGTGCGGGCGGGGGGACGGCGGCTGCTCCTTCATCTCACGGCGGCACTTGCTGCATCCTCTTCCTCCGGACCCGGCGGGAGCCGAGCCCTCCCCGCACGCTCCGCCTCACCCTCACCGGCCACCGTCACCGGCCACCGTCACCGTCACATGAGCCGGCCCTTGCACCCCAGCGGCAGGGCTCCCGCCGCACCGGGGCCGCCGGAGGGAGGGAGGGGAGCGAGGATGCACCGGGAGGGGGGGGCGGGGAGGATGCAGAGTGGGGGGGTGGGCTGGGGGGAGCGGCGAGGATGCCCCGGGGGGAGAGAGGCGAGCCCCCCCGGGATTCTTTACCCGTCGGAACACGGTACCCCCCGGGACCGAGGGGCGCCCGCCGGCGGCGGGGGAAACCCGGGGCCGATGGAGAGCGGCTCTGGGCTCTCCCGGGCACCGGGAGCCCGGCGGGTTAAAGCCGTGCTCTCAGACCCCCCCTCACCCGCAGGCTCCAGCCCCCGACACCGGGCAAACCCGGCACTTGGCCACCTCGCCCAAGGTCTGTCCGGGGGGGACGGACACGACACCGCGGAGACGAGCACCCAGTTCTCCCAGTCCAAGGGACTGGGACAGACCCTGCTCGGGACCGAGTCGAGCATCAGGACGGGAAAATATGCGTTTCCCCAGGGGCTGCCCTGACCCCGCCGGGTCAGTCTCACACGCACTGAAAAAAATCCCCCTTTTTTCCCCCCACCCCGCTGGTCTCCTGCCGGCCGGGAGCGGTGCTCTCCCTCCTGGCCCCCCCGGGACAGGGCAGGGACCCAACCGTCCCTTTGTCCCCAACCCTCGGGGCCCCCGGAGCGCTCTTTATCTCCCCCCCTGAAGGCAGACGGGAGCTGAAAGGGGCCGGTGATGAAGTTCTCCCGGCTCCAAAGAGGCAGCGATAGCTCGTCAGCCAGGCATGGGCTGGGGCTCTGAAACGCTACACCCGGCAAACGGGGGCTTTGGGCTCCCCCGATACGCTGGCCACCGGCCACGGGCTGCTCCGACAACCCCGGGGCTCTCTCTGGAGGTGGAGGAGGAAGGCGGGTGAAGAAAAAAGCCTGGGCAGATGTCTCCAGCTCGGGGATCCATCCCTTTAGCACTTCTGATGGGTGGGTGCACTGGGCCGGCCTGCAGCAGATGGGTGAAATCCCCTGGCCAGCAAATTAGGTAATTAATCCTTCCCAGGGCCAGCTGGCCACCCCCAATATTGCAGTGAGAAATGCCACAGGCGAGGGGAGGGGGAGTGGATGGAACCAGAAATCCCAATGAAACCAAGCCCCCCTGAGCCCCCTGCGCTTTTGGGGTGTTATCTGTTGCTATTGCAATTCTCAATTCTTGCCCCTGGAGCCCAAAAAGAAAAAACCTTCTTAAATCCAACAGCACAAGGAGACCTTCCAGCCATTGAAATATTTTTAAGTCTTCCTCCGAAAGAAGCAGGAACCACGCTCCTGCCTTCGGTCCCTGCACTTCACAGCACAGCCAGAGAGTGCCGTGATGCCCAGGCGGGACATCTTCTTCCTCCCCAGCCCAGAGTCTGCCTCATGGCAGCAGCGAGTGGAGAAAGAAAAGCACAAAATAAGCCAGCATCACTCTGGACTTACCCACCCAGCCAGAAACCCCTTCAGAGGAAACCCTTTGTATTTGGGTTTTCCAAATACATTTTGTATTTGCAATACAACACCATTCTGTATTTCCAAAACCAATAGTTTTGGAAAGGGATATGAAGGAATTGGGAATCGGTTCAACTTGCCCCCGTAACAAGCCACTTGACAGAATCAGCCCCTTAAGGCAGCTCCAACAGACTTTGCTAAAGGAATCGGGGCTCAGAAATCTTGTATTTTTTTCAAATAAAAAAAAATATAAATCAACAGGACTGCAGATACAATCTAACTGACCAGGTACTTGGGTACCCATGAAGCTGTGGACAGGGGTTTTTTTAGAAGGTCTTAAGCCCCCTAAGCTCTTGGGGAGCAGCAGGGGAAGGTTTCTCACAGAAAAGAGAGTGGCTGAAGACACAGGGCGTTAAAGGTGAAAATTCCTACGTTCTGGAAGCAGGAGGAAGGGAACGGGGATCCCATTGTCCCGGACTATTCACTGTAGCTGTAAGTGGTCTGGAAAAGTGGTGCCTACGTTCACTGTAACTGGTGCTGGGCAACCAGCGTGTCCCAGGCTGGCTTTAGAGGACCACAGCTGGGCCACCAGTGAGCAGAAGACACCCCCAAAGCACGGCTCAGGGGAGGGGGGAGAGACAAACACAGAGAGTGTTGATGTCAGCATGCCTGACCAGACAATTCATGTCTGTGGATAACGCTCTGCAAGTCATTGCTCAATTCTTGAGAGCAGTCAACAAGGAAATAGCTTCTTAAAAAAAAACAAACCTTAAACTAAGAAGCAGAAAAGATTTACCACTGTAGAAATGCCCCTTGACCATCACGTGCAGTTCTGGGCACCTCCGCGACGGCACAGCAAGGAGGCGATGCCAGTACGATGAAACAACTGCTGGGAAGCACCACTGTATCCTTAAAAACCACGGGGCCACCCCATCAGCCCTCTGCCAGGAGCAGAACCTGGGCTTTGAGAAGGGTTTTGAGAAAGCCCTGCTGGGGCTCCCTTGCTGCACGCTGTAACTCTGCTACCACAGCCCCGAGGCTACGGATCAAAGGATTTTATTCAAAAGCCAAGTTTCATTCCCAAGCACAACTTAACAGCCTGGAAAAAAAAAAAAAAAACAGTCAAGGAAAGTCTTATCTGTTCCTTTTTATTGACCAAATGCTGAAGTCCAAAGCAGAAAAGATAAGAGTGAGAGTGCAGGACCTGAGGGGTTGGTCACAGCCGGCTGAACACAAGCCAGCAGTGTGCCCAGGTGGCCAAGGCAACCAACAGCATCCTGGCCTGTGCCAGGAACAGCGTGGCCAGCAGGACTGGGGCGGTGATAGCCCCCCCAGTTCTAAAAGTCCCTTCCACCACCAGCTGAGGATACAGCACACTTGGGATGCAAATCTTGCATGGGCCTTTCTGCAGGTTTTTTCAGAGGTTTTTTTAAACCACAAACCAGAGCTTATCACTGGGAGTGAACACAACCACCACAAAAACACCGTGATCCTTCCTCCGCTCCCGCCTGGAAGCCGGGGGAGGGACCAGGCCAAGGACACGCTCCTTAGAGGGTCTCCAGCAGCAGAAGGGCTGGTCCTTTCGGGTACCGACAGGCAACATTTGAGGAAGTCTGTCCTCATCTGCACTACCTGGAGGCAGACCATGGACTGGAGAAGCAAAACCAGAAGGACTCCTTTTTAATTTTTGCCCTACAGTAAACAAGGGTGGGGGGAAGAAGAGGAGAAGGTTTATGGGAAGTCACGGACACTTGCGGTCTTGCTGTTCAAATCAAGTATTTTTGCTTTTAAACTACCTTATGATAATTCACAGAAAATGAAAACCAGGCAGATCTTCTTGTCTAGTGCCAAAGCTCAGCAAACCCAGGCAGACTGCTCTGCCCCACTGGTTGCACCACCCAGGCTCAGAGCAGAGGAGGCAGCGTCAGACCCTCTGGACAGGCAGGGGGTGGGAGGGGATGCCCAGCACCTCAGGCTGTGTGCAGCCTCAGCACCAAACCCCCTGGGGCTGA
>JAOQGH010000062.1:659260-669434 GCA_025769975.1 Gallinago jamesoni | reverse complement strand
GGACAGGCAGGGGGTGGGAGGGGATGCCCAGCACCTCAGGCTGTGTGCAGCCTCAGCACCAAACCCCCTGGGGCTGATAGATTTCGAGAGTCTCTCCACAATGGACAACCTTTAAAATTATAGGTAAAGCAGGAGGGAAGGGGAAGGGAGAGTCTCTGCTCGTATCAGGAATTGCTCTGCACAGACATCCCTTCCCATCCCATCACAACACCTCCCTCGTGGCACTGCCAGCTTTTTCTACAGCAGCTCTTTTGGAAAACTCCAGGAAGAACTATCCAGAAGCCCTAAGAGTAAAGCAATGGGAGAGGATACGCAAAGTAACCACACAGAATGCTCAAAGAGCAGCTTTTCCCTCTGACAGGACACACACAGCCTGAGACCCAGCAGCTCGGTGGCTGGAGGCAGATGAGCAGTGCCTCCCCGCCACCACAAAATCATTCACATGCTTCTTGCCATCACCATTTATTTGAAGGAGATTTTCTGCTTTGCACAAAAGGGACGCCTCCCACCAGCTCCAGTTACAAAGCAAGGCTGGGAGCCCAAGGGAGCGCGTCAGCAGGCACCGGGCTGTTCTGCAGAAATCTGTTTGCAGATGCAACACGCAGAATCCTGCAAATGATTCCCATCGGTGCCGTGAAATGCAAGACCTGTCCCAGGCAGAGGCCAGCAGGACCCACCCAGAAGATATGAAATCCACCAAAAGCCACTACAAAGAACAGCGAGGGAAGAGATGCACGGGTTTTACCTCCCATCTCCCTGTCAAGCGGCGGGTCGTCGTCTGCCATGGAGAAGTCCAGAGATGCTCCCGCTATTTCCAGCATGTCTTCATCACTGGTGCTGCTCTGGAAACTCCCCCGTCGATAGCCCTTCTGATCCATGGCCAGAGCTTCCAAACCTGTGAGCAAAGGGAAAGGTTTCAGGGCACAAGCACCAAGACTCAGCACTTCGTCCTCAAGCCCAGGAGCTCACACTGCTCTTCCCGCAGGAAGGAGAAATGCAGTGAATCCACCGGAGATGGGGCTAGAACAGGACAAAGCTGGACATTCACAACTTCAGGCAAAGCTCTGGCACTAGATTTCATATTGCCACACACCAGAAATGAACACCAATTCCCAGCATGGCATTGGAACTCAACTGGAAAGATGCTCAAACAGGACAGTATTACAGCGGCAGGTTCTTAAGAGAGAAGTTTAGAAAACTTTGCACAGCCAGGCCCCAGAGGGGAAAATTCTTCCACAAGGGCTCCTGCACGCATACACTCTACCCCTCAGTCCCTGCCTGCTGGAAAAGGGCTCAAACTGGTTTTTTGACTAACCAGCTGCCAGCCACAGGCTAAACCAAGGCAATAAGACCGACAAACTGTGAGAATCCCCCCCGAGACGCTAGAGACAGCCCCTCTCGCAGCTGCCCTGTGTCCTGTCACCCAAGACCCATCATCTTTCCCCCCTCTTCTCTAGGATGACAGAGAAACTACAAAAGCATAAGCTCTGAAAACCTAATAATAAACTAAATTGGAAAAAAAATAATAAATCAGGTCTCAGCCTCAAAAATAGCTCTTGCCACCTGAAAGTGGGAATCTTTTCATCTTCACGAGAAGCCAGGCCATGTTCGCTTTTCTCTTGCAAACATTTTTCAAGAGAATTACAGCGGAACCAAATATTCAGCTCGGCCTTATTTGAGGAAGGGAAAAAGGCAGCCAGTGTCTGCAGGGTCTGAGTTACACACTCTGCAGAAAGCACTTCCTATTACACACACATACACACAAAAAAAAAAGAAAAGCCACCACACAAAAAGTCTTGGCATTGTCCAAAGTGACGCACTGGGCCCTTCGCTGAGCCTTGCTCCGTGGAACACGATGTGATTTAACTTCTAAGCCCTGTTTATTCATTAAACTGGTGCAGAACACACCAGTACAGAAAGCGCTGAGCTCCGGCCGAGGGGAACTGGGTGTTGGGGAAGGCACCACCGAAAGCACCAGGACGGGGAAGGGGGGGGGTGAGTGCAGCCTTCCCTCAGCCCCCAGGGAGAACCAGGGGCAGGAGACAGTGGGGAATTCAAAGCTGTTATTTGCCAGCTAACAATAAAAATCATTAAATTTTGTTCAAGTGCTGCAGAGCTCCTCTGGAAAGCTGCTCCCAGGGTGCACCCCAGCTCCCAGAGAACTAAAGAAACTCTGTGCTTGTCTGCACCACAACACGGTTTTGAAGGTATTTTCCAGTAAGTCTGCATGGGTGTGTAGGTTTAAAATAGGTCTGTATTCACGTGTTTGCTTTGCACAAGAAGCATAAATTCGGAGCCCTGCCAGAGGCTGCCCCTCAGCCCACAGAAGGCAGAGGCACTGCCAGCACGGGCAGCCACAAGTCCCCGTTCGAAAAGCAGGAACTGGAGCAATGTCCCCTCCAGTCCATCCCCAAGTTTGGTCTCGTTTAGAATTTTAAAACCCAAAACCACGCCAAGAAGCACACCACCCTCAGTCGCGACAGAGCCCGGGTAACACCCACGATGTGGCACAGAAAGGACAGAGAAGATGATAATTCAGCCCCGAGTCCTAACGCAGCCCCTGAGACACAGGGTTAAGTCACTTTTCTCACTCTTTGCTCCCTCTACGGGCGAGCAATGCCTTTCCAGGCTAAACCCACTGCATCAAAAAAAAAGAAAAAAAAAAGACTGATCTCCCGCTTATCTATGTTGTTCATTTACCAAAAGGCTTCATTAGGCAATGGCTGCTTCTTTCCTACCGGGTCGGGGCACTCCCCGGACGCCCCACCAGCAGGGTACGTACCGCAGGGCTCCGGCTGCCCCCGGCGCTGGTGTGAGCGAGAAGCCATCCTCCTCCAGCGCTCCCGTCTTCCTCCCCTGCCTCCTTCAGCCCTCACTTTTCGAGCAAAGGGAAGGAAAACCTGATGGGGTCCAGCCCCGCAACGCCTGGAAGTGACTCAGATGCCAGCACTCAAGGAGGAAGCTGGAGCACCCCACTGCTGGGCAGAGCCAGCCCCGGCGGCAACGCTTCAGCCCTCGCAGGGTTCTTCCATCAACACCAGGAGTTCCGGGCTTTTCTCCCCATTTCATGCTTCGACATCAGCGGTGCACCCAGCGAATCTGCTCCCCCAGCTTGGACACAGCACCTGTCATGGTGCCACCATGGTTGTCCCTTCCCATCTACAGCCGGAGGAGTGGGGCCAGTGAGCGGTGGCCCCAGCAAGCCATGGCACGGGTGAGTGCTGGCACTGCCACCACCAAGCCCCCGGCCAGCGATGCGGGGGCTTGGAGCAGCCCTTCCAGCTCACAGGTCTGTCGCTTCCCGAGGCAGAGCCTGGCAGAAGTTCCTGCAGCACTTTTTCCCCGGCTCCACCAAGACCAGGAGAACACAACTTAAAAAGAGGCAGGAAGGGGTCCTGCCTTTGGGAGCCACTGGTGCTGCAGGGGACGGAGCCAGTTCCCACCCAGCGGCTACGGGATGTGAGAACCCACAGCCCACATCACAAGACCAGCCTCTTTCTTCCAGAGATCAGAAAAATCTCAGCTGAGCTCTGACAGCTCAGGGCGCTTCCTCCTCCTCCTCCCCAGCCCCACAGCAACTCATCACAGGGGCAGAGATCCTTTCCCACAGTCACCAGATCCAACGGGACACAAACAAGGAAAAAAAAATAATAGGAGGAGGGAATTGTAACTGAAAAACAGACAAAGGGAAGGAGAGGAAAACATCATTTAGCCGTTATGTCAATAACCAGGTACCTGGCCTGGAGCCAGCAGAGCAGGGCTTTCCTGCAACTTCATCACTCCGGGGGCTCACCTTGCCCTTAAAAATAACATTTCTCTTCCAGAGCAGAGGATGTTACTCCACCAGAGACAAACTTCAGTGCAGAACTAAGCGTGTCAGTTTGGATTTCGTGGCATCCCAGTCCATGGAACATGTAACCCTGCCAGGCCTGGCCACGTGCGCAGACTCTGGGTGAATTTAAGATGCACTCCCAGCCCTCTTGTAAAAAAAAAAACAACAAAACAAAAAACACACCCAAACAACCAACCCAAATGAAACAAACAAAAGAAAAAACAAATCAAAACCCAAACAAAACAATTGTCAATTCCTCTTTAACTGCTAAAAGAAATCAAACCAGAGTACGTACAACACCGGAGGCTGCATTCACTGAAGTTTCTGAGGTTTCCATCTCTCATCTTAAAAAAAACCATGGTCCAGCCACCAGTGGAACCCTTGGAAGCACCATTTTGTAGCTTTATAAAAGAGATGATGTCATTTTTCCAAGTCATTCCCTGCTCCAATCCTCCATGCTGTCCGAAGTGACCCCAGCCCGTCTGCCCCCCCGTACAGGTAGAATTACACCCCCCGGTGAGCCCATAACCGAGGAGTTTTCACACCATCACGAATTTTCACCATCAGGTGCAGGACGTGACATACAATATCTTCAGGGGAAAATGAAATTTACTAAAACAAGTTGCGATGAGCAATGGCTGGGTTCCACCAACAGCACACAAATCACTTCACAGAAGGGTTTAGCAGCTCGATTAATATCATCAATGTGCCCTTTGTCATTGCATTTTAAGTGTATGGTCCCATAAGCATTAATTTGCCTACCTTCACTCCCCGCTGCCCACCGGCCTGATTCTCCTCTGACAAGCAAACTGCTTCATCCTCGAGCATCACTCGCTTCTCCCTCTCCCATAGGAGATGAAAGCTCCCTTCTTTGGTGACCAAGAGGGGTTCGGGGCTAGCAAGGGACTGGAGAATTGTCCCCTCAGGCTGGAGCAGGTGGGACGGAGCCCCGGGACAAGGCTGTCACCACCCCACGGCTCCAGGCAGCATCTCTGGAGAGAAGGCAAACAAACACGGGGTGAGCTGTTTGCATCGGGCTGGTCAGGAACAATGGATGGGCTTAGAGAAACTGGGAAATCTACCAATACAAGCCCAACACAAAGACTTGGATTGTTTTAGGGCTTGTTGGGTTGGGTTTTTTTGTTGCTCTCTGACACGTACTCGCAGAGCCCCAGGGAGATGATATTCCATGCGTGTGACAGCCTCCCAGCTGGGCACCAGGCACCTTCCACCAGGGAACGTCCCACCAAACAAATCCTGGGATATTTTGGGTTTCCCAGGCACTTCTGCAGATGGGGCTGATACAGCGTGTTACTGGGGTCACTGCCAGACACACGGACAGTCAGAGCTGATGTCCCAGGTCCACACTCCTATCACCTCCTCTGGAATAATTCATCATTCCACCTCGCACCGCTCAGCCCAGGGGAAAACATCAACCCCAGCTGGTTCCATCCTCAGCTCGAGGATATAAACGTGTCCTTAACAGAATCACACGTACTTGCCTGAGAAGCATATCTCCAGAAGCAAGGTCTTCCCGTATTTCATTTATTAGATTAAAAATCCCCTGCTGATTACAGCAATGGTTTGCTGCTGCAGATGCTTTACGGAAAAGGGAGGTTTGATTTTTCCCCTGTTCCACTGGGGCAAGTGCCTGTGACACCCCAAGTAACCGGCCTGTTCAGAGAGACGGGCTCCCAGAAACCCAGGACTACACCTTGCCATTCCCAATGCCTGCTCCTGTCTCCAAAGTTGGTGCTGCTTAGCTCTCCTCCCAGCCACACACCAGCGTGTTTGCTGGGATCCCAGACATCTCAGTGCTTTTCCCCAGAAATCCCTGCTACTTCAAAGAAGTTTCATCTTACAGGAACCCAGTAAGCGCCAAGCATAAGTCAGGCCACCTTGCTTTTGCTGGGTTATTGTTCTTCCTCCTAAACCTTTTGTAATTTCTATTTTTAGTTAAAAAGCCAGAATCTTAACTCAGCGACCTCCTCCCTGGTCCTTTAAGCATAAAACCACCACAGGAGTCTCTAACAGCCCAGAACTTCTTCACAAACATTCCCAGTTTCTTTTCAGGTTCACGTTTTGACAAAAAGCAGCCCAACTCAACGATGCAGAAGACCAGATTTACCAGCAGTTTGTGACTGTACCACACAAAAACCAGCAGCAAAAGCCCCCAGCTGCCTGTTAAGTTTTCTGTATTTCCCAGACTAAATTCAGTTCTTTGCAGCAGTTTCCAATGGTGCTTCTCTGCCATTTCCACCCCTGTTGGAAAGGCAGGCTGGTGACACCAGCTGCCCAGCACGGCTCTGCAGGGGAGTATCAGCTGAGCTAGAGCCTTGTTTTGAAAACATACCTGTGTGGCTGGTCAGCGATGACTCCAGAGTGTCCCCAGGCCATCCTCAGGTCAGCAAATCTGCACCGACACTCAGCCAGATGTCACTCCCTTCATCCGGCCTTCCCAGCCCAAACGGGAAGAGGGTGATTAACACGGACCCGGCGTGAACCAGCCAGAATAACTGCAGGTGGTTTTCATCCTGGAGACTGCTCCCACATGAAGAATGGATCTGACATCGCTCTCATCCTGAGAGCATCACGATCTTGGATGGAGACTCTAAAGCCACCTCCTGTCTAAGTCTCTGGTCTTCAACTGGATCCCAACCCAAGCTGTCCTCATGGCTTGTTCCTTCCCGAGGAAAGCTCCAGGAAGCAGACCATCCCTACAGGCAAGGAGGTAGACTTCTTGGATGAATTTCCAAGGTGAGGTGGCCACAGACGGTGCTCAAGGAGCTACAGCCCAAATCCATACTGACGAGAAGCAGAGAAGTCAGGGGCTTACAGAGACACAGCAGCGAAGGTTCTCCAGGACCTCGCTGCATCCTCACCCCATGTCAGGGTCCAGAGGGACCAGTCCCGGCTCCACAGCTTCAGTCTGGCATGGTCCACCACGCAGCAGCTCACAGCAGCATCTCCAGATCCCACCAGCCATCATCCGCCCCAAAACCATGGGGAAAAATGACTTGGATGCAAGCTAAGAAGATCTTAATACAGAAAAATCTTCAAGGCAGCATGAAAACCAAGAGTACCAGCCAAAGCACTTGTTTTCCACGTCATGGCAGGGGAGCACAGGGAGTGGATGCACTCGACTCATTTAAACCCAGACACGCTTCAAGGCTCAGTAACGTTTCTCAAATGAGATTCCTGATACCGTAACGGGCAGATCCAAGAACTAGTCTAGCAAGAGGCTTACATTCTCTCCCTTATTCCCAAAAATATATCACTGCACAACCACACATCACAGCACAGCCTGAAATTCAAAAAAGCACTGCGTGGTATCAGGTTAAGGCTTATTCTGGGGACACTGCAGTTCTGCTTCTTGCTCAACAAAATAGAAAATGCCCAAATTACTGAAATACAGGCTACAACAGACTTAGGAGGGGATTTTCCAAGGCACAAAGAGAACATAAATCACAAAATCCTCAGTGAGAAAAGCCTCCTGAGAGCCTCCCCGCCACAATGGGAAGGAGGTTACAGGAGGAGAACGGAGCCCTGGCAAGAGCTGCTGCAAAGCCCCCGGGGACCCGGCCCTAATGAGCCACAGAGACGGGGGGAGCTACAGCTGGGACACCCCAAACGCTCCAAAGCAGCCGGGCCCCGAGTGCTGCACACACGAGTCACCTTTCCAGCATCTCCCTCTCCACGAAACCCACCCGAGCTGCTCAGCACAGGTGATGTACCTGATTTTACACATTTTTTTGTCAAAGCAGTGGATTTCATCCTGCTCACAGACACTTCCCCAGGCTATTCAATCCAATACATGCTCTTTCCTTGTACAGTCACTAAATGTCTGAAAAAACAAACAGAAGTTCCTGAAGAGGGAGGGGGGGACAAAAATGGCATTTTGGAAGTATTGGACAGGTCCAAAACCCACAGCATTGAACCCGAACAAGCTGGCACACAAACAACAGGGCTGAGTCGCTGACTGCAATACTGAAGCAGTTCCCGGGGCTCATTGAATTTCTGCAGATGGTTCAGCCTCCTACAAAACCAGGACACCCATTCAGCAGCTCACCTCCCACCCTCCAGCAGAACCTGCAGCGTTCCAGTGCCCAAATGCTCTGCAGCTACCCGGGATGCCAGCACCCACGAAACACAGAGAGGTTTCCTCATTCCCCTTGGGAAAAGTGAAATTTGGCTGGAGATTAAAGCAGCTACGGCGGCTGAAGTAAGCGGCCTGACCTCTACTGAACTTCCAGACAGGTTCTTGGGAAGCACCTTCAGGAGTTGATCCACAGCAGCTCCTCATCCACAGCCTGCAGCAGAGTCACCAGTGGGTTTCAGACCCTCCATTAATGGACACTTTCCGCACTGTTTGCTAGAAAGAGCTCTGGAAAAGGCAACTGCATACTCATTTCATCAGGAACCCTCCAATATGCTGTCACGCAGCACTGAAGAGATCACGGGCACTAAGCACACAGGGGATTTTCCCTTTATGGATTAGGGTCCTTGGATTAGGGTCCTTTCGGTCTCGCCTAAGTGCAGAAACGGACTGCCGCTGACTGCAGCACTGCTTCTTTTATTTAAAACCTTTTAAAAGTAATATTGTAGCAGATATCATTAAAAAAAATAATAACTGAGGTACTTTCACATACACTGTGTAGGTCCCGCTACTTCCATTTCTTGAGAATTTTCTGCTTAAAGAAAAAACCCATGAAGAGACAAAAGGACTATAAAGATGAAAATGAGAGATGTGATTTTCAAAAAGCCACCATCCACCAGCAGCACGTGTCTGGGAATTCTCGTCTGTCTCCCCTGACTCTACTGCCCGAGCATGGCGGCAGCGTCCCTCCCCCTGAATGAAACAGATACATCCACCACCCAGACAAATCCAAAGCTCCGTCACTCAGCTGCTGAAGTTCGAGCAAAAAAGAGTAGTCCAGGGACAGAAGGAGCTTCCAGGGCAGCCTGCTCTGTCCCGGAGACCCGACCCTCCCTATGGCACAGCCACTTCTTCCTTCCCCGGTAACACCAGGGTGCTCCAACACCCACCCACCCCTGGCCTTGGGAAACCACCGGCTGCTGAGGAAACCCTGGATGGTTTCACCCTAAGGATGCAGGGACACGCAGTGGATGTCCCACCCGCCAGGACACCGCCGTGCAGAGAGGGAACGACTAGGAAACACCAGCAGCACCGCAACGAGCACCGAAACACGAGTGACGGTGTTTTCACCTCATCTCACAGCATCCAAGCATTGGCCTCAAACCGAAAGCACTACGCAAACACCCACAACGTGACAGCACTGGGGGTGCAGGCACCACCAGAGTCCAAACCTCCTGTAGCTTCTGCCCAGAGCCCCTCATCTCCTCAGCCTCCAGACGCTGCCCAGGTCTTCCCAAAGCCAAGGCTCACAGTCCTTCAGAAGCAACTGCAGGTGAAGCTGTGCCACGTAACCAAGGGCGAGTTGTTATTCCAGAGGGAATAATTAAAAGCGTGATGTAAGATGCAGAGAACTATTCAAACCCACGCTGTCAGTTCCACACTCGGGCACCCCGACCTGAATCCAAACTCCTGGACAAACCCGCTGGATGAGTCTCAGACCAGACGGTGGCAACACCAGCCACAGCCAGCCCTCGCCTGGCTGCACACACAGTCTGGGGCACCAGCCGCTCAGTCAGACTTCACCTGTCCCCACAACACCCAAATGACTTGGGATATTACATGGATGAACTCCACCCAGAAGCAAACACACTCATGGGGAGGAATTTTGGGGGGGCAGCTTTGCTTTCCTTCACCAGTGACCAGATCCAGCTGGTGCCACCTTCTACACCAAGGGGAAAAGAATACAATGAGGAAGCGTGGCAGCAGGAAAGAAATAATAGGGGTCTTGGGGAAGGAGGAGGTGGGTGAGGGTGGACACGGGGCAGAGGAGCAGAAGAGGGCAGAGAGCCTTAAAGGCCCACAGCGCTGCAGCAACCACCTTGATCCCAGGGGAGGAGGCCCCCACCGCTGCACAGCCTTGAAAATGCTGCTCCCAGGTTAAAAAAGAAGATTTGGGTGTATAACCCTGCACTTAAACCCCCCACAGTTAATCCAGGCGGTGGCAGCACATTTCTGGGTGCTGGGGGGGATGTTTCCAGGCACCTCAGCAGCAGAAGGAGACCCTCCCCAAGCACAAAGCCACCCACCACCACCCCACAGCAGAGAATCACAGAATGGTTAGAGTTGGAAGGGACCTTACAGATCATTAAGTTCCAACCCCCCTGCCCCGGGGCAGGGACACCTCCCACCACACCAGGTTGCTCCAAGCCCCCTCCAACCTGCCCTTGAACCCCTCCAGGGATGGG
>JAOQGH010000062.1:638496-658101 GCA_025769975.1 Gallinago jamesoni | reverse complement strand
GGATGGGGCAGCCACAGCTTCTCTGGGCAACCTGGGCCAGGCTCTCACCACCCTCACACCAAACAAGTTCTTTCTGGAGAGCCACTGCCCCCCTGCGCTGTCAGGCTTCCCCCCTGCTGAGCCCTGCTGCCACCAGCTCGTGTGACTGTCCCCAGCCTGTGTGACTGTCACCACTGCCGACCCAAGAGCCCGCTCCCCAATTCCTCCCGTTAACCCAGATGTTCATGAAGAGCAGCTCTTTATCCGGATGGCAGCAGCTCCCTGTTCCAATTGCACACTGCGACACGACCATCACACAACCGGCTCTCTGCTGGGCCAAGAGCACCCAAACGGACCGAGAGACCCCCCCTCTGCCCCCGTGGGCTCCAGGGGAGGCAGACAGAAAGGAGAGCAGGCACCGTGTCCCCCCCGGCAGCTCATCCCATCACCGTCGTTCACCCAGCCGCGATGAGGAGAGGATCACTTACCCATCCAACAAGCGGCGCTGGTACCTTCTCCCAAGGCTCAGCTGCTCCTGCCTTCACTCTGACGCTTCTCGGAGCTGCTGGAGGAGAAACAGTGACTTGTTCAGGCAGGAAAACAACCCGGACACACAGCGCTGAACTGGGGGGATAAGTACCAGCAAGGGGGGCTGCAGGCGCCTCACACTCTGGGCTGGTGACAAGGTTCACGGAGAACGTCCCCGACCGGCCCCGGGAGCCGGGAATTCTCCTAGCTTCAATTTTTTTCGCCGTTTTTTTTCCCAAACTGCCGTTCCCCACCTCCGGCTGCCACATCGACACCTTCCCTCCAGCCGCCACTGCCGGGGCGACCGGCCGAGCCCACCCCGGGGCCAACGGCACCGCAGCAACAGGCAGGGCGGGGGGAAGAGGCAGCAGGCCCGGCAGCAGGCCCGGCAGCGCCCGGCCCCCCGGTGGGCCCCACACCGACAGGCCCCACAGCGCCCGGCCCCCCCGGCAGGCCCCACACCGCCGGGACCCCCGCCACCGCCCGGGCCTCACAAATTCCCCGCTCCCGCCCCAACAGCCCAGGCCCTACCCCGGCCCCTCGCCCCGTACCCCCGCCGCCTCCGCGGGCCCCGCTCCGCCACCGCGGCCCGGCCCGGCCCGGCCCGGGCGCCGCCGCCGCCGCCGCCGCCGCCGCCGCACCTGCGCGAGGGGCGGCTCCACCCACCGCGGGGCGGGGCCGCCCTTTCCCCGCCTCTTCCTCTCGCCGCGGGCAGGGTCTCTGCGCAGGCGCACTGCGCCGCTGCCGAAGCCGGGGCGCGCCCTGCGCCGCCATCTTGAGTGCGGGCGCCGGGCTCTTAAAGCGGTACGCACCTCCTCCGGCAGAGCTGGGGACAGCGGGGGCGGAGGGTCCCTGCGTGAGACCGCTCCTCTCCCGGCCGTGCCTCCTCATCGTCCCCTGGTCCGTACGGCCCCCAGCGTAGACACCCCCTCCCGTCACTGAGCACTCCCATAGCTGGCTCGCCCCACCGCAGACTCCCGCCTCATCGCTGACCCCCCCCACAGTACTCCCCATCACTGTTCCCCCATAATGCTGCTCCTCCCTCCCACTGCAGATCGCTATCGCTGACCCCCCATCACTGACCCCCCATCACTGTCACCCTCCCCATCACTGTGACCCCCCCCCAGCACTGTCACCCCCATCACTGTCACCCTCCCCATCACTGTGATCCTCCCCATCACTGACACCCCCCCCCCCAGCACTGTCACCCCCCAGCACTGTCACCCCCCATGACTGTTTTCTATTGTATGATTCCATGATCCCCCCCCGGCGCAGGAGCCCCCCCAGCAGCCCCCTCCCAGCCCCTAGAGGGCAGCAATGGCGCAGGCAGGAGCCGTCGGGCCGGGAGCGCCTTCCCTGAGCTCCCCGCTTGTCCCCCCGTGTCCTTGGAGGTGTCTTCTCCCGCGGAGACTGGCTCCAAACCCGGCTGCTTTCACCTGGAAGCGTGGCCGGTCCCTGCTGGGGTGACAACCCAGAAGAGCCCGGAGGGCACTGGGGACACGGCGGGACGGTGGTGCGGGAAGCGGAACGAGAGCCTCTCCCGTTCCCGGGACGGTGCTGTCGGGCAGCATAGAGCCCAGGGCGAGGGGAGCAGGGCAGGAGCCACCCCCCCGGCTCCTCCTCGTCCCCGGTCACCCAGAGCAGGATGGGGGGGTCCCTGCTCCCCGGGCTGGGGGGTCCCTGCTCCCCGCTCCTGCTGGGGTGGAGATGCTGCACGGATGGGTTCTCTTCCCTGAGGAACATTTCCTCAGCTGGCATCTGGGAAGGTGTCCCCACACCTCTCCATCCAAAGATGTCCCCCAGTGCCCAATGCCCTGGCACCCTCGGACCTCCCCTGTCCCTCCAGGAGGGAGCACAGTGGGGCTGACAACACCCCTGTTTTCGGGATGTGGGATAAGAGACACCGTAGTTACACCATAACTGTGACCCCAGAAGGTGCCACCAGCATCATGCCACGTAAGTGAAGAACCTTCAGAGAAGGGAGACCCTGCCACAAGTCCTGCTGAGGTGAACCCTGGATTCATCTCATCTTCTCTGCGATCCCACAGCTCGGCCGGGTTCCCCCGGGGGTTAGTGCCAAGAAAGGAGCCCCAGCTCCCCCGGCTTCATCCCCGGGAGGCTCCGCTGGACCCTCGTGCATGGCATGGAGCAGGGGCTGCTGGATTTGACCTTCCACCTTCCTCCTCCTCCGTGTCTGGGGCAGTGGGGCTGATGGAGAGGGGCAGAAGGGCAGCAGGTCCCTCCCCAGGGGGGGCAAGTACCCGTCTGCTGCCCGGAACAGAGGGGGCTCGCCCGCCCTCCCTGCTGGTTCGGTGCCTTTCTGGTTCCCCCCTTCTCCGAGTTACCGTCCCCAGGGCTGGGAGATCCCTCCTGTCCCACAGAGGGGGTCCTTGCCCCCGTACGCTCCCCCCAGCAGCCCCACATCCAGCTCCTGTGGCACTCACTGCCCCACCATTTTCCAGTTAAATTAAATTATCTTTTTTTTTTTTTCTGGAAAAAAAATAAATTGGCATTTATTTTCTCATTTGAGACTTTCTGCAAAGCAAGGTTTTTTGGGAGGGAGGAGCAGGGCTGTGTGGCTGGGGGGGTGGGGGGTGGGGGGGAAGAGGGGGCTCTGCTCCCCTCTCCTGTCCATCCCAACAGCCCCAGACCTTCACGGATGGGGGAAACTTCAGGAAGAGAGACCCGGAGGTACCCGCAGACACGCTCCGGGGCAGAGCTGCTGGGGGGGGGGGAAGGCAGACCCCATTCCCTATTTCCTGCCCATTGTTCCCTACCCCGCTGGCCCAGGACCTTCACCAGAAGAAAGAAAAAAATAAAAATAATCCCCACCCCCCTCCACCCCCAGCTAAATGTGAAAATCAGACCCATCACCCGAAGGAAGGGACAGCCCCGGGGCCGCTGCCTTGTCCCCAACGCGCTGGGAAGCTGCTGGGTTCAGGGAAACAGGAAGCCCCGAAATAGCTGAAGCTGGAAACACGTGTCCGGGGGAGCGGGGAGTACCCAGTGTCCCCTCCACCTCAGTCCCACAGCCCCTCTGCTTTGGGACCAGTTTTTTGTGACCGGCCCGCTGCTCCTTGCCTTTCCTGCCGCTGCGGTTTCCTCGTCTCCCACCCACCCCATCCCAGCACACCCCAGTACAAACCAGTGGGTGCTGCGGGATGTGTCCCCTGCCATGCTCTGGGCCACCCTGGGTCTGGCACCCCGCTTGGAGAGAGCACCCAGAGAGAGGTCCCTGCAGAAGGCATGGCCTTATCCTGCTTCATCCCCGTGCCCTCCCCTGGTGGGGACAAACCCAGAGGCCACCCTCAGAAAGGAAGCAACCAGCTTCTTGGCCAGCCCCCCATCGTGACCACGACGGGATGGAGCTGCTGGTCCAGGGGGACAGAAGGACCTAGAGCCAGGTCTGAGCTGCCCATGCAGAGGGTGAGCAGGAAAGGAGGGGATGCTCTGGACCACAGGAGGAAGCTTCATCCACCTGAGACCTGCACTTGGTGGCCACCAGCCGTATCTACCCAGCATCGGCCTCCCAGCTCCTGACAGCCAGCACAGGGCTGGGAGCTGACAGATAAAAAGCAACAAAAAAAAAAAAACCAATATCACAGAAAAGGGGAAAAGAGGTGGACTTCAAACATGTCGTACAGCGGTAGGAGAGGCAGGGCAGGAACACTCACGGGACAGAGGGAGGAAAGGAGCGCGGGGCTGGGCATCGTGCTAACCAGACCGGAAAGAATTACAAGGGGAAAAAAAAAACCAAAAACAAACCACAAAAGATATTTCAAGTCCAAAGACATTTGTGTGAACAGAGTGCAAGCCCCCGGGCGCAGAAAGGGGGGTGAAGAAGTGGGGGAGGGTGATTCGCAGGCTGAGCCCCCTGCGTGGATGCAGGCATGGTGCCGAGGGACAGTGACACGGGGCTGCACCCTCCTGGTCTTACTTTAATGAGTTTAATGATGAGGTTAATGGCAGCTGAGCCAGCAGGGAGCCCTGGCCCGGGTCAGCCGTGTCCCTCTGCTCTCCCCCCAGCTCGGCAACGTCACCCAAAGGGGTTTGTCCTGGATGGAAATCGGTCGGGGGCTGCCCAGTGTTGCTGCTGGTGGGACTGCAGGAGGGCAGCTCCTAACGAAGCAGGGGGAAAGGCGGCAGGAGAAAGCCCAGAGAGATGGGACAACCCTTCCCTGCCATCATCCCATCCCCCAGACGTGCAGGGAACTCTGCCAGAACGTGAGGCTCGTCCCCGGGGACCGCCGGCAGCCAGCCCCCCCTCCGAGCCCAGCAGAACAATCCCGGGAAGTGACCCGGGGGGACGAGGGGACAGGATGCGGCGCTGGCCGCCACCACCGGCATTGTCTCTTTGGATACCTGGGGGATGAAGTCAGAGCCCAGATGATGGAGGAGCACGGGGTGGGGGTTGAGAGGGAACAGCATCCAGGGGGAAAAAAAAGCATGAAATCCCTCTGACGGCAGGCACCCACCTCCATCTCCACCAGTGAAACCTCAGCGAGGACCTGGAGGAGGTTTCTCCTCATCCTCGGAGGAGGAATGGCACCCACTCCACCCTGAGTGATGCTCTGGAGCTCTCCTGTCCTCTGGGCAACGGGGGGGTCACACAGAGACTCCCTGGGGACTTTTTCGGGAGTCAGAAAGAGCAGTTTCTCACTCCCACACCACTGCTGGAAAATACGCTTTTAAGTCAGGATCTGAGAGGGTCCCACTTCTCCTTTCCCATAAATGTGGGAAGATCCCCCCCAAAACACGTGAGAGGGCTTGTGGGGAAGGAGCAGCAGCAGCAGATGACCCCCCCCCAGGGTGAGGTTATCTCTCAGAACAGTCACAGCCTCTTGCATCAGCACCATCTGGGCAGCCAGGGACTTCCCCCAGGGGACGTGGTTCCCCTCTGAGACGTAATGTAATGTGGCATCTACGTCCCCAAGCTCACAGAGCCCCGGGCAGCACCACTCCAGTGTCCTCCGGGATGCTGGAGGAGAAACCACCAGCTGGAGGTGGCGGAGCTGGGCCGTCCAGGGAGGACCAGGGAGCCATGGTTACATGGAGCTGAAGGAAAACTGTTGGTGGGACTACTGAGGTCCTGATCCAAATTTTCCTGCAGATAGACATCAAGCCCCTCCTGCTACTGGGTGTTAAGCCCAACAAGAACAATAGCTCTTGGTGTTTTGGTGGAGAAATATTTCAGCTTCCTCAGGGCTGATCTGGTCAGCTGGGTGCAATGAAGGAAATTCAGTCTATAATTTCTACAGGGGAACTCAAGGGATTCATTTTCCCCCCACCAAAGCTGGGGAGATCCCTCCAAGTGGGAGCAACTTCACTGAGGAACATCAAGCCTGGGCAGGCCAAGGGAGCGTGTCCCACTCCATCATCCTCCATGCACAGACAGAAGCCCCGGCATCTGCCCGCTTGCCTTGCCTGCCCACAAGGCTCGAGGGATCCCCCCATCCAGAAAAAGGCCCCTCCTCCCACCTTCCTGTGGAGGAACAACACAGGGAACATCTGCCCAGAGCTGGTCCCTATGGTGATGGCACCAGGGAGGTTTCTCCTGTCCCTTCGTGCACCAAGGGAAGGAGGTGGCCGGTTGCCAGCCAGCCCCTGTGTGGCTACCAGCCATCTCTGCTAAAGCTCTCCCCTCCATGGTCCAGCCCAGCCGTTTGGGTGCCCAGGACCACCTGCGGGCTGGTGTCACAGCTGGAGCTGGGTGTCCCCAGCTTGGAACTGGGGGGTTTGCCGAAGACCCCATGAAAAGAGCGGTGCCGGCTCCGACGGTAAATAACCCCCGGGGGCTCCGGAAAAGCTGGGCGTGCAGCTGGGCTGGAGGGAGACGGTGCAGGCACGAGGCCCGTGCAGTTGCCTCGGCTCGGGTTAGCCACTTCCCGTCCCTCGGTGGCCCCGCGCACGGCTCTCGCTTCTCAGAAAACGAGCAGAGACCGCAGGGCGCCGATCGCGCGGCTGGAAGCGCTGCCAGCCTTGAAGGTGGCCCCGTGCCCCCTCCAGCGTGGCTGGGGCTGGGTTTCTCCTCCTCTGACCGTGGAAGGTCGGGGGGGGGGGGGGTACAGCCCCTTTCCCCTCTGCTGCCCGGAGCAGGATGCTGAGAGCTCCAGCACCCCCCAGCACCAGGGGCTGACCCACCCCAGCTCAGTGGGCTCCCGGTGCCTCCAGAGGGGGGTGTTCCCACCCCTGCAGGTCCAAAGGACTCTCCAGGCTCCTTGTGGAGCCCCACACGATGTCCAACCTGGCCCTGCTGCTCCTTGGCCCCAGCCCAGCCCCCCCCGAGCAGAGGGGCCCAGGGGAGGAACCGGCAGTCGCAGGACGTGCTCGTTGGCGCTAATTATTTTTGCAGCACTTCCGCCTCACGTGCACGCAGGGACCATCCCCACTGACCTGCTCTCCTGTCTTCAGCTGCCCCGAGAGGGTCGCTGGGAGGCAGTGGCCACCCCAGGCTGCACAACAGCCTTGGAACCCTGTCCCCCTGTGGGTTTGTGGATGCCATAGCCCCCATCTCTGTGCCACCCAGGCACGTCCCCTACCCCTGCCCGAGGTCCCCAAGGAAAAAAGTCTCCCACCCTGTCCTAGCAGAGGACCTGATGGAGCCCCTGTGTCCCAAGGGGGCTGCTTGCAGCGATGGGCAGGAGTCCATCCTGGGGGGGGTTTAGGCTGAGCATCACCACGGCTGCTGGTGGGGGAGCAGGCTGGGCAGGACGGTGCCGGCACCAGGTCCCAAGTCACCCCATCACCCACAAGTAGCTCCAGCGCTGTGGGGTGCCCAGTGCCAGCCCCACCATCCCCCCAGCACCAACCCAAGCAGATGCTGCAGCTCTATCATGGGGCGTGGGAGGTACCACAAGCCCTGGAGAGGACCTCGCAAAGCACGGGACAGCCTGGCCCCGGTCTGAAGAGCTGGAGGAAACCCAGGGGTGAAACCCCAATCCCTCTCCTGGCAACCCCCACAACAAACAGTCCCTCCGGAGCTCCGCCGAGTGCTGTTCACTGCCGGGGTGTATCGGCCGCAGCACATTTGGGGCTCGGAAATATTTATATCTGCGGCCGCCGCGCTGGTGGGGCTGGAAGCGACGGCGTGGGATGGCCCACACCGAGCATCACCGCAGCCCAGCCGGAGACCATGCTGTGGGGCGGGCTGGGGGTGGGCTGCGAAAAAACCCCCTTCCCCCCCGGGCTGGAAAAGGCAGCCCGAGGGGGGGGAAAGGGACCCCCCCGAGGCGGAAAGGGACCCGTGGGTGGAATAAACGCCGGAGTCAGAGCTAGACTCCGAGGGCGAAGACTCCTGTGCGCAATGAGTCAGAGGGGAAAAAACATCCCGAGTGACGCGGGGGTCGCTGCCATCACCAGCGTGCGGGGCAGGGACAGTCCCCGCAGCCCCGGCCATGTGGGAGGGGTGTCCCGGCACAGCGGGGTGCTCCAGCCCCCGGCCGAGCATCACCGACACCTCGCCGAGCGTCACTGCCGCCCCCAGCCCCTCGCACCGCCCTCACCCCCATCGTCTGGCTGCCCCTCAACAGGGCTGGGGGTCCCCGTGGGAAGGCAGGTCAGCGACCACGTCACGCAGAGTGGGGAGAGTGACAGCGGAAAGTGTCCCCACGCGTGACCTGCCCCACAGAGGGGTCAGCTGGGGCTGCCCAGAACCTGCCCCCCTCCCCAGCGCTGGAGGTGGCAGGGTGATGCCCTGCAGCAGCACGAAGCCCAGCCCGGCGGCTGAGATGACCAACATCCTCCTGAGCAGCACCCCACGAACCCAGGGGGAGGGAAGATGCTAAACCCGACTGGTTTCCTGCTCAGGCAGTTGCAACAGAGGCACACGTGGCCCCGCTCCGTGCGGGCATCACCGGGACATCATCCCAGCGACGAGCAGAGCCCCACATTCCTCCTCTCCCCTGGGCTCCTCCGGGTCAGCCCGCTGCTCAGGGGGCAGCTTCTGGGGAGGGGAACTCTTGGGGTGGACCCTGTCCGTCCATCCATCCACCCATCCACCCACCCCGTCCCTCCTTCTGTCCATCCATCCCTGCTACCCCCCCATCCATCCACCCACCCCTCTGTCCCTCGTTCTGTCCATCCATCCCTTTGTCCACCCTTCTGTCCATCCACCCCTGCTACCCCTCTGTCCATCCATCCCTCTGTCCATCCTTCTGTCCATCCACCCCTGCTACCCCCCTGTCCATTCCCTCTGTCCCTCCATTCCTGCTGCCCTCCCTCTGTCCCTCCATCCCTCCTTCTGTCCCCCTGCCCGGGTCAGAGCACACCAGCCGCAGGCAGGGGGGGTAGCCCACCCCACCCCACCCCACCCTCTGCCACAGCCAGGGAGGACCTGGGGGTCTCCTCTCCCCACCTCCAGCCAGACAAAAGCTGCCGAATTTGCTTCCCCGAGGTGTCTCCCCCCTTCCACCCCTGCTGCCCCCCCCAGCACAGAGCAGCCCTGCCCGCTCCCACCCCCGGGGGGGACAGGAGCCCCCGGGAAAAGGCTGGACACACACAGACACGGACAGAGAATTAAAATCCCCTTCATAAAAATAGATCCCGCCTGTACAGCTAAACATCCTTTTTACAGTATTTACAGCAGCAGCCGCGGGGGCAGAGGCACTTGGGGGGCAGGAGGGGGGGTGGGATGTGGAGGGGGAGCTTATTTGAAGCTTCCCGTGCAAAGCAAAGGGCCAGCAGCGGTCGGCACTGCCTGCCAGAGGTGCCACCGTGGGAACAGGCTTCCCTGAGCCCAGAGGGGACACAGAGATGTCCCCAAATCTCTAAAATCACCCAGGGCTCCTCCTCTGGCTTCAACAGTGGCAGAGACCCCCCCCCACCCCAACCCCCCCTCAGTCCCCCGAGCTGCCAGCCCCCCTCCCCGCAGGGCAAAGCCTGGTGCCACCGGTGAGACCTGGTCCCCTCTCCGTGTTGGCAGTGTCCCACGGGAGCAGAGCGAGGTCCGGCCACCATGGCAGCTCCCGTCCCACGGCTGGATGAGTCCCCACGGGCCATGGGCAGGGAGCAGGGGGGCACGGGAGAGGTGTCCCCCCCCCGCTGGCAGAGGGTGGCAGGGGCAGAGAAGCAGAGGGAGCGTGGGGGAGGCGCGGGGCTCGTCTGCTGCGGGTCCTCCTCTCCAGAGCCACATCTCACATCTCTGCCGGACAAAGAGAGGGGGGGGGGAAAGGGATTGGTGAGAGGACTGCTGGGGGGAGGCTGCGTGGCACACTGCTCCCCCAGGCTTCGTGGCACACTGCCCCCCCCAGGCATGGCCAGCAGCAGGGCAGGGGCAGAAGTCTGCTGCGGAGGGAGGCTCTGGTCCCCATCTTCTTCATGACTCCCCAGGGTGGCTCAGGGCCAGCAGACGCCACCTCATTTTGACACCCCAGGGAAGGGAACAGATACTGAGAACCCTGACTCATTCAGTGCCTGGGGGGAATTTTTTTCCCTTTTTTTTTTTTTTTTCCCAAAAAATCAAGTTCTCTCTGCCTCCAGCCCATCACCCAGGGAGCCTGTTGGAGAGGAAGTGGCCTCAGTTTCCCCACTGAGGAAGCTACTGGGGCTCAGGCAGCCTCAAGGGACTGCAGAGCTGCCAGAGACCCCCAGCAGGGCACCCCCACCTTCCCTGGGGTTCCTGCGGCCAAGCCCTTCACCAGGAGGAGAACATCCGCGGGAGGAGACCACGACCCATCCCTGCTCCCCGATTCCCCTCTCTCGGGTCCCCCGTCCCCCCTCCCCAGACCGTCTGAAACAGTTCCCACCCCGAGACCTGCCCCTGGCTTTGCTCGGTGCCACCACCCGAGGAGCACTGCCACTTGGGTTGGGGCTGGGTGGCACTTAGTGACTTTGAACCCCTCTGCCCCCTCTCTCCAGATGGGATGTTTTCACAGCACTGATTTTTTCTGGGGGAGGGGATGGGGGGGGAATATACCCACAAGGGAAAATACACTTTTCCTCCTGCTCACCTTCCCCCCGCCCCACAAAGAAAACCCCCTGAGCAGCAGGAGGAGGACAGCCGTGGGCAGAGCCACAAGCAGCTCCCCAAAAATGTCCACAGCTCTCTTGGCTGTCCTGTTTCTGCACACAGGCCACCATCACCAGGAGCCATCTGGCCCCCACGTCCCTGGTCCCCTCCACCGGGACAGCACTGATGGCCACCTCCACCTCCCCAGCTAGGGAAACTGAGGCAGCAGAGAGGGAGGACACCCAAGCAGTGGGATTTCTGCCCCAGCTGGAAGAGCTTGAAGGGGGATGGGGGTGTGACATCCAGACAAGCCCCCTCACACAAGAAAAGGCAGAAGGATTCCAGCCCTGCAGCCAAAGCCAGGCTCTAAGGGTGCTGCAGGGGGAGACCCTGCTCGGGGGGTGGGGGGGAGCTGGGCTCTGCTGATCCAGAGGCAGCGGAGAAGCCCCCGGCCGTGCTGGCTGCAGCTGGGGGCTCGGGAAGCACAGGGACCAGAGCCACGCTTGGAATCATAGAATCATTCAGGTTGGAAAAGACCCTGGGGATCATCGAGTCCAACCATCAACCCCACTCTGCAAAGTTCTGCCCTACACCAGATCCCCCAACACCACATCCAAACGACTCCTAAACACATTCAGGGATGGGGAGTCAACCCCCTCCCTGGGCAGCCTCTTCCAGTCTCTGACCACTCTTCTGTGAAGAACTGTTCCCTAATGGCCAGTCTACGTACCCTCCAACGCTTTATCCAGATCCGCAATGAACTCCTCCAGCTCCTGCGTGTCTCCCAGCTTAGCTAGTGGAGAGAAACACACCATCAGGTCTCCCCTGTTCCCCCCTCCCCAAGCTCTAAACTGGGAGTAGAAAACTCCCTGACCCTTGCTTCCAGCCCCAATTGCTCCGCCTGCCTGCTGCTCCTGCACCAGCCCCACGCAGAAGGGAGGGAGGGGGCTCCGGAATAAACCCCCGTGTCCCTGGGGGTTGATGCATCCCCACGGGACTACAGCCCACGCCTGGCCCCGGCTGCCAAAGACATCAGAAGGGCAGCACTGGACCTTTCCAGGCAGTTGCCCTGGCTCCGGAGCCCCACGCCCGCTCCAGCATCACCCATCGCCATGGGCGCTCCCCCCATCTGTGCTGGGGGGCACAGGGCTGGGGGTTTCACCTGGGGCACTACTTGAGGAAGGAAAACCCCAGGACTGCCTCTGACCTGCAGACACGCAGCATTTCCACCCCATTTTCCCTGATCCGGGACCCAGGCTCTGGGGGGAGGGTGGTGCCCGCAGGTATCACACCAATCTGCACCCCATAACCTGGCCAGCCCCTCTCTGTGACCCCCCCCAGAGAGACCCCGGCCCAGTGTAGCCTTGATTGGGAATGTCCCAATCCAACTTCAGACCTCTTCCAGAGCCCCAGGGCTCATTCCCAGCTCCAAACCCTGCAGGGCCCCATTGCCCACTGACCCCCAGGGTGGAGAAGGGTGAAGACCCGTCGCTGCTGGACCTTCTGCCCTGGCATCAGCCCTTGGGGCAGCTCTTTCAGTCTCACCTTTGGATGGGTAGCCATCAGCAGGGGTGTTGAGGTCCTCCTCGCTGGAGTTGAGGCTGCTTCCTGGGGACGTGCTGGTACCTGCAGATGCAAAGCATCAGTCACGGTCCATGGCCTTAGGCACCTTATAAACGAGCTGCAGGACCAGGGGCCGATCTCATAGAATGGCTTTGGTTGGAAGAGACCATTCAGATCATCAAGTTCAAGTGTTACCCCAACACTGCCAAGGCCACCACTGAGCCATGGCCATCAGCACCACGTCTGCCCAGGGATGGTGACTCCACCACTGCCCTGGGCAGCCTCTGCCAAGGCTTGACAGCCCTTTCAGGGAAGAAATTTTTACTAATTTCCATCCTAAACCTCCCCTGGGGCAACTTGAGGCCATTTCCTCTTGTCCCATCACCTGTTCCTTGGGAGAAGAGACGGACCCCCCCTGGCTACACCCTCCTTTCAGGGAGTTGGAGAGAGTGAGGTCTCTCCTCTGCCTCCTTTCCTCTAGATTGAACACCCCCAGCTCCCTCAGCTGCTCCTCAGGAGACTTGTGCTCCAGATCCCTCACCAGCTCCATTGCCTTTCTCTGGACACACTCCAGCAACTCGAGGCTCTTTCTTGGAGTGAGGGGCCCAAAACTAGATTTCTAGCTTGTCTTGCTCTGTGTCCCTTCTCTGAACAGCTTTGGTGCCCCTTCTCATGTGTGGCATAGGGCCCCTCATCCACCTCACTCTTGGCCAGCCCCTGCTGCAGGAATGCTTGGAAAAAGGGAACTGAGCTTCTCTCTGAATCTAAACAGCGCCAGAGGTTGCCTGGGCACGGCCACAGGGGCTCCTCGGGGTTATTACAGCGAGCTGGTTCCCTCTGAAGTCCCAGTTATCTCAAACCTCGTGTGGTCCTCCAGCATCAACCCAGCAGACCTTGGCGGGCCCTGGGCTGGGATCCAGCGGTCACCCCCCTACGCTCCGCATCCAGCCCCCGAGAGAGGAGTCAGGCGGCTCCGTGGTGTACCGTGGAGGAACCCCAGAGCAACCCCATCCCGAGGGACACCCCCCTCCCCAGCCCCGCACTCACTCTCCAGCTCCTCGATGCCGCTGTCGTACACGCTGTGTCCCGCTTTCCTCTTCAGCTCCTCCAGGTGCTGCTCGTAGTGAGACGCGGGGCCCCTGTCAAAGTCCTCCATCACCTCATCGAACTCCCGCAGCAGGTCACTGAGCTCCTCAGCCATGCCTGGGGGGGCAAGAAGTCAGCGGAGGGAGGGGTTTGGGGCTCTCACCAGGCAGACAGCCCCACCGAGAGCCTTTGGGGAGCAGAGCCAGATGGGGACGGGGCAGACCCTGGTGGGGGCACCTCTCCACAGGCAGCTCTTTCTCCGTGCAGTGAGCTCAGGGGGGGGCATTGTCCTTCACCCCCCCGCCCAGCAGAGCTCTGAGCACATCCAGCTCCTTGCACAGCTCGGCCATCCCTCCCCAGCCCCTCCCAGTAAGAACTGGTCCTAAGCAGGCAGGGGTCTTGGTCCTGGACCCAGCTCCTTCCTCCGCCGTCGGGGAGGTTACTCCAGGGGGGGCCGGGGGCCCCGGACCACCTTGAACCTGGGCGACCATGTTGCGGGCAGCGAGCCCGGCTCCCAGGGATGTGCCGCTGGCTCCCCCCGGGTCCAGCCCGTCCCGGGGGAGGGGGCCCGGGGAGATACCGGCACAACCGACGGCGAGGGGCTGCCTCCCAACCAGCGCCCGCGGGAAGGGGCCACCAGCGGCTCCAGGGACCCGGCCGAGCCCACGCAAAGGCAGGGCAAGACCAGGGGAAGAAAAGGGGGGGCACAAGCCACGACCCGGGGCTTTCCCGAGGGGGAGGCGGGGGGCGCGGCGGGGCACTCACCGGCGGGCTCCGGTCCGGTACGAGCGGCAGCGGCGGCAGCTCCAGACCCGTGCCGGGCGCGACCGGTGGGTTTTAGCGGCGGGGCCGCCCCGCGCCGGTGGGGGCGGTGGGAGGGGCGGGGGGGGGCGGTGTGTGGCGACCCCGCCCCGTCCCGCCCCGTCGGACGCGGGGGACCGCCTCACCCCCGTGGGGTTCCCGTCGCTCCCGTGGGGCCCCTCGCCGTCACCGTGGGTCACCCCCCCCGCCCCCCCGTGCCCGGTGTCGGGGGTCTCCCCCGGCCCCCGCAGGACGAGGGACCGGCCGCTCCCGGGCGGGGGTCGCCTTGTCCCCACGCTCCGACGGCGCTGGGTGGTCCCCGGGGACCCGTGTCCCCCGGAGCCTGGTGGCCAAAGCCCTTCCGCACCATAGCAGCCACCGGGGGGGGGGGAAACACACATCCCCCCAGCCCACCCCCGCCTCCTCCTTGGCGCTGCCCGGCAGGAGGGTGCTCCAGAGCAGCTCCTCCCTGGGCTGGAGATGTTCTTGAGACCTTCAGGTGTCCTCCCAGGTGCCCCGTTTCCTTCCCTGCGCCATTGTCCATCCAGCGGAACCCCAAGTCCCGCAGGATGAGTTTTCCTGCCCCCTCTCCTCGGAGCTCACCCCCCCTCAGTGGGGGGGAACGGGCTTTGCTGTAGATCCTCCTTCTCCTGCGCTTCTCCTCCTGCCACCGCCCCCAAACCCGAGCAGCGACAGGGCGAGCGGAGGTGGGCACCGTTAGAAGGATGCTGCTCCTCCTCTGCACCGAGGACCCGCGTCTGCTCCTCCCTGCCACCCACGAAGAAGAGGGGGAAGCCCCCGGCGCTGGCGGACTCTGAAGCCTAACAAAGGCCAAAGGGCTTTTTCGGAGCCGGCCCCGGTGCTCCAGGGGCGATGGTCCTGTGCCAGGGCTTTGCGAAGGGGGGGTGTCCTCTGAGGCTGAAATAAAACAAGTTATCAGCAGGTGTTTGTGCCTCCGGGCAGAGACAGCCAGAGGGTTCTGAGGGAGAGAACGGCCTGGGGGGGGGGGCTGGGAGGGTCCCGGGCAGAGACCCCCCCGGGCCAGTGGGGGGCTGTGCTCAGGCAGAGCTGTTAGCAATAACCCCCCCGGCAGCGACACCCGGTACCCAGCACTTTTCAAGTCTCCTGATGTGCTGCTAGAAAAGACCCCACAGTGATTTTTTTAAATATTTTTTTTTCTCTTTTGCAGTAACTGGAGAAAGCCGACGTGCCCCGCAGCGAGCCCCCCGCACCCTCCTCTGCCCACCCTCGCGGCGCTGGGACAGGTCACTTCTAAAGGACTTTTCTTGCCCAACAAATCAAACGGTCGCTGGGATCTCAGCATCCCCCTCCCGTCCAGGTGACGATAAGCAGGATGGTGACTCTGTGCCGCCAGAGGGGTCTCCCCAGGGTGGTCCGTCACCCCCAACACCCCACAAGCCTCCGCCGTCTGTTCCCCGCATACCCGGGGCTCCAGCACGGCCCTTTCCTCCGTGATGACAAAAAAGCTCGTTTGTAGCCCACAGTTCAGGTTGGCAAAATGCTCTGAGCTCCTCTTTGACCAGCTGGAGATACAAAATCACCTGCTTTTTCTTGGGTTCAAAATTCTGGTGTAACAGCTCCCCCCCCCACCCCGAGGATCTGCCCCCTTCCCAACACCCCCCAGTGGGGACACCAAGATCCTCCACCGAGTCATGGCCAACAGTTACAGGAACACTGTGTCCTCGTTAACGCAGCGCTGTTAACGGACCCAAGCTGCCACGACTAACAGGAGATAACCAGTCACTGACACCACATGGGACCAACGCCAGCGGTTGACTGGGGAGCAGAGGGTTGTGC
Organism: Gallinago jamesoni; assembly: GCA_025769975.1. Taxonomy (NCBI): domain Eukaryota; kingdom Metazoa; phylum Chordata; class Aves; order Charadriiformes; family Scolopacidae; genus Gallinago; species Gallinago jamesoni. The sequence continues at coordinate 642,380 of JAOQGH010000062.1, read as the reverse complement.
TGGCACACCAGTGTGACCAGTAGGAGACTGGGCAGGTCCCCCAAGGGTCTGCTCTTGCAGCAGGTCTGATCCTGGAGCCTGTCCACACAGAGCAGACCCTGCCTCTCTGGATGTGGTGGTCCTGGTCACCCGGTTGTCTGTGGGTACTCGAGCCTCCTGGTGGCCTCAGGAACCTTCAGCAGCCTCATGGTGTCCCCATTTTATCCGCTCCTGCAGCCCCAACAGCTCTGCTCATCTCTGGAGCTTATCAGCTTTTGGGAGGTTTCCACCAGCTATCTCTCGGCACGCACCCCTCCCTTCAGCCTGCTGTTCACTGAATTTTCACTGAATTTCACTGAATTAGAGTTGGAAGGGACCGTAGAGATCATCCAGTCCAACTCCCCTGCTGAAGCAGGATTGCCCAGAGCTAGAGCATGTTCCTCAGGACGGCATCCAGGCGGGGCTTGAAAATCTCAAAAAAAAAGGGGACTCCACGACCTCCCTGGGCAGCCTGTGCCAGGGCTCTGCCACCCTCACCGTGAAGTAGTTTTTTCTCATATTTGAGTGGAACCTCCCTGTTCTCCAGAAACTGCTTCTCCCCCCATCGCAGCTGTCCCCATCCACTGGGAAGGGACCTTCAGAAAACAAGAGCTCGGCCCCGAATTTCTCCAGAGGAGAAGCCATGGGTTTGCAGCTGGTTTCAGGCAGCCCAAACGAGAGGAGCTGGGTCAGCAGATCCATCTGCCCCCAGCACTAAAAGCCCCCCGTGCGGCTCGTTCCCACCTTCCCTCCAGCATCACCCCCCCTCCTTCCCTTCCCATCTGCCCCCGTTTCCCACACCAGTGCCCCCCTGGGCACCAGTTCTCCTCCCATCACCTCCCGCACCAGCTTCCCTCCCGCCCGCCCCCTTCTTGGCACTTTTCCTTGGAAGAGGGACCTAAACTCTGAAGGTGACAGTTGACACTTCAGTATACACCCAGCGTCATTAGGAGGGAGGGGACCTCAGGAGAGAGTGGGAAGGCAGAGATTGCTGCACCCAGAATGCCCAGGCACCCCCTCTGCTGCCGCATCCTCTCCGACTTCCCGGGGGATCCTGGCTGAGGGGCTGCCAGGGCCAGGGGCAGAGAAAGTAACAGAAAATATTTGCTGAAAACCTTCATTCTGCCGTAGAGCAGCCAGAAAGGCACGTTTGCCTGTGACCGGCCTGTTCCTGAGCTGCAGGAACGCACCAAACCGGGCTTTTCTCAGCCACAAAGAGACACCATAATCTGTAAAAGTCTGCTTGCTGAATAGTAACCCAAGGAAAATTGAATTTTATAATCCTCAGAGTACACTGGTCCCCCTTACCACACCAACCATATGTTTTGGGGTCAATATGGCGTTTTCTGTCCATAAAACGAGCAGTTTGAAACCCGGGTTCAGCCGAGGCAGGGAGCAGTGATTGATTCTGAACGTGGCAGGCCGGGGTGGCTTTGAGTGACGGTGCCACCGCTTCTCCTCCCCGGGCGTTCCTGCAGCTCCAGGAGAGGTCTCTCCCCACCCAGTCCTGTGTTTCGGCAAAGGGGATCCCGAAGCACCGCCTGCCCGAAGCCGAACACGGCATTTTTCCGTCCTCGCTGCCCTGCAGGTCCCCATCCATGTCTCTCTGCACAGGGGGGCCCAGCCCCAGGCTCCCCCTGTCCCTCAAAGCGACCGGCCCCACCAGAACCCAGCAGATGCCAGGGGGTGGATCTGCTGGGTTGGAGTTCCGAGTCCCATCCACCGAGCGCGGCATGAGCCATCGCACTCCTGCCCAGTGCTCCCCAGTCTGCACCAGTTCTCCATCCCAGTGCCGGGGCTGGTGGTCGTTGGGAGGGCAGAGGTTGTCCTGCCCGGGCAGGGAGGACATGAGGCCACCCTGTGGTGGCCCGTGCTGCCACCTATCGTGCTGCCATCCCTGAGCTGGGAGCTCACAGCGCTGGGATGGACACCACGTGCCTGCAACTCCTGAGGAGCAGTAGGTGACAGATTGTTCCTCAGAGTTCCGTGCAAGGTGACAGCACGTCCCTGTGGCCTCCTGGCTCACTCCCCTTCCCACAGCTGCTGCTCGAGCACACGGGGTTCCTGGCTGCCATCACGCAAGGAACCCAGGCCTGGGAAGCCCTTCTGGTGGCAACCCACAAACACACATCTCCTGCTGTGGCTCTGACGGCACCACAACCATCTGGAATCTCTGCTGGCAGCAAAGATGGTTCACACTCCTCTCCTCCGAAGTGGGACAGAGGGCTTGCTTTTGCCTCCGAAGCGAGACAGAGGGCTTGCTTTTGCCAGAGGAAGGTTGCCCAGCTTTGTCCACAGACGGCTGTGTTGAGGGCACGGACCAGGCTTGCTAGATGCCAACGTCCAGGTTTAGGAAGGAGACGTTGTTGTACAACTCCGAGGAGACCGCGCTGCTCCCCAGGGTGTGGGTCCGAGCAGGTGGTGGGGATGGAGCCTGCTCCTCCCTTGAATCCTCGCTCTGCGTGCTCCTAAGAAAGTTCAAAAGAGAGGGAGATGTTATCTGCAATCGCCAACTCCAGACCCGAATGGCCTCCAGCAGTGACCCCAAAGGTTTGCCCTCTCGTTGGACAGTCCCAAAAGGAACGTGAAGACAGACCAGGAGTGGGAAAGAGATGACCCAAAATGTCTGAGCTCCAGGAAAGCCCTTCCCATGGGACAGTCCACGTTGGCTGATGGACTCACCAGCTCCACAAGGAGAGCAAAGACATCTCCCGTGTCAATGCCGTCATGGGACACAAGGCCCCTTCACCCCATCTTTTTTAATCATGGGGGGAAGAGCTTAAACTCGGAGCCTCTCTGGGACCATCCTACCCTGCAGCCAGAAGGCAGACAGCGCTGGCTGTCACACACACACACACACACACACGTGTGCACAAAGGACAGGCACAAACGCACAGAAATGCAGGTGTCACCGAGGGCAGAGACAATCTGGAGAACAGGGAGCTCCAAGGGACAGAAAACCTGGGATGCTCCAGCCGTTGGGGGTTAGTGCAGAAATCGAAGGATTTTAGCTGAGGATTTCATGACCGAAAGCGGTGGAAGGAGGAGAAAAGATGGGCAGGAGGAGCAGCAGGGTTTCTCCGACAGCATCACGGTGAGCATTGCTGCAGAGAGGTGTCCCCCAGCAGTGAGGTGTCCCCCAGCAGTGAGGTGTCCCCAGCAGTGAGGTGTCCCCCAGCAGTGAGGTGTCCCCTGGAAGTGAGGTGTCCCCAGCAGTGAGGTGTCCCCAGGCAGTGAGGTGTCCCCCAGCAGTGAGGTGTCCCCAGCAGTGAGGTGTCCCCAGCAGCCCTGCGCCCCACGGGGACTTACGGCCTGACATTGAACTTCCTGCGCAAAAGGTAGTCGATGACATCGGGGTCTGTCTGGAAGAGCCTCCTTAGGACGTCGCGTTGCATCTCTGGGGAGACCTGGGAGGGAGACACAAGCAGGGGCGGATGAGGACAGTAAAGGACCCCGGGTCAGTAGGTGCTCAGAGACCTGCTGTGCTGGTGTCAGGTCCCACACACCTCTGGGGGTCTGAGCAGCATCTCAGCCCCTGCTTTTCCCACACCAGCCCCAGGCCTTTGGCTCCCTCTAGACCTGGCAGTTGCTACAAGGCTTTTTGGGACCTGAAATGTCACATTCCCATAGATCTGTAGGAAACAGACAGTTCTGGTATTTCTCTGGAACGTCTCTAGAAGTTGGAGGCATGCAGCCTGGAGAAGAGAAGGCTCCAGGGAGAACTTGGAGCCCCTTCTAGTCCCTAAAAGGGCTCCGGGAGAGATGGGGAGGGACTCTGGATGAGGGAGAGGAGCCCTAGGAGGAGGGGGAAGGGTTTGACCCTGAAAGAGGGGAGATGGAGCTGAGATGTGGGGAAGAACTTGTTT
>JAOQGH010000062.1:608895-627090 GCA_025769975.1 Gallinago jamesoni | reverse complement strand
AACCTGGGCCAGGCTCTCACCACCCTCACACCAAACAAGTTCTTCCCCACATCTCAGCTCCATCTCCCCTCTTCCAGGGTCAAACCCTTCCCCCTCCTCCTAGGGCTTCCCTCCCTGATCCAGAGTCCCTCCCCAGCTTTCCTGGAGCCCCTTCAGGGACTGGAAGGGCCTCCAAGGTCTCCTGAACCCCCCCAACTCTCCCAGGGCAGCCTGGGTGGAAGGAGGGGTCACAGATATAAAATTGGAGAGGCAAGAACCGCCCCCACCCCGACCCCCCAGCAGCAGCTCCTGTTTCTGCCACCCCAGAAACATGGGACAAGCAGAAGTGGCACCCGAGCAGAAGTCTCTGGGCACGATGGGAGCAGCTCCAGGAATGGACAGACAGCCCCAGGACGGACACACCGATGGAAATTACCTTTCTGTGGATAAATCCAGTGGCTCTGGGCAGAGCGGGAGGGATGGTGGGAGCGGAGCCACCGAGGATGGTGAGGAACCCCCCCAGGGAGAGGGAGCAAGGAGGGGGAGCAGGAAGGAGGTGTCAGGGGAAGCAGCTGCTTATCTGGCCCCCAGAGCCACGAGAACAGCCCCGTAAGGCGCCACCATCGTTCCCTTTCCAACAAACTCCTGCTTCAAGCCTTAACCCCCCCAAAAAAAGGCCTTAGTTCTTGGAACAAGCTCCCGGGAGCAAGTCAGATGGGGACCACCACGGACAACTTCACAGCCCTGCTGGTGGCACAGGAGCTGGGAGGACATCCCAGCCCCGAGCCCGGTGATGCCCTGCGGAGCCCCGGAGAACCCGCTCCAGCCGGGATGGGCACCGGGGTCCCCCCCGGGAGGAAAATGGGGCAAGACACAGCGGGGGCAGCAGCCAGAGCTCCGCAAACCCTCCGGAGCGGGACGCTGCGGGAGGACTCTCACACACAAAAAAAACCAAAAATGAGAATGCCTTTGGCCGGGAGCGTTAACGCGGCGCTTCCTCTCTGCCGTGACTTTCCCTGCTCGTTTTTAGGATCACGACATAATTACAGAAAGCTCACGGGAAGAGCTCAGCTCTGCCCCTTCTGTTCCCAAGGAGGGGCAGTTGCTGCCCCATCCTCAGCAGCAAAGCCACCCCTTTCCCAGCTGGAGCCGAGGGCTGACGTTTACCTTGCTGGGTTCCCTCTGGGCTCCCTTCTCTTCCCGCGGGATGATGGATTTCCAAGCCGTGTCTCCGCCGTGTCTGGAGCGGCCCCGCAGGAGCCCCTTCCCTGCCTGCGGGCGGGAGGAGAAGCAGCAGAGAAGTGAGGGAGAGGAGGCTCCGCGGCCGAAGGGAGGAGAGGGGGGACGAGAACACGCGTTTTCTGCCAAAAGAAATGAGAGCCAGGAACGTCGCGTGGAGGGAGAGGGCAGGGTGGGATGGGATGGGATGGGACGGCACTTCCCACGCTGACAGAGCCTGAGCCTTGGCTCAGGGGACAGAGCATTGCTCAATCCATTCCTGCTGTCCCCCTGCTCCTGGGTGACAAGGACACCCACCGAAGCATCAGCTCTCCCAGCAGGTGAAAACCAAATGGGAAATTCACCTCCAGGTGCTGGTGGATGGGGACCAGTGGGTGGTTTTCACCCTGGTCATCTCACCCAGGCCTCTCCACTGCTCCGTCACAGCATCTTCCCAGCGACCACGTCTCCAGCGTGGCCAGGAACGGGCAGGCTGGGCCAGGAATGTGGTTTCTCTCCACAGCCAGGATGGGTCTGAGGGACCACGGGGTGCCCTGCAAAGCTCTGGTGTGAAGAGCTCACTGACCTGACGTGACAGAGGGACAGGCGGCACCTTCCCCGTGTTGGGCTGCAGACCCCACAGAGACTCACACATCTACGGCAACCCCCAAGGCAGGCAACACCCCAAACACAGCCATCATCAGCCAGCTCCATCTGCTCTGGAGAAGGAGGAGGTCACAGCCTCTGAACTTACTGTGGGTTGAGTAAAACATCTAAAGAGGCCGGAGAGGAAGCATGAACGTCTTGTGGCCGTTTGCCAGCCAGGTATTTGTGAGCTTTGGAAACGTACTAAGAGGACAGCAAAGCCCCACCTTGGCAGAAGACGTGGGATGGAGCAGCCAACAAAAAGTAGGTGAGGAAAAGCAAGCAGCAGATTTGCCCATAAAAGCTGTTTATTCCTTAAAAATACAGTGTTGGCTGGCAGCAACACAACTCCTCAGCACATCTCTGTAGCAGGGTTTCCATCTGCTTCCAGATGGAGTCAGGCGCGGTCCCCTCCGAGACCACCCCCGTTCCCCTGACAGGCTCTGCAGGTGGGACCGGTGAGGATGAGGACAACGGCGCAACCAGCTTGGAGGTGTCAGGGTTAAATCACCCAACGCCCTGTGTCAAAACCACTTCCATAAAGAAAAAACAAGGGGTCATTGCTGGGGGAACAACGTGAAACCAGACCCCTTCGAGTTCAAGGTGTGAGGAGAAGAGCCTCCCACCCTGGCAGCACCCTCGGATCATTGTCCATTACTGATTTTTCAGCTTGGCAGGAAAGAAGGTGCAACAAGGTGGCCAAGGGCAACAAGGAGCTGAGAAGCAGGACAAGCCAGCAGGTCGGTACCTGGCTCCAGGCCTAGGGCCGCTGGCAGAATTTTGTGGGTTTTTTGATCAAGGGCTGGTTTCCAGAGCTGCTGGAGACAGAGGTACAACTGTCTCACAGGGGGAAAAGGAGCAGGGCTCATTGAAAGAGCTTTCAACTGGATTTGGAGGGGGAAATGGATGAAACCAGGCTGGGCAGAGATAAGCCTGGGGGCAGCACATCAGTGCTTGAGGGATGGTGTGGTACTGAGAGCTTCCATCTGCCATCTCAGGGGAGTGAGGGATGGAAATCCACACAGCAGCAACACCACGAGGGTGGTTGATATGGGAGAAACCACAGAAGTGCCTAAAAAAAGTCACGTATGAATTAGGATTCTCTCCCCAAAAAGGTGGTGGGATCAATAGCCCAACTGAGGTGCATCTACTCCACCACACACAGCGTGGGCTACAGACAGGAGGAGCTGGAAAACTGTGACGGAGCTGGAAAACTGTGACGGAGCTGCTGTCATGGCAAGCTGGTGGGCTGCAATGAAAAGTAGAAATGCTAGAAAGGCATTAGAGTGGTGGGGTAGGTGGGTGGGTGGGTGGCCCTGGATATCGGGGGTGTTCTGACTGTCTAGAGTGTCATGATCCAGTTGGGCACTGGTACAAGTGGTGTCCCCAGGGCTCGGTGTTAGGGCCAGCTGTTTAACATCTTTATCAGGGATCTGGAGGATCCTCAGTCAGTTTGCAGAGGACACTGAGCTGGGTGGGAGTGGGGATCTGCCAGAGGGCAGGAAGGCTCTGCAGAAGGACCTGGCCAGGATGGATGGATGGGCTGAGGTGTTTTAACCCTCCATCCTCCCACCCTTCTGCAGAGGGCTGGGGAGGAGCCTGAGAACACGAGGAACAGCCTCAGGAGGAGAAACACCTGCACTGCTTGTAGCACTTCCAGAAGCTCCATCTCCAAAGCAAAGCATGGGGAGACATTTGCTGGGAAGCTGTTACCGAGCCAGAGCACTGGTGCCTGCCCCTGCTCCGCACAGAGCAACAGAAAATCCAATACCTTCCCACGTAAAACAGTTATTTCCAGACTGACCCCGCGACACACAGACCATCAGGGGCACGGCCAGGATCACGCTCGGCTTCTAGAGATGCTGCTTTGTCTCAGCTCAACTGTTAGTAGAGAAAATAGCATGAGAAACACCCAATTGTTTGGCTCAGAGAACTCAAGACATGTAAATCTTCTCTTTAAACATAGCCCAGTTTTTAATCATAGAAATGTCTAAAAAATGCCTTTTTTTTTCTCTCCTTTTGATGGTTCTAGAAACGGGAAAATGTCTCTTTGTTGTTGCCTCAGAGGACAGTCTGTGGCTGTTCTACCAGTAAAAAGAGGGTACAGGATGAGAGGTTTGGGCACACAAAACACATACAACATTGGCAAAACACAACACGCTGTGCTTAAAAATATCAGACGTGAACTTTTTTTCACAAAATATATTGAACAGCACGTGCCTGTTAACAACTGATCAAAGAAGCTACAGAACTTGAAGTTTCCTCCCGTGCTGGTCTGGACTTAGAGCTTCACTGACACATCACCCCACCCGAGTCCCTGACGCGTGCAAGGTATCGACACGAGCAGAGGTAACACCAGGCTTCCCAGGTTTTCCTGGCGCACGTTGTACATATCCCACTGAGAAGAGCCTCAAGTCAAAGCTCAAGTCATTTTCAGTCCATCAAAGCCACAGAACTTCCACCTTTTCTCCAGGCTGGCCCCAACCCCGCTCAGCTCCTGCCTGAACGTGTTCTGGAGTCGAGTCATGAGAACTTCCACCTCCGCCGTGCAGATCTGTGGAAACAGAGGAAAGCACCACTGAAAATGAAGGGCTACAGAAGCAATATTCAAACTCAAACACATCTAATGGCTAAAGCACACCCAGGCTTTCCCCAGACTCCCTGTCCCAATACTCCTGGTAATAACCTCAGGACAGCGGGAGCTGTGCTGCTGTCCCGCTTCGGGATGAAACAGCTCAGATACAACAAACACTAGAAAGAAGGGCAAAAGGACTGTCCTGTTTTTTTCTGCTGTGAAATGCAAGATAATGGATTAAAAACTCCCCAGCATTTAAGTTATGGAAGAAACAGCGAGTACTTTCACTGCTGCTGCAAGAAAAGAGCTCTGGTACTAGGGTACAGGAATGAGGGACACGGGCAACTTATATTCCCATTCCCAGGAGTCACAGGCATCTACCCACAGAGCAGCTCCTGCCTCCCCGGCAGCACGGGGGCTGAGAAACAGCATCTGGAGGTTACACTGCTGCAGAAAATAAAACTTAAATACCTCCGGTGGGCAGATTTGCTGGAACAGCAGATGCCTGCTGTCCTAAGGCAAACGCGTGAGGCTGCTCCCGTCCTTGTCCCTCTTGACCCCCACACCCCAGACTCGATCCCTCCACTTAGCACAGACCCCGAGAGCAGGGGCTGCGATCCAGTGCCGATGCTTCGGGATCGTGAGACCCTTGCCCAGCACCTTCCCAAACATGACTTCACTGACGGCATCAAAAGAGAGATGGAAAGGGCTCAGTGCAGGGCTACGAGACCAGAAGTGTGGGAAAACATTGCTCAGAGACACAAAACCAAGGGGGACCGCTCAGTTTAGAGAGAATGTACACAAACAGGCAGATGTTATAAGATAATAAACAGTGTGCAAGAGGCAGGCTGTTTGCTCTTTTCCTTAGAGGTCATGAGGCTACAGGAAACCATGACAGTAAACTTAAACAAAAATATATAAACAAAAATGCATTTTAGATGGAGACATTAAAGATGGAATTCTCTGCTGCAAAAAACAGCTACTGTCAAAGGGTCTTCTTGAATTACGAGAGGGATTACACACGAACATCTGCAGTCAGGTCAGCCTGAATTCCATGTTTAGGACAACGTCAGGGAGTGTGAGGGCCAGGCCAGGAGCGGGGCTGCTCTGAGCAGCCTGGTCTGGTGAAAGAAGCCCCTGCCCAGGGCAGGGGGGAGGGCCATGATTATCTCCAAAGGCCCCTCCCAACCCAACACCTTCTGTGGTTCTCAGAAAGTTGACCCCTATCCTAATCCTCTTCCAGCAAACGATTCCAGTGAATACACACCAGTTCTCACTGTCCAACCCCCCCCACCATTCCTGGGGAGGGAGCGAAGCTTCTCCCCAGCCCCATGGACCCAGCACACACACAGCGTCCAGAGAACTGGGAATGCCGTGTACTTACTGGGAGCACTGGTGCACTGACCTTGCTGTCCAGACGCTGCAGGTAGGAACAGATGTACTCTATGCTCGCTCCAAACGGGTGCACGTGAAGAAAGGTGGAAATTATTCCTGGGAAAAGGAACGCCACAAACGTTATTCCTGGGAGAGAAGAGCCAGTCGGGAACACCAGCTCTGGCACTGCATGGAAGGCTCTGATAGGGCAGTTTTGGGTCCAATTGCAGTGAGATCATGGTAAAATGGGTATGTCCCAGGAGGGGGACACAGAGCTCTCCTCCAGCTATGCCACCAAGGGTGAGGGAGCAGGAAAGGACAGAAGAGAAAAGCAGTGGCAGATGTGTCCCTCCCAGCAGTCCCGCAGTGCTCAGTTACACACAGCAACCCAAGGTTGTGCCCTGTCCCCAGGAGACTCCCTTCCAGCTCATGGCCAGGACTGTGTATCAAAGAGACTGACCCATGTTTCTGAGCATCACTTGCAGAAAAAGAGTGGTTTTCCCCAAAGTTCCTTCCCTCCCAACGCAGAAACCAGTCCAGATTCTGGCCCAAACAGATCCATTGGAATAACAAAGAAGGATTTATTACTATTCCCAAATCAGGTGTAGGGGGATGGCTAAGGAGAGCTCGGCTGAGCGACAATGCACTAAAGAAAACGCCTTGTCCCAGCAAGACAAGGACTTCTGTTCCCCCCTTCAGTGCTCCAGAAAATCCCCAAATACTCAGTGCTTCAGGCTGAAAAGCCATAGCACGCCACATGGGATTATTTTTCAGTATTACCAGGAACAGGCAAGGGGAAAGGAAATAAAAAAGCAAGCAGCTATGCCTGGGCTGTCAATCAGAGGTCACCAACCCCTTTGTGAGCATCACGTGAAAGTACTCACAATATTTCTCATCCCTTCCCTCCCTGCCATCTCTCACCGCCCTTCCTTCCTCTCTGGCTACAGCTTCTTCTGGTCTACCTTGACCACACCAAAGCTCAAGGCTTCCTTGGTTCCAGGACTCCCACTGGCATAACCAAAGGAACAAGTGGTGGCCAGTGGGAGCCACGAGGCCACCTTGAAGCAAGTCCTGCTCAGTTCAGGTCTCCAGCACCGTCACCGAGCCCTTCAAAAGAACTTACCAACTAACAGAACTTCCCGTTCGGACTTCACAGGACTACTGCTCGATATCTTCTCCACCGGACCCTCCTTCTCCTGGCTGCAGGCACAGACTCTGGATGTACCACTCTCCTGCAAAACCCCATGGGCCCCGTTACACCCCAACGGCTCAGAAAGCACCCCCCCAGCAGCACAACCACCATCCTGCACCCCCCAGCAGCTCCTGCACACTCACAGAGGCTGCACTCTTGTGTTCCCCTCTCTGTAAGTCACTGCACTCACCACATTGCAGTATCCACTATTATTTATTTCACCAACCAACCACAGCTGTGTTCAGGGAGCTGTGTCTGAGTTATCAATTTAGATTAAGAGCCCAGGAAGTTAAGCAAGATGCCATAACTCAGGCTGTCTCAGCCCTACTCACTGCTACAACATCTGCTCTAGAAGGGCCTTACTTTAAATAATAAAAGGAAAACCAGACCAGAAAGCAAGCCTCGCAGTGACTAATTCAGATGAGTTTATTTTTCAGATGCCTAAAGTGATGCAGCATGATTAACCGGGTGCCCAATGGCTGCAGAGGGTTTAGGATCAGACTGTCCTTTACTTGAGTTTGTGGTACTGAATTAAAAAAGAATTCTGCATAATTTATCATCCCCAAAATAAACACAAGGCTGCCAGCGACGCAAAGACTTGCTGGGTGCACTGAAAAGCAGGACTTTCCTTTATTCCCAAGTTTCATGCGGAATTCCAGTGGTCTGAGAGCTACAGAGGGCTATAATTGGAAATAGCCTCCAGTCACCAGTGAAATGACTGAACTCGGGCCAATAACAAAGACAGAAATAAACGGTCCCTTGGGTTTGCTCGGCTTCTTGTGCCAGTGAAATTTTCAGCTACAGCCCAGAACTGAGCAGTCCCAGCCCAGGCAGGCTGCAATTTGCTTCTGCAGGAGAAAGTGATGGTGTGGAGTGTGGAACCAAGCTCTGGGCTGGGGCAGGGACTGCAGCTCAGCCCTGATGCTGTACTGGAAATACACCCGCTGCCTCCCGTGGGACACCCCACAGGTATTTTTGAGGGACAGTTGAAATAATGGTGCAACAAATTATCTCTCACACACCAAACCCCATTTCTACACCACAGTGCTGTGAATACCTGCTGTTCTTCCAGCCAGAAGCTGCAAGCAATGGGTAACTTGATGGTTTTAATTTGCACACAAAGGCAATCTGTACGTACCACATTTACACTCCTCACAACAAACCAAACTTTAAACATTGCTCCTTTTAAAATGAGATCATTACTCCCCTCAGTAAGATATTCTGAGTAAAGTAGCAGAAAAGAAACCTTAGACTTACATTCCCCTGACAATCAATTGCATCTCTCTCCTTGTCCTCTTCGTCTGCTGTGCTTTGCTACAGGTAAAGACACAGAGAGATCACTGATGAGAGCCTGGCATTTCTGTTAAAATCAGGCACCGAAACTCCTGCACAGAAGCTTACTGGGATACAAAGCCCTTTTTAGTCACTGAAAAGATATTTATTATCTTCCCTAGCTCATGGCATGAAAAAGTGGGGCTGAAGACTGACAAAAACGCTGTGCAGTGTCTCCTGTCTGCCCTGTATAACTGTGGCTGTGCTAGAGGGGACAGGACCAAGAGATTCCCGCATGGTCCATGGTCAAAACAGAGTGGGTCACAGCTGAGAAGAAACAGTTTGTAATTAAGTTTAGAATAAATCCAGCAAGGATAAGAATATTATAACACAGATAAACTCTTTAAATTCAATAGTTTTTTTATGGAGGTCAGATCCAAACATGGTCCTAAAATGCAAATCTGAAAATCAGTGTTTGATAATTGAGACTCTTTTTTTCTTATCTTTTAAAGTTCAGGTTGCGGAAAACCACATTTGAGCTGCAATACCACTGTGTACCATAAAATTAAAGTTAATATTTTATGTACACAGTTGCTTATGCAGATGGTATCACTGGTGCAGGAAGAATCCCAAGGTCATTACTGATACACATCCTCCAAGGGTGCAGGAGGACAGAGGTCCCTCACTTTGCTCAGGATGGACCAGGAAGTCCAAGGACTGCACTTACTGCTGAGAACAAGGAAGCACTGGGACAACACATACCTGCTCCTTCAGGTTTTCCAATAATGCTTCTATTTTCAGTTTGTCTTCTTTCACTTTTTCTAACTCAGCTTCTCTCTTTTTGTATTCTTCTTGTACTTTCAAAAGGTGCTGGAAGAGAGAAGGTAAGCTCAGTTCTTCACCTGCCTTTCACCTCCTACTGTTCAGAGAATATAAAATGAGTAAGGGCGTTTCCATCAAGAGCAGTCAGACCGCACTCAGAACAATTACAAGGTTAAATAAACAAGAAGACATCTTTTCCACAGCATACCTTAGCAATGTCTTTGCCCATCAGGATACAAAACCTGCAGGACTTCATAAAGAGGGGGCAGTGGTTCCATCACCACCAAATCTCCCCTGTCCCTGCAATAACGCATGTGCTGAGCGCCAGACAGCAGGTAAGCACAGAGCCAGCGCTTCAGGAGTCCCAGCGTGGTCACACAAAGAACACACAAGGAACCCATAAACTAGGGACTGCTTCTGTGTCACTTATCAGTTCATACACAGTCACTGGTTTGAATGTTTGCTTGTTTGGGGTTTTTTTGGCAACTAGAAACGACATAAGGTTGCTCCCATTTGCCAGTTTTGATGCCACTGAAACCCAGATGCTTCCGCTTGTGTTTCATCTCCACATCACAGCCCTTTGGCCCACACAGCAAGGCCATGGCTATAGAAAAGCCCAGGCCCACCTTCTGCATGCCCTGCAGAGCCTGCTGGAGAAGCTTCATCTGCTGCTCCTTGGTGGTGTCCTCGTCCCTGCTGGCTTTGCCTTGCTCCTGCTTGAGCAGCTCCACCTCGTTGCGGTAGGCGTCCAGCTGCCAGCGCAGACTGTCGTTTTCTTCCTTCAGGGCTTCCACCTGCGACACCAGCGCTGGAGAACAGGGCGGGCAGGGGTCAAAAGACAAAGAACTGGGGGCAAGAAGTCCCCAAGGGCTCTTCCCCAGCACCCAGTTACAAACTAAGAGTACCAAAATGAATTTCTCCCAACCGCTGTTTGTGATGTCTCTAGAAAACAAGCTCCTCTGGACAAAGAGCAACTCTCAGTAGCAAACACAGACTTTTTACCTGATTCTTCTGTTTCTTTCATCTCTGAAGGATCTTCTATTTCTTCATCAGACATTTCCATTTCCTCCTCTCTTCGAATACCCATTAGTTCATCATTATGAATGTTACGAATTTCCTAAGGTTCAGAAATCAGAGTGGGTTTTGTAAATACAGATTACGAGGAACAGACTGGTTGGATAAAAAGATGATGAAATCTAAGTCTGCAAAATCCAACTCTATGACACAAGAAAGGGGAAACGATATAAAGAAATTGGCACAGACTATTAGATCACGGACAAGAGCTACCGTAAGTCAATCTGTCAGTGCTGCTGGTAGGACAGACTCGTCCATCTCCCTTCTGCTCTTTGCCCAGGGCAGGCACATCCCCCTTCCTGCAGCACAGTTTCTCGGTGGTCTCCCTCCCTGCATCTGCCCCGCTCGGTGCCCACACGCCTCTCCTGTGCCCAACCTCGGAGCCTCCCCCGGGCACTGCCCCTTCCCTGCTGGGCTCTGCCTATGGGTCCATCACTGGGCACCACAAATCCCTGGAGTCCCCGGAGCCCATGGGGCTCTCCCCCCAACCAGGGACACCTCTAAAGGCTATCCCTCAGGGCTGAGAGACCCCTTACCCCCATCTGATGTCTGTAACGAGGTAAGCGACATTTTATATTAGACCTAAAAGTCTATTTTATTCTAGTAATATTTATACATATGTATCTCCAGCTACAGCTTAAGTACTAGAAGCATAGTAAGTAGCAGAGTGTTTGACCACTGCCTAATCACTGTCAAGTCACCTTTTAATTACCATTCAATTACTGCTTAACCACCATTTGATTAACACTTAATTAACATTCAATCATCGATTAATTATCATTTGGTCATTGCTTAAACATCAATAAAAACCTTTTCATTAACCCCACAACGATGACTTCTCTTAATTCACCTGTGACAACACCTCCAGCAGTGATGTGCCCCCCATCACACGTACCACGGTGGCTCATGACCCATCTCCCTGGCGTTTCCTTCTCCCACACCTTCCAAGCACTGGCCTACACGCTGCCTGGTACCACCTCGCCATGCACCCCTCTGCCCCACTGCAGCATGTCCGTGACCCACAGAGCTGCCCACTGCGTTCCTCCCTGCCTCCTGCACCACCAAAACCTACCTGAGCCAGGTCACACCAGTTAGAAACGGGAATTGCAAGCGCAGATGAGGCCAGAGATGGCCCAGGCACCTCCTCACCCTCATCAATGCTGGTGCACCCGAAGGTTCTCTCCCCCTGTGCTCAGCTCCACCTCCGGTGGGGTGACTCTCCCACCGGCCATTGGGATCCTCTCCACTGTCCCAGCCTTGGTCCATATCAGGGATGAGAAAGGAGCAGAGATGATACCTCCTACACTGGTCCCTGAGCCACCCCACCTCCTGCCTGCATGTGCCCTTTCTGTCCCATTCACCTGGGCCAAGCAGAGCTGGCCAAGCCGCCCCAAATCCTCCCGTGCTTCATCCTCTGCTCTGGATGGACATGCACCACCCTGTCTACAAGGCAAGGAGACACCTTGCTCAGCCTCTCCAGCCCCTCTGTGGAGCAGGACAAGCAACATTTGGAAAACGACAGTCCACAGAGATGGAGATGCCACAAATACTTACTAGAGGCTGGCACAGGTGGCCAAGCGTCCCTACCCAGTGACCACCGACCACAGCTTCACCGGGATCACACACCCCAGCAACAGCCACAGGAGAAAAGATACAGAAGATCTGTTTATGAAATAAAGTTAACCTCCAGCTCTTTGTGGATTTTACTGTCATGGCCCGAAGCTTTCAAAAGCTCTGCTCGCCAGCACCTGGCATGTGTCCACCAAGAGCAGGCAACAGGGATAATGACCACATTTCAGTTGGGATGAACCTTGGGCACCAGAGCCCTGACTGCGCCCAAGGGCAGCCCTGAAAGGGACAGGAAAAAATATCAGAAGCCAAACACTTGAGTGAGGTCCTTCCTAAGCAAGGGAACATGCTGGCTGCTAGCTCCCATAGCACGGTGGCTCACCAGCTCCCAAGCTTCCGTGGCTTCTCAAGTATTCTCTTGTATTAGCTGCCTGCTATTAAGGACCTGCCAGCACCACCTGGGAAAACCACCTAAGTCACCACTGATAAAATAAACCCCTCACCTATTCTAACAACTCCACCACCACATCCCTGTTCCCTGAGCTGCCCACCAGGCTGTCCTCTGATGCCATGACCCACAGGATTAAATTCTGCCAGAAGCCGTACCAAGAAGATGTATCTTGTGGGTCCACCTTCCTTTAAGAGAAGGCCCTAAGCTGGGGGAGCCCAGCAGCAAGCACTCTTGGAAGAGGCTTCACCAGTGGTCTCACTGCCTCTTCTCACCGGGAGAACTTACCTTGGAACCAAAGACAGCTCCAAACGGAGAGAGCACTCCCACCCCAGGCACAGAAGGCAATTTCAGTAAGTGGGAAAGAAGAGGAGCACTAGGGCTCTAAGTGGAGGCATAATGGGAATCAGCCTCTCCACCTGGCTCACCAGGTATGAGAGGAAACGTTGGCTCCTCCTTTAGCTACCTGTGTGAAGTCTGACTTGGTGGGATTTGGGAAGAAAGTCCCAGAAGCACAGTCTCATGGGGAGATCATAGCTGGAAACTTCCTAGGAAGACATAGTCTTTTAGTTTTCCAACGCTGTGGAGGATCAATCATCTGCTTCTTTACCAACTGCAGAGACACCCTCTCCCAGTGCTGCCTCCAGCTCTGGGGCCACCAACAACAGGACACAGAGCTGTTGGAGCAGGGCCAGAGGAGGCCACAGAGATGCTGGGAGGCTGGAGCCCCTCTGCTGGGAGGGGGGGCTGAGAGAGTTGGGGGGGTTCAGCTTGGAGAAATAATGGCTCTGGGGAGACCCGAGAGCCCCTTCCAGTCCCTAAAGGGGCTCCAGGAAAGCTGGGGAGGGACTCTGGATCAGGAAGGGGAGCCCTAGGAGGAGGGGGAAGGGTTTGACACTGAAAGAGGGGAGATGGAGATGAGGTCTGGGGAAGAACTTCTTTGGTATGAGGGTGGTGAGAGCCTGGCCCAGGTTGCCCAGAGAAGCTGTGGATCCCTACCAGAAATCAGTGCACACGCCTGAGGGACAGGGGTTTGGGTAGAACAGATGACAGGCAGAACCTCTCCAGCTCAAGGCTCTGCTTCTGAGACAGAGCCCTGAATGTCACAGGAGAGATGTGAGAAGGAGCAGCTGAACAGCATTTCAGCATCATACTGACGAGGAACTCAACAAGAGGCTGTCATTCAAAGCCAACCTCACTCTTCATGTGCCACTCTGCAGCTTGCACATGAGAGCCCTTGTTCCGAGGAATAACCAAGCACGTCAGAACACACGTGTCTATTAGCAGTGCCTTTGCCTGGGGGGTGTCACGAAGCCCCTCCAGACTTCCAGCTGTACCTAATCCACACGGACAGACCCAGGCTCTCGTGGGACAGCCGTGTGCCAGGATCCACAACCGGGAGCCAGAAATCTGCTCTTCCAGAGAGCTACTGGGCAACATTAGGCAAAAACTTCTTCACTCAGTGCCTCCCCCTTCCCATCTCAAGAGGGTTCATTCACTCCTGGCCACACAGTGCTCTGGAAATCCATACAACGAGTTCCAGCTGTCAAGACCCTTTGCTTTCCCAGCACAGGAATGGAAACAAAGGAAAATGAAAATCCCAAACTATCAGGCAGAGCAGGATTTGGCACCCAAACCTGACCCACCAGCAGTGCGTGCTGACAAGACCCTCTCGGCTGTTGATATGTCTGCCACGGGAACACACAGACAACAGTGCCAGACACCAGCTCCTTTCCATCCCTCAGCCACAGCTGCCACCTCCCACAGCCACGTCGATATTCCCACCCTGTATTTCACTAGCAATTCCACTGCACAGAATAAATACACAAATATGAGAACGTCCTCAGGTTTTTCAGACTGCCCAGCTGCAATAATTCCCACCTCTCAACCCTATCAATAAATGTGACAAAAGAGATCTCTGATGACACTTAGGGTTTGTTGGGGTTTTTTTAACATCTCTCTAAAAATCCCTCTTGATTTAACATTAAAACCAGCAGGAATTAGACCTGTAATTATTATTATTGTGCACAACTTCCATCAGCATACAGATCTCAATGTACTGCTACTGGTAACATAAATACCAAGAGAAAACTGATTACCTGTAACAAGGTAATTACCTGTAACTGATTACCTGTGACACAAGAGCCGACCGAGTAATTCCCCTCTGACACTGTGAATTAAGGTGGTGTTATCCACGCAAGCATCGTGCAAACTTAACATCAATATCCTGACAAGAAAGAGACTGCGCTGGAGGATCTAACACAATAAAAAATTACCAACCTCTGCTTGTTTGCACCACACGCTGATGTTCTTACGCTGAGCTTTCGTGAAATGGTCCCAAGCCTTTTGTTTGGAGGCAGAATGGTACACGGCCACTATCTGCTCGACTGTAGTGTCAAATCAGGAGTCAAATCAGGCCAGAATATCATCCAGAGAGGGCGAACAAGAGGAGTAAAGGAGTAAAAAAGTGGAATCAGGCAGGTGGTTTGGCTAACTTTTTCTTATAACACTGTACTGTGCTGCAGCTACGCTCAGGAAGGGGACACGGGGCCTGGAAAGAAAAGCAGGGACTTGGCCAGGCCAGTGTCAAAAGCTCACAGGGTCACTGTCACCGGGGACACGGCACCTGCACTCTGCGGGAGAAACGGCAGGCACGGGCTGCACCCAAAAATACCCAAATCTGCTGTGCAACATGGCCTGTGAGTGTCACGAGTACAGCCAGGCAGCTCGCTCTCAAGAACAGGCTGATTAGGTACAACTGGGAGAGCTGGCACACGGGATGGCACCCAAAGGACAGTGCCACAGCCCCAGCACAGCCACATCCCGCCTGGGCTGACCCCAGGCAAAGCACTCTGCCATCAGCCAACAGCTTTTTTGGTTCCTGGGATTTATTCCTTTTAGTTCTCTAGAAAATTTGAGGGTTTGGGAAAAAATAGAGGTTTTTAGAAATACAAAGTGCCTCTCCTGCATGAGGGCTCACCCAACAGCAGGACACACATCTACCTGCTTTATTTATTTATTTTACATTTGCCACGTTGTTTAGTGGGCATAATTCTTACAAAATAAACTCAGTGCTCTGCTACTTCAATTAACCTAAGGGTGGCTGAGATACACAGAGCAGAGCTGTGTGCTGCTGCCTGTGACTGCTTACTCTGCAGCACTTACTGTACTTCCCTCTGGACTGACTGCCCATAGTTCCATAGTTGTGGGTTATTTTTTTTACCATGAACATAATTTAAAAAAAAAAAATTAAGTAACAAACAAGTAACAGCCAAAATTATTGAATAAAAAACCAGAAGTTAAGAATGTTGACAACCCAGCCAAGGGGCTCAAGAGACAGTACAACTGTGGAGAAGTAAAAAAAAAAAATAGTTCAGACTTACTAAAGAAAGGACGTGTAAGAGGCGATGAATGGTTTGGGGAACTGTTACAAATCACATCTTGGAACTAATATAGCCCATGCCTCTTTTCCTTCATTTCATGGTTTAATAAAGAACTGGGATTTGAAAGGCCCAGGTTCCAAATGCTGGTTTGCCACAGGTTTTCAGGACTGAGAAGAGGGCACTGGGAACACTCTGCTGCGTCCTACCTTTGGCGAATAAATCCTGTACTCTCCGCTGAGGCACCAGATTCCCAGGGACTTACCTTGTCTGTGCACAGAAGTGGAGGTGAAAAGATGACAGAACTACTAATAAGACTATAATTAAAAGAGGAAAAAAACCTTAAGAATGTATTCTCTCCTCCCCCCAGATGTGACTCTTACTCTAATAAAAAGTACCACACAAGACTTTTGCATGCTTATAAATTAACCGTAGCTGCACAGAAGCGATTGCTACTTCTCTTCCTGGAGCCCTTTCAGTGTGGTCCCTCCAGACTCTAGGAATTAAGTGTCTTCCCTACAAGAGGAGACAACCGACACTCAGCACAGAAACACTACTCACACTGAACCAGAATCCCTGAGAGAGCCAGTTTGAACTTCTCTTTAGCTTCTTCCATCTCCTTCTCGTGAGCCGCCTTCTCGTTCACCAGCCGGCGAATGTGGCTGTTGGCCGACTGGATCATGGAGTAGAAGTTGTTGGCCGTCCTCCTGTTCACTTCTCCCCGCTCAATCCAGGTCAGCAAGGTCTGGATGGCTTCCAAGAACTTTGTGTCATCTGCAGCAGGAAAGGACACCTTTACACCCCAGAAATGCAGGGTCACCCACGCAGCTTCCAGGCCCTTCCCCTGGCACCACTGAACTGCTCTCACTTCGGGCAGCTCACCACAGCTCTTGAAAGCACAGTATCATCTGAGTACAAGGCTACAGAAAGGCAGGCACGTCTAACATCGAGCTGATGGAGCAAATGAGCTGTTGAGGTGCAACAAGGGGAGGACCAACTGTTGGAAACCTACTGGAAAACTTCATGAAGTGCTCTTTCATAAAGAAAATACCCTCCAGCTCCAATACAATCAGGCCACACATCGGTCTTAAGCTTCAAAGGAGGTCTTAGGACTTAGTGTCTTTTCACATGAACACAAATGGTTTGGAAGAAGCTGTTGTACTCAAGTTCAGGTTTGTTTTTACAAGAAGAAAACCAATTCTGAAGCGAGATGGCCAGGAGCTGCTGTGTGCAGGGTGAGGGCTCAGCCTGAACGGGCTCTGGGAGGTTTAGATGGCACCATCATTTCAGCTCGAGGTGACACGAGTCCCCATCCCAGGCCCTGGGCAGAAGGGTGGCCTTGGCCCACAGAACCTCTTACCTTTCAGCTTCTCGGCGACAACGCTGCACTCGTGGTCGGAGTAGTGGACGACGGGAGGCGGGGAGGGCGGGCGGAAGCGCTCCTCCTCCAGCCGCCTGCGGTGCCGCTCCTCCCTGGCCAGCATCCGCTGCTTGCACTCCCACTCGTACAGATCGTCCCGAGCCTGAGCAAAATCCACGTGCAGGCGCCCCGTATCCTTCTTGTCCGTGCTGGAGCCCAGCCTGATGCGATAGCCTGGCGGTGGTGACAGCAGTGTTCAGAGGGGACAGGTGACACACCTCAAGTTCCAACCCCCATCAGCGCTCATCCCTCATCCTACAGAGCCAGAAAGGCCCCGGAGAGAAAAGTTCAGTGCGCAGAAAGCGATGCTGGAAAAGGAAACATCATTAGGGGGGGTTGCTGCTGTCTGCCTGTGCTTTGCACATCCCAGGTAAGATCTTACATGGGCTGTTCCTCCTCTGAACAGGTCCTGGGTCTCGAGTACCAACCATTTAATTGCACGTAACCTCCCAGTTGGTGGGACTAAGCCCAGCTCCCATGGGGAAGGCAGAACTGCCTTGGGTTCTTCCATACTTTCACAAACTCCGGCAGTTGGGGATGGGCAGAGGGGAGTGAAAGGTGAGACACAACAAAGAGGACAACAGATGGATGGTGGTAACCTTTGGAACAGCCCCCATCACCCAGTGAGAGCAGGGATAAGGTCAGCAAAGGTGCTCATCCACTGTGTGGGAACTCTTCTCCCCATCACCATCGTCTGCAGGACTCCTGTTCTGGAGTCCTACAGCACAAACATGCTAATGGATCTTCTCTGTGGTTGAGAAAAGCACAGGTGGGATGCAGGAAAGAAAATCTGAACTACAGAGAGACTTTGTACAAAGAACAAACCCAGAAACAACACTCATGTGCGGAGGACACTGCACATGACCACGGGTTTGGGCAGGAGGAGTTTTAAGAGGAGAATGCCCGCAGCTGAAGAGGTTGTTGGCTGCATAGAAGGGGTAACCACAAAGAGACACAGCTCTTACCAAGGGGACATTGCAAGTCTAACTCAATTCACCAGTCTCTGGAGCGAGACACCATGCCTACAGTCAGTCAGAGCAGACTACAGAAAGTTTTCCATTATTTTTAAACAGCAAAGAACATGTCCCTTGCTTATCTTGGCCATCTCATCTCTCTGGAGATGGCATGGCCTCTGGAGGCAGTACCCTGCTCTGTTACTACACTGACAGAACGGATTTGGAAGGGATTTTAGCATGGAAATAGAGAGTATTACTGTGTTTTCTAGAA
>JAOQGH010000062.1:595482-608795 GCA_025769975.1 Gallinago jamesoni | reverse complement strand
TCTGTTACTACACTGACAGAACGGATTTGGAAGGGATTTTAGCATGGAAATAGAGAGTATTACTGTGTTTTCTAGAACGGTAAAGAATCAGATGGAGTGCCAAGGTTGCTCGGGGCGGATGTAACCAGCAGAGCAAACATGAGCTCAGCTGGAAACACACAATCTGTCTGCAAACACCAACCATGAGGTCTCTGTCCTCCACCAAACAAACCTCTTAAAGCCCTATAGGCGCAGAGCAGGGGCTCCCGAGGCAAGGGGAGTCCAGGTGCTTCAGTTCTGATGATTAACAGGGGAAAAAATATTGATGAAAGTGAAGCATGCCATCCAATTAACTGAGAGCAACTGCCAGTTTTTATAGGACCTTTAAGCATTACCTACAGAATCAGCTGGACATTTATCCAGGTAAGACGGGGACGGACTCTTATCGTACTTCATCCCAGTATTTTGCAGCAGTTTGCAGTACCCAAGGTCACAAAGCACTACTGGCTTTCCTCTCAGGAGCTGCTTTCATGTATTTAAGCAGAAATGCAATAGCAGCAGAAAAAAGGGGAAGTGACACAACATCAGACAAGTCTCCCAATTGCAAAGCCTATCACTGCAACCACAAACAAGTCATTACATCTCTGTCCCAAAGCTGAAGCTGCCGCCCAAGACAGGAACACGCCTACCAGAAAGATAAAGGGCCTTGTCCACCATGAACTCCTCAGCAAAGCGGATGTGACAGAAGTTCTTCTTGCTCTTCCGAATAGCGATGACCTCCCCGCACTGCTCAAACACCTCCATGATGATCTGCTCGGTTCCGTTCTCCGGCAGCCCCCCCACAAACACCGTCTTACACCCAGGGGGCCTCTCCCTTGTGGCTGGAGGGGGCAGATCTGGAGAGAGCAGGAGAGAGACAGCAGACCGGGTTAGTTTTTGCTTTGTCAGCACACGTTCCTCTCATCTGCCCACCTCCCCTGAGAGACGACCATGCCTTCCTGGCTCCTTCCAACATACACTCAGTATTTGATGTCACGGAGCAGTGATCTCTAGCACTGCCGAGCTGAGATAGGAGAATAAGCACATTTGCCAGGCTGTTTGCACGCAGAGGATCTCAGGAGCCTGGAGCCCTCCCAACGTTCTCCCAGAACAAGCAAAGGCTCGCTGAGCTTCTGCTGCAGAACACGAGCAGCACCAGCACCTCCAAACTTGAGCACGGGAGGTGCTACACAAGCACAGCTTAAAGGGCTGTCCTAATATCAAGTATATACAGTAAAAATATGCAGAGGATCCTAAAGAGCAAAAAGCTACCCAGCAGTCTGTAAGGGGTACAAAAGCATGAACATTAAGGGAAGGTCATGAACCAAATTTTGACTAAAAAGATATTACAGAAGGAAGAGACGAAGGAAATGGTTATAGCCTAGGGTATAGAAGGAATTAACACCTGTATGGCTAAAACTAAACACAGGACAGAAAATCAGGTGGATAGTTCAGTGTGGTTTGCCAGAAGCTGGCTGCTGAGTACACTCACTCACCCTCCTTGAACAGCACACAAAAGAGATCACGTGAGACTGCTGTGACTTGGAGAAGGGTTCCTCCAGCACCGAACCCACTGCCGTGCCCAGGTGCCCAGCTGGCAAGTGAGAACCTTCCAACCCAGTATGCAAAGGCTGAGAAGGACTATGCACTTCTTGCCTGGTGTTTCTTAACATCCAGAAAATCCTAAATGAATTTCCTAAATGCTGAGATCTATCGCCCCTGGTTAAGTTCACAGAATTACACTACTTACATATTTATTCAACAAAACAGTTGTATTACATTCTTTTAATTCTCTGGTGTATTTCCAGCAAAGTTCTTCCAAATGCAATTATTAGGATTATTTTTTGTTTGTTTGGAAATGGCTCCTTTTGGTTCCCACATCAAGCCTGATCCCTGACGTGCTACAGCCTTATGAAACCACATTTTTAACCTCCTTTTCTGTACAACCCAGTTCTTCTGCGCCAACAGCTCCCTTTAACACCCTACTCTTACTTCACAAGAAAAGGTGCAAGACAGTGCCCAGCCAGGAGCTCACCCAGTCCAGAACCAGCTTGTACAGGGGCCTCCAGAAAGGACTCAGAAGCTCCACGAGACGCTGAGGTTCCCCTCTCAGGGTGACACTGACCACAACTGCCAGGTTTTCCCTGAAATCCAAGTTTAATCCCATTTCCAGTAAACCTTCATAACCTTATCAAACATTCCCTGTCTGCTTTCCAACCGCCTCTGCTCTCCTTCCATCACCTCCCACAAACCCCAGGGCACAGACCACACTGGCTGATCCAGCTCCTTCCCTCCAAGAGCTTGTCATCTCAGAAGCTTTAGATAATACAGGCAAGAACCACACCAAGAAGATTAGAGTTCAAATATCCAGGGACTGGAATGCTTTTTCCCCCAGTCCTTACCAAATTAACAACGGAAAAGCTATTTACTGAAATGGCAAACACTCAGTGACAAGGAGAGGCTTTTCCTATTGCTCCATCACCTGCTGGCCAGCACCTAGCCCATGGTGGCCCCCCCAGAGCTGCTACGGCCAGGCAACATAATGGCTCCTCTCTCACATACAAGTTTTTTATACATAGATATACACAGAGGTATTCCTGTATAGCCAGAAACAGGAGAAAAGATGACTAGAGAGTTACGTGGGTTGGGTGGGAAGAGAGTGCAGCTCTTGCAGTGGATGATCTCCTTCGCGGCAGGCATGTCCGGAGGGATGGGGGGTGGGACGATCCCCAGGCCTGGCATCATGGGGTTGATGGGAGGGATCCCAGTCATCATCCCAAGAGCTGGATCAAAATCTAAACAGGAGAGAGAATCAGGGAGTCAGGGGGTGATTTGGACTCACACAGTAACTGTTCAGACAGCAAAGGGAGTACTCTCCCCACACACGGCAGTGAAAATTACCGGGATAAACAGCAACAGAGAGGGAATATCGTAATGGAACACACCAGAGAACAACTTTTTAGAAACTGTTTCATTGCCGATTGCCTCAGCCAAATAGGTTTCCTCTGTTCAAAGAAACTACTTCCTTTTCCACTCTGTAGACACCACCTCCATCTAGCGTCCAAACCTTCCCTGCTCTCTCACAGCCAGATCATAAAGAAATGATTTTGCTCCTTCCAAACCCCTCTGAGTTGTGTCGGGTGCAGATCTCCTGATCTCAAAAGGATCAAAACCAACACCACTCAGAAGCCTTCCCCTACCCTTACAGCAGGGAATGGGAGACTGGATTCAAACTCGTGTTTGTATTTAGGACAGATTTGTACCGACTTTTACTTGTCTGAAGCATGTGAGCAGGAGAATGCCATGAAAACACCACCCCTACAGCAAGGGCAAACGTGAAACAAGGCCTCGAGGACAGAGGAGTACAGACTGCAGGCAAAACTTGTGGCAAGTTAAGTGATGCTCTCAGTTAAATATAATACCAGCTGCACAGCAAACTGCCTGCTCTGTGCCAAAAGAGCAGAAATAGGATCGCAGAGTGCTGCCAACACAGACACTCCCTCCCTGGGTGAGCCCACAATTATTCAGGCAGGAGGCAGCATCCTCCTCGAGCACTTAATGCAGTAGAACACTGAAACAGTCATTTCATTGCAGGTTTTCGATGTGCAGGCATCCTGCACTGCTGAGAAACCAGGTACAGAACAGCTCTGCTCCTCAGGAGCTCTGTAACAACTCCTGGACAGGAGGACTCACCCATACACATGTGCTTGGGACCACAAGGTGTTCATTTCTGGAGAAGAAACCTCTACTCATTCCTGACATACCCATTTCACTGCCCTACTGCTCTCCTCTTCATCTCCCTCCCACTCTTTCTTTTAAGCAGCTCCAGTTCAGCTTAGAATAATGATTTACTCGGTGTCACTGGTTTCCTGAGCTCTGTGTGGGACCCTCCTAAT
The DNA here is from genome assembly GCA_025769975.1 of Gallinago jamesoni. Lineage (NCBI taxonomy): Eukaryota > Metazoa > Chordata > Aves > Charadriiformes > Scolopacidae > Gallinago > Gallinago jamesoni. Next base: position 604,881 of record JAOQGH010000062.1, on the reverse strand, counting down.
GCTTGTATCAAGAGCTCCTCTCACTAACTATTGTTTGCATCAAAACCCATCTATTCTCTCTTCCTCTGGAAACAGCTTTAAAGCACTGGCCTCCAAATGAATCACTTGCAGGCATTAATGCATTTCAAACACAGCTTTTTGTAGGCGGTAGGCATTTATCTAACTCAAGTGAAGAGTTTTTTCCCAAAGATGTGTTTGCAGGCGGAGGTGGCAGGGCCTGGCTGAGCAGACGTACCGGGCAGGAGGGGCTGTCCCGTCATCCCCATGGGGGCCATCCCCAGGTTGTTCATGGCAGTGCTCCAGGCGCTCGGGTCGGACATCGGCAGGCCCATCGGAACCGACTCCAGGCTTAGACTTCGGCCACCATCTGCCAGGAGGGGAAAAAAAGAGACCGAGAGCTTAGTGCCTGTCTGAACTGCTCCGCAGGGCACACGCTGCCCACAAGGCTCTGCGGGGTCAGCATCCAAAACCAGGTGAGAACCTAACAGATGGGCAAGAGCCAAATGAAAAACACCCACCCCAGCTGTGTCCCTCTCGAGCAGGCAACATTTTACAGGTCTCTGAAAACACTGCCTTCCAAGAGCAGCTGAATAAATTATGATTCATCCACTAGAACCAACAGCTCTAAGGGACTTTAAAGGAACACAATTAAAGGTAAAGGGGACACTGTGATTCCTCCCAAGAGATTCAGAAACAAAGGACAAACACTCAACGGGTATAAATTGCCGTAACAGCACTGGGTTTAGCAGAGGTGGCCACTCTGTTCCAGCAGAGGTCACTTCCACTGCCAAAGACACTTCTCTTCCACACCAAAAGGGGACACACAGCACAATGTCATTGCTGACAGCAGAGGTACCAGTGACACGGCCTCAGGTCTAGCAGGGTTATCTGCCAATCCAGCAGGAACTATTAACATCACACACACGGGGCTTCATTAAGCATCCAAATCTCCTTCAGAGATTCAGCTGGGTCAGCCAGGCCATTAGCTGCCTACTTCCACGTCCCACCAAGCCACACGCCCGTTCTTTTTCTCTGCAGAGCACAGCAGTGTTTTGCTCTGTACTCCTGTGCCTGCTCTCTTGCCAGCCACCGAGCTGCTCCGGGGCTCACCTGGAGGGACGTTCGTTCTCTTCCTCTTCTTCCCCAAATCGCTTCCATTCTCAGCCGGGCTTTCCGTCACCCGTGGGCCAGCAGCGCTGCCCAGCTGCAGAGACTTGCTGCTGCTGCTGGGATCAAAGGACAGATGGTTTAAACCTAAAAAGAGAAAAATACACTCAGGGACTTTCTTTAAATCTGTTTGCGATGCTTCAGGGTCACAATAAGAAGAGAAATGCCCAGTCCTTCAGGCCCCTGGAGGAACCATACCTGCTTACTGTCCCCAGCTATTCCCAATCTTAATCTTACAGTGATACCACTATAAAATATCACTAACAAACATTAATCCCAATGTCCACACGAATCAAACTGCTTGAGACTGTGAAGCAGGGGCGCGTTTTCCCCTGTGGTACAGTATTTTGTGTTTGGAAACTCACAGGCCAGATTTTTTTTTTTTTCTATTTCTTCCAAACCAGGAACATAATTTTCAACGGTTACTTGAGTTTCACCCGATTTGTCACCAGCTGTGAATCCACCTGGAATTATTTACTAGCAAAAAGCAAGGCACATCTTAGATGATCTTTAAAAACATAAGGTGCTATCGCAAGTTCTATCCAAGGACTCTGGCAAGCAGTTGCCCCGCTTCATAGCCAAGGAAGGGTGCTCTGCAGCACACACCCCAAAGAGGGGAGCTCACAGGCTGGACCAAACTCCTCATCAGTCAATGGATGGAGCCACTGTCAGAGTCCAGAGAAAGTTCTTCAACCTCAGGGCTCAAGTCTCCTTTGTGGGCATCAACTTGTCCATGATTCCCACTCCATCACCTCCTGCCATGCCCAGCCTGAGGATGGCACAGAGATGCTGGCAGTGCCTCCAGACACTCGTTTTAGGAACTACAGCAAAGACAGAGCCTTGAGTGCTGTTGTCCAGAGTCTGTTATTGATAATAGAGCAGGTCTGCCAGTGAGCCAGGTTTACTTAAGAATCAATTGATCCATATAAAGTAAGTAAAACTACGGTAAAGATCTAAACCCAGGATATCTAAGATGGTATGTACCACCAAGATGCCCAAAGCACGCTGTATGTTGCGTTTAGACACAGATGTCCATATTTCAACAGCCACCATCCCCCTGATGAGCCAAGACACCCCACAATCTTGGGAGAACACCAACACAGCACATGCTCTCCAGGAAGGATCCTGGTGACGGAGACACCACGGCCTACACAGACCCAGGAAGACCAGAATTAGGTTTCAAAAATAGTGCAACTTCTATTATATTCACTAACTATAAAGCACACTCTGAAACATCAATAACCAATAGTTTGAATATTGCTCAAAAATATGGATTTTGGGCCCTACTCCCATCTTCTCTCCCGCGAGCCCCCTGAGCACAGTTTCAGGTGTCTATAAGAGTTTTGAAGTCAAATGTTCTTTTCCAGCACTATCCTACAATGGCCAACTAGTTGTTTAAATGGCTACAGGATCCCCCTAGATAATCCTGGTCACCCTGTAATGACAATTAAAAGATTTATAGGAAAATTCAGTTCTGGAAGAAATAAAAATTACAGAGGAAGGTGCCAATGTGGTAGTTAATACAGTGGAAGTGGGGAAAGGAATAAGGTTTTTTTGACCCAAGAGGCATTTGAATGAGACAGCTCTAAAGAAATGGACAGTTTGGGTTATAAAAAAAAAAAAAAAAAAAAAAAGACACATTTGAGAAAATGCAGTTTGGAGCAGAACTAGGGGAGTACCAAAGATGACAATTATGCCGTCTCAATGCAACTGATGGGCCCAGGCATTTGTACCAAACCTTTCTCTAGAAACACACACGTGGCCCGCAGCATCGTGATTTCTATTCTAGAGGATTCCACTTCCATGAACTCGTTAATAAACAAGGTTGCTGTGTACGGCTGTAAATAGACCGGAGAGTGGCTACAGAGAGCCCAAAGGGGCTCTTCCCTCAGCTACTGAAAGGTGAGAACGCAAGAACCAGCCAAAATGTAAGTACTATTCGGCTGGCAACAACAATAGTCACGCCTGACCATGCAAGATGCCTACAGTGCTGCTTCTTAAATACCCCAAAGTCAAAATACCACCGAGGTCATGAGAGCTCAGGGAAACAACTCTCGAATGCAGCAGGTTATAAATAGAGAGAGGTCGTGCACAGCAAAGGAGCAGGGAGAAAAGGAGCAATTGTAAGATTTACCTCTATTATCACCCAGCTGATGGAAAAGGCAACGTTGAACGTGAAGTGTGATTTCCCACGCAGGGGGACAGGGAAGGATGGGGACAAGCAGCAATGGAGCTCTGCCTCAACAAACACCCGCCCCTTGCCTACCCACCAAGGGGCATGCATCACCCTTTGCTGGGCAAACCCCAGCAGAAGCATCACAAAGACAAAGCAGAGACACCCCTGGGAGAACACACTGAGGACTGGCTCCAGCCTCTTCACAAACAGACCACTTCCAAAAAATTTATTATTTATGGGCTCTCCATTAAAGGTAATCAGATATGCTCCCTGACAGATGCAACACATGATCCCCAGACGTGAATGCAGCAACATTTCTTGCTCTGGGACAAATTCACGGTGTCAGATTAATGCTCAAAGGTGACCATGCAGGGCATGTATAAGGCACCAGTACCAGGAATCCAGAGCCAGGCTCATCAAGACATGGCTTAGGTCATCCTCCTTGAGAGACCACACCAATATCAGCAGAGAGGTCAGGGATAAAACCCTCATTTCTCTTCCCACTGGAGGACTTGGTGTTGTTTTCAACCTCAAGCCATGTCACCAGGATCCTGTCTTACCAAGCAATCCTGAAACAGCCACACCAGTACAATGAGAGTATGAACAAAGCCAAAAATTATTATTTTGCTCTCAGATCTCCAGAATAAATGACTGACTTTCCTATAACTGATACCTCACAGGCCAGCAACACATTTTGAGGCAGCAAGAATTCCTTCCTGTGAAGCCCTGCACTAGCATGGAAGGTTTAAAGATCCTGGTAGCTCCTCCAAGAAGAGCTTCCAGGATCCCAAGACCTCCTCCACAGGCTCGGTGAGCAGAGAAAGCCAGGAGTTACTGCTGATGGTCACTGAGTTGCCTTCATCTATAGAAACTGTCATTTACTTCATGACACACGTCCAGACCTTTGCTAGGTTGGTTATGGTGGGCAGAGAAAGTCCCTATGCATGGCTGCCTGTCCCAAGAGCAAGAAACTCCTCATGAGGTCAGGTTTTCCACCCTACAATGGGTAAATGTCCCAGACAACAGCCACCCTCAGAACTGCCCACCTCTCTCCTGCCATTTCAGAGAGCTGCCGTTCAGCTTGAGCTCAGCCACATCCCTCTGGACACCAGGAACACACGCAGGAGAAAGCTGAAGCTGCAGAAAAGCTTCTCTCCTGGGCACAGAGCAGGATAAAAGCTGGCAGATCAGCCAGCAGGACTGCGAGGCACCAGCACTTCTCTTTCACACCCACCTTACGGAAGCATCCTCAGCTATTTTGAGGTCTCTGCTCTGCTCGGGGAGGGAGGGACCACTGGCACAGGAGCAAGCCTCAGGGCTTTACACAGATTTACTGAGGCTCTGGGGAGAACCAGCCAGGAAAGGCAGAGATCAGCACATTTCTGCACTTGCAGTGAAGCGCTATGGAGGAGCTGAGGCGGGAGGAGGAGAAAAAAAATGAGGTTTTTCATATCAGGAGCAGCCATAATGCAGTGCCTACATTTTTTTAAAAAAAAAAACCAACTTGGACTAGAAGATTCTTCACTAGAAAAATGGGTCAGGGAAAAACAGCGAAGACGCTTAAAGCTGAGAGGGAATGACAACCAGCAAGTCTTCTCACCCAGCAGCACCCAGGCTGCTGCAGGTGGGCTTCACCTCTGGGAACAGGCACTGAGCCATGTCTTACAGCAGCCTCCACTGTCCTAAATACCCTGAACGATGCCCGCCCCGCCAGGATCTGGGGCAGGTATCGATCTGGGTCTGTGCTGGTGCTACATATGGCTGTGGCTTTCACAGCACACGTTGAGAAAGGGCTTCGGGAGACAGGAAAGGTCTGGATGTTCCAGGCATAAATCAAGGGAAGGACCTACCCTCATTGGTCCTGTGCCAGACCCTGTGGGACTTCATTTTCCAACCTGCATTTGCCTTAATGACCAGTGAAAAAAAGAAATCAGAAATAGTCAACAATGTGAACTGAAAAGCACCGGTTTAGGGATCGTTCCTCTTACCAAGAGTGGAGCATGCTGACACTGCTTCTGCCCAAAGACGGGTGTGCGCTGCTCACCGGGACGGTACAGGGAACGGGGAGCCCAACAGAGCTTCCACTTCACCAGTTTTGCAACATCTTCCCTGCTGGGTTGCCTCACGTTCGCTCAGACGACACCACAAGCCTAGTGCTGCTTTAGAGACACCAAACCAGCTCAGCTGGGGGAACCCCACACCAGCAGCAACCTCCCACTGCTGCCGCTCAGACGCTCCATGGGTTTCTTGACATCCAGATAATTAATCAAAAGCTGGTACACGAATCTCTCCCCAGTAACTCAAAGGAAAAAGCAACAGGTACTCTGAGACTTTGACATACCTAAAAGCTTTTTCCTGACACACTGGAAAAACCCACGCAGATTACGCCCGCTCATCAAACTTCTCTCTTACCCAGCATCAAGAGGAACTTAAGAAATGGGCTGACGCAGGCTTTGCTATAAATATGGATTTACCTTTTGCCAACATTGGCAAATATATGAAATAAGTATTCTTCAGCATGAACAGGGGCCCCTTTTCTGCACATTTAGAAACGCAATTTAGAAATAAACGGGATTCCAGGATACAATCTGCCATCTGATTTCACACTGCTTGTTTCCAGCTCTAAACAAACATAATTCAGAAGAAACCAAAGTACACGTCACCTGCTAGAATCACTTAGAAAAGACAGAGCAAACAGCAAGGAAGGGAAAGGAGAGAAGACACTGAGGCTTTGAAATTACATTTCGATACCAACAATTTGCTTTCTGAGACACATTCCCAGGGTCACAAACTACTGTTGTGCTCACGCACACTTTTCTGCTGTGCTCCTGGATTAAGTATCATGGTTAGAGCTTCATATTCACCAGTCTGACCCAGGAGCCGGAGACCAGCAGACTTTTGACTAACTTCTGTCAACTCCATACACCCCTTCATGCTGACAACACGCTATCAGAGAAAGGCACTTTGAAGGAAAGCACACACCATACCCACGTACTGCAGGAGAAACATGGCAAGATGCTGATCATATTTCAGTATTTCAGCCAGTTCTGCCGCTTCCAGCTCGTTTGGTTGTTTAAAAGATGGAGCCCGGGGTCGAGCTCCCACACTCAGCGCAGCTCCACACGAGCTCCGGAGCTTCAGCTCTGAGCACAACAGGGAAGTTGGGTCCTAATGACGGTGAAACTCCCAAGCCAGGCGTGGAGAGCACAGGTTGGGACTGGAGCTGGCAAACGGAGGCTGCATGTGTCCCCATCAGTCTCCAGTGACCGACGCCGATAGGCAGATTCCGGGGTATGGGGGGCGGAGGTGGACGAGCAGGTGGAGAAGCGATTAGCAGCAAGTACATCTGAATTCGCAAGGGATTTCATACATCAATGCTTTAAAGCGCTGGCACGCAGTTAAATAAACCCTGTTGGCATGCCTGAGATTAGCTGCCTTTGCACTGAAAGATTATGTTCTGGTGATGGTAAGGAGCACCCCGCTCTCTGTCCTTCATTCTGGGAGCTCCTACTCAAAAGAAATATTAACTTCACACAATCTAATTATTCTAGCGGGGCACTGCTAAAAGAAAAAAAAAAAAAAAAGACACAACTAGTCCCTTTCTTCTTTGACCCTGAATGACACCACATTCAGTAACTGCTATCTGCAGTATTTTCAAGCAAATGACATATTTCCACAAGTCTATATCCACAGCAGCAAAACCAGAGACTTGATCAAGTCCTGTATGAGCTGTGCCGTTTCCTTACCATTATAACCCAAAGGACAGACGTTCTTTCCCAGCGTGTTCATGCACACAAGCGTGTACACTGGCACAGACCCAGACACCCAGCCCTCACTGCCGCCCCAGGGGCAGCCTCCAGCAATCACACAAATACTAAACATTCCACAGAGTAGTTTTAGGATCCTCACATGGCTGTCAAACCACCTTCCCTCTCCCCACAACGTCTAGAAATCATTTTGTGCTAATAGTAGGATTTGCAGGGGGTGAACAACTCATCCTCCGTGCCCTGGGTGCAGAGCAGGGGGCTCCAGGCTCGGGAGGGAACGTTCCTGACCTCTGGTAGCTCATCAGTCACATCCCTCCCATCCCAGCAGTCTCACCCACAGCACGACAGAGAGCAACTCTTGCCACTTCAGAACAAATGCTCAAACACTCACATTTTCAGAAACCTATTTTTGAAAGGCTAGAGGAAGAAACCTGTCAGGCAACGGGACGCAGGACTGACTGCTGGGGGAAAAAAGGGAAGAAGAAGAAAAGAGAGAAGTCCCAAAGAAAACCCCAGTAGAGCCATCAATCAGGGTCATTGGAAAATTCCAGTGCAAAAACCTGGATCGAGGGGTGAGTGCCTCACAGAGAGGCAGCACCAGGACTGGTGGCTGCGGCTTTGTCCTGGCCGAGCGCAGGACAGCTGGACGCAGTGGGAAAGTGTCATCGTGGGATGGACACGTTGGCACTGGAAAAATGTCAACAGAAAAGTTGGGGATTAAGGGAGAAATCTCACACCATCTTTGGAAGGTGCACAGAATACCTCTCTAGCAACACCTTATCTTCAAAATTACTCAGAGATTGAACTTCACCCCTTCCAGTAGCTCAAGTCACCCATACCAAAAACATGACCTTAAACCAAGAAACCTGACCTTTCAGTGAGAGCTTTCAACAGCTTAACGCAGGGGGAATTTTAATGAGATGTTACAAAATCCGTCAAACAAAATGTTAGGAAACAGAAAACCCAGCCAGCCAGCTTCCAGAGCCGGGAGGAGACGAAAGGCTGGAGCAGGAAGGAATGCAAGTTTGCTGGACAAACTCCTACCCCAGGCTGCATTTTACCCATCATCTCACAGCTCTGCTGCAGCGTCCTGCAGGCTGGAAAATGGGGTGTCTAATTATTGTAGCTGCGCAAGTGAAGGACGGGGGAGCCAGAAAGTGTGTGGAGTGATGAGTAATCCAGCCCAGGACCAACACGGCTGTGTGACAAACAGATGGCACTAAAGAACAAGAGCACTTCTCCGTGGCACGATCTGTAAGTACGTTGCTGTCAACAGCTGGACCCCACACACACAACCAAAATATCAACAAAATAATGAAGACACTGAGAAACCAATAAATATAAAGAAGCTCAAGTATAATGCTAAAGGAGCCAAACACATGCGTGCATGCACACGTGTATGAATCATAGTCAAAGGATCTTTATAGAGTGGGGCTGTGGGCGAGTTACAGCCCACCGGCATCTGTGGCTACTGGTATTAGCATGCCTGAAGGTAACAGTGCTCCCGACATGCTGGATCCCTTCTGCCACACAAGCTGAGGGACAGGGCTGGGCACGGCTGAGCCTGCACACTGGTCAGGAGAGAACACAGCCAGTTACACCCAGCGGGGGAGAAGCTGCTGCCACCTCATCCCCACCCTTTGCAAACCAACCGCTCTCAGAGCATCAGAAGCAGCCTGCATAACAGTCAGTTCAATAGTTTCTTTAGATGCAATTCATTTCTCCCTCCCTCTTGTACCACCTTGTGATGCTCTGACTGCCACTGGACCCCAAACCCTGCCCGGGGTCTCCCTCCCCCAGAATAAACCTTTCACAGCAGCTTCCCCAGCACCGAACGGTCCCCCACGGTGCGGAGCACTGCAGACGCCATCACCGCCAGCAGGTCCCCGGGGGCTCTGAGGACTCCGTGATGGTGTTGGTAGATGTTGCTACTCAAAGACGCCCCACTGACAAAGGCCGGTACCGACCAGGATACCAACATCCCCGCCGGGGGACCTGGGACTGAGCCCTGCGGAGGCGTGAGAGGCGGAAGAAGAAACCCCGGGCGGCGGAGGGCCGGAGCCAGCCCCCGTTGCCGCCCCGCCGCCCCACAAACCCGCCGGTAGAGCCGGCCGGCCCGGCCCGGCCCGCTGAGGTGCTCCCGGCCCAAACCGCCACCCCGCCCCCCGCAGCCTTCCCCGGCGGGCGGCCGCAGCAGGCCAGCTCCGAGCCACCCTTCGGCCGTTCTCCCGGGCCCGGCGAGACCCAGCGGCCGCCCCTAGTCCCCCGGCCCCACACTCACTCACTCAC
>JAOQGH010000062.1:562217-594270 GCA_025769975.1 Gallinago jamesoni | reverse complement strand
ACCTCTGGAGATCATCTAGTCCAACCCCCTGCCAGAGCAGGTCCACCCAGAGCAGGTCCCACAGGAATGTGTCCAGGCGGGTTTTGATCGTCTCCAAGAAGGAGACTCCACCGCCTCCCTGGACAACCTGTTCCCACACCAGAGCCCCTGAGAGCTGCACCTGCACCAGAGCCTGGCAGAAGTGTCCCCTCTCCCACCCAGGCCTTGTGCCTCCATAACACTGAGGTGGCTGCCCAAGCCGCCATCCCCGCAGCCGATGGGGATGACGTGGTCACCACAGACCTGGGCTTCTGATGTTCCCCATGGCCTCCCGTCCCAGATCCACAAGTCTTGGCAGGTTCTGTGCCTAGCCAGCAGCAAGCAGCCCACGTGCAAAGTGTTCCCGTTCTCACCACCCACACTGATCCCTGCGGGAAGCATGTTGGAGAGATGGAGGAGGAGGAGAGCTTTGGCGTTCCTGGAGGCTCGGTGAGGATGGGGCGGCTCTGCAGAGCAACAGCCGGTGGAGCTGAGGCTTCGCCACGCGTGGTACAGATGGTTGATGTGCTGTTCCCCAGAGCTGAGTCAGGCTGGATCCACCTTCTCCATCCACCCACGAGGTGCCTGTCCACCCACGGAGCCAGGACGGCTCCGCAGAGCCTCCTCCCGGGCTCGATCCGTGTTGTACAGCCCGGAACAGCATCTGCCGGGTGATATTTGATCTCGGGAGGAGGTTAACACCACAGGGGACCTGTTATTTGGGTTTTTTTTTTAAAAGGCAGTTTTATTTTGGCCTCTTCCTGTAGGATAGGGAGGGCCTCGTGCCCAAGGCAGGTTCTGGACTCACTGGATATGGCGTGAGCCATCATTTCTACCAGTGGGGCAAACAACAGAGGTGAGAAGAGCTGCTATTCCATGGATAGCACCCTCATTTTGAGGTTAGGGTGCCTTCTTAGCTAAGAAACATCTTTCAAGGGAAGTTATCTTGCCATGTGGATTCAACAGGCTTGATTTTATGAGAAGCAATTAAACACTGTCACAGTCTCTGGCAGGGTCAGCAGTCTGGTGGCAGGGCACGCTCCTGTGGGATGAGTCTGTGTACAGGGACCCCCCGCAGCCCCAGCCCCACCACCACACGGGGACACAGCACCCCGCCGCTGCTCCCCAGCCCCCCTTCCTCCTGCTCCCCTGCCACAGGGCTCAGCGTCCAGCCTGTTACTCATTAACTCACTTTTACAGCCCAAACCAAACAGCAACATCACGGCCCGTGCTGCCCCGCACCTCTCCCCGGCGTGCAGCCCCCTCCGTGCTCGCCATGCCAGCCCCGCTGCAGCTACAGCCGCTCCCCGAGGACAGCAGGAGCCCCCTCTGCGCCCCACGACCCACAGCCCGGAGCTGGGGGGACCCTGCCTGGCTGCGGGTTTGGCTGCAGCAGGTTTGGGGATGCAGCTGGAGGATGGCAAGTTGAGTTGGGGAAGGGCAGCCGCCGGCAGTGCTCGTGGTCCAGGATGGATTTGGGACCCACACACACCTCCCAGGCTCCGCTGCCCGGGCCAGGAGCTGAAGGTGACCGAGCCACTGCTGGGCCAGCAGCCCCACATCATCCCCCAGAGAGCTGGGGCTGGAGGCAGAGGGGTGGCCAGGTGGATCCCAGCTCCGGGCAGGGTAAAAGCCATGGGTGATGGGTCTCAGCCTGTGGAGCGCATGCTGAGGGCTTGGTCCCGGGAGACACGAGGTTGAAACTCTCCAGGAAAAACCCAATGCATCCCCCCACCTGCGACTCAGGGTGACCGGGGCTGGTGCAAAACGGGCCGCGGGGCTGCAGGGAGGCTGGAATTTGGCCACGCTGACGCCTGGGAATCAGCATCCAGGTTGGTCCCACCACATCTGTGGTCTCCTCCACGGCCGGTTGGCCCCGAGCTCCCAGTGGCACCACAGGAGATGAGCTGGGAAGTCGGTGGCAGCCGTCCCTGGCCGTGTCAGTCCTGCAGCCGCAGGCAGGACACGGTGGGGACAGACGAGGTGCCTCTGCCCGGGAAGCGGCGGCCGTTCCCCAGGAGAAGGAGGACCCTCCTCTTCAGGCCTGCAGCCAGTTGGGAGAGCTGCTGCCGCACGTCCTTCTGCCAGAGGGAGTAGAGCAGGGGGTTGAGGAGGGAGTTGCTGAGCCCCATCAGCCAGAGGTAGTTCTCGATGACTTTGTAGGGTAAGCAGCTGGGGCAGATGGTCTGGACGACGCTGGCGATGAAGAAGGGCAGCCAGGAGAGCGTGAAGCAGCCGATGAGGAGGGCGACGGTGCGCATGGCCTTCATGTCGCTGGTGGTGCGGGACGGGGGGCAGCCCCCCGCCAGCCCTGCCTGCTCCACCTGCCGGATGTGCCGCACGTGCACCGCGGCGATCTTCAGCATGTCGCAGTAGAGGTAAATGAAGAGGAAGAGGGCAGGGAAGAAGCCGGCACAGAAGACGGAGAGCATGTAGGCAGGGTGGAAGACGCTGAAGAAGGAGCACTTCGGTTGGACAACGTGGGGGGTCTGCTGAAAGGCCGGGGTGAAGACCGGGAGGAAGCCGATGGTGGCAGCAACCAGCCAGAGTCCCACCAAGCGCACCCCGACCCGCAGGCCCGTCACCATCTGGAAGTAGTGGAAGGGCTTCCTGATGGCCAGGTGCCTGTCGCACGCCACCACGATCAGGGAGAGGATCGAGGCGGCGGAAGAGAAGGTCACGAAAGCCATCCTCAGGACGCAGAAGATCTGGGGAGGATAAAAGGGCTGGGAAAACTCATCGATGACCAGCCCCACGACGGTGAAGCCAACCATGGCGTCCGCAACGGCGAGGTTAAGGACGAAATAGAGCCCCTTGGAGCCGCTCGTGTGGATGAGGCGAAGGAGGGCGATGGCCACCAGCACGTTGGCAGTGATGATGAGTGAGGCCAGCACGGCGAGGATGGCTCCCACGGCCGAGCTAGCCATGGCTGTCCCCTTTTGTGTCCCCCTTTGGAGGAGGCACAGCCGGAGGACGGCGTGTCCCCAATGCGTTTTTAGGGCATCCCTCACCTGGGGGCTTCTCGGCACGTCCCGCTCGGCGTTCTCCAGGTGGCACAGAGGGGGAAAAGAAAGCCTTTGGGTGTCGGTGGCCGTCTCCCAGGTTGGGCAAGCGGAGCTCTGCCGGAAAGGACCGACGCAGTCAACGCTGTGAGGTCCCTCCTCCTCCTCCTCCAGCCACGTTTCCAGACAACCCCAGAGAGCAGGAGGGGGGTGAGCAACGAGCACCTGGGCAGGAAGCTGCCACGATGGCAGACGGGGTGGTGGACGGTCCCCCGGCCAAGCACCGAGGACCCGAGCAGAGCCAGGGGACCTGGCTCTGCTCGGGTCCTCGGTGCTTGGCCGGGGGAACGTCCACCAGGAGTGCTGGCAAGAGGGACCAAGCAAAAAGAGGTCCCAACACCCAGATCCTTGCAGGGACCGAGGGGACGACACCGATTCCCGGTTGAGGGTTATAACTGGGGGGAGGAAGCACCCACCAGAGAGGTCCGTCTGCTGAAATGCAGGTGGAGAATCTTCAAGAAGCCCCAAAATAAAGAAAATGCCACGACCCGGAGGGCAAAGGAACTGCCAAAGGGGCCTCCTGAGCAAGCAGAAGTTGGCAGCGCCTGTTCCAGGCACTGGTGTCCTCCTCCCACGTATGGATCCAGGTGAAAATAGCTGGTTTTCTACCCAAAATGAGAGCGTGTGTCCCCCCCTGGTGTGAACTCCTCTGTGTCACCCTTCGGACGTGCGGCTGAGACCAGGCTCCCTGACACGGATCATCTCCAAGGAGAGATTTCATCCCGTCATCGATTAACCTCGCTCCTGGGAGCAGCTTAACGAACTGCGCCGTAATACTTTGAATTAAATCTATATATATTTGCTACTAATACTAAAAAAAAAATAATAATTATATATTCATGGTATTCTAAGCACTTATTATTGTTGCTTTTCTAGTTATAAGTGTATTTACACTACGAATACTAAATTGTAACAGAAATTTACGGAGAGGAAGCCTCCCCATCCTTGTGTACCACAGAATCCTATCTCCCACCGCCGTGTCCCTTACGCTCTGGGGGGGGGGGAGGATAGGTGACAACAGTGACTGCTCCGTCCCATCACACGAAGTGCCACCTCTCCTGCCTCCTCAACTGGAAAAAGGCGAGCTGCCGGGAAACAGGGCAGGTCCCTGCCTTCCTCTGTCAAACAGTAACCGGAGGAGCACCGGGAGGGGGGGACTGTGTTTTCCAGGGTGCCTTGAATAACAGCACCCCCCTGCAGCACTAATCCAACAGGACCTTTCTGGGGGCACACGGGGAAGGTCCCTTCCAGTGTTAAATCCGATAGGATGGACACTTACCCGGCACACATTTACCCTGACACACAGGCTGTCCTGCTTTGAGCGACACAGGATTCATTTCTCTTTCAGCAATTCTACTTGTCAGTAAAGTCTCCTCTAAAGCCTGGGGAAACTGGGCTTTTAGAAGACTCCGGTGTCTGAATCTGGGTGCGGGTTTCAAGGTCTGGGTGTTTTCCAGCTCCCCAGGAGCGGGGACCAGGAGAAGCGAGACCCGTCCCCTGACCCCAGCTGCCCCCGGGGTTATTTCACACCGGGAACGGCACATCCCACAGAAATTCGGAAGTTCCCTCTCCCTCCCTCCCTGGATGGCTGGGACCCGGAGAACTCCTCGCCCCGGTGCCAGCCCCGAGCCCTTCCCTCCCTCCCGGAGCCGCAGCGCTCGCAGGGTCCCACAGGGGCTGTCCCTGCGGGGAGGGCACGGCTTCTGCTGGGGAAGGGGCTGGGGGTGCTCCTGGGGTGCTTTGTATCGGTGTTGGGATCAGTGCTGGCTCTTTAGTGTTATTAATTCTAATTATCTGGCACAGAGCTGAGTTGCAGGGACAACCAGCTGCCCCTCACTGTCACTTCCCCAGAGACCATCACCACTGCACGTGGAGCCACAAGATTCTAGTGACAAAGCGAGGCAGAGGGACATGGGGCAATGGTCATGGTGGCCAGGGCAATCCAAAAGCAGGTAAGGGACATCTCCAGCGGCTGGGGACCAACCTGGCAAGCGGAAGGGATATCTCCAGAGCCAGCCAGGGGAGCTGGGCCACAGGGAGGAAGACGAGGGGAAAGAAGAGCCTCTCACCAGCACCTTGCAGCTGGGAAAGGGCAAAGGGTGAAGTGGCCGTGGGGACACTCGCCCAGCACGGCCGAGGGGCTCCTCGCCTCCCGCAGAAGACGGGCAGGAGAGCAAAGGCTGCAAACACCGACTGTCAGAGGAGCCCTCTGTGAATTAACAGCGGCAGCAACACCCTGTGGAGCCGCACAGAAATGGCTCCAGAACTCAAGCTACAGCCACTGATAGAAACCAGCAGAACACATGAACCACAGTTAAAATACATCCCTCAAATAGACCATAAACTCGTGTTCATCCACCACACAAATCTTTATTTAGAAATCCTCTCCAGGCCAGGTGAGGCACCTGAACCTCGTCCACTGCCACCCCCTGCTCCCCATCTCTGGGAGCTGGTGAGTACAGTCTAACTCTGAAAACAACCCCTGCAGCCCCCTGGGCAGTGGCCTGTAGCAACCCACTGCTGGAGGCTTTTTGGAGTCCCCTCCTCCTGCCCCTGGCTGGCAGGGGTCAGCTCTGCCTCGGCAAAACCACAGCAAGGGGCTCCCTCTGTATAACCCTCGTACACCCCCCAAAGCAGAGAGGCAGCAGGGAGGCACGAGCTGTTTGCTTTTGTGGCCACACGTATATAAAACCAAAAAACCACAGGAGAAGCTGACCAAAATGTCTTGCCTGATGATCTACTTGGCACTAGCAATGTTAGAGACACCCTTTTAAAGCAGCAGGACAGACGAGGTCAGCTTTATCTCACATTAACGTGCTTTAAAAGTGATATAAGCAAGAATAATATAAGCAACAAGGTGAAGAGATGGAGGCTTTGCACGACTGAGCTGAGAGTGCTCCTTGTTTTCACACGCATTTTTGTAACAGTGTATTTTCTCATGCTAACCATTAAACTTTGTTTTGGAAACATTTCAATTGTAACAAATCCTAAAGATTGCTTATATATATATATATATATATATTTGAGGAAAAAAAGAAAGATAGATAAATAGATAGATAGAGTGCTGTAAACATAGCTGCTGTTCTCTCCATGGGCAGCCACACCCTCTTCTCTGGAATAAACCTGCAGTAAATCTGCACAAACACAAAACTCAAGGCATCCAGTCAATAAATAATTTAATGAGGTTACGATTCCGCAAGAAAACATGATAGTGTCCCTTCCCAGCCCCCAGCCTGGTCCCTGGGCACAGCAGGAAAACGCTCCCCAGCCCAACAGCCAACGGCGGCTGTAGCCAAAGGCCACTGGAACGCACCCATCTTCACAGAAGATACTGCTTCAGGCCCAGACACACCCTTCATGCTCGCCTCCGAGGGGAAAATCAAACATGCAGCACCCGCCAGCAGCCTCCCGGCTCCGCCTCGGGCAGATCATGCTCCAGGGACCATGCGTTTGGGGAGGGGGGACGGCCCGGACCCAGGGGTTCGGAAACATGGAGAGATGGGGAGGGTGAGATGGAGTCCGCAGGCTGCAGCGACGGCCCCTGGCTCCGGAGGAACGAAGGCAGAGCTCAGAAGGGAAGGCGCTTCAGCTGCTCGTACGTGATAAAAAACTGAAGGGAAAGGTCAAGGAATTGGGCAGAACAGGTCAGGCAGCCCCGGGCCCTCCTGCCAAGGCACGGAGAGCATCAGCTCAGCTGCGGAGCAGCGGGGGAAGCCCCTCTCCCAGGCAGCACAAACTGATGTGCACGGGGGGGGAGAGAGCATGGGGCAAGAGCTGCTGGGAGAGGGGAGGGACTGACCCAGAAGCCAACTGGTCCAGGCTTGACCAGACCACAGAGAGAGAGAGGAGGCTCTAACCCCAGACTGGGACTTCTTTAAAATAAATTACTGTGTGTAATTTCGGAGGATTTCGGAGGGCAAGGGGGCTGCAGCGTCACAGCAGCTCTGCGGAGCGGGTCAGTCCCTCTCTCGGAGCAGCAGGACGTTCCCTGGGTCCCCCCACGGAACAGGAGCTGATTCAGAAACCACGGCACCTCCAGGAGCTGAGGCCAAAAGGGAAAGTCTCCAGCAAACCACCCCGTGCTGCTGCGCTGGAAGCCCTGGAAGTGGTGTTTTTTGGCACTTGAACCAGCAGCAGCCAGGTCACAGCTTATGTCTGTCCCAGCAGGACAGGGAATCCGCTTTGGGCTGACAAAGACGTGCCTCATCAAGGTGTCTGCTCCACACTTCCCTTCACAGCTTGGGTCTCCCCCACATCCACATCCACATCCACACCCACCACCCCCCAGCAGCACAATGAAGGATACAATGATGTTCCAGGGACCGAGCCGGAGCCAGTTGGGCCAGAAACCTTTATAGAGTGCAAAGAAGCCCTCGCTCTTCCATGTCTGGGAGAAAAGAAGACACAGATCCATGAGGAGACACACCAGGTCCATGCTCTGCTCATCTCCCAAATGCCACCTGAGGTAATGGCCCTTTCCAGCCACCACAGAAGCAGAGAGGCCAGTGGAGAAACAATTAAGATGCGTGAAGCATCACTTAAAGTAATAGAATAATAGAATCATATAAGGTTGGAAGGGACCTCTGGAGATCATCTAGTCCAACCCCCCCGCCAGAGTGGGTCTACCTGGAGCACGTTGCACAGGAACTTGTCCAGGTGGGTTTGGAATGTCTCCAGAGAAGGAGACTCTACCACCTCTCTGGGCAGCCTCTTCCAGTGCTCCACCACTCTCACAGTAAAGAAGTTCCTCCTCGTGTTTAGGTGGAACTTCTTATACTCAAGAAGATATAAACCTAATCTGCATCGCTGACAAGGTTTTGTCCCATAAGGCTGGGAGGATGCTCAAGCTGATGGTGACCTCAGGAAGTGACTCCCGGCCCTTCTCTGGTTTGCCTGGAACTCCCACCGACAAGCACATTCTGTCGCTGTGGAACCATCTGCTCCTGGTGCTGGAACCCGGCCCAAAGCCAGGGATATGCCCACCTCCCCCCGCTCCATACCTTCACCAGGCCATCCAGGGTGCCCTTGTAGAGCTCCGTGCTCCCCACTATTGCCCGCTGGTTCATCATCCGCGTCCGCACCACGTCCACAGGGTTGGAGGCAATGGCCCCAGCCAGCCCGCAGGTGAAACTGGAGCTAAAGACACAGCAAAAGAGGAGAGGGGAACAGCTCTGAGCGCGGCCGGGCTGGTCAGACAGGCCCTGACACAAGCATGAGATCTTTCACTGGATTTTATGAACGGCATTTAGCGATAATCACGAGCTGCACTACCTGCTCCCACCTGGAAAAGAGGCCGAGGCAGGAACACGCCGCCTCAGGACCCCACAGAGCTACGGGGGAGGGAAATCTCAGTTCTTTTCTGATTGACACCCTCTTCAGAGCCCACTGCGGGGTCTCCCCCGGGGCATCCTGCAGCCCAGCAAGGGGTGCTGTCGAGGCGACACAGACCTGGAGGCAGCCTCTCGGAAGCGCACATCCTTCTCACCAGAGCAAACATCTCTTCGGGGCGGGGAAGGAGGGAGGAAGACCAAAGGCAGCGAGACAAAGCATGCAGCTGCCGGTCTCCTCCCTCCACACATGGTCTGGTGCTGGTCACCTTCAGCCCTCAGCAGGGAAACCCAACAGAAGCACCGCAGCGCCCCCGGCTGAAGTGTCTGCCAGAAGAACAGGAAAATGGAGGTGAAAAAAAGACTTTGGGAGGTCCCTAACCCTCCCCCTGCTCAGACGGGCTGACTTCAAAACCGGGTCAGACCGCTCAAGTCCTGGCAGCCTCACAAGTCTCTGTTTGTCTCATAAAGCTCCGGTGGCAATGGCTTGAGCTGACAGCGGCCACAGATGAGGACCTTTGAGCAGATTGCCACAGGGAGTCACACACCTGGAACTCCTGCCGTGTTCATACCGGGGCACAGACACAGAGCAACAGCGCTTCTGGACATCAGCCAGCCCAAATCAAGCTGACATTTCCCATCACCAAGGGATTTCTGCCAGGCTCCTTCTCCAGAGAGGACACTTTCTGGTCTTTCAGGGGGCAGTTTCTCTCTGAGGATACTTTCTGGTCATTCCGAGCTGCTCCAGCCATCGCAGCAGATCCCTCACAAGCTCTGAGCCCATTCTCTGCAGCTCCAGGGCACCTGCTCCATAAAGAGGTCTCGCCCCAAATCCCACCTCGCTCCTCTGCCTCGCACACCCCCGCCTCGCCCAGAGGGCACAGCAGCTGCAGCCAACACTCACACGAAGTGGGCGAAGATGGTGTCCCCCATCAGGCCTGACACAATTAAGTGCTTCTTGGTGATGTCGTAAACTGGCAGTTCCACCCCGACCACGATGGCCGCTCTCTGAGCTGTGGGGACAACACCCTGCAGAACACAAACACAAGCGTGATCATCTCCCGCAGCTGCTTTTTCTCGGGGGCCTTTTGGTGACCATCTGCCCCGTCCCCTCCCAGCCCCATCCCGCAGCTCCCCCTCTCCCAGCTTCACCCCGGAGCCCAGGAGGATTCATCAACCACACGCTGCCTGTTTCCTCCCAGCCGGGAGCACGCAGGAATCGGGCTATCACCCACCCCCCTCCCCACACCGAGCAGTACCCACCCGTTTCAACACCAGGAAAGATCCTGCACCACAAGAGGAGCCGCTGTTTAAGGAGCCAGGTGGGGCTCCAGGTCCCCCTCACTCCGTAACAGCACTGAGCCTGCTTTATTAAGGTTTTTAATTTAGACTATTTTCATATATTAAGAATCGCTGCAGCAGGACACAGATCTGGGGACTGGCAGGACAATTACTGGAACAACTACGAGCTCAGGTAAGAGGAACCAGTTACTTCTGTCTGAGAAACACCCCAGCAAACCCCTCATCAGATGGTTATGAGCTCACACAACGGGGGGAACACGGCAGCAACACAGAGCTGTGCCCTTTCACTGAACTGTAACACCACCCGAGTAATTCGGGGAGACCCCCAGGGTCACGAGAGACCTCCCTGGGACTGGGGTTACCCTCCAGTGGAGCCCAGTTATGAGCCACCACCAGGAGCAGCTTTCCTGCCACACAAAATCCAAGCAACTGGGAGAAGTAAAAGTACTTTTTGGGTTCATGGTTCCCGCTGTGCTAACACAGCACCTGGCAGCCACTCTCGGAAGCCAGGACCCGGCCCAGCAGTGACCAGACCCGACCTCCACTGCAGAGAGGCTGCTGTTTGCCCAGTAACCGAGGCAGAGCTTTGCTGCTCCCCGTGGTTCGTGGTTCAATAGAACACCTGGGTGCTGCAAACCAGAAGCTGTTAGTTCTGCTACAGGTTGGGGGTTCCAGCAGCCGGTCCTTACCCTCCAGAGGCCTCGGGTACCCTCCTGCTGGTAGATGTCAATGAAGCTGCCGATCATGCCGCCCTGGAACAAACTGCCCTGGGCCTGCATTCGGATCTGGAAGGAAGGTGAGAGTCCATTAGCACCCACCCAGGAAGGGGAGAGACCAGCTCAGGGAGCTCCTGGTACAAACAGAGCAGTTTGGGGCAGACACCACCATCCACCCACCCTCCCCCTGCAAACCACCCAACAAACCATGACAGCAGGCAAGGAGCAGGGTGGAAGCGCTGTACAAAGCTCAGAGGAGACAGGGAAGTGTCAGGCAAGATCTTCCCACTCCACAAGCAGCCCAAGAAGGTTGATCGGCACAGGGAGAGGCGCTGGAAAGCTCTCCAGGCTCTCTTTGCTCCGAGCAGAGCTACCTTGACCCCAGTAACCCCCCAGCAGGGAGTGGAGGGGACCAAGCAGCCCCTGCTCAACTCTGCAGGTTAGTCCATCCTAACAGGCAGGACTTTGCAAAGCACAGCACAGTGACCAACGGGAAGGAGATGAGAAGGTCCCACAAAGAGCTGGCTACCACCCCATCACCCGGCTCAGACACCAGAGCCTTCACCCCTGGCCATAACAGATTTCAGGGCTGTATTTTTTCAAAAATGTGTGTGTTTGTTGCTCTGGGCTCCTGTCCCCATTCACAATACCCCCCAAGGAGCAGAACTGATGCCCAAGCGACTGAGGGAGCAGCTCTGCAGAGAGACACATCTCCACTGGAAAGCAGCAGCTCCTATGGGTCAAACCCCAGCCAGGAGCCGCCTCTGGCCAGGCAGGGTTCTCACCTTCAGCACATCCGTGGGGTTGGCAATTGCCGAGGAGATCACCCCCGAAACCACTCCGCAGATGACATTGATGAGTAGCGTTTCATCTGCAATCAAGAACAGACCGTGAGGTGGCCGAAGACCCAAGGAGAAGGCACGCAGATCATACCGAGCAAGCGAGAAGCTCCAGGAGGAGTAGAGAGAAGCTCTAATTGCAAATCACACGGTGAAGGTGGGCGAGCAGAGGCCAGGCAGTGCCCCCCAGCTCTGCCAGGTCTGTCCCCTCTGCCAGGGACAGGGAGCAGCAGCCGAGACACTCGGCAACGTGCTCTCAGAGGAAAGCGGCTCTTACTGATGAGTCTGATCAGACAAGGGAAGGACTGCGGTACGTGACAATTTTGAGCAATTATCTGAGATTTCAGTGTCCAGTGATGAATTTCTCATGATGGGGACAAGCCCAGAGGGAGGGAGGCAGCGGGGGACAACCCAGCACCACTCACGGCAGCCTGACCCCAGTTTGGCCTGATCTGGAGCCCCAGTTAGCCGCGCTCAGAGCACGCAGCCACCCTGAGAAACAGAGAGGAGGCAACCCAGGCAGAGGAAGTTAGATGCAATTAGTGCCAGGGGGGTGGAATAATCCCAGACTTCCAGGCCCCATATTAGGGTGATGGTTATGTTGGGAAAAGGCACAGCCCTCGGGCTGGTACTGACCACGGCGCTTCCCAGAGGAGACCAGGCTGCCCCGGGCCTGTAGGGAGACAAACATTCAGACAATGGTACTCACAACTGGAAACGCCGCAGCAGCGAGCGAGGGGAGCCCCAGGGCACCGCACGGAACCAGTACAGGGGTGTGTGTTACTGGGGAACGGAGCAGCCCCGGGATGTAGCTCAAGTGCTCTATGTTTCCCAGTCTTCCCGCTGGCTGCTGACTGGCCCCATTCGCCCTGCTCCCTTCCCGGGTGGGAGCGGGGGTATGACATTCCCTCATGTCACACTAGAGGTTAAAACCAATTAAAATCTCAGTGCTCCTTCAGGGAGCACATACCTGGCTCCTGCTGCTCCGCTCTCTCCTTACCCAAGGGGGACAGCTCAAGAGCACTCGCCGTGTCCCACCTCTGTGGCAGAGCCAAAGCCAAACAGCTGGAGAGCACCCTTTCTATCCAGATGTGCTGGCATGAGGACCCAAAGGCTCCAGCAGGGAGACAGGAGAGACTGGCTACGGAAGCTTTCGACCCACGCATCACATCTGACCTGCGTGACCTTCTCCATGAGACTCATCAGGAGAGATGAGCCTGGCCCAAAGATACCTTTTTTTTTGGCTGTGACCCAAAATAGGGTTAAAGGCTAGGAAAAGGAGAGCATTTGGCCAGGGACTGCTGGCAGTGCCAAGCACAGGAGACTCCCAGCTGCAGCAAACCCTGTCCTTGCTATTACTGCACCAACAAAACCACAGCGAGAGAAACAAGAACTCAATTTCTGTGGGAATCTATGGCGGGGATGGATAGAGAAAGGAACGAGCAAAAGCAGGGAGCACAGGGAGCACAGATTTCACGCTGCGAGACGAGACACTGACCTTCCATGCGATCCACAAACAGCCGCTTCAGACTCTGGTAAATGCCAATCTTTATGGTGCCGTACGACGCCTGTCTCAGCAGCGCAGGGGCGATCCTGAGCCAGGGAAGAAATGAAAGCACTGAACCCCACCAGCGTGGTAGCCCCCACAAATCATCACCAGCGGCTGAATCAACTGCCAGGGGCTGAGCTGGTGAGGGGTCTGGAGCACAGGCCTCCTGAGGAGCAGCTGAGGAAGCTGAGGGGTGTTCAGTCTGAAGAAAAGGAGGCTGAGGGTTGTTCTTCTCCCAAGGAACAGGCCGTGGGACAAGAGGAAACGGCCTCAAGTTGCCCCAGGGAAGATTTAGGATGGAGACTGGGGAAAAGGTCTTCCCCAAAAGGGTTGTGAAGCCTTAGACGAGGCTGCCCAGGGCAGTGGTGGAGTCACCATCCCTGGAGGGATATCAAAGCCAGGCAGACGTGGTGCTGATGGGTCAGTGGTGGTTCAGGCAGTGCTGGGTTGATGGCTGGACTCCATGATCTTAATTAAAGGTCTTTTCCAACCAAAATGATTCTATGGTTCTAAAGCTTGGGCCCTGCCACAGCTCAGACACCCCCAGGAAGCCCAGTTCTGTGAGACAACACCACTGAGTGCCTGAGGATCGCCTCAGATTGCCCCCCACACTCCCTGCCCCGGCCTCCCACAGGGCTCAGGGATGGCTGGGGGCCTGGGGACAGCTCAGAGGAAGCCAGAGCATGTGGTGGGAAGCCCCAGGATGGCAGGAGTGGACCCATGAAGGCACAGGGAGCGAGGGAATCCCAGGAAGGCAGAAGGGGATCTGGGGAGGACAGAGTGGGAGAACCCAGGACAGGCAATGGGGAGACCTGGGATGGCAGAAGGGGAACCAAGGAGGGCAGTGGGAGGGCCTGGAGAATGCAGGGGAGAGACCAAGGAGGATGGAAACACCTGGAGAAGACAAAGAGAACCAAGGAAGGTGTGGGAGGAACCAAGACAGGTGGTGGGAAGATCCAGGAGGACAGAGGTGGGCCCGGGGCGGGATCTCCATCGCTTACCCCGAGTAGAGAGCACGGCCGCCCTCCTCCCGGCAGATTCGAAAGAGGGCATGGAACATGCCGCGGTACCGCACCTCCCGGAACCGGGCATCGGCGCTCTGTCCCTGCACCTGCAGCCGCGTCTTGGTGAGATCCACGGGGAAGGTGCCTGAGGGGTTGGAAAAGAAGAAGAGCCGCCATTACAGGCCCCACCCTCCATCCCCGGTTCTCTCCCCCTTTCCTTTCTCCTTCCCCCCGCCTTCCTTTCCCCTCACGCCTCTCACCGAACTCGGCCACGATGGAGGCGAGGCCGCCGTAGACGAAGGGTTTCCAGTTGAGCGCGGACATGGCATGGCGGAGCGGGGCGGCGGCGGGGGCCGACCCGGAAGCGGAAGATGGTCTTGGGGGCGGAAGTGACGTTGTTCCCCATCCGCCATCATGGCGGCCCCCTGAACGGCTGGGACCGGGCCCCACCGGCTGAAAGCCTTGGGGGCCCGGTCCCAACCGCTCAGGGGATTAAAAAAAAAAAAAAAACCAAAAAAAAACTCCCCTTTTTCTCACTCTCAAAAAAACATAAGTCCTACTAGAAAGTTGTTATTTGTGGTAAAAAACAGGCTAAAACCCACCCACACCCCCTCAGGAGACAAGACACTCCAGACCATCCTCTGCTTGGCTTTTATTGAGGTAATTAAAACAAAACAAGGCCCGATGTATCTCTGAGGATCCACCACAGAAGCGCCTAGGGTCGAGGGGGGATGCCCACCAGCCTCATAGAATCACAGAGAATCTCCTCTCCTCGCTTGGTGGAGGAAATAGGGATGAAAATGGGGGAAAATCAGGGCATTTTGGGGAAAAAGAGCGACCTGCAGCTCCCAGTGACTGTCCCTCTCGTCATTGCAGAGTGTTCCTGAAAGGGCTGAAGGAAGCAACAGGACTGACATCCTGGTCTGCAGCACAGCTCCTTCTTTCAGGCATGGAGTAAGAATCCATGGTGAAAGTGTTGGAGGAGAGCAGTCCGGCCATGAGGTGTGGGGAGGCTCAAACCAGGTTTTTTGGGCAAGCCCAGGGCTTCTCCTGGCTCCCAAAGTGCTGGTTCCTGGGCTCAGCAGCGGCTGGAGCCTCTCCCGGAGCCCCGCTCCCGGGATCTGCCTCCCTCGGGACGTTCTTCCCGCCGGCTGCTGTGCCCCTCGCCCCTCCTGCCCGACTCCTCTCTCCTCTCCTCCCAGGAACCGCTCTGTCCCCTCTGCTCCTGGCAGCCCTTCTCCCCTCTCCTCTCCGAGGGCCTCTGGTGCCTCCGCTCCTCCTCCCGGTGCTGAGTCCTGCTCCCAGCCTTCCTCTCAGAGCCCTTGCTGGGCTGCTGGCTGCCGCTGGCGTAGCGTTCGTAGGCCGGGTCCTCCTTCTCCTTCTTGATCTTGATTCTGGGGTACGCTTCCTCGGGGGACACCCCCCTCTTGGCAGCCTGCGAGCCCAGCTCTGGCCGCTCCCGACGGCTTTTCTCCTTAGCTGAAAATACAAGGTTTATTTTTTGAGACGGAGAGTCCTGCATCACCTTAGCTCCCCGAGCTCTGCCTGGCTCCGCAGCACCTTCCCAGCTCCCCTCCCTTTTTGTGTTTGCCCCCCTCACGGAGATACAATTGGGCCCTTCACTACAAGAAAGGCATTGAGGGGCTGGAGCATGTCTGGAGAAGGGGCACAGAGCTGGTGTGGGGTCTGGAGCACAGGTCTCCTGAGGAGCAACTGAGGGCGTTCAACCTGAGGAAAGGAGGCTGAGGGGAGACCTTCTCGCTCTCTCCAACTCCCTGAAAGGAGGGGGTACCCAGGGGGCCTTGGTCTCTTCTCCCAAGGAACAGCCGATGGGACAAGAGGAAATGGCCTCAAGTTGTGCCAGAGGAGGTTCAGATTGGATATCAGGGAAAGTTTTTACACTGAAAGGGTTATTAAGTCTTGGAATGGGCTGCCCAGGGAAGGGGTTGAGGCACCACCCCTGGAGGGATTCAAAAGCCGGGTTGACACAGTGCTCAGAGACATGGGTTAGTGACGGTTTTATCAGAGTTATGTTGATGGTTGGATCAGATGATCTTAAAGGTCCCTTCCAACCCAGACAATTCTATGATTCCATGTCCAACCCCAACACTTTTCTCCCCAGCTCAACCCATCCTACTTCCTTCTTTAACACTCATCATGTTCTTCCCCACAGAGCTGCCCTCGGATGAAGCTAACGCAGCTTAGAATATCCAGAACCCTCCTTTCATCCCCTTTCCCCCAGAAACACCCACCCCATGGGAATTCTCTCCTCCAGACCCAGGGATCCTTTTCCCTCTTCCCCCCTCTTGTTTTTGTGCATCTCCTCAGCACTCTGGAGCAACATCTCCACCTCACCCCTAGTTTTGTTGCCTATTTTCTTTCCCCCAACCCTTCTCTCAAGCAGGGGCTCCAGCCTGACCGACAATCCCCTCTGCTCAACACTATGGCCCCCTCCTCCCCAGGTCCCCCTCCATCCCACACAGTGCCCAGCTCCTCTCTCCATGCTGGAGGACAGCACAGACAGGTCTCAAACCCCGACAGCGCAAGGCCTTGGCTGTAGCTACAAGATCTCTGCTGCCCACCTGGGAAAAAAAAACAACTAAGTGCTTCTTAAAAATCCATCAGTGCAGCTGCACAGGCTGCTCCTTTACGGGGGATCTTACTTCAAGTTCAGCTGGGACCTGCTCTACATCTTCCTGTTTGCTGCTGAAAGAGCAGCAACAAACCCTGCTGCATCCACTAGAACAGGAGACACTCAGGCGCTCATAGGGTTTAACTTAAGCTGCATTTTTGGGTCTACTTTCACAGAGTCATAGAATAAATGGGTTGGAATGGACCTTTAAAGGTCAGCTAATCCAACCCTTCCTGCATTCTTTGGCTTCAGTTTCCAGTCACAGAATCCCACCTAGAGCTGCTGATTTTATGTTCAGTTCAGTGACCTGAATGTGGCCTAATGTGGCACAGGCCATGTTAATGGTCATTCCGTGCATCTACAGCACTCTAGTCCTACAGTAGTGCCATCCAGATTTTAAGGTTACATAGTGCTTTCCTGAAGCCTTCCCCCTCCCTGCAGTGCTGCTCCACCCCCCAGTAAACCTGCAGCCTGGCAGGCCTTTTTTCTGGGAAAAGTGCTATTGTCTGCAAAATACAGCTCTTCAGAGTCTGGGGGAGGACACTCACAGGAAGGACTAAATACAGACAATCAGATACCCCTCAGGAGATCAGAGAGAAAAGCCTGGACATTAGGGCTGCGGCTCTTTTCAAGAGCACACTTGTCCTTGGTATCCCCCCGAGAGCAGGGACCTTGCAAGGCCAGGGGCTCTGTACAGACGCTCCCACCGGGGTCAAGGCAGGAACACGCCTCACCTTTCTGCTTTTTTACAGGCACATCATCATCTTCCGAGAGGGAATCGGATGACGAATGAGGCGGCGTTTTAACTCCACAACCCTTTGCATGGAGGGATTTGGTGACATCATCTAAGTCATCGGACTCTTTGGGGGGCCGGTAGTTGGCCACGTGGTCCACTCGAATTGTTCTTCCTTTGATCTGCAAGAGAAGCCACGCTGTCAGCAAAGGCACAGACCAGCTCCCTGGGAAACTGTGCTGCTGGGGCTCCTGTGTGACGTGCAACATCAACTTGGGAGCCAGGGCAGCCGGCCAGCCTGTGTCCCCGCTGCTTCACTCACCTTGATCCCATTGAAGTTGTCAACAGCGAGAATGGTGCTCCTCTGGTCCTCATAGCACAGAAAGCAAAAGCCTTTGGACTTCCCAGTTTTCTTGTCCCGCACCAGATTAATGTTAACCACCTCCCCATACCTGCAACACACTCTTAGCACCCGCAGCAGCAGCAGGGGCAGGGCAGGCCAGGGTGGGGGGCCCGCAGCACTTACTGTGAGAACACGCAGATGACATCCCCCTCTGTCAGCTCGTAGGGCAGCCCACCTGCGGGAACACGGAGAGGAGGGAAGAGGGCACCGGCACCGCGCGGGCCCGGCCCTGACGCCTCGCTCCCGGGCCCGGTGCGACCCCACCACCCCGCTCCTCGGCCACGGACCTGGGCCCGGCCCCACCACCCCGCTCCTCGGCCACGGACCTGGGCCCGGCCCCACCACCCCGCTCCCGGGCCCGGCCCGTACCGACGAAGATCCAGGCGCTGTCCTTGTACTCCGCGTGCCACGAGACCGCCTCCTGCACGCCCAGCTCCGCCTCGCGCGCGTTCAGCTCGTTGATCAGCTTCACCTTCGTCAGGGGGCTGAGGGCGAGGGCATCGTCAGCACCGGGACCGGCCGGGCCGGGCCTGCCTTCCCTCCCTCCGCGCCCCTCACACCTACTTCATGGCGGCGGCGGCGCGCACTGCGCATGCGCTCGCCTACCGCGCATGCGCGCTGCGCTCCGTTCGCCCCTCCGGATTGAGCCGAGCCGATCGCAGCCGAGTTGACCCGAGAGTAGCCGAGCTGCGGTGGACGGAACAGGGGCGAGCGCAGCCGAACCAGGCCGATTGTAGCCGAGTCGACCCGAGCGCAGCCGAACCTAGACGAGAGTAGCCGAGCTGTGACGAACCGAACCGGGACGAGTGTAGCCGAGTCGACCCGAGCGCAGCCGAACCGTACGAGCGGGGCCGACCCCTCCGATCCGCGCAAAGCACTACCCAGAGCTGACTGGAGCCGCAGAGACTTTATTGGGGTGACCGTGACAGGGGCGGCGGGAACCGGGGGGTCTCCGGGGCTGCCCTGCTCAGCACGGGCAGGAGGTTTTACCGCTGGCGTCGTGCGTTGGGTCCAGCCTGCGGGCCTGGCCCGGCCGCCCCTCCAGGTCCCGGCAGAGCAGCGAGCGCTGGGCCTTGAGGCGGCAGGCCAGGCACATGAAAATGGCGTCCACGTTCTGGCTCTCCTGAGGGTCCTTGGCCGAGGTCTCAAACAAAAGCATGTTGTGAGCGTCGGCGAACTTGAGGGCCATGCTGGATGGCACCTGGATCAGGTCTTTCAAGTCACACTTGTTGCCAACGAGCACCCTGGGGACAAGGGGGGGCACGGCGTGCCCGTTGCACTCCTCGATCCACATCTTGAGGTTGGTGAAGGAGGCCATCTTCGTCACGTCGTACACGAAGACGACGGCGTGCACGTTGCGGTAGTAATGCTCAACCATGCTCTTCCGAAACCTCTCCTGGCCAGCCGTGTCCCACACTTGCACCTGGGGAGCGAAGCAAAGGACACAGAAGGCTGCAGGAGCGTGGAGCCTCCAGCCAGGCAGGGTCTGCCGCCCCAGGAGCTGGCTCCTTGCTGACCTCCCCACAGGGAGATGCGGGAGGACTCGCTGCTGGTCCCTCTGCGACAGCGGGGCCACAGCCCCAAGGCAGCCAGGGGCCATCTCTTATTAGAGGAACCAGGATCGATGGAGGAGCCACACAAGCTTTTGGGGCAGTGCACACCCTTGTGTAATTCAACCAAGTGAGCCCAGCGGGGCTGGTAAGAGAGATCACGTCAGCACTTTCATTCACTTTCACTATTCGCAGGCTCTGCACAGCGTATCCAATTCCTCAGCCGCTGCAGCTGATCCCTTTTATCCAAGAGAACTGGCAGCACACTTTTCAGGGGGAAAAGTCCCTGCCTGATGCGTTACCTGACTCTGTAAGCCCTCGCTGGGCTGCTCCCTGCTGCTTGCACGCTTCCCCACTCAGCCACCATCCCCACCGCAGAAACCAACCACAGAAAGCGCTGCTCATCTCACAGACATTCTCACATCAGGACATTTGTCCACCCAATCCTACGCCAGGAAAGAGAACCCGACACGTGCACAGTGGTGGGCAGAAAGGGGTCTGGGCAAAGAGAAGATGAGGAGGGGGAGCCACCCTTTTCGTAGGGGAGCAGCAGGAGGACACAGAGCTCTGGGGAGGGGTGAGGAGCCAACCGAGAGCTTGTGGGTGAGGACTGAGGAGCAAAGCAGAAGGGGTGACAGTGTAGGGAGTGTCTTCTGTAGGCCACTGACCAGGAAGAACAAGCAGATAGGATGCTCTGCAGATAGGAGCAGCCTCATGTTTGCGGGCCCTGGTCCTCATGGAGGACTTTGGCCACCCCAAGAGCTGCTGGAAGGACCACACAGCAGGACACAAGCCATCCAGGAGGTTCCTGGAGAGCTTTGATGACAAATTCCTGACCCAAGTGACAGAGAAGCCAACAAGCTCCTGGGCTGGATCAGCAGACAGTGAGGTGGGCTGGGAACTGGCTGGGTCTAGAAGGTGGTGATCAGTGGGACAAAGTCTAGTTGGACACTGGTAACCAGCAGTGCACTCCAGGGGTCAATACTGGGCCCAGTCCCGTTCCACATTTTCATTAATGGTCTGGACGGCAGGGCAGATTGCACCCTCAGCAAGGTGCTGGTGACACCACAGTGGGAGGAGCGTGGCTCGGGTGCCAGATGGTTGTGCTGCTGCCCAGAGGAACCTCAGCGGGCTGGAGAAACACACCAGCGGGAACCTCATGAAGTTTGAGGAAGAGAAGTGCCACATCCTGCCCCTGGGGAGGAACACCCCCAGCACCAGTACGGCACTGGGGACCACCAGCTGGAAAGCAGCTTTGCAGGAAAGGAACTGGGGGTCCTGATGGACATCGGGTTGAACACGGGCCAGCAGCGAGCCCTTGCAGCGAAGGCGGTGAATGGTGTCCTGGGCTGCATTAAACAAGGAATTGTCACAAGGGGATCCGTCCCCTTCACTCAGCGAGGCCACACCAGGAGTGCTGTGCTCAGCTATGGGCTCCCCAGCGCAGGAGAAGCATGGACTGGAGAGAATCCAGCGAAGGTGATGAAGGGATTGGAGTGTCTCTCCTGCGAGGAAAGACCGGGAGAGCTGGGACTGTTTAGCCCAGAGAAGAGAAGGCTCCAGGGGGACACTGATCGGTGGGTATAGACACCTGAAGGGAGGCTGAGGACAGAGCCCAGCTCTTCTCCGCGCTGCCCAGTGCCAGGACCAGAGGCCATGGGAACACAGGAGGGTCCCTCCAGCCATCAGAAAACACCTCTCACTGTGAGGGCGACTGAACGTTGGCAGAGGTTGCCCAGGGAGGCTGTGGAGCCTCCATCCTTGGAGATAACCAAAAGGCAGCTGGAGGACATGGTCCTGGGACACCGGCTGTGGGTTGCCCTGCTCCAGCAGGGGATGGGGACCTCCAGAGCTCCCTTCCCTTTGCAGTTCACCTGTGACACTGTGGGGTCTGCTGGCCCTTGTAGGTAACGTCTCAAGGCCTGGAGCTGGCAATGTCCAAGCTGCCTGGGGCAAATCAAATCACCCCGTACCCTCCCGAGACGGTCCCTGCCTCGGAGTCTTTCAGAGTGGGAAAAACGCCGGGAAAGAAGAGCTGCTGCTCACTGGTTTCCCTGCTGCTCCCTCCTGGGCTGCTCCATCTGGGCAGAGCAGGAGAGGGAGGGCAGCTCTCCCCCCTCTCTCCTCCCCTCCTGGTCCTGGGAAGAGGCCGATTTGCCGTTCTGCCTTCCGCTCCCGCTGCCGGAGCAGGAGTCACAGCCAAAGGTAGGAAGCCTGGCAAGGATTTTGGGCTCGTGGCAATGAGACAGGCTTCACGCCAGCCTGCGCTACAGCTCCCAGCAACGCAGCTCCACAGGGTGGGATGGGGCTGGGGCGGGCAGGGGGGGGAAACAAGCACTTCTCAAAGGGCAGAGAGAGAGAAAAGGGTCTGTGGGCAGTTTAAAAGCACGACTAAAGTTCTTACCCACCCACAGCAGCTCTGATTTCGTTGTGATTAGTCCCTCTGTCAGCAAAATGGCAATATTTGTTTTTTTTCCAGCAGTCAGTCTTACATCCCGAGGGCTGTGGGGGCTGGTCACCCCCCCCGGCAGGCGGGGAGCCACACGCTGCGCTCCCCCAGACGTCAGCCACAGCTCTGTGGGCTCGGGACCGTGCCTGGCTCGGGACGGGGGGCGACACGGTGGCCTGTGCCCAGAACCTTCACATGAGTCTAGTCCTGCTGAAGCTGCCCCCTCCCCGTCCTCATGCCCCCTCCCCATCCTGATGTCTTCTCCCCATCAATGCCACAGCTGCCCAGCCCCCCGCAGCCCCCTCCTCGCTCCCCGGAGCTCCAGGCCCTCCCGCGCAGCCACTGCCAGCCTCCAGCCATCTGCTCCCCTCACACCCCACCGGTTCCTGCCCACAGCCCCGGGCCCCCGCAGCTTTGCCCCTCGCTGGGTCCAGCTTCTGAAGCCCGAGGCTGCCCTGGCGCTGGGAGGACTGGGTTATGCTGGGAGAGCGGGGCAGCAGCGTGTCACCCCAAGCCGTGGCTCCAGGCGGCCGCAGGGTCACCAGACCCCGTCCGCGGAGACAAGGCAGCACCGATGGGTTCCACCAGCATCTCTGCGACACGGGGAAGGGAGGGTGGGTGAGAAACCGTCCCCTGCCCCCCTCCCTCGGGGGAACCGGGAACAGAGCAGCCCCCCGGGAGGCGTTTGGGGTGCCGTGGTGCACCCCGGTGCCGCCGTGGCCCACCTTGATGCGCTCCCCCTCGATCTCCACCGTCTTCTCGCGGAAATCCACCCCGATGGTGGCCTCGGTCTTGTCGGGGAAGGTGCCGCCGCAGAAGCGGAAGGTCAGGCAGGTCTTGCCCACGTTGGAGTCCCCGATCACGATGATCTTGAAGATGCGGGTCTGCACGTAGGGCTCCAGCGAGGACTCGGGGCCCGGCGGCCGCCCGCCGCCCCCGCCCGCCGCCATCCCGCCCCGCCGCCGGCCTCACCGGCTCATCGGGCCGCCCCGCGCACCGGGCACCGCACCGGGTACGGCCCGGCCCCGCCCCGCCTACCGGCCTCCGCACCGGCACGGCCCTGGCACCGGTCCCGCCCCGCACCGGTTACGGCACCGGCTTGGCTCCGCCCCACGCACCGGCACCGGCCAATTCCCGCCCTACGCACCGGCACGGCCCCGCCCCGCGTAACGGCACGATCCCACGCACCGGCCCCGACCAAATCCCGCCCCACGGAACGGCACGATCTCACGCACCGGCACCGGCCCAATCCCGCTCCACGCACCGGCCCGGCCCCGGCGGTCCCCGCGCCGCGGCAGCCCCCGCTACAGCCGCCGGTGTTCCAGCCCTTCTCCCCGGGGCTGCGGGCACCGGGGGTGACGGAGAGCACGGCGTCCCCGTCCCGGCGGCTGCGACACACACGCTGGGGCTGAGGGTACAACCGCCCCGAGGGACGGGGGGCGACCTGGGCTGGGGCACGGCGGGGGGGCACCACGGGGAGCCCAAGGGCAACTCGGTCTGTCCTTCCCCGCCCTGTGTCCCCAGGGGCCACGGTGTTCCCGGGCATCCTGCTGACTGTCCCCAGAGGCCACGGTGTTCCCGGGGGTCCCACCGACCAGCCACCATGGTCATGTTCAAACTGTCCCCAGAGCACCCGACCCCTCCTCAGATCAGAAAAAACAAGGCAAAGGGGACAGGAGGGACAAGGGGGGGCTCTGGAGTGGAGCCCCAGGAGAGGGGTACAGGACTGTGCAAGAGTCTCTATTTTAAGGGGAGGAATATTTGCCTCGGATGTTTTTTATGTCCCATAAAATACACCAGGGGAAAAAAAAGCAGCGATACTGAACCCCTGCGCCGGGCCCTCTCTTCCCCCTCGGAACCAACTTGCCCAATTTCGGCGTTAATCCCAGGCTGTGACCCAGCAGCTTCCTGAGCCCCCATTCCCGCTCACTCCCCTGCCCCCCAACCTGCCTGGGGGTGTCTGCGCCCCACAGCTGGCACAGACCCACAGACGGGAGGCACAGCCCTGCTGGGGGTCCTGGTCACCCCCTCTCCACCCCTACCAAGGGATGGGAGGAACGTGCTTTTAACAGAGACCAGGTTTTCCGGGAGCTCCCGGGTGGGGGGGGTGTGTTTATTTACAGCAGCCATTTGTGGGAGACCGGGGCTCCCCGGCGTCTGCCCGAGGCCTCCTGGGCATCTCCAGCCTGGGAAACAGGAGGCCGGTGTCAGGTCCGAGCTGCCTCCCCTCGAAGGGGCAGGGGTCCCCGTGGTAGCGCGGCAGGAAGGTGAGAGCCGAGAGCCCTCTCTCCTCCGGCCCCACCGCCAGGCGGGAGAGCAGCCTGTGGGCAGCGTGGGGGGTGACGGGCTGCAGCAGCGTCCCGTAGACGCGCAGGCACTCCAGCGTGACGTGGAGGATGGTGTCGAGCCAGCGCTGCTCCCCGGGGTCCGCGCGGTCCAGTTTCCAAGGCTTGTGTCTCTGGAAGAAGCCGTTGCTCTGCCTCACGCACAGGGCGATGCGCTCCAACGCCTTGTAGATCTGGAAACCTTCGAAATAAGCAGCCACCTCCAGAGGCAGAGAAGCCACGGAGGCCACCAGCTCATAGTCCTCGGCACAAGCCCTGCCCGGGCCGTTTGCCTCCCGGTGGTCCAAGAGCTTTGGGAAACAAGCCTGTGAGAAGGAGGGGTAAGTGTTGGTGGGGTTGATGCTGGGGGCTGTGGAGCGATTGAGGAGCCCCCCGAGCGCGTCGGCCAGTTCCGAGTTCAGCAGTTTAACCACCTTCTCCTCGTAATAGTCACAGTCCCGCTCGGGGACCCCCTGCCTCAGCAGGAAGTACCGAAACCCATCCACCGTGTAGCGGTCCATGGACGTGGTGGGGTCCACCACGTTGCCCACGCTTTTGGACATCTTCTGCCCGCGGACGGTCCAGTGGGAGTGCACCAAGATCCGCTCGGGGGGGGCCAGCCCCGCTGCCATCAGCAGCGCCGGCCAGTAGACGGCATGAAACTTGAGGATGTCCTTGCCCACGACGTGGCGGGCAGCGGGCCACCACTGGCCGTGCCCCTCGGGGTAGCCCACCACGCTCAGGTAGTTCACCAAGGCGTCCACCCACACGTATATGGTCTGGGTGGGGTCGCTGGGGACCGGGATGCCCCACGGCAGGCGGCTCCTCTCCCGGGAGACGGACAAGTCCGGCAAGTCCTCCTCTTCCAGCCAGCGCAGCACGCGCCGGTAGAAAGGCTCCGGGGCGATGGCCTGGGGGTTGTCCCGCAGCCAGTCCCGCAAGGGGCCCCGGAACGCCGAGAGCCTGAACATGTAGTTCTCCTCCTTGGTCCAGTGCACCTGGGAAGGCAGGAGAGGACAGAGCTGCAGCCCAAACGCCCTGCAAACTGTTCTACAATTTGCTCGGGGAATTCTCAGCGTGGGGGTGGTCTTTGGGTGTTCTCCCCACCACCCGCGGAGCCCCTGGTGTCCTCCTGTGGGGTGGTGGGGACCTTCTCTCCTGCCACTACCTCTGTGGCTTCCCCAGGACCACACGGACTTTGGCACTTGGGAAAGCTCATTGTGCTTTGGAGGATGCTCCTGCCCCCAGGGAAGGAACACCCTTCCACCGTGCTGATTTGTGTGTCATCAGGCAAGAATTAGGGAGACGAGAATACACTTCCTTTAAAACATAATTCTGAAATAACAGTAGGAAATCATCAAAGGACAAAATGACATGGTTAATTACTGCCTCACTGACAGCACCAGCAGTTAGTGGTGGAAAAGCAGTTAGTGGAAAAGCACCTCTGCTTTTCTCCCAGGCACTACGTTCCTCTCTCCCCATTTACCGTTGGTGCATCTGCTGGGGTTTGGGTGGGGATGGAGGTGGGGGCTGTGCGTGGGTTTGGGACAGGAGCGGTGCGGGTGGCACATGGGTGGCTCTGGGTGCTGCTGAGCTCTCAAAGCCCTTCCTGCTCCTCACCCCACCCTGCCAGCGATGGGCCGGGGGGGACACAGCCAGGACAGCTGACCCCAACTGACCAGGGGACATTCCATGCTCAGTGTTTAAAGCTGGGGAAGAATGAGGAAGGGGGGGATATTCGGAGTGACAGCGTTTGTGTCCCCAGGTCACCCTTACATGATGGAGCCCTGCTGTCCTGGGGAAGGAGTGAATTAACTCCTTATTTCACTTTGTGACACTTTTGCTTCAACCATTAAACTGTCTTTATCTCAACCCATGAGTTTTCCTTATTTTTTCCAACTGTTCTCCCCATCCCGCTGGGGGTGGGGGAAGAAGTGAGCGAGCGGCTGCGTGTTCCTCGCTGCCGACTGAGGTTAAACCCCGACAGCGTTGAGGTTGCTAACTTCGTTAGCTGTAATCACCTTGAAGTGCTGACAGCACTCCTCCCATGCGTTTAAATTCAATAAACGAC
The DNA here is from genome assembly GCA_025769975.1 of Gallinago jamesoni. Classification (NCBI taxonomy): domain Eukaryota; kingdom Metazoa; phylum Chordata; class Aves; order Charadriiformes; family Scolopacidae; genus Gallinago; species Gallinago jamesoni. Next base: position 568,291 of record JAOQGH010000062.1, on the reverse strand, counting down.
ACATTTAGCTAAAACAACGAGAACTTTGCGGGTAGATAGGGTACGAGTGAGCTGTGTACAGGCACAGAATGACAGGGGATTGGAAGGGACCTCTGGAGATCGGAGATCCTCCAGTCCAACCCCCCACACCCATGGGTAGGTCAAGAATTCTTACCTTTTCAAGCTGAATAAGGCTCTAAGGTAAGAAAGCACAAGCTTTGGCACCACACAGCGGAGTTTCAGTTTCTAGCACTGAACCCAACAACTTCTGACTGAGCCAGAAAGTGTCTCAGTACAAGTAGTAGAGAACCTACTGCACCCACCCCTCCTCAGGGCTGACATATCCTAAGGAATAATTAATCCTAGTGGCACAAAACTGCTCTTTGATGTAGCTGAATTTACCTAATTTCAGTAGCAGACATCACTAATACCCTTTCTTACTTGATTAGGTCACCCTAAAAGAAATATCTTTCCCTACATAAATCAAAAACCAGTCACACAAAAATGTTTTGGTTCCCCCATCAGTGCCACAAATTCTTTATGTTTTTCCATAATCTTTTTCAGTTTCTGGGTCCTGGCTCTCAGCACTCCACCCAGGAGACACTTCACACAGAGCCCAGGCAGCGTCCTCCATCCCATCGTCCCTTTTACACAACCCAGAGATCCTTTGGGTGACAGCTCGGGACACAAAAGCCACCTCAAAGAGGGACTCTGCAACCATTTCTTCCAAAAGGCTGGGCAGGTCTGGTGTTTGGCCCTGAAGAGCCCACCTCAGGTCACCTCCCGGGTGCCACGAGCTGAGCTACCTGTCACAGAGGTGTCTCACGTGGGGCCAAAGCCCACGTAAGGGGACTGATGGAAGGTGTCCGGATGCCAAACTGAACTGCCTCATGAAATAGATCTGAAACTGCGGACACCCATCAAACCCCTCCTTACAAACACCTTCATCCTCCCGCACAGCTAAATTCATTCATCACCGCTTTACAGCCCCCTCCCAGTCCGACGGCCATGGAACCCACCAGCACCTGAACCCTCCCCATGGCACACGGCTGGAATTTGCCTCTGCCGGCTGGGGCATCGGCAGCTCTGCCTCGCACTGCACCTCTACAGTGACAGGAGGGTTTGGGTGGGAAGGGACCTTAAAGGCCACCCAGTGCCACCCCCTGCCCTGGGCAGTGACACCTCCCACCCCACCAGGGGGCTCAAAGCCCCGTCCAGCCTGGTCTCTAAACACAGAAGAGACATTCTATGAAACACGGGTGAGTCTCAGCTGGGATGAATGACAACAGGAGTCACTATAGCACTGACCACCCCCAAATTTGGCCAGAGAGGAGAGCGCAGTGCCTCGGCAGGACCGGCCGCCCCGGGCCGGTGCCGTTACCTGATGGCCGGTCTCCAGCGAGACCTTGCAGGGGCGTCCCCGGGCATCCCTGCGCTCGGCCAGCTGGCCCTCGGGCAGGAAGCACTCCTCGGCCGTGCAGTACCAGCCCTCGTACCGCCCTTTGTAGAGCGCCCCGCCGTCCCGGAGCGCCCCCCAGAAATGGCACACGGCTCGCCGGTGGCGGGGCTCGCTGGTGCGGACGAAGTCCGTGAAGGAGACTGCGGCCCGGGTCAGGGCCCGGCGGAAGAGGCCCGAGACCCGCTCACACAGCTCCGGGGGGGACGTCCCCGCCGCGGCCGCGGCCTGCTGGATCTTCAGCCCGTGCTCGTCCGTCCCTGAAACGGCAAGAGAGGGGACGTGGGGAGGGGGCCCCGGGGGACGGGGACTGCCCCGGGGGAGGTGAGGGGAACCCCGGGGAGGAGCCGGAGGGTGCGGCCGCCCAGACTCACCCGTGGAGAGGCGGCCCGGGCCGGCGCCGCGGAGGCCTCGGTGTCGGTGCAGCGCGTCGGCGAGCAGGGCGGAGTAGAGGTGCCCGATGTGCGGCGGCCCGTTAGCGTAGAAGATGGGCGTGGAGAGCAGGAGGCGGCGGGCCGGGCCGGGCGCGGTGGAGGCGGCGCGGCGGGGCGGGCGCCACATGGCGGCGGTGCCACCACCGAGCCGGCGGGGCAGAGCGGCCGGGCGGAAGGGGCGGGCGTAACCGAAGGGGCGGCGGCCGCCGGGGAGCGGGGCGCTGGCGCAGGCGCGTTGCGGGGCCGGCAGCGGCGGGAGGCGACCGGCGACATGTTCCGCTGCAGCGTGGCCGCCGCTGCCGCCGCGGGGGGGGTGGCGCGCGCCCTGCGCCCCCTCAGCCCCGCACCGCGAGGCCGGGCCGCCGCAGGTCAGTCGGGGCCGGCGCCGGGGCTGGTCTCTCCCGGTGTGGCGGGGCCCTGCCGGTTGAGTAGGCCCGAGTGGGGGGGGAGGGTAGGAAGGATACTCGGTGAAAGTAGCGGGCGCCGGTCCCCGCTGCTGGCTTCCTCCCGCCGGCGGGGCAGGACGCTCCTTCCCGCGGCCGGGCGGCGCGGCCCGCAGCCCCCTCCCCGCGGGGCCGGTGCCCGGGGGGGACGGGCCGCCGTCGGGAGCCGCCGGTTTCCGCAGCCGCAGCTCGCTCCGGGGCTCTCGGCTCCCGTTAGGCGGACGCAAGGCGGCCGGACCGCGGCTGCGGGCGGCGCTGGATGAGGAGGTCATTTGGCGTAATTAGACCAAAACCGCTTCTGGCGGCGGAACGGGCGCGGGGGGTTGCTCTGCCCCCGGTCACCGGCGGGGCCGGGTGGCTCCGTTCCCCCCCCAGCCGCCGGAGAAGGGCGCTGGGGGGGAGCCGCGGCGGGGGGGGGACCGGGAACGGGAGGTAATACTCGTGTGTTTTGGGAAGGCGCGAGCCGGGGAGGGTAAGGCGGAGTAATTAGCTAATTAGCAGCGCCGTGCCCCTTCGGGTGCTGGCGGCGCCGCTGCGGGTTTGTACCGCAAACGGGCGGCTTTGGGCAAAGGGATCAAAGGGGGTTTAGCGGGTCGGGGGAGGAGGAGAATGGGGAGGAAGGAACGGGTTCTGCAGAGGAGCTTGGGCTGCAGGCAGCGCCCGGAGCCATCGCCGTCACCGCTCCGGTTCGAGACCTAACCGGGAGAGGCGGGAGGCTGTGGTTAACCCCCGGCCGGACAGGCCCCCCCGCTGCTCCGCACTGGGGCTGCCCCTTCCCTCGGCAGGAGCTCACGGTTCCCCTCGGTGGCACGGGCAGGGCTGGCAACGGGCCCTAACGAGGTGACGGGGGGAGCAAAGTGCGCCCGGAGCCCGGGGGAAGGGCGGTGGGGCAGCGGAGGCTCCGGACGTGCCCGTCCCTGGCGGCCCTGCCGGCTGCGCTGCCTGCCTGGGGGGCGCCTTCGGGCCCGCTCGCTGTTCGGTGCCGCTTTCATCCGCCGGAGGGGTTCGGTCTCCGCCGCTGCCGGGGCCGCGCTGTGGCAGGGAATACCCCTCAGATGTGGGGCTGGGCGCTTCAAACGAGCAGCTTCTCAGAATCACCTAGCTTGGAAGGAACCTTTTAAGATCATCTACTCCAACCAAAAAAAAAAAAACAAAAACCCAAAAAACCACCCCACCACCACCACCCCCACCACACAACACAACTTCTCGACTTAGTTCTCTAAATTTCAAACCATAACTTTGTACTGACAGGCTTTTTGTGTTTGTTGGTTGGGATTTTTTTTGTGGGTTTTGTTTGTTTGTTTGTTTCCCCCCCCCCCCTCTAATACATTGTATTCCTCAGGCAACTTGTTGCAGCGCTGGAGCGTCCCCAGAGCGGTGCGGGGGAGCAGCGGGGCGGCTGGCGCTGGGGGGCCCGGGGGCAGAGACCATAGCTCTGTTCTTGCCCTTGTTGTGGGCTTGTCAACCATGGGAGCGGGTGTCTATGTAAGTAGAAGGGGAGCTCGGGCAGAAGCTGCAGCACGTCTCCCCTGTCAACGCTCGCTCTCCTTCAGCTGACTTTACTCAGCTTTTCATCTCTAGCTCTTTCCTCCTTCAGAAGACTTCAAGGGGAGCTGACTGAGCTGGCTGGAAATTCACTTCTGAGGATGATTTTTTTGTTTACTGTAATTTCAGTTACCTTTTAGTTTAGTTTTGGTTTTTTTTTTTAAGTACGAAAAACATTTTAGTTTTTTTTTTTCTTACATACTATGACCAACCACAGCTCTGTCTGTTGTGTGTGACAGCAGCGTGCAGCTCAGGGGGACTGGATGGTATATACTTTTAATACCAAACCAAACCCCTCTTTGCCAAATCTCAGTTCAGAACAGCAGTGTTCTGTGTAAGCACACGGAAACAGCCCACAAACGGTGAGCACGCGTTTACGTCCTGCTCAAAAGATTCAAAAGGATAAACCTTTTCAGCCTGACCTGGAGAGAAAAGGACATTCCCAGGCAGCTGAGGAGCAGCGGCATTACTGGGGAGTGGACCGGTCCCGAGTCTTACCTCACACAAATCTTTGTTTCAGAATTCTTTCTCTTAGAAGGTCATATTCATTAAAAGTTCCAAGTCCTGATTTTCTCCTAATGAAACTTTTCACACGCAGAAGGCCCCTGGGAAATAAAAAATAAATAAATAAATCAAAACAGCGCATGGAGGAAAAATCTTTTCCTGTTCCCTTTAAATATTCTTTGCTGTGCCTTTGACAAAGAAGGTAACTGAAATTACAGCCCACGTTCTGCTTTTCCCAAGATCTGTTTAATCAAGAGTCCTTCCTAACACCCTGCTCTTTCCCTCTCTCCTTGCCTGTCGTCACCTGCAGTTTTGCAATGTCCTCATCTAAGATGCCCTTCTAGATCCCTGACGTCTTCGGGTGTTCCTGGCAAAGCTGGCAGCAACCTATTGTTGTACTTAATTGTAGGAGGAACAGTCACTGGGACTGGAGTTTATGTAAGACTTAAATAAATGTGTTTTAATTGGGTGAGAGGGCGGGGGGAGGGCATTGTTCTCTGTGTCATCCCAAATTAGCCGTTTACTTGCATTAAACCACCTTTGTGCCCCCCCTGGCCTCAGATATTTAATTTCAAGGGACACTGTTAAATAATTTTAGTTTACAAATTTGATATTCTGAAAAAGGGGAGTTCTTAGTGAGGAAATTAAGAATTATCTTTTCCATATTAAATGAATCTAAAACCAAACCCACCGTCTTTCATTTATAACCACCAGGAAGGAACTAATTAATTAACACGTGTATTCTGAGATCAAGGAAAGGAAATAATCAACTAAATATAAGCATTCCAGAGAACAAAATTTGTCTAACTTTGTGATTTCTTCAGAGAAGAGCAAGGAAATGTCACTCTGACCTGGCAAAATCCCCAGCTGTGGTTCTGGCTGGAAAGACCTTGGTGTTGTCCCTTTGGGGAAATGTCTCCTGCAGACCTGACCTGGTGTTTTACGTGTATATAATGGGCATTTTTTTTAACTTAGGGCTCAGATTTAGTTTGCTGTGTGCTGCCCTTCACACTCACTTAAAAACATCATGGTTCTGCTTGCAAAAGCAGAGGTAGTTTTGTTAACCTTGACTTTTAGATGTTTAAGCAAAAGGCTTAAAAAAAACCCCTCAATTCTTTTCAACACCGATGAGTTCTTGTTTTTTGCTGTTTTTGACATTGTGTCAGCTCCCTGGGTACGCCTCTGTCTGCCCGGGCTCCTTTTCCTGCCTGGCATTAAATCCCTCTGTTCTTGTTGGAGAGTATTTGCTGTGTCAGAAACCACCTTACTGTGGAGACTGGTGAAATGCAGAATGTCTGGGGGGCAAAAGGGATTTCAGTTCCTTAAAGGAATTAACTGTTTGGACACCGTCTGGATGTCACAATGCTGGGTGAGCTGACAGGGACTGCTTTGGCACCAGCCGTGGCGGTACCTGCCCTGCCTTTACATTTCTGAGGCTTTTGTTTCTTGCTGGAAATGTTCCAGTTTTAATATTCTTTCACAATTCAAAATCCAGTGATTTGGAGAGAGGCTTGTGCTCCAGACTGTCTCAAGAGGTTTTTTTCCCTTTTATAAGCAACGCACGCTGAAAGTTAACATGGTGTATGTGTGATATGAATTATTAGCAAAGCTAGGATTTGGCTTTAAAAAATTGTTTGCTTCCCTCATTTATTAACTGGGGGAAAATATGGTCCCACAACCTGCTTCCAGCAGTCTCACTGTCTTGTGCTCCCC
>JAOQGH010000062.1:541735-562117 GCA_025769975.1 Gallinago jamesoni | reverse complement strand
GCTTCCCTCATTTATTAACTGGGGGAAAATATGGTCCCACAACCTGCTTCCAGCAGTCTCACTGTCTTGTGCTCCCCTATGTCCCCAGTTTTTCTCAGAAGTGACATCTTAAAAGATGTTCCCTCCTTGTTCATACTGCTAAATTGTATCCTGGACCAGGCAGAGCATGTTTATAGTGTGTCTGAGTTTCCCAGAGGGATATCCAGAGGGTGATCCCGTTCAGATACGGGAGTCTCTTCCAGCTGAAGGCCGTTGCCTGGAGCAGCCGCGTTCCCGTGCGGGAGGAGCGGTGCTGATGTCAGGGATGGTACTGCTGCTCACAGTAACATCTGGCCTAAAAAAAACCCACTCAAGTTGTTGGCTGCTTCTCTCCAGCTGCTCTGGGCTTTGGAAGCCAGGAGTTGCTTTTTAGCCTTGAATTTATCTTCCTTTTCTGCAGCCGTGTGTTGTGCCGGCACGCAGCACGGCTTGCAAATAGCCTTTGGGGCTTTGTTTGCATCTTTTTTTTGTTGTACCTGGTTCCTCGTGAGCCACCTCTGCAGCCCAGAGGCCACGCACCTGCAGAAAGGTTGATCCCTTGCTTGTGGAAGGCAACCAGCCAGCTGAGGTCCATCACACCACGCGTAGAGCAGATGGTTTTCTGAACCCCTCCTCTGGTAGCTCAGGATATGTACCTTTAAGGGTGCTTTTTTCAGGGAGGTACATCTTGGTCCCCGTGCTTCAGTTGAAAGCAGATGGCTGTCCTGAGCCAGCCGGACAGACAAAAGCCTGTTGGGGGGTGGAGGCAGAACGGTGCCTTGCTGCTGTACGATACACCAGGTAAATGTCTCCTCCTCTGTCTCCAGGTGTACAAATCTCTGAGAGAAAACAAAGAGCGATTCACCAGCCGTGTCTCGACAATAACTACGCGATCTCAAGAAAGTGAATCATCTCCTGGTGGGTACTACCCTGCTGGTTCTAGGCTTGGGCCTGGTTCTCATAAGCTGCTGACTTGAGACCTCTAAAGTGAACGGAACAGAGCCCTCCTGAAAGCGCAGATTGGCGTGAGCTGCCCCGTCACAGCATTGTCACCTCCGGGGGTGTTCTGCTGTTTGTGAGTTCCCTTGTCTTCCCAGCACAGGAGCTGGTGGGAGCTTTCCATGACCCAGACCAAGGGTCTGTTTTACAGATAATTGTGAGGACAAAGTAGGTTGTCTCTCGGGGCTTCTTCCTGCCATTTATGCCTCCTGTGATAAGAGGAGAGTTAGCCTCACTTTTGGCTTCTGTCCCTACCCAGCCGGGAAAAGGCCTGGTGGTTCCAAAGGGATGATGTGATCTACTAGTACCAAATCCTCTCCCTGGGCATGCGAGAAGTAGAGGGAGGAATGGGGACAATTGGTGAGGCTCTTGATCCTTTGCAGGCTGTCCGTGGTACCACAGGTTGCTCCTCGAAGGTCTCTTTTAATGCACGAGATCTCAAACTGCTGTGTCCGAACTGCTGAGCCAAGGGAGGATTTATTTCCTACCGACTGGCTTTAGCTCGTAGGAGATGGGGTGTGTTGTGTCGCTTCTCTGGGAACCCAACAGAATGTCCCGCAGACAGGACAGAGAAGTGATTGCTTTGAGGGAGAGGATGGTGCTGGGGCTGGAGAACAGAGAGAACAGCCTCGATGCTGGGGTCTCGGTGGGTCTATGTTTCTGGAGGGTCGGTCCCTGTTTAGTGGAGTTAATCCCATGGCCTCTCCCCCCTGCACCGCGGGGCCCTCGCTGGGCTGTGCCTCGCTGAGTAATCTGTGTCTTCTCTCCCAGGTACAGATGCTGCTTCTCGGGGCACGAGAGGTGAGTCTTGGTGGTAATATTTAACTGACTGCTTTGTTCCTACTTACAGTTTAACCCCGTGTTGCTTAGAAACAGGACCTGCATGTGGGAGGAAGTGCGTTCTGGTGGGAACTCAAAAGTTGGTCTCCTTTCAGAATGCAATTACAGAAAAATAGGCTTTAGCACTTTAGGGAACTTTACTTTCTTATAAAGCATTCGCTGAATGGCCAGTGCGGAGTTTTGGTCTTGCTCACAAGTTGATTTGTGTTCTTAGAGATGACATGCAGCTAAATCAAACACTGCAGTCCGTATTTTCCAAATAATTTTGAAAACTGCTTTCTGGTTTGAATGACACCCAGGCCACGTCTCCTCTCCTGATGTTTTGCATGATCCTCTGGCTGTGTCCCTCTTGCTGACGTGACAAATTGACACTTGCTGTGAGACCCCAGTGCGGGGTCTCTGGTGCCTTGTTTGGCCAGAGCAGAGGCTGAGAGTGTTTTCACTGTCCTGAAGCTGCTGTACAGGGTATGTCCCGATCTAAACAGCTTCTGAAACTGCATATTCAGTGCTGGAAATTAACTTTGTGGGTCTTCAATTTTGCACCCACTTCACCCAGCTGTGCAAACGTAATAGCAACATTCTTTCCTGTTCCAAAACTCTGCCGTTGCCATCAGCTCAGCTCTGCAGATCCACCTTAGAAAAAGTGCGATGTGTGCAGGGAGGCAGCTTTGGGTGGAGCAGAGGGGAGGAGAAGGCATTCAAAGGGTGATTTGCTGAAGGAAGTCTGTGTGTGAAAGGCCTCTGGTGCTACACTCTGTTGTTGGGGCTGGTTTCTGGACTGGATTTGCCCTAAGCTGTCCCATCTGTCACCTGCAGCTCCAGGGGCTCGCCCCGAGGTCCCGTCCCACGTTCCTTTCCTGCTGATCGGTGGAGGAACGGCTGCTTTTGCTGCTGCCAGATCCATTCGGGCTCGCGACCCTGGTGCCCGGGTAAGAGCGGCCCCGCTGTAGAGCAGAGCTGGGGGTGCTGAGCTGGGCTGGCCTCTGAGCCTCTCTCCTCTGTTTTGCCGTTTGCTTGACATCGGCACAGCTGACGTGTTTAATGACCAATTAAAGGTGCTGATTGTGTCTGAAGATCCTGCCCTGCCCTACATGCGCCCGCCTCTTTCCAAGGAGCTGTGGTTTTCCGATGATCCCCATGTGACAGAGACTCTGCGGTTCAAGCAGTGGAACGGCAAGGAGAGGAGGTAGGTGTCCATGCGGGCAGCAGGGCTGAAGGAGAGAGTTTAATGAAAAGCTGACCGTGATCAAACTGCTCTTGTGATAGCCACTGCAGAGCTCTGGAGGGCTCGGGTGCTGCGTGGACAAACCACTGGGTACATTTCTGGGTGAAGGGAGCCTAGGGGAGGGTGTGTGTGTGTCTGTGTGTTGTCGCTGGGCTGACAGGAGAGGGGACAGCACTGTGTGGTGTTAGCTCCCTGCTTTATACCTCTTGGATCTCACTGCGATTCCCTTAGACATCCACCACTGCAGGCAGAAATCCCATGAAGTGCATTAATAGTAAAGGTGGGGGTTTTGAGCAGAGCTCCTGGGTCACACTTGATTCTTGTGACTTTTGTCATAAAGCCTTACTGTTCTAAACCCTTGAACAGTGTGAAGACCCTAATTCTTAGAAATAGATCAGTAAGAACTCTGGAGCTTGTTATGGGTGCACAGAGTTACACTTGTATTGCTGGTACCTGCTGAACAGCTGGTGTCACAGAGAAAGTGGAACCCGTTTGATAATGGAGCTTTTTTCAGTATATATTTCCAGCCGCCGTCATTCTACGTGCCTGTTCGAGACCTGCCTTTCGTAGAAAATGGTGGAGTAGCCGTTCTCTGTGGCAAGAAGGTGGGTACGGCTCTCGCTCGCTGCTGCTCTGGCGTCACACTGTTCTTCCCAAGCCCCTGCTGGAAGCAGCAATGGCTGTGGGTGGTGGGGCAGGGGGCTGGCCGAGAAGGAGAAGGTGTGGGAGTTTGGGAAAAGCATATGGGAGGAAGCAGAGGCTGCGCTCATCGTGAGTGAGGTTTGATAATGGGAGATGCTACGAGGAATAGTGGTGAGCTGAGGGGAGAATAGCAAGTCTAGAGTTTGGGGATGGGATAAGAGTACGTAGAGCTTAGTGACAGTGTGACAAAATGGGAACTGGGCTGAGATCGCTCAGGAGCTGAGGTGTGATCTGGGTAGGGGGTTATAATGTGAGCAAAAGCATCGTCCAGAAGCAGAAGGAAGGTGGCAGAGTTTATGTGAGGCTTCTAATATATTTCCTTCCTCATTTTTTTATATGTTTTTAAAATAAGATTTCAGTGACTCCTCTTAGTGCTGAGCTACGCCTGGTGTCTGAGTCCGTTCTTTAGACTCAGATCCTGGGGAGATCAGCCTGATCTGTGATAAAGTTGTCTCAATTCCTACGTCCAGGCTTCTCCCTTCCCCCCAGCATAAAGAAGGGAAAATGTTACTTCCGAGTTTGCTTCCCAGATCACCAGTTTGTCTCAAATGGCTTGCAGTGCGTGGAAGCTGGAGCTCTGTGGCTTGTTTAATTTTGCAGGTCGTGCATATGGATGTTAGAGGCAACACAGTGAAGCTCAGCGATGGTACCCTGATATCTTATGACAAGTGTCTAATCGCCACTGGTAAGTTGTTGGGTTTTTTCTCTTTGTCTCGTGACAGGCTTTTTGTTTGTGGCATTTATTTGACGAGGAAGTTTCTGCTGTATGTGTCAGACGCTTGGCAGAGCTGTCACACAAAGGAGAGTCACACAGACAGCCGTGTTGCTGGGGTTTTCATCTCCCTCATGTCAGCCAGCTTCTCTGGGGCATTCAAAGTTTTGCCCTGAGTAAATGGGCAGGGAAGGAGGAAAAGGTGATTCCCCAGTAGCTCCAGCACAGAACAACAGCTTCAAATCCTGCGTGTAGCATCAGGAAGCAGAACCACCAGCCCTGACTTGGGCAGAGCACGGCTCCAGCATCTCCCTGGCAGTTCTGCAGGGTTAGACCTCTGTGGTTTGGGTGGGACTGGCTGTCTCTGGTCAGCACAGCAAGGTGTAGAGTTAGATCTTCCTCCCCTGGGTGGCTGTTGGGTCACCTACTGCTCACACAGAAGGTCTTTCATGTTAAAAACCCAGACAGCAGCAGGGAACAGAGCGTATTGTAACAGTCTGGAAAGCACAGTCTGGATTAAAGACACCTTTGCACTGTCTGGGGAGCCAGCCACATGCCGTGGTGTCATTAGTCTTTCTCTCTCTGCCCTTGTCCTCAGGTGGTTCTCCAAGGAACTTACCCGCCATTGAAAGAGCAGGAAAAGACGTACAGCAGAGGCTGACACTGTTCCGAAAGGTAATCTCTGGGAGCTGCTGGTCCTGGGGGGAGGCTGGAAACAACCAGAGCCACTCCTGCTAGTTTCAGCTTTTTAATTCTTCTGCTTTGGGTCCGGGACAGCCTTTCCTTGGCAGCTGCCACCCTCAGCAGGTAACCAGGAGCCCATTTGCTATTTATTCCTTTTCCCCAGGCAGGTAAACAGGGCAGGGTCTATTAGGCCATTCGTCTGCTTGTCTCAGGCCTAGAGCTGTAATAATGAGTGATTATTGGGGCTTTTTCTTAGTTTCCTTCCTATATGACTTTGCTGCACCTTCCAGGCCTTTTAAAAACAGGACAAAGTAAGCTCTGCCGGTCAGTTTGGAGTGCCAGCAGCGTGTGCCTGGGGTGCCACGTGTAGAGGCAGGAAGCTCAGTGCTTTGTGCTCCAGCCCCACACTTCTGAGTGAGTGTGTGCCACAGTCCAGCACTGGGGCCTCAGCCAGGACAGGGATGGCTCCCAGGCTCTGGAATTTTAGCTGAGTGTGAAATTGAGTGTTTGTGTCAGCTCCCGGATTGGCTTCAATAGTTTTCTGATGAACTAATAATCTGATATCCATGCTCAGTGTGAAGTTAAATGTTCGTGTTAGCCCTTGGATTGGCTTAGGTAGTTTTTCTGATGAACCAGCAATCTGATATTCACGCTCAGTAGGAAATTAAATGTTCACATTAGCCCTTGGGTTGGCTTAGATAGTTTTCCAATGAGCCAATAATCTGATGACTACGCCTCCTTTGAGGCATTTCTTCACCTTCATCCTGTGCCTTGGGACAAAGGGAGTAAAAGACATGGAAGTCAGTCAATGGTCTTCTGGTTTTTGCTGCAGCGTTGGTTTTTGTTGACATACTACTCTTTCTTGGACACATGGGATTAGAACAGGTGTGGGGCCTTCTCAGTGTAGTGCAGGGAGGGAATGGGGAATAAGAAGCCTTTGGACTTTTTTGCTGGTGCTGGGCTTCCCCTCAGGGCTGCTCCCCTCAGCTGCGAGAGGGGACAGATGGGTGACGTGAGCTGTGCCACCCCTGTAGTACTCTCTGTATGTGCCGTAGTACATCTGTGTCAAGAAATTTCATTTTCCTTGAAAGTTAGAAGGAAATGCAGGACTCTGTCTGGAGATGGAAGCACTTGCACCAACATTAGGAAGCCTGAGGGTTTTCTGTGCAATGGATGAACAGGAGGAAGGAGAAACGTGTTTCCCTTTCTAAGCTGGGGAGAGAGTCGCTCTGATTTCAAAGGGAGAAATTAGAGAAAAATATCTTCTGCCTGCCAGGCCTGTTTGAAATGGGAATAAATCTTCTTTCAGATTGAGGACTTCAAAAGTCTGGAGAAGATCTCAAGAGAAGTCAAGTCCATCACGATTATCGGTGGTGGTTTTCTCGGCAGTGAGCTGGCCTGTGCTCTGGGGAGAAGAGGTGAGTTCTCCTGCTGACACCTGGGCAGAAGCAATAGCTGTTGAATGGGAGCAGCCTGTGGCACCAGAAGCTTCCTCTGCATTCCCTGGCTACTGAGTTTTTGCAGAGTGGTTTGCCTGAAATAACCTCAATGCCTGTATGTTTTGCTGGCTCTGTGGCCTGACCTGCTTTTCCATTTCCCCTCCCATTCGCTGTCAGACGGGCCCTGTGTGTTGGGGTCCCTGGAAGCTCTGCGGGATGCAAAGTCATTCCGCCCTGGAAAAAATTACATTTGCTCTCTCAATGCTAAAACTTACCCTAAAACTAATATGCCAAAGAGGTTGTGAGCAACTGGATTCCTACTGTCAAGTGTGTGCAGCTTTTTGAGTAGTGTCTTTATGGTAATTTTTCTAATGAGGGAAGTTTGAAGTAAAATGCTTAGTATTTGGGGGAAAAGCCTGCTCTCTGATATCGTGGAGTTTGCAGGTGTGTGTGAAATGGTGGCCAGTCACTTTGTGACTCCTGTGGAAAATCTTGGGGCCAGAACTCCCAGTTTTGGAAACTTCTGTCAAGCTCCTCGTGTAAAGTAAAGCATGTGCTCATGTCTTGAAGTCTGTGCTGCGGCTCTTTATCCCTGGGTTGTAAGAAGCCTGCTCTGTGCTTTCCTTCCAGCTCGAACCAGGGGCCTGGAGGTGATCCAGCTCTTCCCAGAAAACGGCAATATGGGCAAAGTCTTGCCTGAATATCTGAGCAACTGGACCACGGAGAAAGTCAGAAAAGGTGAACCTGTGCTTCGGTGCTTCTCCCCTGCAAGGGGCAGAGCTGTTGTGTGGTTCCTCCGGGTGAAACACAGCTCTGCTTGTGTCAGGGGAGCCCTGGGAGGACCAGGGCCCTCGCAAGGTGGCCCAGGGGCTGGACAGGACGAGCTGCTTGGGTAGCGCAGAGCTGCCACGAGTCTCTGGCTTCTCAGCAGCTCCTCTGGGAAAGCTGGACAAGTCTGCATTCTGACACCAGTGAGACTTTCCCTCTGGCTGTTCGGGAATGATCCCTACTGCCATACTGCGAGTTACTTTAACAGCCCCTGTAATCTGGAAGCAGAGTTGTCATACGATAACTGCCTGTTCTCCTCTTTGAGGTGCTCTCAGACCATGAGCATGAGCTCTCCAGAACTGCCTGTTCTGCTCTCCTGAGGTGCTCTAACCTCCAGTAACGTTACTTCTGACAGCCCAATGTGGTTATCCAGGAGTGACCTAGAGAGAAGGGTCGTGTAGCCCCACACCTCGTGCACACACTGCCCTCTTGCTCAGCAGATAAAGTCAGTGAGATTGGAGACAGCTGTTTTGTGTTCGATGTCATAAGTGCAGAGGATGGTCCTATGAAGTGGAAGGTGGAGAGGGGAGAGAAAGGCTGCAGTTTGGGCTGCAGGTTGATAACCACGGGCCTGAATTACTGTCTTTTGTTTATGGAAGTTGCCTTGTCGCACCCCTGGGTCTGGCTGTGCCAGAGCAATGGGTAATTGAGTGTTCCTGGTGCCTGAGAACCTGTCTGAGGCAGGTCTTCTGGATGTGACCTTGTCATCATACGGCACGCGTACTTTTGGTTATCATTTAAGTAGCTTTTTCCAACTTTTTAGCTGGGTTTCTTTCTCCTGCTGCTTCGCTCAGAACTACTGACACCTGCAGCAAAGATAAGGTGGTCTCTCCCTTGGTTCCTCAGCGGCCCCTGCTCTGCCCAGCAGCACCAATGATCCCCACTTTGGTCAGAATCTCTGCTCCTGCACAAGCAGTTAAGGCTCCTGTGTTTACTTCCAGAGGGTGTCAATGTCATGCCTAACGCTGTGGTCAAGTCTGTCTCTGTCTCCGGCAAGCGGCTGGTGATAAAGCTGAAAGATGGCCGAAAGGTAAATTTAAAAGTGGGGAGAGGGTGAAGTTTGCAGGGGCACCCAGAGGATGAAGGTAATAACGATGAATTCCCAAACAGGTGGAGACAGATCACATTGTGGCTGCGGTAGGTCTGGAGCCCAACGTGGAATTGGCCAAGTCCGCTGGGCTGGAGGTGGACTCAGACTTCGGGGGGTTCCGGGTGAACGCGGAGCTGCAGGCACGCTCCAACATCTGGGTGGTGAGTACCCACAGGGGAGTCTTCTCTCTGCTGGTCACGCTGATGGAACACACGGTTACGGGAGCTGGTAGATATCAATGAGGTGAACGGGGCAAAAAATAGCGAGTATCGAGGCTGATTGTAGCGCAGATTCTGCTGGCAGCTGTGGGGTCTGTTCACGCACCACGGCACGCTCTGTTGCTGTGGTAACGGCTGCGCGAGTGTTGGAGTATTTATGCTGTGTAAGAGGAGTTGGGGTAACCTAAAGATAACCCGGGTTACTCTGGGCTGTAAGAGTCCCTTCGGTGGGAGTCGAGACTTGGATTCCTCTGGGAAAATGTATCCGATGATGTCTTACTTTTCCAAAGATCGGTCAAAAGTGCTGAGAAGCTGGGACTTGGGTACCCGGGCAGTGGGATGAGGCGGTGGCGGTGTTTGGGGTTTGTCACAAAAACTGAGCTGATGGTTCCCCTTTGTTCTCGTGCCAGTGCCTTTTGTTTGTGCATTAATGGGAGCTTTCAGTGTCAGTGTTCAGCCCTCACTGGATGATTCTCTTCAAGGCAGGGGATGCTGCTTGTTTCTATGATATCAAACTGGGTAGGAGACGTGTGGAGCACCACGACCACGCCGTGGTGAGCGGGAGACTCGCTGGAGAAAACATGACGGGAGCTGCGAAGCCCTACTGGCACCAGTCCATGTTCTGGTAACGCTGATTCCTCCCTTTGGCATTTCTTATTCGGCCCCGCTGCGGGAGCTGTGACAAGATGCACCTGGTAAAGGTTTCTGTTCCCTGAGTGCAGTGAAACTTTAGCAAACACCTCATGCTGCTGCTTGTTCTTGGGAGCTCAGGGAATGGGGGGGGGCTTTTCAGCATCCACTGCTCTGCCCCCACCTCTCTGACATGTTTTTCCTTCTGGCAGATCCCAGTTTCTCCCTGAACGAGTCCCATTCTGTGAAGGAAGCAGCGATACAGAGCAGCCCCTTTGCTCAGAGCAGGCTGGTCTGCAGGCTGAGCTTAGCAGCAGCTTTTCTGTTGCCATTCACTGTAGTTCCCCAGCACAGTCTCTTGGTTCCAGTCGTGTTGTGCCTTTGCTGATGAGCTGAACTGGTGCTTTAGTAGCAACACATCGCTGTGTACATGAAAGTTTGTTGTTTTCCAGAGAAAATGGGCAGTTCCGCTGTATCTTTCTGCGGTTCTTTTTAAAACAAAACACAAAACCTGCCAAACATAAAAAACACAACCATACAAAAAACCCTCCCAAAGCCTGTTAGCTCAAGATCAGAAGTATAAATTTACCAGGAATTTAAATGTGGGAAAAGGAGTTTTACTTTTCTTGGAGAAACCCCCTTGAAAATAGTTATATCCAATGTGTTGTCATTGACCTGAAGAATGTGCTGGAGGACTCTGGCCGGAAAGGTGGTGGTGTCCATGCAGAGATGTCCAGACTGGTTTGTGGGAGGTGTTGATCCCCTCAGCATAGCGGGGAACATCTTAGACATTGTACTTACTGGGCCCCAAACTACAGCGGGGACACAGAAGGGACTGATGTGTTTCATTTCTCCTGTGTCCATGACCTGTCCCACACTGCGGTGTCGTTAAGGACCTGGGGCCGATGGAATTGCCTTGTGTTTGTCTCATTGATGCTACAAAGGACTATTATTTTTTCTTCATTCCTAGGAGTGATCTGGGCCCCAACGTAGGGTACGAAGCTATTGGCCTCGTTGACAGTAGTTTGCCAACGGTTGGAGTCTTTGCTAAAGCAACAGCAAAAGACACCCCGAAAAGTGCCACGGAGCAGTCAGGTAGGGCTGTCATCGTGCCTGGGGGCTGCTGTCGTGCCTGGGGGGGTTCTCTGTCTCCCTCTGTAGTGTCAGTCTGACCTCGGCGCAGAGCACTAGGAGACACCAATGTTTGCTTTTCTGCCTTTAAAGGCTGGTTTTGACATTAAAATGGGGTTACAACATAACATTCCCCCAAGGAGACATCGTGTAACCCATTTAACAAAACTAAATGTTGGGGTTTTTTTCCCAGTGAAGCTTAATTTCCTCCATGGCAAGGTTTTGCACAGAAGAGGTCATGGGGATCTCAGAATATTTATTTAGTGTGTCCTGCCTGGAAGGAGACTGTTCTGTCGCAGTTGGTGGTAGAGGGTGGGAACTTCTAGAGTTGTGCTTCACACTGGGGTTGCTTTGTTCGTGTGTTATAGTATCATAGAATGGTTAGAGTTGGAAGGGACCTTAAAGATCATCTAATTCCAAACCCCCTGCCCTGGGCAGGGACACCTCTCACCAGACCAGGTTACTCAAAGCCTCATCCAGCCTGGCCTTGAACACTTTCAGGGATGGGGCAGCCACAACTTCCCTGGGCAACCTGTGCTTCACCATCCTCACAGCAAATAATTTCTTTCTGGTACCTAATCTAAATCTCCCCTCTTCCAGTTTAAAACCATTACCCCTTGTCCTGTCACTACACTTCCTGACAGAGTCCTTCCCCAACTTAACTTCTGCTGGACACGACTCAAAGACAAACCCCTCAATTTCGTCAAAAGCCTCACTTTTCAGGCTGCTTCCGCCATCACAGGCAAATCCTGCCGCCCTGGGTGGCTGATATCCCTTGTCTTTGCCTTAGGGACAGGCATTCGATCAGAGAGCGAAACAGAAGCAGAAGCCTCAGAAGTTCACATCGCTCCAAGCTCTTCACCAACGCCTCAGGTTCCAAAGCCAGGAGAAGATTATGGCAAAGGCGTCATTTTCTACCTCAGGGATAAAGTTGTGGTAGGAATCGTGTTGTGGAACATCTTCAACAGGATGCCCATTGCTCGGAAGGTCAGTACAGCACTAGTTTGCTGAAGGGTGAGGCTGCCTTAGGTTGGGGATTTTTCTTGTGGAAAAATCAATCCACCAATTTAAAATGAGGATAACTCAATGCAGAGGCTGTGTTTGGAGCAGAGCTGTGCGATATCCACTGGCAGCCCTGTTCTGGGGGAATTCCAGATATCCTTGTGCTTTTCTCTATGTTTGCTAAAATTCTTACAGAAACAACTGGAATCAGGTTTATTCTTTAAGCCTTGCCTTTGCATGGCTGAAATTTCAGGTCTGTAGTAAGTACAGGGAAGAACCACACGTGACTGGGCATCAGAGTGAAATGTCCTATTTTTGTGCTACTTTGTCTCATGTACAAGTGTCTAAAACAGTCTTAAACATCTGTCATCCTAGATGCACAGCCACAAAAAGTCAGGGTTAGAAGCAGCCTTGAGTAGGGGCTTAGTCTGTCTCCACCCCCCATAGTCTGTCTCCATCCTCCAAGGTAAGAGCAGCTGTACTTAGGTCATTATTTTAACATCCTTGGAGAATTTCAGTAGTTACCACTTTGTCCCTGGGTGATCCGGCCCAAAACGGACCACATTAATGTTGGGAATTCCCCGTGGTATCTACTCTGAACCTTTCCAAATGCAGTTTAAATACGTTCCTTCTCCCATCCCCATGAGAGATCCATCCTTCCTTCCTCCCAATCAGGAGCCAAGTTCCTACAGGCTCCTGGGCCTCTCGCTCTTATGGCCCAAAAGCCAGAGATGGGGGGGTTGAGCCCCTCACAGCAGCTTCTCTGAGAGAGTGCTCAGAGACTGGCTAATCTCCTCAGAGCTGTGAGGGGTCACTTTCTGAGGACACTCTTTGTCCCCGGCTGTGAAGGGCAACCCAGACAGGAGGGACAGGGAGGTGGGGTTTAACTCCAGCCATGCTTGTCATCAGAGAACGGCCACATTTCAGGCTCCCCTGTTGCTGTGGCTGCAGTAAGTGCTGGTGCTGTAGTGGGCACAGCCCAAGGGGGTGAGTTGTCACCAGCTCCAGAGAGGGTCTAAGGAATCCCTCCCCTTGCTGGTGCCCAGGGGGACAGTCTGGCAGCAGCAGCAGCAGCTGTTTCTGGCCGGGGCAGGTTTAACGCCTCTTTCCTCCTTCCAGATCATCAAAGATGGGGAGGAGCACGAAGATCTCAACGAAGTGGCAAAGCTTTTCAACATCCACGAGGACTGAACTCCCAAGAGGAACACTGCAGCGGGAGCCCATGGGGCAGGGGGGCACTGGCTATGTCCCCCCCTTCAGCTGGGACACCTTCCTCCCAGCCCTTGTGAATATTCCCCCTCACCCCGAGCTCTCACATTTGCACCAATAAATCCAGATTGTTCTCAGTTCAAGGCCTTTTTCCTGCCCCCAGGCCTTGCTGGTTTGAAAGGGGAGAATGCTGTCACCTCTGGTCGCTTTTCCCTCAGGGAAAGATACATTTGCCCAAATCCCTCCAGGGCTGGTGACTCCAGCATGTCCCTGGGCAGCCTGTTCCCATGTTTGAGAGCCCTTTCTGTGAGGAAATTTCTCCCAATTTCTACTCTAAACCTCCCCTGGGGCAACTTGAGGCCATTTCCTCTCATCCCGTGGTCTGTTCCTTGTGAGAAAAGCCCAGACACCCCCAGCTACAACCCTCCTTACAGGGAGCTGTGGGGAGTGATGGGGTCTCCCCTCAGCATCCTGCTCCCCTGGCCCAGGTGGTGCCCCCCGAGCTGCTCAGGGCCCCCAGGACTGAGTTCTGCAGAGGCCATGGGCATGGGGCTGGGGGGTGTTGGCTGGGGCCTGCCATGGCCTCCCTGAGGGGAGAGCAAGGGCTGCCCCAAGAAACCTTTACAAGGTGCATCTCATCACAGCTCCCACAGCGGGGCCAAATAAATGCCAAAGGGAGGAATTCAGCGTTACCAGAACATGGACTGGTGCCAGCAGGGCTTTGCAGCTCCCGTCACGTTTTCTCCAGCGAGTCTCCCGCTCACCACGCCGTTTCCCGATGGTTCAGAACCACGGCAGAGTCAGTCCCGACTGGTCGTGGGCCTGGGCGTCTCCATGGCGACCGCCAGGCCTCTGTGGTGGCTGGGGCCTGCCGTGGCCTCCCTGAGGGGAGAGAAGAGACTGCCCCAACCGGGCACAGCCAGTCCTGGACAGTTCAGAGCCACAGCAGAACTGGCCCCAGCCAGTTTGGAACCACGGCAGAACCGGTGCCAAGAGGTTTGGAATCACGGCAGAACCGGTCCCAACTGATCATGGCCCTGGGCATCTCCATGGAGACCGCCGGGCCTCTGTGATGGCTGGGGGGCCTCTGGTGTTGGCTGGGACCTGCCATGGCCTTGCTGAGGGGAGAGCAGGGGCTGCCCCAAGCAGGCACAGCCAGTCCTGACGAAGGGCTTTCCGCTGCTCCTGCGTCAGGGGGGCAGGAGGAGCAGTAGCCCCCGGCTGCCAGCGCCTGGCATGTCCCCGCAGATGGCGGCTGGCCCTGGGCCTGTGCAGCGCCCAGAGGGAGCGGCATGGGGAGGGACGGGTGGATGGACGGCACCCCAGGCCGTCAGCTGCCCTGAGGACATCGTGCCACCAGCCTCCCACCAGCCACAGAGGATTTCTAGTCCAGTAAAATGTGTTGATTTCCCTGCGGCCACCCCCCCAGGAACATCCCCAGACCAGGAAGAAAAGGCAGGAGACGGGGGGGCCTGATGCAGGTTTTTTTCTGTACATCAGTGTTTTTGACACCACAGCCTGTCGCTGCTTATAATAAAACAGAAATCAGAAAGAGCAACCAGAATACACACCCAAAGGCAAAAAAACCCTCGGCTTAAACAAGGTGCTGCCGGCCCCCCCCGGGGGTGGGGGGGGGGGCGGCTGGGAGTCCAAGGGGGAGGGGGAAACACCTGCCCTGGCTGGGAAGAAACACAATACAAAGGAAAAAAAAACCAAACCAAACCAAAAAAAATCCCCGAACCAACCAAACCCCCCCCTGCCAAGGCTCCCGCAGGGGAGCGGGGCAGAGCCAGAAGAACCAAGATCGTCCCCTCAGTCCTGATAGCACCTGTACAATAAAACTGTACCATCCCCGGGGGGGGGGGGGCAGCCCTGCCCCGCGCCCGGCCGGCGGGCACCGTGCCCACGCTCCCCCCCCCAAAACTGCTCCTGGTGACAGCGGAGGGGAGTGGGGTGAGGCTGAGCAGACACCGCACAGGGCGAGGAGGGGGCTTCTGCGGTGGCCGGGGCGGGGGGACACACACAAGCTGCTGGGAAGCATGGGGGTGTGCTGGGGGAGCGGGGGCTGCCCTGTGCCAGCCGCCAGGGAGTGGGAGCAGCAGCACGAATGAGATGTGGGAAGGAGCTGGGGGAGAGAATGGAGCAGGGGGGGCTGGCGCTCAGTTGGGGGGGCAGAAGCCGGCTCCAAAGCAAAGGGAAGGGACTGTCTCCAGGCTCTCAGCCGAGGTGACCCCCCCCTGGGCCTGCAGCTCAGGGGCCGGCTGGTGCAGGGGGCCGGAGGAAGCCCCCATCCCCTAGCCCAGAGCTCACCGTCACAGTGATACAGACTCAGCAAAAACAAAAGGAAACATTACAAATTAAATACTAATTAAATAAATACTATGGAAGACGTTGGGAGGGGGAGGGCAAACAGAGAGGCGCAGTTCTGTGGAGTGAGGCGGGGACGGGCAGCAGCACCCACCACCCCCTGCTTCAGCCACTGCCCCTGAGCCCCGGCTCACACAGCCCCGGGGAGGGGGCTCCGTCACCCACCGGAGCCGGAGGGGGCCGATGGCCGCTGCTCGTGGCGAGGGGACCCTGGGAAGTCCTTGGAGGCGAGGGCCCTCTCTCTCCAGCCAGAGGAGAGCCCGAGGAGAGGAGGGCTGTGGGGGCCAAAGACCGGGGTCCCAGCTGCTGGCGCTGAGAGGGGCTGCTTCCCGTTGGTCCTTATTATTGCCTCGTGATGGGGGGAGCCACTCGTCCCCCGTCAGCTGCTCCAGGCCTCGTACTCCACCGCCGAACCCAGCAGCTGCAGCAGCTCGGGCTCGTAGTGCACCAGCTCCACTGTCTCTGCGGGGCCCTGGGCGGCCTCGGGGCCCTCGGGGGCCTCCTCCTGCGCCAGCACCTGGCTGAGGGAGACCTGGCGCTGGAACTCGGCCTTGGGCAGCGTGGCGATCTCCAGGTGCGGGAAGCGGGCCTGGAATATGCGGGAGGAGAGCTTCAGCCTCTTGAGCACGTCGGAGAAGAGGAACCAGTTGCAGGGCCTGCGAGGACGGCAAGGGGAGGGGGGGTTAGGGGTGCAGGGGCCCGCGGGCACATCGCCTGCCTCACCACTTCCCGCACGCTGGCCCTGCCCTTGATGAAGCGCTGCCAGGGAGCTCCAGGCACCCTCTCCCCATACTCCTCCTCTTCCTCAGGGCCTGCACAGACCACAGGTAGAGCACTGGGCTGAGGCAGGGTTGCTGCCTGGCAGGGCACACCTTTTTAAAGCACTCAAAGCAAGAGAGGGACATGGTGTGAAAGTCACACCTCCCACAGTGTCCCCCAGCATCCCCACCTGGCAAAAAGCCACCCCAGGGGCTCCATTCCCCACCTGGCCATTCCTCAGGGACAGGTCCCTCTGGATGGACAGAAACTGGCAGGAAATTCACTAACAGAGAAGCAGCACTTCTGTTGCTGCCTCTTCCAAATCACTTTCTCCTCCCTGCAGCCCAAGCAAATGCATCAGCTGCGGTGTCAGAGGAAGGGGGCCAGGAGGACTGCTCCAGTGCTGGGACTTGATTTAGCTTTCCCCATGACAGAGAGGAAGCAATCCACTGGGACCCATCAGCATCCCTGGGGAATAATGAGGCCCAGGAGTGGCAACAATGGGAGGAGAGAGGCATCTTCTCCTTTGGCAGAGCTTTGGGATCTACAGGACATGATGCACCGCTGTACAGCCCATCTCCTCAGGGCGCAGTCGGCTTGGGCTCTCCACATTTCTCAGGCAGGCATGGATTTCCCATATGCGTTATCCCTCACCTGGAGGACACCCTGAAGGCTTTGCTGTACGGCTGCTGTCCTTGTGAGGTCAAGGGCTCCGTTCTGTCAGCTCCCACCCCTCCAACATTAACGTCACCCAAATGCTCCCCGCTCAGGGAAAAGAGACTCACCCCCGAGAGACCGACACTTGGAGGTTATAGCTGGGAAGCAGGGGCTTGTCTGAGAACTCAAACATGAAGTTGTCTGCTTCTTGCTCCTCTTCCTCCTGGTCTGAACTGCCCGGAGGGTTGAGCAGGAGGTCGCATCCAATGCTGTCTTTCCCCTCTGCAACATGGAAAAAGAGCTGTCGGTGTTGCTCCGTTTCACACCAGCCAGTGCTCATGGCTCCCTGGCCACCACCATGATGGTTCCCCCTTCCCACAACCTCACAGCCACGGCAGGAGCTGAGTCCCAGGGGCTCCCCCCACTCTCCTTCCAGCCCCTTATCTTGGAGAAGCTCTGGCACAGCCAGACTCCCCTTGGAGGGCTCAGGCAGGAAACACATCTTATGTCGCAGCAGCAACTTTCAGGTTGAGCCTGATCCCACACGTGAGAAGAGTCACTGCTCATCTGTGACATCAGCCACTTTGTGGTGGTCTTTTCTGGGGTCAGCCACGTGTGACCTCCAGGCTCGCCCTGAAGTGGCCTCAACCCTATGTCCTCAGCCTGGAGGAACCTGGGTTGAGAGGAGGGAGGGGGATGCAGGAGATGCTCTCTCTGCACAGACCCTACAAAGGAAACTGCTCTGCTCCTTGGCTCCTTCTCCCCCCGGGCCCCACTCTCAGCAGCTCCCGGCAGGTTGTCTGGAGCTACGTGCCAGCACCAGAGTCTAAATAAGGCCTGGCAGGCTGTGCCACCAAACCCTGCCCAGATCCAGAGCCGAACGCAACCAAACAACAATAACCACCACTTCAGAGAATCCGCCCCGCACATTTCTGCCCTCAGGCTGGCTGTGTCTGAGCTCCAGTGGGATTTGCTTCCATAGGAGACAGAGAACAGCACTCTTGATCGATAAACCATTTAAAACCAGTTAAATTTACAATTCACCAACCTGAAAAGCATCTGCTGAAAAATAGCTTGCTGCCTGGATTTTATTATTAAAAGGTATGAATAGTTTTGCATTTGCAAAGTGCTTTTGTCCTGCTAAGATAACACAGCATAGCCCCATAAATTTCCAGAAAATAGAGTTTAGACTCCACAGAAAGAAGTCAGACCAAATGTGCTGGTGAGCAAATAAACCAATCATGCAAAAGTTCAACACCACGCACGAGAGAAAAGGCTGCAAAAAACTCTTCTGGTGTGCTGCATGAGGAAGCTCCACGCACCATACTGCGCTACGAACGCACGCAGCTCCCAGCAAGAGCCTCATTTAACAGAGAAACAACAGCAGATGAGGAGACATAGGCTCAAACAGGGTCTCTCTTAAAAAATGAAATCATTTCTTAGTCCTGCCAAGGAAAAAAAAAATTCCCTAAGAAACTGAAAAACAGGGTGTTTAAATCTTCAAAACTTATTGTAGAATAGGACAAGAATAAGTGAGATGAGTATTGGTCCGATATCACTGCTGGCAAAGCTCAACTGCCATCACTGAAAAAAAGCAAATTTCTTGAGCAAACCAGGAAAATGAATGAAATGCATTTTATGTGGCAACAGTATGTATGGCTCAACATCTCCCCTGAAAACTGTCCTCACTCAGTCCTGTCCCTCAGCCCCAGTGAGGGCTGCAACAAGAACAGGGACATCCTGTACCAGGGGGACAATCAGGCACAACAATGCTGGTCCCAGGTGGAGAACAGACCCTGGAGTCTGCCTCTGGAGCTGCAGCAGCACGAAGCACAGGACCTGATGACTTTACCATACCCCAACCCTCGGAGATCCCACACCCTGGCTTCCCTCATTATCTTTTGGCCCCCAGAGACTTGCAAACCTGAAGGAAAACATGGACAGCATTCCTGCCTCAAAGAACAGAGGCAAATCGAGCCAGGGCCTGGGATTTCTCCTCCAGCCCGAGGGACACGCAGCGCTTTGTGCCTCAGCTGGTGGATGTGATGGGAAGGGGGATGTTGAAGAACACCTCATATTACTTCTCTCTGCTCTGCTGGTATGAATGAAGTGGCATCAACTGAACTCACCCAGCACGGAGCTGCTGTAGAAGTCCCACGCTGTGCGAGGATCCCCATCACTGCGCCCCTGGAGATCCGAAAGGTAATCTAAAGAGGGGAAAAAAGAAGGTTAACGCTCATCTGCTGGTCAGAGCATGATCCTGCCACGCACATCCATCGATGCTGGGGGAGGCACTTCACCTCCGTGCTTTTCCCCACTTTGCCATGAGGAATTACGGCAAAAGCTGCACCGAAACTTGCAGGAGGGCACCCTCGCTAGGGAGAGGACACCATGACTCTGGGCTGAGAAAATGAAAGAGAAGCTGAGAGGGGAAAACGACTGGCAACACTAAGTGGGTTGGAAAGAAAGGTTCTTAGGGTTGTCTCGAGCTCAACATTACATCCCCAGCACCTGCGCGGAGAGTGAAGCCTGGAGGAGCATGGCCAGCTGGCAAACATGACTTTTTTTTCCAACATCAGACCATCAAAGATGTTCTGCCTCGTATCTATCTGGGAACCAGCGCTGCTCCAGCTGTCCCTTCCTCGCTGGAGCGTAGAAGCCCCAACACTCATCTTGCTTCTACACAAACCACACAGAAAGTGGGCATCTTTCACCCTTGGCCACAGGGATCCAAAATGGTCCTTTCTAACACGAGCAGGCAGGGAGCACTCGGGCAGAGCTGTGTTCGAGGAGAAGGCATCGCTATTTGGCAGCAAAAATGCGTTCATGGAGGGTATGCAGTGGAGCTGGGAACGGTGGAAGAGCATCTCCAACGCTCGTGCACAGCGCTGTCTGTAGTGCGACCACAGCACTGCTGCTTCCTTGGACCTCAACCACTGAAACCTGACTTGTGTCTTATTTGGAAAATGGTATATAATTCTATAATTAAAGACTGAGTGGTGAAAACACAGACACACGTGACAGGACAGAGCTAAAATTATTCTGTCACCTGCTGCTCAAGCACTTCTAAACCCTCTGACACCCAGATTTGGTCCCGTTTGCTGCCAGACGGGGAGGATGGAAGTGCTGCCACCCCCGGGCTTGGCACCTACCACAGAGGAAGCGCTTCATCACCTCGCTGGTAGCAAGTTTCACAGCTGTCTGCCCAGAGTAAGTGGCCAGAGTGGGATCAGCACCATAGGAGAGTAGAAGCCACATGGTTTCCAGGTTGTCATTTGCTACTGCATCATGGACAGGCCTGCAAGGACAAAAGCATTGGCAGGTAAAGAAGAGACTGGAAGAATTTGCAAAGCAAATGCTCTGTTTTGGGCTAAGACAAGTCTAACGATGATCAACAGCTCTTCCTGAGAAACAGACCCTGCTCCCTGCCCCTGTGCATCTCTTAAGCATGGCCAGCAGGTTGAGGGAGGTGATTCGCTCTTGTGAGACCCCACCTGGAGTATTATGTTCAGCTTTGGAGTCCTCAGCACAGGAAGGACATGGACCTGTTGGAAGGGGTCCAGCAGAGGGCCAAGAAAATGATCCAAGGGCTGGAGCCCCTCTGCTGTGAGGACAGGCTAAGAGAGTTGGGGGGTTTCAGCCTGGAGAAGAGAAGGCTCCGGGGAGACCTTTGAGACCTTTCCAGTCCCTAAAGGGGTTCCAGGAAACTGGGGAGGGACTCTGGATCAGGGAGGGGAGGCACAGGATGAGGGAGAAGGGTTTGACACTGAAAGAGAGGAGATTGAGATTAGATACCAGAAAGAACTTGTTTGGTGTGAGGGTGGTGAGAGCCTGGCCCAGGTTGGCCAGAGAAGCTGTGGCTGCCCCATCCC
>JAOQGH010000062.1:514449-525495 GCA_025769975.1 Gallinago jamesoni | reverse complement strand
GGTTGTCGGCGGGCAACGCACCTGCTTCCCGAGCCGTGCGTGCGGCGGCGGCGGGAGGGGGGGGGGGGGCGGCGGGCCGGGGCGGGCCCCTGCCCGTAGGCGGCGGGTCGGACAGTGGCGGCGGCGAGCGGCGGTTCGGCGGCGGCGGCGGCGGCGGAGACACTGGCAGCGGCAGCCGGAGTGTGAGGGCGAGAGCGAGCCGCCGCCGCGGGGGCCGATGGGAGTTGTAGTCCCCCCGCCCAGTCCGCCCGCCCGCCCCGCCGCCCCACCGGACTGCGGCTCCCGGCGTGCCCCGCGACAGCCCTGCCCGCCCGTGGTTGAAGGGGGGGGTGAAAGGGGGGGGGGGGGGCCGTGCGGAGCCAGCCGAGTCCGGAGAGGGAACGAACGAACGGGCGGGCGGGGAGGGGAGGGGACGGGAGGGGAGGAGAAGGCGGAGGAGGACGTGGGGGGGTGTCCCACGGGAGGGGCAAGGCAGAGCCCACCCCCCTACCCCCCACCTTTCCCTCGACCCTCCGCAACCGGGGCACCGGTGCCCGCACCGGGGAGCGGCGCTCGCTCCGCACCGGAGAGGAGGGCGCGGAAGGGAGGGGGGGGGAGATGGAGAAGAAGGAGGAGGAGGAGGAGGAGGCGGGCGCTTTCTTCCTCCCTCCCTCCCTCCCTCCCTCCACGCCCGGACGGAGCCCGCAGTCCCGGTGCCCGCCGAGCCGGGACGGCTGAGGTGGCCCCCCCCTCCCCCGATGGCGATGGGTGTCGATCGCACCACCCACCCCACCTCCCCCCCCTCCTTCTCCACCCCCCTGTTCGGGCTCGGTGCCCCCGTCGAGCGGCACGGTACGGCGGCTGGAAGTTTCTCACCGATCCCCCCTCCCCTCCCCCGGCAGAAAAGGGGAGCCCCGCGGCCGCCCCCCCCCACCCGTTCGGGGTGGGGGGGGAGGCCGCGGGGCTCCCCGTTTCTGCCCAAACCGGCCATTCCGACGGCAAATTCTCGGGGGTGGGGTTTTGGGTTTTTTTTTTGAGGTGCATTTAGGAGTGGATATTTGGGAAGCCAGGGTTGGCACAGCCCCCCCTGCCCCGAACGGGCAACACCCCACACACACACCAGGACCTACCTTATTTGCATCCTGGTGCAATTAAAAACCAGGCGCTTTGAGTAATGGCCTCGTCCTGCAGCTGGCCTCCACCCCGCACACCCCCCCCACCGCACACCCCACACACCCCCCTTCATCCCTGCAGGAATTGTGCTCAGGGACGTGCAGGGGAGGAGGGGGCTTCTGCATCCCACCATCGCATCCTCCATCTCCGCTCTGCTCATTAATTAGAACCTAACGAACGCTCGGACGTCTCCAGGGTGGGATAATTCGCACCCAGGGTCGGGGGGAGAGGTGGTGCCGAGGAGACCCGTTGGATCCTGGCCCCTGTTGTCCCCGGGGGCAACGGGAAAGCCTGGGGAGCACGGAGCATCCCTCCCTTCCCCCGGATGGGGGGGGGGACAGCAGTGACAGGTTGAGGGGACAGCAGTGACGGGTTGAGGGGACAGAGGTGACAGGTTGAGGGGACAGCAGTGACGGGTTGAGGGGACAGAGGTGACAGGCTGCCCTGTGGAGAGGCCAAAGAGGAGTTACCCATCCATACAGTGCTGCGGGAATGCCACCGGGAACACCCCCCCAGGGAATTCCCAACAGAAGGGATCCAGGATGCCCCTCATGGATGGAACCGGGGGCTCCTTCTAACTCACCTCCTTCTCGGGGACACGTCTCCCAGGAGCCCCCCCCACCCACAGGTAGTCCCAGGCTACTTCAGGGTTCCCTCCGCGCTGCCCACCCTGGCACGGGACTCCTGCCGGGCTCCGATGGCCCCCGAGTGCCCTCCGAGTGCTCAGGGTGGTCCCCGGGCCATCGGGGCTCATGTCCTCTGCCCGCTGTGGTCCCCCTGGGCCATCGGGGCTCGAGCGCTCGGCTCTGACCTGGCCTGCACCCGCTGCTGCTTCTGCTTTTGCTATTTCTGCTTTTCATTTCATTATATGTTTTTTTATTTATTTCATCTCTCCCCTCTGTTTTTTTGGGCAGGATCCACATCACTCCCCCTCCCCACGCCAGGAACAGGGATGGCTAATGCACCCAGGCGAGCACTGGCCACAGCTGGCACATGGCACGCTCCGCTGGCTGCCAGGGCACGGGTGTGGGCACCTCAGACCCTTCTCGGGACCATTTTGGTCTCTGCCCAGCCCTGAGTGGCTCCTGCCTCTCCGGTGGGGCTGGTAGGCCAGGGGACGCAAACTGGTGTCTCCAGTTCAGAGGGGCTTCTCAGAGCTGGGGGTGGGGGGTGGCTTGTGGCTCTGGGCACCAGGAGGGGAGTGATGGGGGTGACACCTCCTGCTTGCTGTGGTGCCACGTCCACCCCACCAGCATCTTGTCACTGGTCCTGCACTGGGCATCGCTGGGCAGCTGGAGCTGTGGCCAAGGGAGCAGCCCCGGGGCCAGGGGGGGCTCCCATTAGGACAGGCAGGGTGTCCATTGCTAAAGGTCTGGGGGTCTCTCTCTGGGGGTCTTGGGGCTTTTCCTTTTGCTCCAAAGAAGGAGCCTCGGTGCTGCCCCATCCATGGTGGGCAGCAGCTCCCCAGGGTTTTACGGCTGTGGGAACAACCATGGTGGGCAGCAGCTCTACTGGGTTTACTGGTGTGGGAACAGCCATGGTGGGCAGCAGCTCTACTGGGTTTACTGGTGTGGGAGCAACCACGGTGGGCAGCAGCTCTGCTGGGGTAACACCAACGGGAGGCTCAGCTCTATCTACAGACCCCGTCTCCCTGCTCTCCATGGGGCCAGCCCCACTTCCACCACTTCTGCAGCGCGTTGGAGTAGCTGCCTTCTCCTGCCTGCTCGTGCCTGGCGGACGGAGGAGAGCGGGCAGGAAGGACAGGAGTCCTGCTGGGGACAGGAGGGACCAGGCTGCTGTGACTCCTCTTCCCCCAGCTGCCCAGAGGGGCTTGGGGCAGGGACTAAGGAGGGACGTGTGATGGAGTCCCACCTCCTGCGTGAGAGACTGAGCCTCTTCGTTATGTGCTCGGGGGTTGACATTTTGAACCCAGCCCCGGGGGCTAAACCAAAACCTGTGCTGCTCCTGCGTTGGGAAGGGGGTTTTGTGGCTTGAGCCTTTGAGTTGTTTCACCTTGGACCTTCCACGGGCCCCACAGGGAGCTCAGGGCTGGCCTCTTCCTCCCCACATGCTCCGGGGGGCTTGTCTGGGGACTCTCCCCGCTGGCTGGAGAAGTGTGGAGAGACGAGGCATCACCTGTGGCACAGCCCGGAGTCAGCACCCTCTGTCCTCCTCCTCCTCCTCCTCCTCCTCCGCATCCCTGGGAGAAGCCCTGGGCCGGGAGGGCGTCAGTGGTGGGTGAGGATGGGGGGCACCACTGGTGGGTGAGGCTTTGTGGTCCCGGGGACAAGGTGGGCAGGAACGCTGTGCCTGGAGCCGAGGGCAGAGCTGGCAGCCTGGGGGGCAGCAGGCAGGGGCGAAGGGGTGGGGAGGAGAAGGCTGCGGGGGGCGAGCGGAGGTCGAGGTGCCTGGGGAGCCCCCGAACTCAGGCGGGAGCCCGGGGGGGCTGGCCAGGGGTGGGAGAGGTGCCCGCGGGGAGCCCTGGCTCCGCTCCAGCCCCTTTCCAAGGACCCGGGCAGAGGCTCCGGGGAGCGGCTCGCCGGGGGCAGAGCTGGGCCTGCCCCTGCTCCCCCCCCCGCCCGGGGGCTGCCGCACCGGACCCCCGGCTCCGTTACTGGCCGGCCCCCAGCCCCGAGCCCCCCCCGGGTCCGGCCTCGGGAGCGGCCGGGGGCTCCTGCTCGGAACCGGAGACAAAGAGCGCCGGGCTCTGCGGGCTGCGGCTGACAGCCCCCGCCTGGAGCCGCCGCAAGCGCTGCGGGCAGCCCCGGGGGTGCCCGGGCTACGGGGGG
Organism: Gallinago jamesoni; assembly: GCA_025769975.1. NCBI lineage: Eukaryota > Metazoa > Chordata > Aves > Charadriiformes > Scolopacidae > Gallinago > Gallinago jamesoni. Next base: position 521,554 of record JAOQGH010000062.1, on the reverse strand, counting down.
ACCCGCCGCCCCCCAGGAGCCGGAGGCTGGAGGGGCCACCCCTGCCCGGCCGCCCGCACGGCCCCCCGCCTCCCGCACGCAGCCCCCACCGCCACGCCGGGTGCGGGAGGATGCGGCGGCGGCAGAGAAGCCCCGGGGGAGGGTCGGGGCCGGGCGCGGGGCAGGGCGGCGGAGCGGGGCCCGCGGCGGGCGGGGGCGGGGAGCGGGAGCGCGTGTGTCCCGGCGGCGCTTCCGCTGGTGCGGGCGGCTGCGGCCGGGGCTGGCGCGGGACCGGGGATCCCGCCGAGCGCGGAACCAACGGCCGCGACCTCTGCGGCGGCGGCGGCGTTGGAGCGCGGGGCTGCGGGGGCAGCGGCCGGGACACGCGTACCCTGGGGCCCCGGCCACGAGTCTGAGCGGCCCCGCTCGCCCCCGCGCCCCAAACCTCACCCTTTGGGGGACCCCCCTCCCCTTCTCCCCCCTTCAAGGTTTTGGTGCGGGGGCCCGGCCACGCAGCCACCAGCTCAGGGTCGGGCTACCTGGTTTCCCCCGGGGGGGCTCCGCCACGGTGCCCCCACTCCCTGCTCGGTAGCCCTGCCGTGCCCCCCCCCTCCCCCCCCGTGCCCCGGACGCCGCTGCGGGAGCTGCAGGGCGGCAGCTGGGACACCGGAGGTACGCGGGGACTTTCCTCCCCCGGGAACCGGGCACCGACAGGCACCCGTCCCCCCCAGGAGAGCCGGGGTGAGACGTTACAGCCCAAGCCGAGGGCCCGGGTCCCCAGCGCGGCCGGGTGACAGGGTTGGTGGTGGCCGCTCCGGCCCCAGCGGCTGCTCCGAGCCGGCGGCCGCCCGCGTCCCACCGCCGGTCCCCGTGCTCGGGGCGTTGGGTGCCACCAGACGCCGCCCCGGGGAGCCACCGCGGGCCCTCGGCCACCCGGCCCCCCGGGAACGGCCCCGCGGCGGGTGCGAGGGTCCCGGGTACAGCATGGGAGCGGCAATCGCTGGCTCAGGTTGTGCCGAGCTGGATACGGCATCTCCATGGAAACCCTCCCGCTCAGGCTGTGCGGGCTCGGGAGATGCCATCTCCACGGAAACGCGGCTGCGGCGGCTGTGCAGGCCGGGATGCGCCGCCCGGGCACCCGGTGCCCACGGTGGGAGGGCTGGGGGTGCCCGGGGCACCCGTGGCTGCGGGGTGCCGGGGGAGAGCCGGACCCACCTCCGAGGATGACGGGGGTCAGGGGGAGCAGGGGACAGAGCACAGACCACCCCTGTCCCTGGCACGGGGGGGCAGGAGGGACAGGGAAATTGAGGGGAGTGCTCCTGTGCCTAAAATACCAACCCAAAAATCTGCCTCCATCGCCCCATCCCCTCCACACTGTGCCAGGCGGAGCCCCCCACCTCCTGGTTTTGGGGGGGGGTCACCCCCTTCCCACCCCAGGGCTCAGCCAGGCCCGGTCCGGGGAGGGCCATTTCTGACACTGCGGGGGCCAGAGGGGTCCAGGGACATGGAACCCCCCCTGATCCCAGTGACCCAGGGTGCAGGACCCCTCCGATGGCTGGGGGGGGGGGGCCCGTGGTGTCCCTGGTGCTCACACTCACGTCCCGTGGCATGGGAAGCCGGAGGGTCGAGATTTCACCCTCAGAAATGGCCCGGACAAAATATTTGACAGGTTATTTATAGCCTGTACTTAAAAAAAAAACAACAAATCCAACAAAAAAAACCAACCCAACAACACAACAAAAAAAAAAAACCCCAACAAAACCCCAACCACCAAAAGCCTTTTATTTGTTGATCTTAAATCTGCTTTTTACTTTCCTCCAGCTCCCGCTGCTCTCCCGGGATGGCGGGTGCAGGAGCCCGGCTGCGGCGGCGGCTGGAGGGGGCCCAGGGGCATCTCCACGTCCCTGCCCGGGGGTGGCTCAGGGCGGGGGGACACCAGCAGTGGCCACGCCGTTGCCCCCTGAAATGTTGCCCAGCCCGGGAGAGGCAGAGCCCCACCACCGTGCCAGGGGTGCTGGCCAGGGCTACCCAAGCTAGTGGCCACTGCTGATGGCCGGGATTAGCCACCGCTCCCACTGGTTCCCGCAGCGGCTCGGCCGCCCTCGCCGAGGCTCCCGGTGCCGTAAGCCCGGCTTTGACGTAGCCCAGAAAGTAGGCCAGTAAGAGCAACCCGCCGCCGCTGGCAGCTCTCTCGAGGGACACGGCGCTCGTGGCCGGGGGGAGGCCTGCGCGCTGGCACGGCGGCTCCCCGGGGATCCCGCGGGGCTGGAGAGGAGGGGGGGCTCTGCCGGTACCCACCGACCCACAGCGGGGCCGGAGGACGCCGAGGGAAGGGCAAGGCTCAGGCTGGGGAAGCCCGTCTGAAGCCCGTCCCCGACCCCGCAGCAGCCCCAGCTCCGTGCCAGGGCACCGTGGGGCTCCCCGGCCCCTTCCCACCCCTCCGTGAGCAACACCCCCCCGTGAGGGGCTCCCCCCAACCGCCTCTCCGCTCCCCCTCCTTCCCCGCTGCCCTGGGAGCTGCCGGCCGGCATCCCCAGCATCCCCCTTTCCTGCAGCGCTTTGCAGCCCTGGAATTGGTTTTTAATTAAAAAAACACCGCACACACAAGCGCTGACGCTCCCGTGCCCAGCACCGGTATTCCTGCAGGGAAGGTGGGGGGACAAGCGCCGCCCCCAGTGCAGGAGCCTGTGCTGGAGCGGGGGAGCTGACCCGGCAGCCCGGGGGGGGCCAGCACCAGTGACCCCACTGCCTCTGGGTCCCCCCCTCTCCCTCATCCCCGCGCTCACGCTCTCTGTGGTTATTTTTTAAGTTTCTCTGGGCGCTGGAGGCCCCGGGTGAAGCCCAGCCCAGCCCAGCGCTGCCCTTCCTCGCAGGATGGGGCACATCCAGCGCCGTGGCTCGAAGCTGTCCCCTCTCCACGCCGGCTGAGCACCAGCCACGCTCACGCTACGGGACCCACCAGCCAAAATTCCCCTCCGGACCATGGGGCCGCGTGTCGGCAGGTCCCTCTCGCTGCTTCGGGTGGTCCCAGCTGGTGGCAGCCCCAAAGCCACCTGCTCCGTGGGTGGCTTCAGAGCTGGTGGCCTCGGTCCTCTGCAGGAACGGACCCCTGGAGGGGACTGTCCTGGTGCCATCATTGTTCCTGCTCTGGGGTGGCTTGAGGATGTTGGGGATGCAGGGGGACACCACACAGCACATCAGGAGATGGTCCTTTGCCACGGGGCAGGACAAAGGTGGGGACCAGGGCCAGGGGCGTGGGGCGTGGGGCTCCCCATCCTGTCAGGACACTGAGCTGGAGCCCCCGCTCTGAGCCCAAAGCCCAGCTCCACTTCTCAAAGCCTCCCGAGACCCTTCCCAGCCCAGGGGCTCTGAGCACCCCGGGATGGAGGGAGGTGGGCACAGCCCCGGGCTGGGGTGGAGGAGGGACAGGGACAGGGTGACACAGGGCTCCAGCTGTCCCCAGCAAAGCGGGGTGTCAGGGGACCCCAGGGCTGGCTGCGGCAGGTGGAGGTGGGGCAGAGGGTGCCCCACGCCGGGCACTGCCCCCCCCCGGCTCCGGGGTGCTTTGGTTTTTACTAAAACGAAGAACAAGCCCCCCCGAGACATCCCCGGGGGCTGGGGGGCGAAGGTTTCCCGCGGTGCTTGGTGCGGAGGGAAGCTGGGCTCCGAGCTGGGGCCACCAGCCCAGCCAGGGGCTCTCTGGCCTCGCGGCACGGAAACGCTCTCTGCTTCCTTTCCCTTCTTTTTTTTTTTTTTTTTTCTTTCTCTTTTCTTGTTTTTCACGCTGCACACCCAGGCCCCCTCCCCAGGGGCAGCGCTATCTGGCCGCCCCAGGGTGCTGCGTGGGGCCGGGTCCTGGCACGATGGCAGCACCCAGCCCCGTGCCCCAGGCAGGGGGACACCCCCACCCCGGGGAGGGCACCAGCACCCACAGCAAAACAGCCCTGTGTGGTTTTGGGGTGAAATTGAGGAGTTGCAGGGCACCCTGCTTGCCATCCCACGGTGGGTACCTGCGCCCCACAGGACACCCCCCACATCTGAGGGTGGCAGCTCTGCCCCTGGTCGCGGGGGGAGAGGCGTTATCCCGGGGAGCCGGCCGCGGTGGCAGCGTGGGTGGGAGGAGGCACCCCCGGAGCCAGGGAACGTGTTTCCTGGGAGCAGCAGCAGCTCCGGGGCCGGGGGGTGTTTCTGGGGCGGGCGTGAGCGTGGCACACGTGGGCAGAGCAGAGCGGCCCGCAGCGCTCCCTGGCCCCCTCCCCCTTCTCCAGGAGGCTGTGGCACGTCCCTCCGCCGGCGCTGGACACCTCCAGCACCCCCCCCGTCACCCTGCCAGGGCCAGGGGGGGGCGCCAGGAAGGGGGCAGGGGGGCTGTGCAGGGGGTAGAGCTGGCAGCACCACACACAGACCCGTTTTCCAGCCGATGGGGTTGGGCAGAGGGTACTCTGGGGGCAGGGGGGTGACCCCCAGCCAGGCTCAGCCCCCCAGGGCTGTGACAAAGCCCCTTTAGCCAAGATTAAAAAATAAAATATCTAGGCTATATTATATATAATAAGTGGGGGTATGAAAGACAAAGCCCCCCCCCCTCCCCAGGCAGGTGGATGCCAGCCCCCAGGGAGCGCTGGCGGCTGCTCCAGCCCCTCGCCGCCCCCCCAGCCCCCCCGCAGCGCGGCGGTCACGTCACAGCGGGCTGAGCCCCCTGCCCCGTGCGGGGCCCCAAGGACAGGGAGGAGGGCACAGCTGTCCCCTGCCGGGCGCTGCCACCGGACGGTGCAGGCAAAGCCACCGAGGAGCTGGTTTTATTGCGGGGGGAGCGGCAGGAGGTACCAGGGACACGACCAGGAGCCTCCCCCCCTTCCTGCACCCGCTCCAGCCCCAGGGACAGGGGGCTACCGCGCTCTGCGGCACGGGCGGCGAAATGGCAGCTCCTGGCCCTTGGGCCGAGTTTCTAGCCCTGGCTTGGCTCCAGGGCCAGCCGCGGTGGCTGCCTCGGGGACATCCTCGGCGGAGATGGGCTGGATGATGTGACCGGCTCGGGTGATGACGCGGGGGGCTGTCAGCTTCTGGAAGGCACGCTGCGTGTTCCAGGTGGGGCCCACGGGCGCCCGGATGCTCTGCTCAAACTGCTGGTGCCGCTCAAAGGGGAAGGGCAGCTCGTTGACCTGCGGGGACACAGCACCGTGGGGTAAATCCAGTGAGGGGCTGCTCTCATCCCACACCGATTCCCACTCCTCCAGGACCCGCTGCCCCTGTGCTGCCACCTCCCTCCATCCCCTCCAGCAGATCCCAGGGGCTGATAGAGCACACCAAGGGAGCAGTCCTGCAAATTCCTCCTCCCTCCATCACCCTGGTGGCCTCAGGGCTGTCAACACCGGAAACTACGTGGCTGGGCAGGGATTCGTGGCTGGGCAGGGATTCAAGACGTTTTGGGAAAGGGGGAGGGGAAGGTTCTGGGGCAGCCCGGGTGCTGGAACACCTGATGATGTCACCCACCTGATGTGCTGCCGCGTGGATGTTGCGCTTCTCGCTCAAGATGACGTGGGGCAAGTGCTGGTCCTTTCTGGGAGGGGCTGGGGGCGGCTTGAGCAGGAACCTGCCGGGCGAGCAAAGACGTCAGCCCCGGTCTGAGGCTGAGGTGCGGGGCTGAGGCACGTCACCGCAGCAATTCCACACTCACCGTTTTCTTTTCTTGGTGCTGGGCTTCAGCCCGGAGCCCCCCCACTCGCCCCAGCCCGGCAGCACCAGGTTCACCGGCTGCAGCTTCCCGGCCTCCTCTGCCTTGCGCTTCTCCCGGCGGAAGTCGGCAACCACATCGTCCCCGGCAAAGGCCTCAGTGATCACCCCTCTCTGGTCGATGCCACCCTCCTGTGGGGAGAGGGATCAGTCCCCTGCAGCCAGCGCTGCCCTGGGACCAAGGGACAGGCTCGTCCCACCAACTCACCTCCTCCTCCATGACCACGGGGAGGCTGGGGCACTGAGCCTCCTGGGGCTTCCCATCCAGCACTGCCTGCAGGCTAATCATCTTCTTCTTCTTCTTCTTGGCTGCTGGTTTGTCACACTTGTCCCCTGCTCTGCCTTTCTCCTGCTGCTGCGCTCGCTTCCCTGCTCTCGGGGCTGCTGGCTTCTCCTGCTCTTCCACACGCTCCTCCGAGGCCAGAGCCTCGACGTCCTCCATCATCCGCACCCGGCCCAGCTGCTCCGACAGCAGTGGCTCCTCCTGCGCCTGGGGGGGCTGCTCGACCCCCAGGTTTGCATGTTCTTCGGCACAGACAGGGTGCATGGGGCTGTCCCCTGGTAGATCAGCAACCATGTCTGTTTCATCAGCACCTGCGGATTGAGGCAACGGGTGAGAAACAGTCACATGGGAGCTGGGAGGGAGAGCAGGATAGAAAACAGCCCCCTCGACCCCTTTTCCTTTGCCCGACCCCGGGGCTGGGTGCTCCTCACCGTGTCCCTTGGGGCTCCCCGCCTGCTGCTGCCGCGCCTGCCGTTTCTGCTCAAAGTCTTGTAGCAGAGCTTCCTCCTCCGACATCTCCGCCGCCTCCTCCTCCTCCTCCTTGCTCTCCGCAGCACCAGGCACCGCAGCATCTTCACGATGCTCCTGCACCTCAGGCTCCTCGGCTGGGCCGCTGGGCTTGCCCAGCATCCAGGGGTTGGCTCCGCTGGCACCCATGGGGATGGTGGGGACGGTCACCGACGTGAGGTCCTCCTCAGGCGCATCACCTGGCTCCTCCTCGGGCACCTCCACCCGCACCTTCCGTGTCAGCTCCTTGTTCCTGGCCAGCTGCTCCTGCATGGCCTTGCGGGCCTGCCAGGGGACAGACAGGTTTCTAGCGCAGGGCAGGAACAACATCCCCATCTCCTTTGCCCCACCTCAGCCGTCTCCCCCTCCCCACCCTGCAGATCCCTTATTGTGGCCTTTCAACATACACAGAGGGCTTATAAGGAAGATGGAGAGAGACTTCATTCCAAGGCCTGTAGTGACAGGACAAGGGACAAACAGTTTTAAACTGAATGAGGGCAGGTTTAGGTTGGACCTAAAGAAGAAATGTTTCACTCTGAGGGTGGTGAGAGCCTGGCCCAGGTTGGCCAGAGAAGCTGTGGCTGCCCCATCCCTGGAGGGGTTCAA
>JAOQGH010000062.1:489441-511337 GCA_025769975.1 Gallinago jamesoni | reverse complement strand
TGAGGGTGCCAGAGCCCTGGCAGAGGCTGCCCAGGGAGGGTGTGGAGTCCCCTTCTCTGGAGATCTTCAAGCCCCGCTGGGATGCAGCCCTAAGTAATGTGCTCTGGGCAACCCTGCTTTGGCAGGGGAGTTGGACTAGATGATCTCTAGAGGTCCCTTCCAACTCTGTAAAATCCATGAATCCGTGAGAACAATCAGCCAATGGAATAATCTCCCCAGGGAAGCAGTAGATTCCCCAACATTGGACACTTTTAAGGTTCAGCTGGACACGATGCTGGGCCATCTTGTCAAGACTGTGCTTTTGCCAGGAAAGGCTGGACTAGACGATCCCTGAGGTCCCTTCCCAACCTGGTATTCCATGATTCTGTCATTCTTTGGAAAGAAAGTAAACCAAAAGGCTCCTCCTGTGCCCCCACGTGCTTCTCCTCTAACCTGCTGCTACGGCAGAGACAGAAGAGCCAGGACCCCTGGGAAAGGGAACCGAGCGCCCTGTCCCCTTTCAAAGCACCCCTGTGCAGCCCCCCGGGGGAAACGGGGATAGAACATGGCGTGGCTGCTCCAAGAACCCCTCAGACACCCCCCTACTCACCGCCTCCGTCCGGAGAGGGAGCTGACCGCCTCCAGGAGCTGCCGGTGCCGCCGCTCTCCATCCTCCTGCCCCTAGAAGACGACAGACGCGGTTACAGAGCCCGGGCCCGGCCCAGGCAGAGCAAACCCCCTGTCGGAGCAGGCCTGAAGCCCCAGGAACAGCCCCTGCACCCCCAACCAAGCCAGGCCAGGCCGCCCTCCTGCAGCCTTTCCGGGCCGGGGGAGCGGCCGGAGCACCACCCGCCGCGGCTGTGGCTACCATGGGGGAGCGAGCCCACTCCATCCTCGCCCCCCTCACCTCATCCTCGCCCTCGCCCTCGCTGGCGCTCACGGCCGCCTCCACCCCCAGCCACTCCTCCGCCATCCCGCTTCACGCCGGTGGCTGGCCGTAAAGCGCCGCGACAAGACGCGACGCTGCCGCGCGACTTGCCGGAAAGCGCGACGCTTCCGACCTGATGGCTGCCACCGCCCTGCCTGACGTCAGGGTTGCCATGGCAACAGGGTCTGGCGGGCGGGCCCCGCCTCCCCTTGTCCGCACCGGGGCGGAGGGAACCTCCGTAGAGTGACATCCCACTGGCCCAATGGGAAAGCAGGGAGCGGCGGGGCGGAGGGAGCCTCCGTAGAGTGACGTCCCGCTGGCCCAATGGAAAAGCAGGACGCGGCGGGGCGGGGCGCCGAGGGAGGCAGGAGCCAATGGGTGTGGAGGCCCCGCCTCCTATCGGCGGCGCGGGGCGTGGCGGCCCCTCCCGCGGCGCTGAGGGAACGGAGCGGCCCGGCCCGGTGCTGCTGGTACCGGCACGGGGTGAGCGGTCGGCGGCGGCTGTGGGGTCCTTTCCCCCGCCTCTCCCTGCCCTTCCCTGCCTTTCACTTCCCTTCCCCTCTCGGGGTCGGGTCCCGGGGTGGGGGGTTGCCCTGCCCGCTCTCCTCCCGGTAGGCCGCACCGCTCCCCTCGGGGCCTGGGCTTCCCACCCCTTCCTCCCTTCCTTTCCCCGGTGGGTTTCCATGGCAACACCCCTCCCGGGTGGGTTGCCATAGCGACGGCCGCCGTGGCCCCCCCCCCCCCTTCCATCCATCCATCCCCGCCGGTCACGGTGCTGAGGTGCTTCTTCCTCTCCCCACAGCCCCCAGACCGAGCCCCCTCCGCCCCCCGATGATGCCGGGGCCGCGGGCGGTGGAGGAGCAGCAGCAGCAGCAGCAGCGCCTGGAGGTGTGGCGGCCGCCGCCGCCCCAGTGACGGCCCCCGCCATGTCGGTGATGGTAGCGAGGAAGAAGGTGGTTCGGAAATGGGAGAAGCTGCCGGGCAGGAACACCTTCTGCTGCGATGGCCGCATCATGATGGCCCGGCAGAAGGGCATCTTCTACCTGACGCTCTTCCTCATCCTCGGCACCTGTGCCCTCTTCTTCGCCTTCGAGTGAGTTCCCCACAGCGGCCGGCTGACCCCATGGCCCTGGGACAGGGCTTGGACAGGGCACGTCTGCCCAGTGGCATTGGGAGTGGGAGGGGAGCATGGTGGAGAGGAGCCTGGTGTGGGGCTCTCTGGTGGGATCTGCCTCTGCACCCGAGCAGAGTGACCCTGGAGGTTTTGGGGGAGGATGGAGCTTTCCCTTGTCTCTGTCTGCGGCGTGACACCAGCTCTCTGTGTGCTTCCCTGTGTTTGGGACTTGCAGTCCCTTGTCCTGAGCAGGGCAGGAGGGGGTGGGGGTTTGGGGTGCCTGCTCCTTGCCTGGGGATAGCTGGGGTGCAAGGGCACTGCTGCTGCGGCAGCCAAGGCCAGCAGGGCCCAGCCTGCCTCCCTGCCCCTGGTTAGCCCTATGAGGGAGGTGACCCAGACAGAGAAATAACAAAAAAAAGGAGTAAGCTGGGTTGGCAGCAGGGTTGGTTTAGCACAGATCCAACCTGCCCTGCAGCCGCCAGCTGGCTGGGTGTTGCAGAATGCTGCACTACAGCACATGCTCCCAGGAGCTGGAGCCCTGGTGTTTAGAGAGGATCCGGTCGCCCTTTTAGATCAGCTCAGCAGCCTAAGACCTGCAGCCCACGTCTTGGGTGCTGCCAAAAGAGCAGGGTCTGTCACCTCCCCACAGCTCTCCCCGTGAGCTGGGCTGAGGAACCGATCTGGCCTTAGACTAATCCTACCAAAAAAAAAACCCAAACAAAGGGGAAAAAAGCCTCAGTATGCTGAGCCCTGGTGGTGTGGGGAGGGGACAGGACTGCCCCTTCTTCCTGGTTTGAGGATGAGCTGGAATCAGCTGAACAACTGTGAAACTTTCCTTCCTCTGCCTTCATCAGCATGTTTATGTTGTTCTTAGGGAGGCCAAGGTCCTACACGGTGTTGGGTAACACAAAAGCTCTTTAAGCCAGAAAAGCAAGCGGAAGAAACTGCTCAAGGGTTAAGCCCTGGCTATGCCTCCAGATACAGAGAGCACTCAGCCCAGATGCTGGCCTCCTAGACATCTTCCCCAGGTCAGGGGACTTGTCTCAGCTTCCCTCGGCCAGGCTTTGCTCTCCCTGGCCCGTCTCATTAGCGGATGTCTCTGGCAGCCTTAGAAGGGGCTTTCTGGAACAGTCTGGGGAGGCTTGCCACATCCCAAGAGCAGTGATGAAGTGGCAAATGTTGATGAAGACCCAAATGTTGGGTCTTGGTCAGGCATGAGACTGGTTTTTCTGCTTAGTCGTTGTGTGGCTGTGGAGGCAGGTACCGTACGACTGGGATGTGAGGTGTTGGGGTTCCCCAGAGCGGAAAGCCCAGATTATCCCTGACTCAGTCTGAACTCAAAGGTATGAAATGACACCACCATTTGTTTTGTTGTTTGGGTTTCTTCACCATCTGAAAGTCGGGGCTAAGACTTCCTGCCTTGCAGGAAGAACTACTAAGTGTTACTGCTCCAGAAACACTTATTGCGAGGGATAATTGCTCTCACTCCCTGCGGAGCCTGTCCTTAGCTGAAGAGCGAAGCCACGTCCCGCTCTGCCATGTTTGCCCTCGCCAGCCGCCTGCCGTGGTTGTGTGGGGCAGAGGGACCCAAGGGCTGCCCTTCCAGTGCAGGGCTGTGCCAGCAGAGCCGGTGGTGTGATGGCTGGTTTGCCGTGGGTGCAGCAAGGGACTGGGAATTCCTCAAGAAGCCCCTTCCCAGGCTCTGGGAGGCAGAGGCTTGTGGCAGGGTCACTCGTGTCCTTGCTCTCACTGAGACACCCAGGACATGCCTTTTGCTTAGGGCTGGAGGGTGGTCTCTGTGGGGGCTGCTGGCCTGCGGGAGGTTTGGCTGGGAGCAGAGTCATCTCTGAATTTTAGTTAAACTGGCTGAAACCCAACAGGGGATGAGGAAAAGTTTGGGAAAATCCAAAATACCCATTTGATCCTGTCAAAGCACAGCACCGTAAAGTTTTCTGTTTGAAAGAGGTGGGGTTGGTTGGAAATTCTTGGGGGATTTTTGAATTTGGGGCAGGGGAGAATTGTTGCCTTCCCAACTGGGAGTGCTCCACAGCGTCTCTGCTTCGCCGCCGCAGCTGAGCCGCTGAGCGGGTTGGCTCGAGAGCCCTGCTTCCCCCGTGGGCATCCTGAGGGCATTGGGGTGCTTCTGCGTGAGGGGCTCCGCCTTCATCTTTGTGCTGTGTTATCCATTTGTTTCAGCTTCGGGCAGATTTGTGCGGAAATTTGTGGTTTCCCTCTTACGGTTTGTGCGACGGAGGAACAATTGGGGTTGCTGGGATCTGGGTTTGGGGAGAAGCAGAGTGTGGTGGGTGGAGGAGTCCATTTAATTCCTGCGCGCTCGCTGCAGGGGTGCCCGTGTTGTGAGTGCTTGTTTCATTCAGCTGAATCACTTGCGCAGTCACACCTTGTCTAAACGAGGCTGGGGGGTGCCTGAAGCCAGAAAACATCTCGCTGGGCGGCGGGAGCCGGCGCGGGTTTGATCCTCACCCTCCAGGCTGCTCTGGCTGGGCTCTGATTACAAACGCCGTTGCTGGAGAGCCGGTGGGGACTGGCATCGCGCGTCATGAGATAAGCCTTGTGTTTCTCCCCGAAAGAGTCCTCCCCGGCCGTGGAATAAATGACAGCCTCTCTGTCTGGGCTGCTGCTGCTGGTATTTTTATTCTCCCCACCCCCCCCCCTTCCAAGTAGCTCCGATGCCATCGGCTCATCTGCCGTGTCTCCAGTAGAACGCTCTGAAACCACCTCAGCCCCGCGTGTGGGAATTGTTTTGTTTTTGTGCCCTAGACTGCAGAGCTGCGGTCTGGAATGGGGTAAGTTTTTTCCTCAGGGAGACCGAGCTATCAGCACTCTACCTGGGATCGGCTCCTCCCTCCCAGATAAAGCAAGGGCCGTGGAGCTGTACTGGGGAAGTGCTCTGCAGCCACCCGAGTCCTCTGCCCAAGGGCACCTCTCTCGCCACTGCCTTGGCAGAAAGCAGCTCCTGCTGCTCGAGGGCTGGGGCTGCTCCCTGCAGGGTCCCAGACCTGCATTTAATTGGGTCTGCTCTGGGACCGAAACGTGTCACAGAAAATCCTGCTCAGTATCCTCCTGGCGTTGTTTCAGACGCTTACTGGGGACGTCAGCTTTTGTGCTAGGGCACTTAGTCGTTCAGCTACGCTTGTGGTATTGGAGCGCGAGGAGGAGCCCAGGTAAAGCAATTAGTGAAATCCATGTGGGAATTCAGACGATGGGATGTAGCGTCCTCTCTCTGGCTGCTGGGGCTTTCCGTTGCAGTTTGCCAGCTTGTCTGTAATGGCCCTCCTGAAGCCAGACTTCTCCATTCAGCTCTCCAGAGCAGCTGCAAGAGAACTGCATTTCTTTTGTCTTCAGCTTTCCAGCACCAAGGTCCAGCGTCTGTAAATGTTACAGGCCAGATAGCGCCTGCGACGCCAGGCTCCTGGGTGCGGAGAGGGGCTGCTGTTTGCTTTGCCAACAACCAAGCACCTTTAAAACTTTATTTTTTTTTCTCCTTTCTTAGCTACATAGAGATTAAAATTTCTTTGTTTTCTGATGAGTTGATAAAAATCTATGTTTGACCCTTCATGTGACTTGATTTTTTTTTTTTAATAATTTTTTTCTCCCAAACCCCAAAGATCCAAGATTTTGCGCTGAAAAAGAAGTGCTTCTGAGGTGGCTTTTGCCTCTGGTTAGGTCTATGTCAAGCCTTGTCAAAGCTTACACACAAGTTGATCATCGCTTTTCGGGAGTTACATTTTCTCTCGATAGCAGCGAACGTGTTGGTACCCAGAGTTCAGCTGATTTTGCTCGTGAAGACATGTTTCTGCGCGAAGTGGCTGCTCCCAGGTTTTTGAGTTGCGAGTCCCTTTTCTTGTACATGGGCTCCTTCTCAGAGGACAACTCGCTCTCCCCGCAGCCTGCCCCTCCTCTCTGGCACCGGGTCTCGAGGTGCTCTCCTCCCGCCTGCCCAGAGATGGGAGTGTAGCTGGGAGAGGAGCAATAATGTCGGCGTACCCTCTCTGTCCCCTGCCTGGGGTCGGCTGCTGCATGGCTTGGGTTGGAAGCACATGCCATGCCCTCGCAGCACTTTCTGCATCACTGTTGACAGCCAGGGAGAGCTTCCATAGTCAGTTCTGGTTCTCCCTGACTGCTGCTAGGGAAAGGGCCCCAAACTTGTAGCTTGGCAGCGCGGCCATTACCCAGGGTTTCAGAGCAACTGCTTCCATGCTCATCACAAGCACGTCAGCGCTGGGAAACCATCCCTGGTCCAGGAGGTGTGGATGGCTGGGAGTGCTCTGCTGAGGTCAGGCCTTTGGGAAAGGCTCTGCTTCTTCAGCTTTTGGGACAGGTGCATGCTGTGGTTAGGTGTTAGTTTAAGAAAGTTAAATAAGTGTTTTGCAAGCGAGATGTAAATGAATTATAGAGCAGAGCTTGTGCTGAGCCCTGGAGGGGCCTGGCAGTGAGAAGTGCTTCCTGCTGGCCATGGCTGAAGTCCTCTTCCCTTGGGGCTGGCATGTTTTCCCCTTCCTCCAGAGCTTTCCTTACTGTGCTGCTTACAACAGACCTTCCAAAGTCGTCCAAAGACCTTCAAAATAATCGTCCAAGCAGCCCTTGCACCGTAAACTCATGGCACATCCCAGCTGCTGCTTCTTGCCGCTCCCCCTCTGCTCCATTCTGGTGATCTCTTTGTTTAAGCCTTTCTCACCCCCAGTCCCCCCCCCCCCGTCCCCCATGATGATGAGTTGTGATAGTGCTGTTATTGTCTGCTGTTAGATGACAAAATGCTCAAGAACACAGATACTGCACTGGGAGCGGAGGAGGAGCAATATCCGTACATGCCAACAGTATGTCTCTGTTGACTCTCAGCTTTCCCAAACAAAAGATCTTTAAAATGTCTGTTACTTAGGACTGTAAATGAATTGCTGAGTGTAATCGCGCTGGAGATGAGGCGTAGACTGAAGGCTCCCCTGCGCTAGTGAGTACCAAGCCACAGCCTCACGTGGGGCCCTTACCTGTTGCTCAGCCATTCTGGATGGCACCCGGCTCTCTGCCCTGGCAGGTGGATGGGGCACATTCCCTGGAAGACCCCTTCCTGAAAGCAAGGCTCCGTCAGTGCAGGGGGGACTGGAGGCAGGCAGGACCTGGCCCTCAGACCTTGTTTGAGGGGATACGGCGGCGCTGCCAGCCCAGCTTCCCAGGGAGGGCAGGAGGGCCCTGCTCAGCCCCTGATGTGCTGGGGCACAGCTGGGTGATGGGACTGAGTGTCCAGCGTGGTGCCGGGATGTTTGCTTCATGCCGGAGGGACAATGGCAACAGGACAATGGCTTCGCTGAGCAGACATCGCATGCACTTCGGTGAATGGCGGCTGAAGGAGCCAGTGTTAACGCTTCCTTGTGTGAGCTTCTGGAATTCTTTTCCCCATCAGACAGGAGAGCAGGCATCTGGTGTTTGCTGGGGCTTTGTCCCTCCCCGCTGCCCACCTCTGGGCAGACAAACTCTCTGGGATCGCTTCTCTCCCCTCCTCAACTGGAGACCTAGCCTGCCCCGTGCCTGTGCCATGCTGGGAGCTGGATGGAAGGGCTGGACACCGGCTGGATGCTGCTGCTTCCCTCGCCACAGTAGGCAGGACAGTCACGCACTCATCTCTTTCATGTCTTAAAATTGCAGGCTTCTTCCTGTTCCCTCTTCCCACTCCCATGCTGCACTCTGTGGTGTGGTAACATCAGTCTGGAGGCCGCTCTTGCTGTGCCTCGGGGACAGCAGGGCGGGCTGCATCCCCGAAGGGCAGGTTTCCTCCCAAAGATGCTCAGAGAACAGTCAGCAGGGAGTGAGTCACATCGCACACTCGTGTGCAGATGGAGCGGGCACCGCACGGGCTGCTGCAGGGACTGATCCCGATTCTTCCCGAGTGCTGCTCTGCAAAGCTTTCAGGTCTGGCCCGGGAGAGAACACCCGGCACCAATCATGTGCCTGCAGGTAATAAATCTCCTGGCTGACAGTACACTGAAGAAACTTATAAGGTGTTAGTGTATATCTGAGGCTGGGAGCTCTGGCGCAGTTTTGGCTCAGCTTTAACACAGTTCATGAATCCATATTTTAAGCCTGTGACATGTTTGTGGTGTTACGACAGTTATAAAAGCTGTCATGTCAGCTGGACACCGGTCAAACTGCAGCCCTTTGAGGCAGACTGTGTCCAGCTTTTAGAAGAATAAACCCATATTCCTTCCCAAAATGGGATCCAAGGTTTCTGTTTAATTGCTGGCTGACTTGCAGCTCTCTCTCTAGACTTTGCCCTTGCTAAGGGAAAGCGAAGTTGTCTGAGGCTGCCTACAGTCGGTGAGCTCAGCCCTCTGACCGCTCTGCCTGCCTCTTCGAGTGTAGGCAGGGCTCTGCACGCCGGCAACTCTGCAGGTTGTGTTGCTTTGAGTAACTGCACAGTTTGTAGTGTCTAAAATTAACAATGTTGGTTATGGGGACAGGCCCTGTGCATCGCTGTGGATGCTTCGTGTTGTGGCTGTGGCCAAAGCACACCGTAGTTTCAGTGTACAGCTCTTTCTGCACCTCATCACACAGAGGGGACAGTTGTTGGACTCAAGCAACAGCAAATTAAAGCCCGGTGAGGCTTCTGCAGTAGAAGGTGGGCTTGCAGAATCCAGTGCTGCAAAGGAACCATCTGGAGCTAGAACCTTATGGCATTACAGAGAAGCTATGGGTGGGAAGGCGATCCAGAATTAAATAGTTAATGCTATAGATGTTGTAGGAATCACCTTGCTTAGGATAAGAGATCCACCAGGGAGGATAATCCCATGCCTTTCACCACAGTAGCCTTATGCTTTCTTGGAGAGTAACGATGCATGGGAGCAGGAGCTTGGACTGGATCCACCCCTCTGGAGTCAGGGCTCTCCAGAGAGCTTGGGAACCCAGCCTCATCGGGAGGAACCTGGGCAAGCAGGTGTGCGAGGAAAGGGAGAATTTTGCAGAACCGTTGGGATTTGGGTGGGGTCTCCCTTAAACCATGGGAAACCTCCATAGGAACTTCACCCAACATAAATGGGGTTTTCTGAAGGAATTGGGGTAAAAGTATGTTTCCTTTCAGTCCAGTATGTCTCTAAGCCATGACTCCTGCACGCCTGTGCTGCAGTGCCTGCACAGACAGACGTGTTTGCGGGTGTCCAGAGGTGACGGGGGCCACAGAGAGATTAATCTCCCTGCTCCCTTTGCACTGCCTCAGTCAGTGGGATTAGCGGCATAAATTCCTCATTGGACCTTTCTGTATTTATAAAGCAAACAAACCTTACGCTGTGTTTCCTCTCTCAAGCTGGGGTGGTCTGGGGGCAGGAGCCTTTTTGCTTCAGTTGGACCTTTTGAGTCCTTTCCCTCAGAAAAGTCAAAGGAAGCCAGACATCTTGTTGCACAGGAATGTTGCACTTCTCCCTGAATCCATTCCTGGGAAGCACAGGATGCGGTTCATCCCTGGAAAGTCATTTCTGTGGTACTGGAAGCTGCTGCCTCTCTAGGGGACAGCCAGAGATTCCCACCCTTCCGCTGTGCTTCTGTGCCTGCCAGCTCTCTCCAGTGGTGGGCTCTAGGGCCAGGCCCTGGGTGCTTCTCCTGGGTCCATCCCTTGGCAGTGGGCTGTGGCGGGGGTCCTCCAGGCAGCATCCCTCCACCTGGCCAGTTTCTGTTGTCACTGTGACTCTGAGCAAAATGGGAGCTGGAAACAAACCAAACCGCTGGAAAGTGTGCTGTGCCTGGCTGGTTAAAAACACAGCAGTACTTTGAGCGTGGGTAGTCGTTAGAGCTGCCCCAGAGGTGTTTCCCTGGACTGGTGGGATTGGAAGTGCTGAACAGCCTCTCTTCTCGAGATGGAACCAGTGTGCAGAAAAGTCTAGACTCTGATGCCGTGCCAGGCTTTCAGGCCCTGGCTCGGGCAGAGTGTGCGTTGGTCTGATTCATCGCCTCCTGCCGTTTCTCCGCAGGTGTCGGTACCTGGCGGTCCAGCTCTCCCCGGCCATCCCCGTCTTCGCAGCAGTTCTCTTCCTCTTCGCCATGGCCACACTCCTGCGGACCAGCTTCAGCGATCCCGGGGTGATCCCCAGAGCCCTGCCTGACGAGGCAGCCTTCATCGAGATGGAGATCGGTGAGTGCAGAGCCAGCTGAGCTGGTGAGGGCTGGAAAAGCCTCTGCGATTCTGGCATATTTACAGGTTACATTCTCTGCAGAGCCTTTCTTCCCAGCTGGCCCTCCAGACGTGGGGATTGGTGGCTAATTTTGCTTGTCAGAATCTCAAAAACATGGTGCGATGTACCTGCTTCCCTTTCTGGGAACTTTTCACCTGCTGTTTTCTCTCTTGTAACTCTGTACATATAAACTCTGTTTGCTTTCAGGAAGGGGGGCAGGAATCTTGATGTGGGCCCCTTGGTCCTTCAGGTAGAGGGGAGGTTTGGTGGATGGGGGTCTGTAGAGTGACACTGTCCCCCCATCCCCTCTCAATCTGCCCATGAAAGCTCTGGCATCCCTTTTCCTGCCTCCAAGCTGCCAGCTCGGCTCTGGACAGTGCGAACGGAGCTGCAGCCGCTGGCTCTAGACCTAGCAGGCCTTGGTCCCATGGGTAGGAGAAGCAGGGAGGCGAGTTTTTGTTCTAGGCCTGCGCTTGTGTAGGAGGCGGTTCTGATCTTTGCTTGGTCCTCTCTCTCAGAGGCCACCAACGGGACTGTGCCTCAGGGTCAGCGCCCACCCCCGCGGATTAAAAACTTCCAGATCAACAACCAGATAGTGAAGCTGAAGTATTGCTACACATGTAAGATCTTCCGTCCGCCCCGTGCCTCTCACTGCAGCATCTGCGACAACTGTGTGGGTGAGTAGAAGAGGCTCCTGCAGCTGGGGGTCAGGAGAGAGCCTTTGGAAGAGACTAGGTCTCACTCTGCACCGGGTCTCACACTGAGCGAGGCCAACGCGGTGTCCTGTGAACAGACGGGGACAGTCTGCCTCATCTGAAGCTCCAGGAGCTTGAGATTTGCTCAGAACTTGAAGCCAGGTGGTTCATCTTTGCCAGTGCTTCTTTGGCAATAACTAGTCTAACGTAAGCCTAACTAGTCCATGGAAATGTGTAGCCCTTTTTTGTGTTTTGCTCACTGCTGGCCTTGCTGGGCTAGAGGCTTCCAGTGGCGAGCTGTGTCTCGTGTGAAAGCAGCTCCTTGCATCAGCACGGAGATTCTGCTGCTGCGACCAGTGCTCCGGGTGTGTGTTCCCCTCCCTGCACAGCAGATTCTCTCTTAGCTCTTGTGTATCATCATTGGCTCATGTTCAGCATCCCTTCTCTGGGAAGAAGTCCCATTCTTTTGGATCCCTTTCCTCCTCTGCAGGTTTCCAGCCCTTTGCATGTTTATGCAGTTTCTTGAACTCTTTTCTAATTATCCTAGTAGGAATAAAGTGGCACATGGGTTAGGTAAGAACTTCTGAACCCCCAGGCCTTCATCTAACCCGTGTGCTGCTCTAGTAAAAGCTATTATACCTCAGGTCTCGGGGGAGAAGATGTGCATGGGGCCAAGCTCTGTCTTAATGTGCAAAACAACTCATTAGTAGATGCTTTTTGCACTTTCTTACCTGGTCTCCCCTTCTGGAAGGGGGCTGTGATGTGGGGCCCTGAGTTAGCAGAGGGTTGGACTTGGTGATGCAGGGAACCCTTGTCAGCCTTGGAATTTTCTGAGTTTGGGGCATGGGGGGTAGGGTCTGGAAGGGGTAAGGCCTGGAGGAGGGGTAGGGTCCGGATGTCAGCAGGGCCATGCCAGAGCAGCACTGATCTCCATCTTCCCTTTCACAGAGCGCTTCGACCATCACTGTCCCTGGGTGGGCAACTGCGTGGGGAAGAGGAACTACCGCTATTTCTACCTCTTCATCCTCTCGCTCTCACTCCTCACCATCTACATCTTCACCTTCAACATAGTCTACGTAGCACTGAGTGAGTCTGCAGGGAGCAGGAGGCTGGGTGGGCTGAGGGGGAGCAGGGGCACAGATGGTGGTGCAAACCCAGAGGTGATGGAGGGGGAAAGGGAACTGGACTCAGCAAGATGTTCCAGACAAAAGTATCTCTCTCTTTGTGTTACCAGAATCTCTGAAGATTGGGTTTCTGAACACATTGAAGGAAACCCCAGGGACATATCCTTCCACGGTGCAGAGGGGTTGGCATCTCCACAGCCAGGGGTCAGTGTGAGCTGTGTTACGGAGGGGCTGGAGCCTTGATGCCTGGGCTTCTCTAAGGGGTTTTTCTAAGGCCGTTTTCCCCCATGATTACAAGGTGAGGAGCACTTCTGTGGCTTTTGGGAGGAGGATAAAACAGAAAACCATGTCTGGGGGAAGCAGGGATTTAGGGCAGTGTGCCTGGGGTGGTGACACAGCTGGGCTGGGGCTGTTCCTGGCTGTTCCCAGTCCTTAACTCTTCTCACTGTACTGGAGGTGCTCATCTGCTTCTTCACCCTGTGGTCGGTGGTGGGGTTAACTGGGTTCCACACCTTCCTGGTGGCACTGAATCAGACAACCAACGAAGACGTAAGTAGAGTCTTTCTGTTCCTCTGATCCTCACCTCCTTGGTGCGTCATGGCTGTACCCCCCTCGCTGCTGTGCCCTCCTTGCTGCCGTGCCCCAAGGGCTGAGAGGGCTCCCTGCGGGTGGCAGTGGACCGGACTCGAGCCTCTGCCCTGTCTGTTGTAGATTAAGGGGTCCTGGACTGGGAAGAACCGTGTGCAGAATCCCTACAGCCACGGCAACATAGTGAAGAACTGCTGTGAGGTGCTCTGTGGACCTCTCCCCCCCAGGTAAGCTCTCGAGGGGCAGCCCTGCCCATTTTTGCCCCCAGAGCTCAGTGTGGGACTGGGAGGAGCTCTCCTTGCTCGGGTGCAAGACCTGGCTGCTCTTCTGCCAGCTCTGTGTGTGCTGAGGGCTGCTGGAGGCCACTTGGGACACAGCTCTAGGGAGGAAGGTCTTGTGCTGCCTTTCTTGCATATCTTAGTGATTGAAGCTTGAGTTGCTTGCTGTCACCATGTGCTTGGGAAGCTGGTGGAGAAGTGGCTCACCTTCCCTGAGGCAGCGTGTGGAGGGGAGGCTCTTTCAAGGGTGCTCACTTTGGTGGGCTCGCACATTCCGAACTGGGCTGCTCTCCAAGGGGCTTGGTTTCACAGGAGGAACATGAGCACTGTAAACTAGGCTTGGGCTGTTTTGGAGAGGAACACCTTCTCCTGACATTTGTCTTCCATCGACACTTTTCCTGCCAGGAGAAGCTGGCTTTGAGAGAGGCGCGGGGTCTCTGATGGTGTGATTCTGTTCTGGCAGTGTTTTGGACAGACGGGGCATCTTGCAGCAGGAGGAGAGCACAGCTCAGGAGGAGTCGTGCCCGCGGGGGCCCAGCTCTCAAGAGCCCCCTGTTGCTCAGGGCCCCCCTGGTGGGCAGGCAGAGGAGACCAGCGCTCAGCGGAAGGATGGCAGCGTTCCTCACCAGAGTGCTGTGAGTGATTCCCTCTGGGAACAGTGGGGAAAGCTGAAGGCCAGCAGAGGGAAAGCTGATAGTGTGACTTAGCAGGAACACAGAAACACTTCGGGCCTCCCTGAGAGGTCACCGATGTAAATCCTGTTGTGCTCTGGCCCTGGAAACCAGTATCTCTCTGGAGCTGGCCAGGAGGGTGCTGGGCTCCTCCGAGTCCTAGTAAACCTCAGAGGAAATCACAGCTGGCTGCGGTTTTGGAGCTGTCGGTTCTGCCCTCAGGGCACCCTCAGGAGCTGGCGATTACGGAGGCAGGAGGGGTGGGGGTTTGCAGGCATCTTGGTTTGGCCCTGAGTGCAAGCTGAAGGGTTGTCCATTAAGGGTGTGGGATCTCTGTCCTTGGAGAAAGCCATTGCCGCACTGGGTATGGCCCCAAGCAGCCTGCTCTGTCTCTGGAATTAGCCCTGCTTTAAGGATGTGGTTGGACTGGAGACCTCCAAGAACACCCTTCCCACTCAAATTATGCCATGAATGTGGTGGGAAGTGACAGGGCCTGCTCCTGCCTGGGCACGAGCTGCTGTTTCTCTGGGGTGTATTCCTGCAAGTCACTGCTGTCCTCTCTTTCCAGGTCCCTGTGCCACCCCTGAGCGATGCTGAGATGCCAGAGGAGAAGCAGCTAACATCTGGGGAGCTCCCGGTCCCATCCCAGGACGCTGGGCAAGCAGAGCACTAGCATCTGCTTGAAAGGGAGAACTTTCTTGTTTTGTCTAATCAAAGCTGGAAGTGATGGAGGAGAGGAGGAGATGGGCTGGATGGCAGGCAAACGATTCCTCATGGCCATTTTGCTTTAGTCATTATTCACCGGGATGCGCAGGCGGTGCGGGCTGGCGCTGGCCTTGCACGGTGTCGAAGGATAACGAGCCCGAGTGGCCCGCCTTGGTCACCGAGGGGCACTCACCGCCACCGGGGCTGGTCTGCCTGCGGGCCGAGGCAGGACCTCTTGCTCTGCAGGTTGTCCTGGATGCTAAATACCGGCTCGGTGGCCGGGGCTGTCCCCGCCTCTGGCCCCGACTCTCTGATGAGGTGACTTGTGGTCAAGCAGCTCAGAAGCGACATTAGGGCTGGCCTGCTCCCTGCTGCTGAGGAATCCCGATGGGAAGGGGAAAGCAATTTATGGCAGTAGCGTCCTCTCCCCCCTCCTCCCTCCTTCCTCTAATCTGTGGCATTGTTTTATTGGTTAACGTGGCAGGGCTTGTCTGGAGACATTTTGGTGCCAAAAGGGCCAAAACAGCTGGGAAGGTGTTCTGCTGGCAACGGTTTTTAAAGTAGCTTCCTTCCCGTACTCCTTCTTTTTGTGTGACTGAGCCGGCACGAGAGCAGTCGTGGTGGGGGCCTCCTTCCCCTCCTTCCCCTCCTTCCCCTCCTTCCCCGGGGCTCATGCCCGACTCGGGGCACCCTGTCTTCCTGCCGCTTGTCTCCACCCCGCGCTGGCCGCAGAGCAGTTGTGCAAGGGCTGTATCGAGCTGCAGGGGAGTGTCACCCTGTGCCACCGCCTCTCCAGCTCCTGCCAGGGCTGCGTTTGCTCCCGGGTGCCAGTGCCGAGCTCTGGCGTGCCCTCCCCTCTCCCCCCAGGCTGCAGCACACACTGCTCAGTGCCGCCGCTCTGCAGAGCCTCAGCCCCCATTCTGTGTCCTGTCATTGTGTCCCCGTGTCCCTCCCTGCATTTCTCAGCCATCTTCAGGCCTCCAGAGCCTTGGCTCTTGCCGGGGCTGCCCGGGGCCTGACCGTGCGGTGCCTCCTTGGTGGAGGAGGGAGGAGAGGCCGGGGCAGGCGGCGGTGGCAGAGCTCTGTGCTGGGACAGGGCTCCTCTCCCAGCACCACGCTCCCTGTCCTGTGCCCGACAACCGGGCTGGGAGCAGCCTCATGCCTGGGGGGTCCCTGCGAAGGCTGGTGATAGAGGGAAGGAGGTTTTGGGCTCTCCATCCCCTACCACGAGTGCTGGGTCCCTCTGTGCCTCCCCGTGGACAGGGAGGGGGTGAGTGGGTGGCAGGGGGAGGATGTCCCACCGGGGTAGTCTTGCTTGGTTCTCCGTCACCCTCCTTCCCTGGCCTCCTGTGCCCCCCTGCTTTTGACAGTGGCGTGAGCAAAGCGGGGAGCCTTGTCCCCCCTGATGTGTGCCTCCCAACTTGCTCCTCTTCCCTGGCTCCTCTCAGTGTTGACCTGGGCCGTGCCTGGCATAGCCAACGTGGTATTAACATGGCATTAACGTGGTGACCAGTGCTGCCCCCTCTCCCATAGTGCCAGGGTCTCCTCTCCTGGGCAAGAGGGCAGAGCTGCCGCCCTGGGCTCCGGCAGGGGGTTCAGAGTGTCCCTGCAGCTGGTCCCTGCTGGCACTTACCGGGGAAGGAGCTCGGGCCTCCTGTGGCCAGCAGGGCTGGGGCTGCCCGGCTCCCACCCACTGCCCCCCTGCAGCCAGAGCTGGCCCCTTACCCCCGGGGCAGGGGGGGTCCTGAGACCAGCCCCAGGCCCCACACACCCCGCTGGTGATGGGAGCTCCCCTCCTCTCCCACCCGCCCCAACACGCTACTGACCAAATCTCAAACTTGTTGTGAAAAAAAGTGTATTTTTTTGGTTTTACTAATGTGTTTTGGAGGGCGGTGTGTGGAGTGCTGCCTGCTGGGGCTGGCGCGGAGGCTGCCTGCACCTGTGGTTCCTGCCTGCTCTGTTCAGGTTCTCTGTGAAGGAAGTGGGGGTAGGGCGAGGGTTGGGGTTTCTTTATTTTTCTTCTTCTTTTTTTTTTTTTTTAATTTTAAAACAATGAAGGAAACTTAATTGGTTTGAAAAACGGCTGAGCTGTAGCCTCTGCCTCTGTCTGTGCCTCCCCACGCCTGCTGCCCCCTTCCCTGTGCCTTTCCAGCCTCCTCATCTCATACTTCGGGGGGTCTTGTCTGCTCCGTCTCATTGTGTCCTGTGGGTGGGGAGGGTCTCGCTGTGCGGGTGTTGCAGCCTGGACTGAGGGGTGACAAATCCCGGTGGGTGCAGCCAGGGAGGGCCCTGGGAAGCTCTCGCTTACCTGCTCCTCCTCAACTCCCTCCCTGGCAGGTCAGAAGCAGGCTAAATGCTGGAGAAAAATGGTCTTGCAGGCTTTTATTGGGATGGAGCTCAAAGGAACAGTCTGGGTGCCCAAGGGCCGCTGCTGCAGCGCGTGAGCTGGAGTTGGTGGCCTGCAGCCACCAGGGCTGGCCTAAGGGGGCTGGGACAGGTCCCTCCAGCTGGGGAGCAGCCGGTTGGTGCGTTGCTCTCCCTTGGAGGTCCCTTGGTGCTTGCGCCTGCCACGAGCCTGCCCATGCGGGGGGGCCCTGGCTGGGCTGCAGCTCCCCTGCCCCTTCCTGGGGGCTGCCTGGGGTGCTTTGGGGAGGTCTGGAAGGGGCTGTGCTGCCTGGTGACATCCTCACTCTGCTGAGCCCATCGCACAGCAGGACAGTCACTCCGTCGCCCTCTCCTAGCCCCCTGGACCAGGCTTGGTGGCCTCTGGGGCTCTTTTGAGGTGAGGGACAGGGCTCGTGGTGCCCTTGCTGGGCTGCTCCCATCTCAGCCGAACCTCTCCCCCCACTGGAAAGGTCCAGCAAACCTTCCCCTGCCTGCCCTGGCTGTGCGAGGAAGGTGCTGGAAGAAGTGTCCTCCCTCATGGCCAGGAGCTGGGCTGGGTGGCATCTCTGGGCTGGGTGGCACCTCTGGGCTCTCCTACCCAGCCGCTTAGTGCTGGGTTTGCTCCAGCCCTGCCTGTCCCTGCAGGCTCCTGTGTGCTCTGCCCAGCAGCCGAGGGCTCCGGGGGGAGCTTCTGAAGCTGTGGGTGAAGTGGGGCCACCCCCGGAGAGGTGACCCAGGCCCTGGGTGGGGGGCACGGTGCCCGGGGTGCCTGCAGCACCCACATCGGGGCAGGGGTGCGAGGCAGTGCGGTACAAAATGTCCTGGGGGCAGCAAATGGGACCAGGGGCTGCGCTGTCTGCGGGGTCCTGCTGCCGGGGCTCACCTGAGTGTCCCCCCCACGAGCGGCCGTCCCCGCCAGCCGGACCCACTGCCGGGGGGGAATCTGTGCCCGTCGGTGGGGCAGCGCCTGCAGGCTCAGGAGGACTCTTCCAGGGAGAGCGCCTGCAGCTGCCCCTCGGGCCCCCCCGGCTCGGCCTCGTCCCGGCTGCTGTCTAAGGTCTCCGATCCCTCGAAGCAGCCCGAGTCCCGGGGAATGTCCCCCTTGGGTTCCAGGGGTGAAGGCTGGGCCTCGGAGCTGTCACCTTCCTCCGGCTCACTCGCTGCTGGGGGAGAGGGGACGCGGTGTCAGTGGGGAGCGGGACTGGGGCTCCGTGGGGGTCCCGTGGGGTGTCCCCGACCTCCCCCCGGCTCTTACTGTCGTAATCCAGCAGGAGCTCGGCGGCTGTGAGCAGCTTGGCGCGGTGCTGGGGGTCCGTGATGTGCAGCTCGTTGAGGTGGGTCTCCCGCAGCTCCTTGAAGTCCTCCAGGGTCTGGTAGCCGTTGAGCAGCAGGGTGGAGGTGTGCTCCTGCCGTGGGCACCACACAGGGGTGAGTGGGGTGTCGCAGGGCTACCCCTGGCAGAGGTGCTGCTGGCAGGACCCTGGGCTCCTGCTGGGTGCCACCCTCCCTTACCTGCAGGTTGATGCGCTCCAGCAGCTCGTGGAGGGTCTTGGGCTTGGGCCGCTTGCTCTTGACGGAGCCCCGGCTCTTGCGGGGGGGGGCCGCCTCCTCGGGGAGGACGTCCACGTAGATGAACTTGAAGGAGCCCACCCTGTTGTTGAGCAGCCCCGTCCAGGTGCCCACGGGTGGCTTCTCAATGATGCCGATGATGTCCCCTTTCTGGGATGAGGGAGATGGGGGGTGGAGGCGGGTACAAGTTTGGGGGTTCCACAGTGGGGTCTCCAGCCACCCTCCTTCCCCAGTACCTGCCTCCCCCCCTGCCCCTGGCTCACCCGCAGCTTGAGGGAGTCCCTATCATAGGGGCTGGGTGTGAAGTCGGTGTGGACGCGGGCCCGGCCACAGAAGGGGCCGGTGTAGGCTGGACCGCTCTCCTCCAGCTGCAGGCTCTCCCGCTGGCTGCCCCCGGGGCTGGAGACCTCGCTGCCTGCAGAGGGGAGGGAGGTGAGGACGTGTTCCCCCCCCGGGCTGTGGGGCAGGGGGCCAGCGTCCCCCGGGGCTGGGCTCACCGCTGGAGAACTGGCGGCCGAGGGCTGGGTGCCCATCTTCCTCCATCTCCATGTAGGACAGGGGCACCTTCTCCTGGCTGGGCTCCTCCGTGCTGCCGGCTGGGGACAGGGGGCACGGGGACCCCTCCTCCTCCACCTCTCCCTGCCGGGGGAGCGGGGTCAGGCCAAGGGGTTGGGGGGGGCTGACCCCCCGCCTGCCCGTGTCCCCCCTTTGCTCACCTTCCCCTCGGCCAGGGCTTTCACGGCCATCCTGCCCATCTTGCGGTTCATGGTGCGGGAGATGACAGCCCGCCACTTCTTGCCCAGCTTCATCCCGCTGCTCCGCGCGGCGTCCTCGGGGCCAGTGCTGCTGGACTCATCCTCGGGGATCTGGGCAGAGGGGGGGAGAGTGAAGGCAGAGCCCTCCCGCCCTCGAAAAACCTCAGCTGTAAGACTCCCTGGGGCGGGAGACCCCAAATCCTGCCAGTGCTGGAGCTCCTGGGGCTGTTCCTCAGCATGTGGGCCACCAGAAGGACCAGGGGTTTGGGGGAACGGGCTCTGGAAAGGGCTGTGCTGGGTGGGAGGGTGGTCTCGGGGGAGCAGGACGTGGCGGGGGGTGCTGCCCCTGGGCACTCACGTTCTCCTCCAGGTTGAACTCCTTCTCGGTCGGTGCAGGGGAGCTGACTTTGGACTTGGCGAAGTCCTTGAAGCTGCTGGAGCGCTGGAGGGAGAGCTGGGGGCAGAGGGAAGGGTGTGAGGGCTTCTCCCCGTGCCCCCCCCCCCCCATGCCAAGCTCCCACCTCCCTCGGCCGCTGCAGGGCGATGCTGCTGCTGGAAGAGGTTTTTGGCTGGCACAGCCTGCCCCCCCAAGAGCCGCCGTGTGTTGTGAACCCCTGGGACTCCCCCCAGAGACCCTCCATCGCTCTCAGCACATACACGGCCCCGTGGTGCGATGTTTTGGGGAGCAGAGCAGGGGGGGGAGCTGCCCTGCCCCTGCCCTTGCGTTCAGCTCCAGCCCCAAAAGCTGCTCCCGTTTCCTGCCTGCACCGTCCCACGGCCCGGGGGGTGCCTCCCCTGCCAGCGTGGCCAGGGAGCTGAGCCCCAGCTTTGTGCCAAAGCCACCAAAGCAGGTTTTGGGGTCTCAGTTCTCCATCACTGCCTCCTCCAGAATTCCCTGTGCCCCCCTGCCTGGCTCTCCTTCCCTCCTCTCCGTGTCCTTGGCTGCCTGTTCCAGGTGGGAAGGGTCCCCCACGCCAGGACCACCCTCGGTGACGGCCACCCGTTCCCGGGTCTCCCTCATCCCCGGATGCCCAGCTCCAGCGCTGCGGTGGGAGCCGGTTTGTGTGCCGGGGTCGGGGGAGCTGTTTGGGGGGCCATCGGGGCGCCCGGGACTCACAGCGGGGGGCCCGGTCCTGCCTCGACCGCAAAGGCAGCAATTTCCTCTCGAGCGGCTCTGCCCACCCCGAGCTCCTGCTGCTGCCGGGGCCGTGAGGCCCTTCTCAGCTCCTTCCCAGCCCAGCCCCGCTCCTTCCCCTCCTCCTTTTTATCAACTCCACGGAGCCCCCTTTATTACTTATTTTTGCCATTTTCTCATAGAGGGCTGGCTCAGGGGAGGGAGACCCGGCTCCGTCCCCGCTGTGGCTTTACGTGGCAGGACCAGCCGGAGCATCCCTGGGGAGATGCTGGTGCTTTACCCGGCTCCGGCCCCAGCACCCCCCAACCCATGAGACCCAGAGGGCTTGGTCTCCCCAGGTCCCTCCCTGCACCTCCAGATATAACAGCTTCATGCCCTGTGTCCCCCCCAGCCAGGAAAGCCCCCCAGGGCTGGAGGAGCTGGGGGGTGGGAGCAGCTCTGGAAAGCCTGCAGCCACGGAGCTGTGGAAGGCGGGCTCCCCCCGGATAGCATGGCAGCGAGAGGGAAGTGAGAGCGGCGGTGGCGGCTGGGCGAGGGCAGGGGATGCCCACGGGGGCCTGCCGGGCTCGCTGGGCCACCCCCGGCACAGGGAGGGGGGGCTTCACCCCGATTCCCCCTGGGAGCTTCCCAGCACGGAGGAGCCACCGTGGCGCGTGGCTCTGCCGGGATGTCTGCCCCCCCGGGGGCAGGACCGGAGCCCACCCTGGCCCTGCTGTGCTGGGGGCTCGGTAGCCCACGGTGCTGGGAGCTGGCAGTTGCCGGTGCTCGGTGCGGTGCTGCCGGAGGAAGCGGCTGACACACGTGATGGAGCTGCAGCCTCGCGTGGCCTCGACCGCAGACACCTTGCCAGGAGCTGTGTGCCGGCACCGTGGCCGTCCCCCCCGGCAGGAAACAGCAAGTGGCCGCCCACACTGCGGGGAGCTGTGGGGAGCCGTGGGGAGGGGGAGCTGCTGTTCCCCCCCAGCAGAGCCCCATGGGTCCCACGGGCACCCTGGCTTGCACCCACCCCGGCCCAAGAGGTCTGACCCCCTGGCCACCCATCCCACCGGGGTGGGGACATGGCCAGGACCAGACATCGGCAGGGCCACGGTGGCGGGTGGTGGCAGGGACTGACTGCTGGCAGCGCTGCCCCCAGATACCGTGGGGATCACCCCCACGGCTCCCCCAGCTCCCCAACACCGGGGCTCCCCGCTCAGCATCCCCTGGGCAACCCAGCCTTGGCCGGAGCTGGGCACACGGGGACACCAGCGGGTGCCAAGGGCAACCGAGTGCCACCGGTGCTCACCTTCCTGTGTCCCGACTCCTTCTCCCCGGCGTTGGAGGGCTTGCGGCGCAGCATGGTGCCAGGGCCCGGTGACGAGGACGTGGCGTTGGGGCAGCGCCTGGCACAGCACGTACCGAGGCACCGGCACCGGGGCCGGGAGGCGCACAGGAAGCCGTCGGTCACATGAGAGGCGCTCGCAGCGGGGCGGCGCGGGGTGCGCGGGCTGGGGCAGGAGGAAGGAAACCCTCCACGAAGCTTCTGCCCTGCCCGGGGCCCCCCCGGGGTGGCGGGGGATGCCTGCCTGCACCCTGACACCCCCTGGCCATGCTGCCGCCCCTCGGCGGGGCTGATGGTGGGCACCACATCCCCGCCACCCAAAGGGTGAAGGTCCCCGACCCCCTCCGCTGTGACCACACATAGAATCAGAGAATGGTTTGGGTGGGAAGGGACCTAAAGCCACCCCTGCCCTGGGCAGGGACACCTCCCACCAGCCCAGGTTGCTCCAAGCCCCCTCCAACCTGCCCTTGAACCC
>JAOQGH010000062.1:460385-478109 GCA_025769975.1 Gallinago jamesoni | reverse complement strand
GGGATGGGGTTTGTGGTTGGTCCTTCACACTTTGTCTCTGCTGCTCCTTCCTCACACTCTTCCCTGTTCCAGCATGAGCTCCCCTCTCCACGGGGTCACAGCATCCTTTGGGCATCCCTCTGCTCTGGCTTGGGGACCTCCATGAGTGCAGGGGGGGTCTCTGCCCCACCATGGACCACCAGGAGTTGCAGGGCACAGCCTGCCTCACCATGGTCTTCATCATGGGCTGCAGGAGGATCTCTGCTCCGGTGCCTGGAGCACCTCCTCCCCCACTGACCTTGGTGCCTGCAGAGCTGTTGCTCTCGGGCGTTATCACTCCTTTCTCCAGCTGCTGTTGCACAGGGCTTTTCCCGTTTCTCAAATATATTACCCCAGAATGGCTCCCACCATCACTGGTGGGCTCGACCTTGGCCAGCGGCGGGTCCTTCTTGGACCCGGTGGCATTGGCTCTGTGGGACATGGGGGGAGCTCCTGGCATCTTCTGACAGAAGCCACCCCTGCAGCCCCCCCGCTACAAAAGCCTGCCTGTTCCAACCCAATATGTACCTGTACCTGGGAGGGGGGGGTGTCCCATGCCCAGGATGAGATGGGGGTCCCATGCCCAGGATGGGAGGGGGTTCCCATGCCCAGGATGAGATGGGGGTCCCATGCCCAGGATGGGAGGGGGTTCCCATGCCCAGGATGGGAGGGGGCCACCCCAGAGCCGGGCTGTGTGGGGGTCCTGGACCTGGCTGGGAGGGGGTGGGATCCCAGGGCCAGGCCGTGTTGGAGCCTGGATGGAAGGGGGTTCCGAGGACCAGGATGGGGAGGGGGCTCCTGGTCCAGGCTGAGGCGTGAGGGGAGTCCCAGAGCCCCGGGGCGGGGCTAAGGGGGGGGGGGGAATCCTCAGGACGGGAGGGGTAAGACTTGGGCAGGGGGTCCCGGGAGTGGAATAACTCTTGGGGGGGGTGTCCCGGGGGCCCCGGTGGCCACATGACCGGGCCGTCGGGGGGGGCCGGGCCGGGCTCTCACCGCCTACAAATGCGGCTCCCCCGGAGCGGGGCCATCACCGCCGCCTCCCGCCGCCCCGCAGCCCCCCCAGCATGGCCGCCCCGCGTTGGCTCCTCCTGGCTCTGCTGCTGCTCCTCCTCTGGCTCGCCCTGGTCGCCGCCGGTGAGTGCCGGGACCCCTCAGTCCCCTGGTCCGACCCCCCCCTCCCGCCTCCATCCCTCGGGGATGCAGGATGGAGGGGACGGGGATGGGGTGACCGTGGTCTGAGCGGGGCTCCGGGGAGGGGTTGGGGGGGGGGGGTCTCGGCACCCCCTGCCCGTGCCGTCTGGGGAGCTAGGGGGGAGGACAAAGCACTTTTCTCGGTGCCAACAAACCCCCCCGCTGCCCACTGGGGGCCGGGGAGCCGTCACTGCCACCGGCTGCCGGGGTACGACCCGCCTGGTGCCGTGGGTGACACCCAGGGCATCGCTGGGACCCCGGTAGTGGGACCCCCTGGCCCCTGCCACGCTTGCCCACGGTGGGTCTCAGCCCCCCTCACCCGGCTGCCAGCCCAGTCCCAGCTCGACACACGTGGGGCTGGTGGTGCTGGGACCGGTGCTGGCACCGGAGCATCTCTGCCAGGGGAGCGTGGGGAGCAGGATGCGGGGCGAGGGGCGAGGGTCCTGCCCTGCTGGACCAGGATCCAGGCGGACCCTGCCCCGTCACCGGCACAGGAGGGTGGCTTCGGGAGGGTCAGGGGCCAAAGCCCCAGGCTGGGCTGCTCCGTGCCCCGCGGTGAGGCCGGTGGCCGCAGGAGGTGGCCATGCCGGGCGCAGGTGGCCTGGCCGCGGCGGCGCAGGAAGCACTCGGCCACTGAATGGCTCCTGCTGGGGGCAATTCAGGAAACGGGCAGGGCCCTGCTTGCCACGGGCAAGCCCCACGGCGTCCCCATCCCGCGGGACCCGGCTAATGCTCTTCCCGCCTCCCCAGGGCCGCTGGGCCAGGCGCCGGACGGGACGGATGCGGAGGACGGGCTCATCCGAACCCTGGTGCGGCCGAGGGGCGCGCGGCGTGGGGCCCTGCCCCGGCCGGGGGGCTGGCGGAGGTACCGGC
Organism: Gallinago jamesoni; assembly: GCA_025769975.1. Lineage (NCBI taxonomy): Eukaryota > Metazoa > Chordata > Aves > Charadriiformes > Scolopacidae > Gallinago > Gallinago jamesoni. The sequence goes on along the minus strand of JAOQGH010000062.1, from coordinate 476,027 downwards.
GACCCCGGCCCCGGCTCTCCCACAAGGGGCCCATGCCCTTCTGAGGCAGGTGAGGAGCAACGGGGTGTGGGAGGGGGACAAGGGGACACGCGTGATGCGGGAGGGGACTCGTACCTACCTGGCTTTGCTGTCGTTGCAGGGTGGCCACCAGCCCTCCAGGGACGCGGCTCCCGTCGCCCGCTCTGCGTCGTAGCCCGCTCCACTCCTCTGCTGGCCCCGAGCGTGGGGTGCCACCTCTGAGTCCTCGGCTGGCATCACTTCCCCGCGGCTGTCCCTGGTGGCCCCAGTGCCATGGGTGTGTCCTGCCCCCCCATCCCACCTCCTGGGGTCACTGGGGGCGGGTGGCCCATGCAGCTTGCGGTGTGGCCACTGGGTGCTGCCACGACGCCCCCGTCCCGGTGGCCACGGGGCTGCCCTGGGCATCGTCTCACCGGGAACCCTGGGCTCTGCGCAACGCACTTTGTCAGGCGGAGGAGCTTCTCCGCAGGGGTCTGCGAGCCGCCTCGGGGCTCCTGCCCCCTCCCTCCCGGTTGCCCCCCTGCCGGGGTGAGCCCCCCTGCCGGGGTGAGCATGTACCTTGTCACAGGGGGGGGTCTATTTATTCCCACGGTGCTAATCCCCCACCCTGGGTGAGCTGCCCTCCCTTCCCAGTGAGCGTGGGGTCCCCTCCCCACTGGCAGACCCACCTCCTGGGGACCCCCAGAGGCGTGGGGTGCCCACCCAGGACACAGTGTGGGGCTCTGAGCCCCTCTGCCTTCTCCACACCGTGGGACACTGGGAGGACTGGGGGGCACTGGGGTGTCTGTGTCAAACACATGCCAAAGGGGGACCCCTGCTCGCGGTGCCGCCGGGACCCGTTGACCAAGTTTCTTGTGTCTGTAAAGATTTATTCCATGTAAATACATCTTTATAATAAAGAGTTTTGATGACAGCAAACCCTCTGTTTGGCAGGTTGGGGAGGGGTTCACTCGCCCGCCAGTGGGGAGGGCTCCCTGGGGCCCTCTGCTCCCCCCTGGCACTGCCCAGTGGGGGCTGGGGGCCGAGGCAGCCCCTTCCCCAGCCCGGTGCTGGCAGAGACACAAGCTGTGGGGCTGTAAATATGGGGAGGAGGGTGGGAAAACCTGTGCCCCCCAGGCTTGCAGAGGGGCTGGGGGACAGAGGCGGGATGCTGAAGGGCACAGGGACAGTGGTCCCAGCCGGGACAGCGTGGGGTGCATGGATGGGGGACCCTCGGGATGTGGAGCAAAGCCCCTGGCTGCAAATGGTGTCCCCATCCCGGTGTCCCTGTCCCCATGGGGCTCTGTGACCCATGCAGGGGGGCAGTGGCTCTGGGGCTCAGCAGACTGAGGGTCCCTGTAGGACCTTGCATGTGGTGGGTGGGGGCTGAGCCCTGCGAAGGGATGGGACCCCCCCCTTGGGACACAACCTCCCCCAGCCCCAGCTGGGACCCCCAAGTGCAGCAGCGCCCGTGTGGGGCCCCCAAACCCCATATTGTTTGCAGGAGGCCTCCCACGAGCGGCGTCCCCAGCGAAGGCGGCTCAGCCCCGGTCCCTGGGGGCTGCGGGCAGGGGGGCAGGGGCCGGGGGGGATGGCAGCACCGGCGGGGAGGGGGTTAACGGGGGCCGCCGAGGGGCGGAAAGGCTGCAGCTGCGGGGCTGGGGAAGCGGGGCTGGGCCCAGCTGGCCTCCATTAGCTCATCCTGCGGGACGGGGAGGGATGCGCTCCCCGGCCACACGCCAGCACGCTCCCCACATGCCGTCCCCCACGCCCGCCATGGGGCCAGCCGCCCCCGAGCCCCCCGGGGACCTGCCATGGCGTGGGGTGGGTGGCGAGGGCTGCCTGGTCCCATCCTGGCCCTTGAGTGGACGTTTCCAGCCCCATAAGCCTGCAGGGCTGGTGGCGGCGCTGCCATCGGTGCCGTGACAGGGGCAGGATGCGGTGTCCTGGCCACAACAACCCCCCGGCAAGATGCGGTGCCCTGGCCAGAGCCCCCCTGATCACCCCAGCTCCCGCTCTGGCTGGCTCGGGGGTGTCACGGTGGGGGTACCATCCCCCCATTCCCACTCTACGGCGCTGCTGCTACTGGTTTGAACTGGGAAGGCTCTCCCCCTGCCCCTCAAACGGCCAGTGGTTCACACACACCCCCCTCCCACGCCCTCGGGGTGCCAGGGCAGGACAGGCAGCATCTCCCCTGGTGCAGACCGTGCCAGGAGAGGCAGCGGTGCCCCCACGTCCCCGCCGGGCATCGCCCATCCCTGGGCAGGGAGGCTTGGGCTGGGGCCAGGGGACACACAGCTGAGCCCTGACCCCGGCCCCCCCGCCCCAGCCTGGAGGTGGGGAGGCCAGGGAGGACCCCCCCGTTGGGCCGTGGCCAGCCCGCGCCGGAGGAAAAGGCTCCTGGGCCGGGAGACCTAAGGAATCTCTGGCTTTTCCTGGCCTGGCCGGCTGCCCGCGGGCAGGTGGGGGGCTGCCGGCCTCCGTCACCTCCCCCGGGCACCGTATGTGCCACGGCAGCTCCTCGGCACGGCCGGAGCCCTGGCACCATGCGGGGAGCCGGGGCAGGCAGAGGCACTGCCCGAGCAGCATCTCCAGCGTGGCAGGAGCTGCTGGGGGGTCTGTGGTCCCTGCAGCTGGGGGGGATGGCGAGTGCACAAAGATGGCCCCCCACCCCGGGCTGCTGCCCCCCAGCGTGGGGAGGATGGGGTGCTCTGCCAGCTCCCCGAGCGGGGAAGCAGGATGCAGGGTGCTTCCCGGGATGGGAACGGGCTGAGCAGTCCCCGGGGCCTCCAGCCCTCGGGGAGCTCCGGCTGCATCCCTGGGGCTGGGACAGGCTCGGAGCCACCACGGCCAGGGACAGCTGGGCACGGGACACCGGCTGGGCCGAAATCGCAGGCTGAGCCCTGCTGCTCGTGGCAGGATGCCACCAGCTGTGCCAGTCCCACCATCAGCAGTATGAGTCCCCCTGATGTCCATGGTGGCCAACGGGCACCCGTGAGCCCCCCACCTCTGCTGGAATGCCACCAGCTGCACCAGTCCCCACCATCAGTATCATCAGTCCCCCTGATGTCCACGGTGGCCAACGGGTACCCACGGGCCCCCCACCTCCATGCAGGGTGCAGAGCACTGCACCAACCACCCCCAGCGAGCCCCGAGGACCCCCGTGCCCCCAGCCGAGCCCGGAGGATGAGCAGGCCCAGCCTTCGGCCCCGTCCCCGGGGAGCAGCGGGGCTTGGCGCTCGCTCCGGCATTTCCGCCGGCAGTGGCAGGAATGCGGTGGCCACGGGAACAATGCCGGCACCTTGCGCCGGTCCCCTCGGTGCCGGGAGCAGCTGCCCGGGCACGGCCCCGCTCTCAAGGAGCCGGCAGGAAGCAGATGGAGATGACACCGGCGGCCGCTTCCTGCCGCAGGACGCGCGGGCTTTCTCCCCCGCTGCTCCACTGGCCAAACCAGCGGGACCTGGGGGCCACGGGCATCGCTGCTCGGGCTTGCAAAAGCCCCGTGCCACAGCTGGCACCAGCCCCTGCTCCGTGCCCACCCCTCCGGCTGCACCATCCCCAGTGTGGCACGTGCCAGGACCCTCCGCCCGACGGGCAACCATCGCTGGGCTGCAGGTTGCCTGCGCGCCAGGAGCCTGCAAGCTGGACCAGCAGGAACCAGGGGCAGGGGACCCTCTGCCGCTGCCCCCCGGCTCTGCCCCACACGCTCTGGCAGAGCCCAAGGGAGGACTCGGCTGCCTCTGGAGGCTCCAGCCCCTCAGAGCGAGCCCTGGCCAGGGGGGACAGGGGGCTGGGGGGCACAGGGGAGATGTGCTGCAGCTCTGTGTCCCGGGGGCTGCAGCCACCCTGGGGGGAGGGCAGGCTCGGTGGGAGCACCCCACGCAGCCCCACAAAACCTTGCACAACGGAGGTTTATTTGGAACGAATGGTTTCCCAATAAATTACGTCATTTAAAAACTTTAACGAAAAGAAAAATAAACCAAAGTCACAAGGCGGGGGAGTCCCCAGCAGTCCAGCCAGTGCATGGGGACCACAGAGCCATGGGGACCGGGGACCCCTGGAGAGCCATGGGGGCTCTGGCACCACAGCACCCCCCCCCCAGGGGTCCTGACCCCCTCCATCTGGGGCCAAGCAGCCCCTGGCCCCAACAGGCAGGGCTGGGCTTAGTGTTTTGGTGGGGCCAGTCAGTCCCTGGCCCCAGGGGTGTCCCCTCCCCTGCTGTGGGACCCTGGCACTACAGCTTCCCCCCAGACAGCATCCCCACACACCTGGGTGGATTTCTGGCTCATTTCCTGCCCCCCCCACCACTCTCCCCCCAGCCCATACCCTCTGGTAGCACTCCAGGGAGGGGAAGAACACCATCCAACGTCACCCCAGTCACCCAGCCCCGGTCTGACCTCCATGGCTCTGCTGGGACAGGAGCTGCCACACTGGGGAACAGCTTGGAGGCCTCAGGGACAGCCTCCCAAGCTCAGCACTCTGCCTGACCCAAGTCCTTCCATGTCACCCACCACCCCCGTGTCCCAGGAGGAAGGTGGGGGACAGGAAAGGGAGAGGAGAGCCAGGCTGGGGTGGCAGGGGCAGAAGGCTGGAGGTGTGGGGACAGACGCGCATGCTGGAGGAGGGGGGGGATGACACCCTGCTGCAGGGAAGAGGCCACACATCTCGATAACCTTCCGGGGACAACCACCGTCCAATTTCAGAGCACAGTGACAGGACATCAGCGCTGGCTGCGTGGCAGAGGTGACAGATGGCCAACACCAGTCCAGGGCAGAGCGAGGGGCTCTCACCAGTACAGTCAGTGCACACCAGCACGGCTGGCACAGCAGGGAATCTGCATGCCACTAGCCAGCTGGGCCACCGCCCTCCAGCCTCCACCCTTCCCCACCATGGCTCCAGGGAGACGGGGGTGAAAAGGAGAGAGAAGCGTGACGCACGGAACCGGTGACACCGCCACGGGAGGATGGGGCCGCTGGCACAGTGCTTGGGTATCAAGGGATCCACCCGGGGAGAAAGCAGGAGGCTCCTGTGGTGGATGGCAGTGCAGTGAGTGTGCAGGTCCTCTGCGGCGCGGGGCGGAGCGGTGGGAAGGAGAGGGGAGCACGTCCCTTCCTACTGTAAACACGGCACTTGGAGAAGCTCAGAGCCTTTTACCCTTCTGGAGCTGTGGGAGGCCCAGTCCCGGCGCGGGGCTGGTGGCTTTGGCACTCGGGCAGGACTCACTCCTCGTCCCCGGCGAGCAGGAAGCTGCAGAGGAAGTTGGTGGCACGCTGGCGGTCCTGCTGAGTCTGCTTTGCCATCAGGTTGGGTGGGGGGCGCAGGAGGAGGCTGGAGAACAAGGCGGCTGTGAACAAGGCACAAGTGGTCAGGACCAGAGACCCTGGGAGGTGGCAGCAAGGGGTGAGGTGTCAGTGAGGGCAGCAGGAGCGGGGCAGCCACGCACTTACCGATCATGGCCACGCTGACTTTGTTGTCTTCTGAGTATTTGAGCAGCTCCCGGAGGAACGACATCAGGTACCGAAACACGCTGCGGTGGCAACGAGGCAGCTGGAAAATCACCTGCGGAGAAAAGGGAGAGAGGAAGCTCTCCCGGCTCCCATGGCTGCAGCGGGGGCAGGCGGGGTGCCAGCCAGGCAACTGTCCCCCTCCCGCTGCCTCGAGGCTGCTGTGCGGGACCACTGGCACGAGCCACAGACCCAGAGAGCACGCCCGGCAAAAACCACCACTGCCCCGGGGCTGCTCCCACCCAGCTCTCACCCTCCTGCCTGCCCAGCAGCAAGAGCACAAGAGGTTTCCTGATTCCAGTACTTAAAACGTGCCCCAAAACATCATCTTCTGCCCAAGGACAAGCCTGGTCCTGCTTGCTGCCCCAGCAGCTCTTTTTAAAAGCCACTCTGCCGTAATCCTGAAGGGAAGCTCAGGAACTGCAGCTCTGAGCAGGTCCTTAAGCCCCTGAGCCCAGCAGAGGCTCTTCCACTCCTTGGGGCTGCTACTCCCCGTGTGCTCAGGGTGACAAAGGGCACTCTCGGGGTCTCTCTGGAAGCCCCCAGGACTGCTGGGGGACAGAGCAGCGCCAGCCTTGGGGCAGGAAAGCATTGCCAGAGCACCCTGCCCACTGCAAAGAACCTCCAAGTGCCGGCACCCGAAGCCCTTTGGGAAGGGCTGGGACCCTGCAAACCCCCAGGCCCAGGCGGAGGTGGCCAGGGCAGGGAGAGCCATCCTGGGCCAGCAGCGAGCAGAGCTGGAGGCCACAGCGTACCTGTCGGCAGAGGCGGCTGCTGTGCGACCAGTCGAGGCAGCGCTGGTACAGCTCGTAGCAGATGACGGGCTCCGGCAGGGCCTCCAGGAAGATGAGGAGTGCTTCAGCCACGGAGTGGTTACTGCCCGCTGCGGTGCTGGGAATCAAGGGGCATGACCCAGCAGACGGACCACCGCCCTCCCCAGCCTGCTGCCTGCCTCTCCTCCTCCTCCTCTCTGCTTCCTCCTTGTAGGTCTTGCTAGGTCTCCGCCTGCCATCCCACTCCGAGTCACCAAAGCTCTCCTCCTGTATTGCCCCCTTCATCCATGGAAAACACCATCCCAGCCACCCTGCACCGCGTTTGCCCACCTTCTAGCCCCCCGAAGCCCTCTGCTCCATTAGCCTTCTCCAGATAGCACTGCCCTGTGCCCACCCTCCTGGGTGGGGAGAGGTCACTGGGTGATGGAATAATTGTCTGAAGGACAATAAATTGTCATGGGTTCCTCAAACCATACCAAGAGGTTATCTCTGGGGGCAGAGGGGAGCCAGCCCCCCAGCAGGGACCCCCCCCAGCTAACAGTCATGGACAATTCTCAGGGGGAGCTCTCCCAGCAGAGCCCAGACCCAGCAGGCTCCCAGGAACGGCAGGCGCAGGAAGGATACGGATTGTCTCGGGGATACTGGTGTCCAGGCAGTCAATGATCTGCTCCAGCTCTTCTTGCATGCCTGGAGTCTGGAACAGGTCCTCCTGCCAAAAAACACCACAGGGATGGACAAAGTCACCTTTCCGGCAAAGGCTGAGGCACACAGTGACAGCGGGTGAAGATGGGACCCTCAGCCAGTGCCTCAAGCCCAGAGGAGAAGCCCTGCCCTGTAAATACCAAACTGGAGGTATCTCCAGGTGCCAGTGATGAAGCAGGTCACCAGGGTCCCCAGAGCAGCAGAGCCTTCTCCCTCACCTGGTGGCAGGCATGCTTGAACAAGTGGTCCACCAAGAGCCAGATCTCCTTCGGCACCTGCAGCGGCACCTCACTGGTGTCTTCGCTGTCCAGGCAGCCCAGCGGCAGAAGTGACTTCTCCTGGTGGCAAAGAGCAAAGGTGGTCTTAGGAAAACCTCAGTCGCCCTTGGCAAAGAGAGCCTAGAGAGGGGAAGAAGCAGAGCCCTCGCTCTATCAGTCTCAGCTCCGCTCCCTCCCGCTGCCCCCCAGGACAACCTGCCTGGCCCACCGAGGAACTGCAGCAGGGTCTCAGCCATGCTCCGAGGAGCTCCCCACAGCCACACCAGCTCCCACAGGATGGGTCTCTCGCTGGCCAAGGTGGCCTTGTCAGAACCACAGCTCCTATCCTGTGGCCAACACGGGAGGACAGAGCATGAAGAGCCTTTCTGCAGTGGGTTCCACATCTCTGGTCCCACCCAGCCACCAGCCCCTCTCCCAGCTGGGCTCCTCTGGGTGCAGAGTCAAGGACAAGCCCTTCCCCACTCCTGGGTGCTCTGACCATGTCTGCCCTCCAGACTCTGAAACAGCCCAGTTTTCTAGTTTCTTTCCTCATTTTCCCAAGGAGCAGGCTCTGCTCGACACAGACTTTCCTGATGCCACTGTCACGTTTTCCCACTTACTCATGTCGAGCAGCTGACGAGCTCAACTGCTCAGAAGTCTCAATCTCACCAATCTTTAAGGGGGATTGATGGATGTTGCTGGATTTTGCTCTCACTTCACAATTGCTCACGTTCCTGTGTGCTCCCCACGGAAGAAGCCATGCACAGCACCCCTAGAGCCCCCTGGAGAGACGGGAAGCAGGAGCACAGCCCCAGGACACCGGCAGAGGATCAGCACTAGCCAAAGGCAAAGCGTTGTGCTTCAGGCGTCACTTTACATGACAACTGTGATGGCCGTCCCCCTGCAGCACACACAGTCACTCACCACCTGCTGGGGCAAGGCTCGACCTCCCCAGAGACACCTCAGGTTGGCATAAGCCCCAAGGGCACGGGCAGTAGTCATGCTTGCCCCACTGCACAGCACAGCTTTGCCCCACACACCCCCAGGTTCTCCCCAGCGAGCAGGGCTGGAGCCCCTCTGCTGTAAGCACAGGCTGAGAGTTGGGGGGGGGGTTCAGCCTGGAGAAAAGAAGGCTCTGGGGAGACCTTCGAGACCCTTCCAGTCCCTCAAGGGGTTCCAGGAAAACTGGGGAAGGACACTCGATCAGGGAGGGGAGCCCTAGGACAAGGACAAGCCCTGACACTGAGAGGAGATTTAGGTGAGATCTTGGGAGGAAATTCTTTCCCCTGAGGGTTGCCCAGAGAAGCTGTGGCTGCCCCATCCCTGGAGGGGTTCAAGGGCAGGTTGGAGGGGATTTGGAGCAACGTGGTGTGGTGGGAGGTGTCCCTGCCCAGGGCAGGGGGTTGGAACTCTACGATCTTTAATATCCCTTCCAACCCAAACCATTCTATGACCCTATGATGGCCACGCACCTGCCTCACTTGTCCAAGCGTGCGGGAAAGGCCGGGAAGCAGCATGCTCGGCAACAAGCGCATTACAGCTTTGCTCTAAAGGGGAAGAGGTGAGAGCTGAGGACCCTCCGAGAGCTTAGGGCTCCTCAACAGAAGGTCCCCACGCCACGAATCGCAGCAGCGGTGCTGGAGCAGCGCTTGACTCCACCAGGCGGCCCTTGGCATGGCTGGGGGAGCTGCAGAGAAACCCCAGGGCAGGATACCCTGGCTGCTTAGAGCAGAGGAGGAGGAGGAGGAAGCTGGGGTTGCTCAGGGCGGAGGAGGAGGAGAAGAAGGAGGAGGCGGTGCTGGGCCTCGGCTTTCCCTTGTGCCAGGCCCCGAGCGCCCTCTCCTGCCGCCTGCGAGGAAGAGGAGGCAGGTCCTCCTCTGTGCAAAAGGAGGTTCCCAGGAGGCAGGCACCAAACTGCCCCCTTCCCCACTGCCAGGAAGGAGTTCGGGAGCTTCCTCTGCTTCAACACCTCAGTTTGGAGGGGACATCCATTCCCTCTCCTGTTTTAACCCTGGCACTGCACAGCCTGGAGAGGGACAAGTCACCCAGCGCAGGAACCCTGCCCAGAGCCAGCTCCAACAAGTCACCAACGCCTGCGAGAGCGGGGAGAGCGGCAGAAATGCTGCCCCACACCCCAGCACCTCCCGCGGGCTCTGCAAAGGGAAGATCTGGCTGCTTGGCCCTGACCCTGCTCGGGCATCGGGGGCTACGAGAGGGGCAGCCCAAGCCCCGCTGCTCAAGGGAGCCGAGAAACATCTGTCTCCTACGCCAGGCCCTCCCTCGGCCTTCCACACCAAGATGGAAAGAGCAAAATACTTCAGTTTTTGAATTCAGCCCTCTCCCCACATCTAAAGGGGGTGCTGTGGTGAACACAGCTAGAGCCAATTCAGATACACCAAAGGTTGCCAGTCTTTTCTGGAAATGTCCGTCACTGCTGCCAGGATCAGGAGAGAACGTTTTTTACCCCAAAACCAAATTTGTTGAGCTTCAAGCAGCTCAGCTGGGCTGGCCCCATCTTGGCTACTGGGTCACTTGGTGCTTCTCCGAGCTCCCATCTGTGCTAAGAGGCTTTGCTGGAACAAGGGCTCCCATCTCCCTTCCTGGCAGGGACCAAGGGGGGAGCTCTCCCTCTTTACAAACAAGTCCCTGTTAAGCAGAGCTCTCCAGCAATGGCTTGTGTTACCTTTTCTAAGAAGCTGTCTTCTCCCTGAGAGCAGTGGGAAAGAGAGAAGAGGAAAAAGTATGGTTAAGAGAGGGAATGTAGTCTCAGATTAAGCAGAAACCTCATTTGCATTACAAGAGCCCCCTGAATGCCGGGGCCTTCACACGTTTTGCTGACATGGCCAAAGTTAAACCTGTGGTGAGAGATTTGCCTGCCAATTAGCAAAAATCCTGCTCACATGACGCACAACCTTGTCCGGATTTCTCCAAACTCCTCAGAGGGGCCTTGCCGCAGCACCGTTCCAGCAAACGGTCGGGCCACAGGCAGATGAGAGGTGTCCACCGGGAAGAAGTTCCCCTTCTTGAGTCTTCCCGGTCAGAAGTAAATATCCCCGTATTATTTCAGCCATCTTCCCTTGTGAGCAGGCCGGAGATAAAACACTCACTAGGCTAAATCTGTGTTTCTGAGCGTGTGGCAGCTGCGGAGCTACCAGGCCCCCTAAGCAGCTTTGCGTAGAGTCAGGGAAATGAGTGTTTGTGCTCAAAACGCCCGGCTGCTCGTCTGTCTCACCCTAATAGCATTAACACTGCGAGGAGGGGCACGGCAAAGCCCCCCGTGGGCCGCCTGGCCAATCCCTCCGGCCATCCCCACACATGGCATCCGCTCACCGGCGCAGTGCGGGCTGGCAGCGCGCGAGGCCAGCCAGAGGGGTCTGCAGGAGGACGCAGAAGCAGGTTGCCCGAGCTGAGTTTTGGCAGATCCACCTTCTCAGGGTGGGAGGAACCAAAAGGCACCGAAAGGCCGAGCTGGAGAGGCAGCAGCCTGGGCACAGGACGTGCCTGGGAGGGAGCAGCACCGCGGGCTGCCCTGCGGCTCCTCCAGCACCCGCTGCCGACGGAGGCTCTCAGATCTAACGCAGCCACAACAGACCGGCCTCTCGCAGGGAACAGCTTGCTCCGAAGGGGAGCTGGCGCGGGTTCTTCCTCCTCGGCGCAGGGGGAGGGAGCGCAGTGACAGGTTGGGGACGGCAGAGAGCCACGCCGCAGTTTCGTAAGCGGGGTGACTCATCCCAACAGCGGCACCACCACCCACCGGCTGCCTGCCCCGCTCCTCACCTCTCCTCCCGCAGCCTGCAGCGCGGCCGGCTCCCTGAGCCTCACCTGCTCCCGACACAGAGGCTTCAAGAGGCTTTTTAAAACCTCACTAGGATCCCAAGGAAAAAAAAAGCAGAGATGTTAATACTGAAATCCCAAAGCAGAGATGCTCAAGTGTCAGCAGCTTCTCCCAGGAGAGCCATTTCCAAGCAGGCTCCCACCTACACTTCGCTGTCCTGTCTCAAACTGCCTCTCACACCCCTCCTGACCCCAGTCCCCAGGTCTCCCTCTGCTGAAGACAAGGGACACAGCCCGGCCAGGCTGAGAGAAACGCCCGGTGCAGTGAATGACGAGCCCTATCACTACAGAATGCAGGAGAGAGAACAGATCTTAATACACAAACGCACTGCCCTCCTCCGAACACCGGGTACAGACTGGCCCAAGCGGCTCCCGGGCTCAGAGCGGGGAGTGCGGGCACCTCTCCCTGCCAGAAAGCACCCAGCTCGTCCTGGCTGCAAGCACCTCAGCTCCCAGGTACGACCAAAACCACGGACCTGAAATAGCTCTAACGCCACAGCAGCTTTATAATCTAAGGGACTAAATATTGCCCTGGGCCGTCACACGTCGTACTCTGGAGCTTTCTCAGCGTGTTCCCACTGAAGCCCCCGCAGCCACACGGACCCCACCGACAGCCGGGGCCGCTCCTCTGCGGCAGACACCGGGACAGGATGCTCTTCTCGGAGTGTTTTGCTTCCTGTACCTCTGTGTGTTTCACTGAGTAACAGGAGGAGGAAACCTACAGGTAAAGGAAGCCGAGAAAGCCTCAAAGCACGCTTAGCAGAGTAACGGCGTGTGTCTGGAGGGCAGAACCAAGAGTTTAGGCCCGAGCTCCTGCCCATCAAGCAAGAAGTGAGTGCTGAGTCCTGAGCAGGAAAAAGCAGGGGGGAAAAGCCACCGAGACTGACAAAACGCTCCTGACCAAGTTCAGCACATTGCTAGAACAAGACTGACTTTCGATCAAATCCTGGAAAGTATGAGGAGCCTGAGGCCTGGATTAGCTGCTGGAAGCGAGGAGGCAAACACTGTACCTTGCCACCTGGACTCTGCTAAGCCTGGTCCTGTGATCACCAACGTTCTGGTAGCGTAACGGCCTTACGGCGTGTTACACCTGCAAGGAAAGGTGGGAGCCCAAAGAGTCAGCAAAAGGCACAGTGCAACTGCTGGGGGGAAGAGGAGGAAGCGTAAGCAGATGGAGTGGAAGCTGCCAAATCCACAGCTGTGAAAAAGCAGCAGCTCACTGGACAGAAGAGATGCACGTGAGGAAGAGACTGCGAGACAGGAGGAGACAGGGAAGGTATCACATGTCAGTGAGATGAAAAGAACTGGGCTAATTTTTCAGATGAACAAAAAAGAAATGGTTTTCCTGGGTAAACTAGAACGGGCAAATAGACTAAACTGTGAAACCTCAGTGAAGCCAGGCCAGGAAAGGCCATCAGAAGAGAGGAATGAACCCAGGTTGAAAACAAGGATTAAAATCCCCAAAATGGGGGTTAATCTCAGAAACAGCCATGAGATACCAAAAAGACAAAAGGTGACCAGGGCACAGCTGCCCCCCTCACACACACATCCTTCAGAAGGATGAGTATTGATGCCGGGGCCGGTGGAGCTCGGGGAGAGGAGCAGTTATCTCCACATGGCAGGAGAGCCTGCTCACTGCAGTCACTGGGAGCAGAACTGGCCAGAGAGGCTGCGGGACCGGCTGTTGGCAGAGCTGTTCCCAGAGCACACCTAACGGCAAAGTCCCCTCTCCACCCCTCCTGCCTCTGCTTGTTCCCTCCCCTGAGCAGCGCGAGTCCCACCAGTGTCCAGAGAAGACTCCCGGAGCCCACCTCCTGCAGAAGAAGCCCAGCCACCTCAGAGGAGAGCACTTCCATCACACCTCCTGGGACACACCAGTGCCACCCAGCTGAGCCTGCCAGCACCAGCGTGGCAGTAACATAAAACACAAGGTGCTGGGATCATGGTTTTGCCCTACCAAGACATATTCAGAACCTACTCAGAAACAGGGGATAAAGGACAGGCTGTGAGACGCCACAGGCTGTGGTGGAGGGAGACAACTGAGCATCTCAAGCTCTGGAAAATTAAATGAGGTCAGAGCCAGCGCAGCTGCTGGGAGCTGAAGGCACTACTCCTGCTTTTAGGAGTAAGCAGAAGGGAACACCTTCTGAGAGAGCAGCCCCAGAACACTGCTACTCACCAGGTCAATGAGTTTTGTGACTGGAACTTCTCGGATCGGTCGCCTCATTCGGCACAAGGCCTCCAGGGAGGTGCCAAAGCAGCTGGGCAGGTAGGTCCCACTGATGGTGAGGAAATAGTCCTTCCCTCGGTCCAAGTGAAGGACAAGAATATCCTCGATCTTATCCTCGCCCGAGTTCAGAAGGGTTACCGAGTCCTTACTGACATACACGTCCAGGGAGATGTCCGTGCTCTCATCTGCAACAGAGAGGAGCTCTCAACAACACACAGACACTCTCCAAAAGGAGTGACAAGGACAAACACACAGTGGCAGGAACAAACGCCAAGAAACTGAAAAGACAAACAGACAAAGACGACGGGAATAAAGGTGCGACACAGGAAAGGAGGGAAGGACCGAAGGGAGATGGGGTGGCCATCTTACACCAATACACACTCTGGAAACCAGGGTAAAACTCACCTGGCTCCAAGTACCCTTCACAGGGCTCGGCACGAAGCCATGGCTTACAGTAGTGACTGTCATTGAGCTTTGGGATGAAGGAGAAGTGACAGGTGACCTGCCCATTATTGGTGATCTGGAACTTCTGCTTCTGCAGCTGACGGAACTTCACGTTCTCAAACTCGAACTGCAGAGCAGAGAGAAAACACAAACCACGTCAGTGGCCAGGCTGAGACACCCAGTGAGACACCCAGGCCCCGAAAGGACAACCCACAGCCGAGAACCACCCACACAACCCAGCAGTCCTGACAGAAGACCTGCCAGCAGCCAAGAGGTATCTTTTATCCAATTCCTGATTATAAAATAATGGATAAAGCTCCATTTTCTATAACCCAGTTTACTGAATCAAAGGCTCTAGCAGTAGTTCTAGCACTTGTAAGGCTGCTCTGTTTGGGAAGCAGACACCGAGTCAGGTTTCATCCTCACTTCTCTCCTGCTTAGCTCCAGCGAGGGAAGGAAGTCATTCTCCATTCTGTCCATTAGACGAACGATGTCTTCAAACGACTTCCGATACTTCTGCTCATCCACAACCTTTACCTGTGGAAGATCAGGAAACACTCAGCAAAATTTCTGACCAGCTTTACAGGAACTCTTTTGAACATGAGGAAATTGCAGAAATGAAATATTTCTCTAAGCACTGGCTGCGTGCAGCCGAGGTGAGAAGTTGCACGTGTGGGTGCACCTCCAAGCTGCATATGCAACTTTATGTGTATTTTACCCCTACAGATGTTACTAGTGTCTTTCTGGCCACTGGTCACAGAACTGGGAGATTAAAGGGGGTGATCCCTCTGGGACAGCACTGGCATCCCCCACCATCACTCACGGTTCTCCAGAGGAAGAGGAGAAAGGCACTTCTTTAAGGAGACTGGAGCTACCAGGGAGCAGGAGACAGCAAAACCATTTAGTTACATGGGAAACCCAGCCCGTCACCACCACAGCAGTGCAGACATGAACCAGCCACACACTCTCTTAACACGGAGCCAACACTGGTGTCCTGGTTCGAGGTAAAACCAAACCAATTTTGTGTTCTGTAATTTTACATTTTAGCTGGGCCTCCTCTAACTCTCTGAAATTAACAGCATATTGTGGAGAAAACTGCTCCTTCTCAGAGCGCTAAGGCCAAGGTTTGTGCTCCATGCCAAGGCATGGTCTGCAGAGAGGCCCTTGCTTATACTTATTGCTATAACAACCAAGGTCAGTCAATTTTTGTTATTTGTCCCCTTAGAGGGTCGGAAACAGAAAAGCGTAGAGGGGTCACACTTGTGGGGAGGAACGGACAGGAGAGGTGACCCAAACCTGACCAACTGGGGTGTTCCATCCCATCTGCCCCTTGCTCAGTGTAAAAGCTGAGGGATCAAAGGATCAATGCTCTTCCTGCGATGGCTGATCTCCGAGGAGGACCCTGTCTGTTCATCTGCCTTTGATCCTGATCCATGTGTTCCTGACTCCAGAGCTGGAATCCAGTTCCCATCCGTCGCTGAGTCCAGTCTGGGTCTTCCCCAGTGCCTGCCGGTGACGGGACTGTCATCCTGGGAGCTTGATATGATTTTGTATATATTGTATTATTTTCTCACTTTTTAAATTTATTTTTATATTAATTCTTCATTCTAAACTTCTGAATCTCCTTATCTCTTCCTCTCCTCTTTGGGAGGGTGAGGGGAAGGGCCATCTGTCGGTCCAGTTGCAGTGATTTCAGCTGAAACCACAACAACTGGAAGAGCAGGCACAATGTTTCACAGGTTTCTGCTGTGTCTCCTTGCAGAGGAGAGTAGCAGCTCACCCATTCTAGCACCAGACATCACAGGTTATACCCCAGAAGCTCAGCAGCATCGTTAAAGCAGTGGATGGGCATGCCTTTCTCTTTACTACACGACCCAGCCCTTCTTGGGTAAACTCCAGCA
>JAOQGH010000062.1:423934-450681 GCA_025769975.1 Gallinago jamesoni | reverse complement strand
CTCCGCCCCGGCTGCGGCCCGGTACTCACCCGTAGCGCCCGCTCCGGCGGCCGAGGCTGAGCACGCAGGGCTCCCGCCGCCCGGCCCGCACCTCCGTGCCCGCAACGCTCTGCGCCGTAGCTAAGGAAACCGCGGCTGCCGACTGCCCTCCTCCCCGCCGGCCCCCCCCGCCCCTCCCCGGCCCCGGGCAGGTCCCGGTGGATACGAGGAGGCCGCAGGCCGCGGCGGGCGACTCCATCGAGGCGCCTCGGTCTCCCGGCGACTTGGCGCCGAGGCGGCCGGCGCGGGGCAGAGCGGCACCGCCGTCCCCCACACCGCCCCCTGTCGGCCGGCGGAGTGACCCCCGCTCGGTGAGGGAGGAGGTGTGCTCGGGGCGGGGCTGCACCGGCGGGGCGGGGAGCTGGGGCGCAACGAGGGGGGCTCTGCCGGGCTGCGGGCAGGGGCCCCCTCCCCGGGGTGCGGCGCTGCCGGTCCGGTCCCGTCCCTTCTGTGTCTCCCCACCGCCGCGGGCGGAGAGGGGCAGCCACCGGCAGCATGGCCACGCCCCCCGCCGGCGATGATTGGCTGCGGGGACCTGTCGTTTGCATGCGCGCGGGGCAGGACGGGAAGGACCCTGGTTTGAAGCGCGAGGCGGCAGCGCCATGGCGGAGCCGGGCAGGCAGGAAGAAGAGGAGCGGTACCGGCGGTGAGCGGCGGGGACGGGGGGGGAGAAGGGCAGGAGCGGTACCGGCGGTGACGGGGGCGAAGAGGAGGAGCGGGAGCGACGGGGACAGGGTGGGGAAGAGGAGGAGCGGGGGTGAGCGGCGGGGACGGGCGGTCGGTGGGTCCGAGGGAGGGCCGGGGCGGTGGGGGCACCGGGCAGCCGAGGCGCGGGCGGTCTCGGTGCTGACGGTGGCTCCCGCAGGCTGGTGAGCGACGCCAAGGCCGCGGCGGGCGGCGGGGAGCTGGAGGAGGCCCTGCGGCTGTTCCAGCTGGCGGCCGCCATCCGCCCAAGCGAGAAGCTGGAGGGCCGCATCCAGCGGGTGGCTGAGGCGCTGGCGGCGTCGGCGGAGGATGAGGCGGCGGAGGAGGAAGGCTTCGTGAACGTCTGCGGCAGCGGCCTGCTGCTCTACGGGGAGGTGCACGAGAAGCTCTTCCAGCACCAGCGGGAAGGCGTCGCCTTCCTCTACCGCCTGCACCGGGAGGGCAGGCCCGGCGGCATCCTGGCCGACGACATGGGCCTGGGCAAGACGGTGCAGGTCATCGCCTTCCTCTCGGGCATGTTCGACAGCGAGCTCCTGCGGCACGTCCTGCTGGTGGTGCCCACCACCCTGGTCAGCACCTGGCTGGCCGAGTTCGCCCGCTGGACCCCTGGCATGCGCGTTAAGGAGTTCTACGGCACCAGCAAGACAGAGCGCACCAGAAACCTGGAGAAGGTGCAGAGGAGGAACGGCGTCGTCATCACCACCTACCAGATGCTCATCAACAACTGGAAGCAGCTTGCCAGCAGCAACGAGCAGGAGTTCGTCTGGGACTACATCATTCTCGACGAAGCGCATAAAATCAAGAGCCCGTCTACCAAAACGACCAAGAGCGTACACGCCATCCCTGCAATGCATCGCCTCCTCCTGACGGGCACCCCGGTGCAGAACAACCTGCGGGAGATGTGGTCCTTGTTCGACTTCGCCTGCCAGGGCACGCTCCTGGGAACGGCCAAAACTTTCAGAATGGAATATGAGAACCCTATTACAAGGGCAAGGGAGAAGGACGCAACTCTAGGTGAGAAAGCACTGGGGCTAAAGATATCTGAGAATCTAATGACAATCATAAAGCCATACTTCCTCAGAAGAACCAAAGAAGATATCAAAAACAAACCTGGCAAACCAGATGCTCCCCTTCCTGAGGATCCAAGTGAGAATCGTGCTCCTGTCATGCCATCTCTCACCAGGAAAAATGACTTTGTTGTGTGGGTGTACTTGGCGCCAGTGCAGGAGGAAATCTATAGGAACTTTCTCTCCCTGGACCATGTGAAAGAAGTGCTGCTGACAACCCGGTCGCCTCTGGCTGAGCTGACTGTCTTGAAGAAGCTGTGTGACCACCCCAGGATTCTGTCTGCAAGAGCCTGTGTCCAGCTGGGCCTGGAAGAACAGGACTATTCTGAGGAGGACCACAGAAGTGATGCAGATCTGCTTCCAGGTGCTAATAAAATAGATCATCTCTCTGATGAGACTCTGATTCAGGAGTCTGGGAAAATGATGTTCCTTGTAGGACTTCTAGAAAGACTGCGAGAGGAAGGACACCAAACCCTGGTGTTCTCGCAGTCAAGGAAGATGCTGGATATCATCGAGCACGTCTTGTCTCGCAGACAGTTCAAGATCATGCGTATCGACGGGACGGTGACCCACCTGACGGAACGGGAGAAGCGCGTTAACGCCTTCCAGAAGAACAAGCACTACTCTGTCTTCCTGCTCACTACCCAGGTTGGTGGTGTTGGTTTAACCCTAACAGCAGCCAGCCGAGTGGTGATCTTTGACCCCAGCTGGAATCCAGCCACAGATGCCCAGGCTGTAGACAGAGCTTATAGAATTGGGCAAAAAGAGAACGTAGTAATTTATAGACTGATCACCTGCGGTACAGTGGAAGAGAAAATATACAGGCGACAAATATTTAAGGATTCATTAATAAGACAGACCACCGGTGACAAGAAGAACCCGTTTAGGTATTTCTCCAAACAGGAACTGAGGGAGCTTTTCACATTAGAAGACACTCGGACATCTGCAACGCAGCTCCAGCTGCAGTCTCTGCACGCCACCCAGAGAAAGACAGACCTGCAGCTGGATGAACACATCGCCTATTTGCACTCACTGGAAATGTTTGGCATTTCTGACCATGACTTGATATATACAAGGGAGATGGCTCACGAGGAGCTGGTGGAGAGTGAAGAAGCCCATCAGTACATCCAGCAGAGGGTACAGAAAGCCCACGAGCTGGTTCAGTTGGAGTCTCAGCTCAGAGACCAGAGGATGGGAGGGATCAGAAATGCTTGTGAAGAGACATTGCAAAGGCCACCCGAATGGGTTTCCCAGCCAAAGAAGTTGTCTCCAGGGCTGAACAACGTGGCTTGCTTTGTTTCACCACCAGTAGCCGATAAATGTGAAAATGACCAAGTTATTGATTTTACAGAGGACTCAGAGGCCCACGTTCTTAATGTCAGCTCCAAAATGACAAGTCTGACCATTGGTGACTTGAATGAAGAGAAACTGGCAGAAGATGCGTCCAGTATGGATACAGAGCTGCTCAACACCAGCAAGGCAGGGAAACAGTCTGATACAGAAGAATCTGAGCAAAATCTTGAATCAAGCACTATAGCCTCCTCACCTGGACTTCATCCACCCCATAAAGAGAGTGAGAGTTTTGAACAGAAACAGTGTTCCCCTGTAAATTCAGACAGTGGGACTGAGGCAGGGAACGTTCTCTCTGGGCATCGTTGGCATTCCTTTAATGAGTCTGGTATGGCTGACAAGCCTAAAAGGTTAAGAGATGAAGAAATGTCATATCAGGTGCCTGACCCACATACTGCCTTGGGGACAGAGAATGACATTCCTGAGCTATCTTTGGCTGCTGCAGTGCCAAATTTATCAAACGTTACACCAGAATTCCATGGTAGGCACCAGAAATCTCACATGTTGGAAGCCAACTTGGAGGATACCTCTGTGCTTTCTCTCCAAGATCAAGTTGACTTCAATCTGGTCTTGGAAGAGTCTGAGGATAGGTGTCAAGATGCCTCAAATGGGGAAAGATCACTGGAGCACCCAGAAAAGGAGGGCCTCCAACTAGAAGCAGAAAGCTTTTGTAAGTCTCCAACAAAAGCTCATGTAAGTGAGCAGGGCAACTATGGAGAACCCTGCCACATAGCTGAAGAGCCTCTTCTCCTGCAAGAGAGCGAAGCATCAGAGGAAAACAGTGGTGTCTTTGCTTTCAGTAGAAAGAAAAATCCAAGAAAAATAGTTTCAGACAGCGAGGATGAAGACCATTCCATTATGATCATGGAGGAAAACCAGCCTGACAAAAGGCCCTCTTCCCTGACCAGCCCTCTGCAGCAGTTTCTGGAAGAAATGAGTACGTCCACACCAAAGGGTGAGAGAAGGGTAGCAATGACTGTCTTTTCTCCCCAACTGACTAACAATAGTAACAGGTCTACTGCTTCCAGGCGATCTCTGATCAACAAGGTAGTAGATGAGGTTGAGGATATTGGAGAAATCATGGGAACCACTGATGAAGATGACAGCGATGAGGAACAAGATGACCTTGTGGAAGAAGAAGCTGAGGAGTGTAGTGGGGAGTCTGCTGAGCCTGAAGAAGAACCTGCTGGAGAAACACTTGACACAGCTGAAGAATCCTTCCATCTGGAGAGCATGGCCTCCGAGCAGTCTGAAGCAGATGAGACAGAGTCATCTCAAGAGGAGTCCACTGGCGACGCTGAGCCTCAGTCAGGTGAGCAAATAGACTGCATCTCTGACAAAGAGGTAGCTCGGGGTTCCTCTCCTGCCATGGGCGATTACAATTCCTTGGTGGACAGTGGGAGGAAACTTAAGGATGCTGGAAAGCTCCAGGAGGCATTGAACTGCTTCCTGCAAGCTCTTGACATAAAAAATGGAGATCCTGAAGTTATGCTGATGACCTTAAACTTGTACAGAGAGCTAGCCCAGAAATGAGCTGTGTGTGCCTTCATTAAGTAGTGTCTCACTTTTTCTCATTCAATGTTTGTCTGAACTACGTCACTGTCTGGTCTGACGGGTGTGATACGCACTGCTTCCAGGGGGACTGAACAAACTCCACAACTCCTCCTGCGTGAGGAAACAGCCTGAGAATCTAATTGTCGGGTGCTGGGGAGGGGACCTCACCGTGAACTCAGTTCACAAAAATGAAAACAGTTGGTGTTCCTGATTTGTTAATAAAATAGCCTTTTATATCTAACCCCCCTCCAAGCTTGCAGCCCTGGTGTCACCTTCTTGCTCATTGCATTCTGTCGCTGCCTTTCCCCTGAGAGGATGAGGAGGATGCGGTTCCAGGGTGGCTTCGTGCTCTCTGAGCTCAAGCTGCTGTAGTTCCTCCCTCCTTGCCTTGAAATGAGCTGCTGTGGCTGCTGAACAGCACCCACCATAGGGGCGAGCCGGCTGAGGGTGCAAGGGAGAGAACAGAACTACTGCAGCCTGGGGTTAGGCTGGTCTGGGAATGCATTTGCTGTGGAGGAGAGAAAAAAAACAAAGGGCTGTAGCTCCTCCAAGCACTGGAGGCCAAACCACCTGCCTGGGGCTGGGTCCAACACCTGACTGCGGCACCGCAGGAGCCCCTCTGCCCCGATCCCTGCCAGGCTGGGGTTGCTGCACAGGGGTGTGCAGGTGGGGGGCTGCAGGACTGGAACAGCAATTGGACCTTGATTGCTGCAAGGGGCTGCACACCTCAAAGTTTTTGCTATCACTGGAGGAGTCTCTACTCTGACCTTGTTGCCGCCCCCCCCCCCCCTTTATTTCCCTCAGAGAAGTTGTGGTGAGACCCTGGCTGGATGCCCTGTGCCCACCAAAGCTGCTCCATCACCCCCCTCCTCAGCTGGACGGGGGAGAGAAAATACACTGAGAGGCTCCTGTGTCGAGACAAAGACAGGGAGGGATAACTCAGCAATTACAGTCCTAGGCAAAAATTAATTTAATTTATTACCAATCAAGTCAGAGGATGATATTAAGAAATAAAAACCTAATCCTAAAACACCTTCTCCCCCACCCCTACCTTCTTTACAGGCTCAACTTCACTCCTGATTTTCTCTGCTGCCTCCTCCTGAGCAGTGCAGCGGGACAGGGATGGGGGTAGCGGTCAGTTCATCACAGGTTTTCTCTGCCATTGATCCAGCGTGGGCTTCCCCCAGGATCAGGGCTGCAGGGGAATCTCTGCTCTGGTGCCTGGAGCACCTCCTCCCCCTCCTCCTTCACTGACCTTGGTGTCTGCAGAGCTGTTGCTCTGGGGTATTATCTCTCCTCTCTCCTGTAACAGTTTCCACAGCAGTTTTTTTTACACCCCCGCTTCTTAAAGATACTATCCCAGAGGCACTGTCACTGCTGGGCTCAGCCTTGGCCAGCAGTGGGAACCTCTCGGAGCTGGCTGGCATTGGATCTGTCAGACATGGGGAAAGGTTCTAGCAGCTTCTCACAACCCCCACCCCCTGCTTTATCCCCCCCCGTTACCCAGATCTTGCCACACAACCCCACTCAGTAGCACAGTCTAAAGCCTGGTTTTGCACAAAGGCAGCAGGAGGGGGAAATACTGGCTTTAAAGCTTTGAGCTGCTTTTCCTCTGGTGAGGAAGTGTCCTCCCACCCTCATCCCACACGCAGCTGAGCTGGAGTACATTAACTATTCCTCTCTGACGCTGTCAGTGCCATGAAGCAGGTCTGCAGCTCAGAACCAAGGTTAAACTCAGGACTGGTGTTTAGCCCTGCTCTGCCTCACCCCTCTGCCACCTCCCTGGGATCAACATGGCCTGGGTGAGGTCACCACCATCTCCTGTACGGTCTTTCCTTGTGACCATACAGCAGGAAATTTTGGTGCTTCCTCATGCCACGTGCATGTTTAGTACCTACCAAATTTTCTTTCTGTCATGCAGCCTGACAGCAAGGGACACTGTCACACCTTCTGCGTTTTGCCACTTTGGGAGAGGAAACTGCTCTGCTGGATTGGAACCCTTTGTACTAGGGGACACAACAAACACAAACAATGATCCTGTTGGAACAGGAGACGTGCCAATGTGCTAATAGGTAGAACAAAGCTCGGGTAGCCTGGAAACAAGTGGTTTATTAATAGAGCATCCCTTAAATGAGGCCACATCTGCTCTCATACTGCAGAAAGGCCTGTCTGCCTTTCATAACAAAATATTAATGAACTAGAGCTTTGCAATAATTTGTTGGTGCCTCTGAGCCTTCCATTCTCTTGACAAAACAAACACCCCAAGAAGGGAAGAAGGAGAAAGACCTGCCCTGGTTTCAGTCTCACCTTTTCCTTGTAGGTGATCTTAGGAAAGGCCTTTTGTTCTCTTTGGCGTTTCCTCCCCATCTTGGAGCACTCTGGCTCAACTCCACGTCACTTGCCTGCAAACAAAGCCAGGGTCTGGGGCTGGAGACGTGCCTGGTTTGAGCACTGGGATGCTCATTGCTAAGGCACAGGGCTGTCTCGCTCCCACCACCCGGGCTGTCCTTCAGGGAGCCACACCAGCAGGACAGGACGCAGCCTGCCAGGCTCCAGCCATGCACTGCACACAGCAGCAGAGAACGCAGGAAGCAACAAGTGTTTAGTGGCTTTTCTCTCATTCAAGCTTAAGTTACACAATTTTTTAAGGAGATAAGATGTAGCTTTAGGGATGGGTAACTTCATACTCAGGAGGATTCCTTCCCCCAGCTCCCTTTCCCCACCACTGCTCACCAGGGCACCTCCAGCTTGGCCTGATCCTTACCTCTGCTCTGCTGGGAAACCACAAGAACGAGCTGCTTGCCCAGGGAAATGAGCTCAAGCTTGAGCTATGGTGTCACCCACCCTCCACCAAAGGGACTGTCCTCCCATTCCTAGTCTGAGTTCTGGGGCAGAAGCTGCAGCACAGGAGCTGTTTGCATCCTCACCGCAGGGATGGGGATAAAGAGGGAGGCCCTGGGGAACCCCTCTTTCCCTTTCTGCATCATTTACATTTGCAGATTAAAGCCCGAGCACATTATTCAGGGGGACAGGTCATTGTCTCCACGATAGAAAAAGCAGGGGACTGGCTGCCAGACAGAGCAGATTTCAACAACCGCCAAAATCTCTCATTTCCCCAGGGAATGCTTTACCTCTCTAGGCAGGGCTGTTCTCTGCCAGCTATGATCTGTGTGTCTGCCATGACAGCAGGGATGGCCAGCTGCCTCCAAGCCATGCCGCTGCTTATCACCCCCTTGCTCCAAGGTCAAGGTGTCTGGGAAGCTCTCGGGATTCAAGCAGTCAACAAGGTAACGGTCATTCATCTTTTATTTTCTGCCTTCCACCATGATAATGTGGTACCCAAACTTTGTTTTGACAGGAGGGTCTGTATATACGGGCTTGTCCATGCTGCTCACGGGCAAGGCGAATGCTGCGTCCTGGAAAGGTCCCACCATGGATCCTCTGGTCATCCAGCCCAGGTCTCCCTGCAAAAAGGAACCATCAGGGTTAAGCTTTGAGAATCTCCCTGCACCAGTGTTTGCCCACCCCTCTAGGAATGCTGTGGGTGCTGTGCTGGAAGCCATTGAAACAAGCTTTTTGAACACACCTGGGAAGGACTCCCCAGCAGCAGTCTCCGTCAGCCGTGGTGGCCAGCATCAGACCAGGTTCCCCTGAAAGCCATTGTCCCCTGCCCAGCTATGCTCCCCTCCCCTGAGGACACGGCACCTACCCCTTGCCGGGCCTTGTCTTCACTGTACTGAGAAGCAACCTCACTGAACCGCAGGCCGGACTTCAGCTTCTCCATGGCCTCCATGGCTTTGCTGTGCTTCTCACACAGGATGTGCCGGACCTGGGAGGGAGCAGCAGAGCGGGGTCATGGCTGTGGCGGGCCGGGGGAAGGGCGGGGAGACCCCCCCTACCATCCTCTGGGGGACCCTGCCCGGCCCTGCTGTGCCCGAAGGACCCTGCCAGGCCTCCGCCGCCCTCGGCTCCGTCCCATCAACCCCCAGGTGCCCTGCCTGGCCCCGCCGCCCCCCGGGGGTCCCTGCCTGGCCCCCGCCGCCCCCCGGGCTCACCTTCACGGCGCTGCCGCCTCCCTTCGGGCCCTGGGCTTTGCCCTCGCTGCTGCTGCTGCTGCCGCCGCTGTCACCGCCTGTGAAAGCAGCGCCATGAGACAGACCCGGCCCCCGGGAACCCTGCCGCTTCTCCCCAACCTCCACCGCCCCAGCCCCACTCACCCTTGCCCGCCTTGCCGCCGCCTTTCCCTTTGGGAGCCATCTTGCCGCCGTCAGCCCGCGCCGAGGCCCCCGGGGCTGTCCGCGGCGCGCCGGGCTGGACCTGGCCCTGCCCCTTCCCCCGCCGCCGCCCGTCCGCCCGCCCGGCGCGCCGCGGCCACCCCAGCCCCGGCCCTCGCCCCAGGACCCCGGCTGGGCCCGAGGGGCTCCCGCGACCTGGGCGCGGCCTCCGCCACCGGCGGCACCGGGTCCCGCCCCGGACGGGCCCCGGCTCCGCCCCGGGCTGTCCGCAGCGGTCGCCCAGCTCCCGGGGCCGTGCCCAGCTTCCGGGGCCGTGCCCCGCGCCCACGGCCCTCCCCAGCGCCCACCCAGCACCATGGCTGTCGCCAGCACTTACCCAGGGCCGTCCCTGGCACCCCCCCGCCCCGGGCTGACCCCGGTACCCCGGGCTGTACCCGGCACCCACCCTGCCTGCCCTCAGCACCCCCCACGGACTGTCCCCAGCGCCCACCCCGGCCTGTCCCTGGCACCCACAACTGCCCCTGGCACCCATCCCACTTGCCCCCAGCGCCCCAGCTCTGTCCCTATCCCCCCCTCCACCTCGGGCCGTCCCCGCCACCCTGCAGTGTCCCCGCGCCCACCCGGAGCCCCTGGGGACACCCGAGGCGCAGATGGGGCTGCGTGGGCTCCTCACTTGCCATCGTCTTCTTCGCCCCCCCGCGGGGTGTCAGGGGGCGCCCATCCCACCTCCCTCCTCCCGGCACCCCTCCCCGGGGCTCCAGCCCCCCCAAGAACCAGCAGACAGAGGCAGCTGTCAGCAGGGAGCACTTTACCAAGCTGGCGAGATTTAAAAGTACAACATTCAGAAGCCTGCGCCGTGGCGGGGCCAGGGGGTGCTGCCGCCGGCCGGGCTCTCCCCAGGGACCACAACCTGCTCGTCCCGCAGCGAAGCAGCCGCAGAAGCGGTTCTGCACCCACAGCCGGAGGGAGGAGGGAGCGAGTGGCCAGGGACCAGCTCCCGGCCCGGAGCCTGCCTGCTCCGCCGGGAAGAGCCCGTTCCTCCGGCCGGGGAACCGAGGGTCTCCGTGCCACGGCCCGACCCCGGCTCGGCAGACCCCGTTCACCGCGGACATTTCTCACCCGGCAGCAGATACCAGCGGCGCCGGGTTCCTGCAGGGGTGTCCCCACCCCGTGCCTGTCCCCAGCCCGCTGTGCCAGCTCCCGTCCCCCTCCCCGGCCGCCAACGCTCCCACCGCCTCCGCCACCACCGGTTTCCTGAGCAGTCATGTGCAAAATGTACCCGTCCCCGGAGCTTCCCTCTCCCGTCCCCGGGGTCCCGTCCCCGCCAGGCCGGCACCCTGCCGCCACCCTGCCGCCGGGCCTGGGAGCAGCGGGAGATGGAGCAGGGAGATGGAGCAGGGAAATTGTTAGAGCTTTTTTTTCTTCTTCTTTTTTTTTTTCTTTTTTTTTTTCCTGAGTTTCTCAGCCTGGATCTTAATTACAGGCTTAAATCTGCAACCCCGGGAGAGGGGAGGGAGCGATGTGTAAGGAAAGGGGAGGGAGGGGAGGAGGAACCAACCGCAAGGGGAGCGGAGCCTCTCTCAGGGTCAGATCCAGCACGGGGGTGTGCATGAGGAGATGTTTATGGGGACTGTGTGCCTGGGGGTGGGCACAGACACCCCAGAGCAGCCCTGGCCCCTGGGGGGGGGGGGGGCAGCTGTAGTGCCCTGTGGTGCCTCCCCTTCCCCACTGCTGCCTGGATCCAGCCACATCGCTCTCCCCCTGGCACAAGGGGGCTGGGCACGCCGGAGCTTGCGGAAAGCTATCAAGAAATAAAGTGGAAACTTTCCTAAACACCCTGTTTCTCTGTCGGCCACAGCCCGGCCCTTCCTCCCCTGCCACGGGCATGCAGCCACACTCTGCCCGGAGCTGGGGCTGGCATTTCCCCTCCTCCCTGCCCCTCACTGTGGCCACTGCCACCGACAGCCAGGGCTCCTCTGCTGGAGCCCAGCCAGGGAGCAGCAGCTGGGGACAAGGGGGACAAATCCCACCCTATGCCTGCCGTTGCGACCAGGGCAAGGGCTGGCACCGCAGCCGGGGAGCTGGAAACCACCCCTTTGCCTGAGCTGGGCACCGCAGCCGTGCCAGCAGCGCATCCCCCTGCGCTCTCGTGGCACGGGCAGCCTCGCAGGCACAGGTGGCCGCAGGGCTCAGTCCCAGCCCACAGGACAACCAGGGGATTGCTGCCTGGCTGGCTTGAGGACCTGTGTGTGGCAGGGGGATGGTGGCACCACCAACAGCACTCTCGGGACAGTAGTGGGGTGCAGCCCCATTGCCAGTGGCGCTGGCAGGCATCCTGCTCAGCCTCACACAGCTCCCCTGTGGCCAGCGGGCATGGGGGAGCAGTGGGTAATCCTGGAGAGACCCCAGGAGTGACCTGGAAGGTGGCTCAGGTGACATCTGGCTGGGTTTGGCCACCAGCTCGTTGGCAGCCCAGGACCTCCAGTGGCTGATGTCTGCAGGAGATGCTGTTGCAGGGTCCTTCGGTGCGATGCAAGAGGCAGGGCTGGGGCAGTGCCTTTCCTGCAGCACCCCACGTCACCCCGAGTCAATGGCACCAGTGCAGGACCTGGGAGGCTGGCAGGGAGCAGGGGGGGCCAGCAGACCCCCACGTGGCTGGCATGGCGAGGATCGCCGGGACAGGTGGCAGAGATGACCCTGGGGTTTGCTTTTGGACCGAGAGCTGAGGAGCTCCGAAATGCAGCATTTTGGGGGCTTTGGAGGGGCTGGGGTTTGGCTTGAGGTCGTGGCGCTGGCTGTGGACGCTGGGGAGGATGCTCGGGATGATGAGGGGGAACTGCTTGTGGCTCTTCAAAAGCAACCTCAATTCCAGCCCCCCCCCTTACATCTTCCCAAAGTACGTCTCCGTGGATCCAGCCGAACTCAAACCTGGGATCTTTGCCTGGGAAACTCAAGGTACAATGTCAAACGAAAGAGAATTAAAACATCATCACCACTGTGCATTAGAAAAGCCATTTAAAGTACCACATGCCGAAGTGACCAAACAGTTTCAAGCGAGCTCCGCTGCGGGCGCTGAGCGACGCCGGGGGCTGCAGTCCTGCTCCACGGCTGCCTTCGGTCCCGGGAGCCGGCTCAGCTGGGGACGGTCCCAGCCCTGGTGCCGCCTCTTCCTTCCCTCCTGGAAAGGGCCCAGCTCTGCCAGAGACACGGGGGCTTGGGCTCCAAACGCTGCCTCTCAGCCGGCGGCTCTCCGAGGCAGAAACACAAGCAGAAGAAAACCCCCGGTGGGACAGTAGGACTCCCCCGGGCGGCCAGGACACCCCTCCTGCAGCAACTCTCCTCTCCAGCCGTCTCCAGCCCTTCACGGCCAGAAGGGACCACGCGAGGTTAGGGCTGGCTTTTGGGGCTGTTTGCACCATCCAGCTCGGGGGCAAACTCCGTCATGACCCTGCGAGCCAGCGGGTTTGTGGTCTTGAGCAGTTCAGCAGCCGACGGCCGGGTCCCGGGGCTGGTTTTGCTGCTCTTCTTCTGGAGCAGGGCTTTAAAGTCTTCGTTCCTGCTGGAAGACTTCCCAGTGCCGCCCACTGGTGCCGGAGACTCGCTGGTCGGGGAGCCTGAAGTCTTTACGGGCGAGTGGGAGTTGGGCCGGCTGCCAAAGGTGTCACCAGGCTCCTTCCGCCCCAAGACCTTCCTCTTGGACCTAGGGAGCAAAGGGACACGCGGTGGCAGCAGCCCCGGGCAGGAGCTGCCATCCCTCTGGACGGGGCGAGGTCCCACAGGAAGGGGCACGTGGCTGTGCCGGTCTCCTGGGACAAGAAGCCAAGCCAGGCAGGGCAGGAGATGCACCAGCTGCTGGCAAACCCTCTCCTGGCAGCTAGGTCCAGCTTGCCCTGAGGCTGGTGGGGCCGCAGACCACCCCCCTGCAAGCTGGGCGGCCGCAGAGCCAGGATGCCAAACTCTGAAGCGCCTGAAGCAGCAACAGCCGGGTTGTCCCCAAGTGTGAGCATCGGGGAGAATTCCCAGTGTGGAAAACTGAAGGAGTTGTGGTGGTGGGGACACTGCGCCTGGCCCTGGGACCACGGCAGGATGCCCACCCGGTGCCACCTGCCAGCCCTACCTGTGGATGACGGTGAAGAGATCCTCCGTGGTGCGGGACGTCACGAACACGTCGTCGTCTTCCTCCGCGATGGAGTCAGCTGTCTTGTCGCTGGCAAAGCTCTTCTCCTCCGCACCGGCCTCCGCCGAGCTGCCTGGGAGTGGGAAAGAGAAGGCAGCCATGAACCCCCCTGTGCGGGCACGGGGGGACCCCTCAGTCCCTGGGGTGAAGCCCACTGTAGGAGCTCACCTTGTTCCGAGGCAGGGTCACTGGATTGTCCCATGCCCAGGGACGGTGGGGACGGTGGATCCTCAGCGTTGGGGCGGCAGCAGGAGGGGTCGGTGTTCAGTGTGATGATGGGGCTGGGCGTGGGCGCCTGCTCCCCCAGGATGGCTCCCAGCTGCGCCGGGGCTGGGGCCAGTGGCAGGTAGAGCACGCTGGGTTTTTTGGGCACCGGTGGCGGCACCTTGGCCTTCCTGCGCTCCCCCTCGCCGGCTCCGCTCCGCTCCGGCCGCGGCTCCTCCTCCAGGCTGCCCTGCGAGAGCCGCCGGGGTCCCGCCGGCGCCAGGGGCTCCCCCGGACCCCTCCTCAGCTCCCCTTTCCGCAGCACCACGAAGCCATCCTGTGGCAGCCCCTTCTCCTTGGCGGCAGTGCCTGGCGGGGACGTGGGGGACAGGGGACCCTCCTCCCGCAGAGCCGGGGGCTTGGGCAGGATGCAGGGGGGCCGCTTGGCCAGAGGAGGCTTCTCCGCCACCGGCGGCTTCACCTTCCTCTCCGGTGCCGGGCAGGGAGCGCGGGCCGGCTCCTCGGTGTGCTCCGGGCCGTCGGCGTTGTCCTCCGGCTCCGAGCGGCTGATGGAGCGGAGGCGGACGGAGCGCAGGTCGGACTGCGTGACCACCGGCATGATGGGCGCGATGGGGCTGGTCTTCTGGGCCAGCTTGGTGCCGAAGGTGGAGTCGGAGTGGTGCCGGCTGACCTTCGTCTTCCCCTTCAGGGAGATCTTCAGCCCCAGGAGGTCGAGGTGGGCGGGTGGTGTGAGCGGCAGGTCGAA
This sequence comes from Gallinago jamesoni, assembly GCA_025769975.1. Classification (NCBI taxonomy): domain Eukaryota; kingdom Metazoa; phylum Chordata; class Aves; order Charadriiformes; family Scolopacidae; genus Gallinago; species Gallinago jamesoni. The sequence goes on along the minus strand of JAOQGH010000062.1, from coordinate 436,584 downwards.
GGAGAGCCGGGACTTGGGGCTCCTCTCCATGGGGGACGTGGGGGGCAGCGAGGACTTCCTCTCGGGGACCAGTGGCCTCACCCGCACCTGGTGTGGGGAGTGCCCCAGGACGGCGGAGGTGGGGACGGTGGGGGTCGGGGTCTCCGACTGGCTGGAGTACCCGCTGGACGGGGACATCAGCCCCGTGGGCCGGCCTGGGGAGGAGGTCTTGGGGTCCGCCTCGGCGGAGAGCTGGGAGGGTGTCGTGGCCCTGGAGACGGAGGGGGAGGCCAGGGACTCGGAGCTGCCCCGTGCCTTGGTGCACTCAATGGCTGTGGTCCCGGTGGCCGTGCTGGAGCTGGAGAGGGACCGGTAGGGATCGCCGGCCTTCCAGTCCGCCAGGTGCCACTGGTGGGGGGCGGCCGTGCCATCGGGCTCCCTCCCCACGCTCCCCTGGGGGTCGGCGTGCACCAGCCGGTGGCCCTGCAGCTCGGGCGGGAGGCACAGGCTCTTGGGCCGGTGATCCTTGGGCACCGCTGAGCCGGTCCCCACGGGGCCATCCTGCCCCTCTTTAATGAGGGAGACGCTGCGCGTGGGCGGTGAGGGCTTCTTCTTGGCCTTCTTGAGGGAGATGCTCTTGGAGCGCCGCCGCCGCTGCCCCTCCTGCTCCAGCCCCAGGGAGACGTTGTCGGTGCTGGTGCTGCCCTCGGAGCTGGCGCTGGGGTAGCCCAGGGCGTAGTTGGCGCTGCCCCTGCGGGTCTCGGCGTAGGCGATGTCCACCGAGCAGAGGGAGCCTGAGTCGGTGGGCACCGACAGCGACCGCTCGCGGAACCGGCACCCTGTCCGCTCCACCTCCAGCCGCGATGGCTCCAGCACCGGCTCCGGCTCCTCTTGGCTTCCCGGCAAGAGGTTCACCTTGGCTTCCCGGCTCTCGCACCTCTGGCCGCCCCCGGCGGCGGAGGGGGACTCGGGCACCGTGTCGGAGAAGGAGCTGGGCCCGTTGGTGCCCACGTGCTCCTCCGTGGCGATGAAGAAGGAGGCGGCAGCGGGCGAGCCGGGGCCGGGCGATGGAATGGAGCTGCCCGGTGAGGTGCAGGGGGGCCCCTTGCCCTGGCCGGCGATGGGGCTGGGGGGGCTGGCGTAGCCCAGGGGGCTCCATGGTGGGGAGAAGGGGGTGCCCTGCGGCCCATTGCAGGCGCCGGCGCAGGGGGTGGCCGTGCCGTCCATGGCGGCGGGCGGAGGGCAGCAGCGGGCCCCGAGGTCGCTGAAGGTCTTCCTCAGCGGGGCAGAGAGGGGCTGGCGGGGGCTGATGTCCTGGGGCGCCTTGGCCCCGCCGGCGACGGTCTCGGGGACGAAGCCGCAGGAGAGGGACTCGGCGATGGGCGCGTGGGTGTTCAGCGTGGGGCCGTTGGCGCCGCCTGCGAGGAGAGACACAGCCCGGGTCAGCACCTCCCCCGCGCGCCCCTTCTGCGGTTCCACGTGTGGTGGGGCCAGCGCTGCTCCCACCCCACGGCCCGTCTCTGCGGCTGCATCTCTGCCCAGCCATGGAGCGTGCCCAGGAGGACTGGAGGGGACGGGTCGACACCCTCTTGCCAGAGGACTTAAGATGGCCATAACCTGACTGGGGACAGTCCCTGGCCGGTGCTAACCCTCCAGCCTGGGATCTGTTGGCTGGGACGTGCCATGGAGAACTCAGCAGCCACGGCAGGAGTCTCTACCCATGGGGACGTTGGCCCCGTGGTGACCAAAGTGCTGCTCCGTGGTGGGGACACGATGGGGACCAGGAAGAGGCATTGCTACCCGGGCCAAGGAGGGACACCATGGCTCAGTGCCACCTCATCTCAAGAGCTGGGACGGGGAAGGAGCCGGGGGCCCCGCTCGGAGCACACCCAGCAGAGCAGGACACTCAAGGCTGCAGCGGGCTGAGGTCTGACCGTCTCCAAGGGACGAGTCACAACAACCTGTTGGAGGTTTGACCAGTGTCACGGGGAAAATCCTTCTTCCTTCCCAGTGATAACTGCCCCTGGTGCGGCTGGTGCCATGGCTTCTCCTCCTCCTGTCCCTACCTGCCCCCGGGAAGAGCCCGGCCCTGGTCCCTCTACACCTTCCACAGGGCACGGCACGACAAACCCCCAAGTGGGGATGGCTGCTGTCCCCGTGGGGTCCAACACGGGTCTGTGGCCAAGCCAGGAGTGCTGCAGGGACCCTCAGCCATGTCAGTGTCCTGGGCACGTCAGCGGGGCTGGTCCCCAGCCCCAGGAAACCCCTGGCAGGTCTCCCAATGGCCAGGGAAGGGTGGGCATGGGGCAGAACCTGCTGGAGCTGAGAAATTTCGGTGGCCTTCTCACCCCCGAAATGTTCCGGACCCGTATTCGGGGTGATGGGCTGTCCCTGATGCCGGGCCAGCCCGGTGTCACCGGTGTGCCCAGCACCTTGTTCCCCAGGAAGGAGCAGAGCCAGCGCAATGGCATTTATGTCCCCAAGGCTGGGGTGTCCCCGGGGAGCCTGTCTGTTCCCAGGCTGGCTGCCAGCCCCCGGGGTGGCTCTGCCCACCGTCAGGGCAGCTCCGGAGGGTGCCGGCCCAGCCCAGGGGCTGCCGGGGCAGGGAAGTGGCTGCGCGGTTCTTGCCGTCACCTTGGTCTCGCAGGGACAGGTTAGGGAATCCGATAACGGTCCGTCTGCGCCGCAGGGTGGACTTGGGGTTCATGGCGGTCTCTGTGTTAAACAGGGAGTGACGAGCACTCGCGAGCCTAGCAAAGTGCTGCCCTGTAGCCAAAACAAACAGGCTGTACGTGGCGGTGCCGGGAGGGGCTGCCGGGGCGGGGGGGCTCCGTCCCCCTCCATCCCTGCGCGTCCCCCGGCCTGGGATGGCGACTGCGGGCGTGCGGGATGGCGGGCGGGGGGTGAGCCGTGCGGGGTGAGCCATGGGGCAGGTGGAGGCACGGCGGGCGCTGCCGGCAGGCGGGCAGACGGAGACGCTGCGGATGGAGGTGGGATGCATGGAAAGCTGCCGAGACCGGCCCTGCTCCGGTCTGTGCTGGTGAGACTGGAGCCCACATCACTAGGCATCATCGTTAATGGGGGGGACATGGAGATGAAGACAGCAGAGTGGGGAGAGGGACTGGTGTTGCCCCCCCACAGCTCTCCATCACAGAGGGGAAGGACGGAAGGACATCTTTGGCTTCAGAGGGTGCATCTTGCTCAGCCACCAGCCCCAGGCTCTGACCTGAGGGCAGAGCGTGGCTCTCGTGGCCGGGCAGGACCGTGCCGGTGGGAGCTGCAGCCCCGTGAGGACGGATGGATGGATGGACGGACAGACAGGCCAGACAGGCTGGAGTGTGGCGAGAGCCAAGGTGACCACAGAACCGGCTGGGCTGGGCAGCACCGCGCCACGGAGATGGGACACACAACGTTGCAGATGGCAGGACGGATGGCCGGGAATGACAGACACCAGCGTGGCCCTGCTGTACCCTGCGCTGCCCCCGGCGCCCCTGGGGACACAGCCCCCCCTCCCACCGCCCCTTACCCCCTGCAGCCAGATGCTGGGGAGAGTCCTCACCCGCACCCCACATCCTCAACCGCACCCCACATCCTCGCCCCACTGCCCCCGGGGTGCTGCCCTACCCGAGACATTGATGGGGACGATGTTGGTCTGGATGGAGCAGGACGGGTGCTGCTGCTTCTCCTCCAGGGTGGGCAGGGGGAAGGCCCTGCTCCAGGCTGGCTGCTTCTCCGGGCTGGTGGGGAGGCTCAGGGAGGCGTCAGGCGGCCGAGTGCCCGGGGTGGCCGTGCCGCTGCTCTCCTCTTCGGTTCCTCGCCGGCTTGGGGGCTGCAGGGGAGAAAGGCATGAGACACTCCAAAGGGATGTGGCCAAGAAGGCCAATGGCATCCTGGGGTGGCCAGTAGGGGCGGGGAGGGAGGTCATCCCCCCCTCTGCTGTGCCCTGGTGGGGCCACATCTGGAGCACTGGGACCAATTCTGGGCTCCTCAGTTCCAGAAGGACAGGGAACTGCTGGAGAGGGGACAGCAGAGTCTATGAGGATGATGAGGGGCCTGGAGCATCTCTCTTATGAGGAAAGACTGAGGGACTTCGGGCTTTTTAGTCTGGAGAACAGACTGAGGGGGGATCTGATCAACACCTATAAATACTTAAAGGGTGGGTGTCAGGAGGATGGGGCCAGTCTTTTCTCAGTGGTGCCCAGGGACAGGACAAGAGGAAACGGGCACAAACTGGAACAGGAGAAGTTCCATCTAAACTTGAGGAGGAAGTTCTTTGCTGTGAAGGTGGCAGAGCCCTGGCAGAGGCTGCCCAGGGAGGTGGTGGAGTCTCCTTCTCTGGAGACATTCCAAATCCATCTGGACGTGTTTCTGTCCAGCTGCTCTGGGTGGATCTGCTCTGGCAGGGGGCTGGACTGGGTGGTGTCCTGAGGTCCCTGCCAACCCTATAGCATGCTGTGATTCTGAGCTGAGGGTGGGACACAAACAGCCCCCCCCAGCCCTGCTGCCTGCCCGGCTGTGCCAGCCCCTCTCCTGCAGCCGTGCCCCCCTGCCCTGGCACTCACCATAAGCACGAACTCGAGGCGCTTGGCAGGCGGGGGTCGGGGGGACGGCTCGGGGGGGGTGTCGGGGGGCGGGTGGCCGGCGGCGCGGAAGGTCTGCCCGGTGACCCTGCTCTCGGCGTACTGCTCCTCATACTCCTCTGCAAGAGAAACGGCGCTGGGACCCCGCGCCAGCCCCCGGTGGGGGGTGACAGCTCTGCTCCCGCGGCAGGAGGAAGATGACAGCACGTGTGGCTGTCCCTGGCTGGCTGTCCCCGGGCTGGCTGACTGTCCCTGCTCCCCTTGGGCAGCGCTGGGTCCCCGGCAGCCCACCCCGCTCCTCCTAGGGGCTGCCTGGGGACGCGTGGGTCCCACGGGGTTGCAGAGCCCCGCCAGGGACAGCCAGGAGGGAACTCAGCGTCTCCCCATCCTGTAATTGTTGAGCTAATTAATGTCGGTCGTTACGGCCTGGCGGAAACCAGGTCTGCTTGGGCTGACTTAACGAGATTACAAGGCGGGGGGGGGCCGGGCTGCTGATCTAATCGATGCTGCAGAGCATCCGTGCCGAGGCAGCTCGGGTAAGGAATTGGAAGGAAACAACATCAGCAGCCAGGCTGCTGCGGTTAGAGAGAGCGGCGGCTGGTGGCCACGGCCCTGGTGGGCACCACCATGCCATGGTGGGGTTGGTGGCCACCCCGGTGGCCCCGGCCACTTTGCCGCCTGCGGCAGTGACTGGGGAGCAGAGACTAGAGAGGGCCTGCTGGGGGCTAGGACCCCCCGGGGACCCCACTTCCACAGCTCAGTGGGGTCTGGGCAGCAGCTGGGACCTCTGCACGTGGGAGATGACCTCGCTGTCCACACGGTGGTCACATACCCAGGGCAGCCCCCGTCCCCAGCACCCCCCCGCCCCGCTACCTTGCAGCAGGCTCTGGAGGTTGAGCTGAGCCTCCTGGTGCAGCCGCTCCATGCCCGGCGGGCGCCCAGCCGCCAGGAAGACGTTCACCGGCTGCTGCCATGACAGCTTGGCGGGGGTGGCTTTCTTGCTCTCCAGGTCCAGGTTAGAGGTGGCTGCGGGCAGGAGGGAGCAGAGTGAGACCGAGGTGAGCGGGTGCTGCCCTGCGAGCGCTGGTGGCCCTCACCACACCGGCACGGTGAGCTCATCCTGCCCTCGACCCCTCCAGGAACGCGGGGAACGGGATGTGGCTGTGTCCCACCCCAGCAAAGCTACCCAGGCAAGCTGCTGCCAGGCTGGGGCCAGACCCCATCACCACCACCGCTGCTGCTCCGGGGGCTGGACGTGGTCCCCAGAGGCTGCCGGGACACGCTGTGTGGGGAGCAGGGGGAAATTGGGGAAGGAAGCGAGCCCTGTGGCCCCAGGCGAGCACTCGGCTGCTCCCGGGTGCAGGAAACGCCACAGGCTCCGGTGAAGCAACCTCCTGGCTGCAGGAGAGCAGAAGTTGCAGCTGAAAAGGAGGAGCGAAAGGGGACGGGGCGTCTTTCATCACACTGGTTTCACCTCCTCGGCGAGGTTAACGCGCTCTGCCCTGGCCGTGGACGCCCTGCCACTGTCTCCCGGGGAGGAAACCTCTGCTGGGATGGGCCTGACTCTTGCCCAGACCCTCCAAAACACCCACAGGACTGGAAAAGTCCCCAGGAGGAGGATTTGGGCTTGCCGGGGAGCTGGCTGTGCTGGGAGCCGAGCGGTGCCCCCCAAACAGGCTTTGGCACGGGGAGCCCTGCAGCCCCCCCACCTCGGCTCCGGAGCAGCGCTGCCCCCAGGATGTGGGGTTCCTCCCCAGCGCGGTTCTGTGCCGGAGCCATGTGAGTGCCACCGCCGGCACACTGCCCCCCCCGGCTCATCCCACCCCGACCGGGCAGCGAGGGCAGAGAGCGGGTTTGTGAGCTTCAAACTGGGGGATCATGGATGACCAAGGTCTCATCCCAGGGGATTTAGGGCTAATCCTTCTCCAGCCACCCCCGGAGCTGGCAGAGGGATGGCCACTGTGGGCACCATGTGCTACGCAAGGTCCCGTGCCTGGTGTCACCTCCCAGGCTGGGTGTCACCCCCAGGGACCAGGGTCTGACGTGCCTTCACCCTGTCTGGTAGCCGGGACGCTCCCGTGGAGCAGCCAGCACCGCTTCCCCTGCCTGGGCTGGGGGTGACAACCCCAGTTTGACCCCTGTTTTGCAGGGATGAGCAGCAAGCGCGGGGTCCTGGGGGGGCTGAGGGATTCCCATGGCGCTGGGGGTGCAGGACAGTGTACCCACCCCTGTTCCCATCGGTCGAGGCGCTCCTGTGGCCAATGTGACAAACACTTCCCCTCTGCCACCCGCAGTGGCAGGGTGCCCGTCCCCAGCCAGCGTGCCACCGCCCAGGTTGCCAAAACACAGCTGCCTCTGGCCGCGGCGTCCAGCCCCATGCCAGACCCCAGCCCAGGCAATGCCTGGGGGAAGGGGAACGGTCCAAAAATGGGTCTGGGCTCCCTGGAATCCCCGGCACAACCCATGTCCCTTCTTCCTGCAGTGCCCCAGAGCACACGCACTGCATCCCGAGCATCGCCTTGCTGCCTCTGGGGGCCACCCTGCCCCTGGGGGCCACCCTGTCCCCGGGTGCCATCCTGTCCCTGGGGGCCACCCTGCCCAAGTGCCATCCTGTCCCTGAGTGCCACCCTGCCCCTTGGATGCCATCCTGTCCCCGGGTGCCATCCTACCCACCCTTCCCCCCAGCTGCAGCTGATGGAGCGGCAGAGCCTGAACAACACCCTGCACCCGAAAGCAAGGTGCCACGTCCCTAGCCTAGTTACTTTTATAATTTGTGTTACCATAACGACGTGCCTTAACACCAGGGTTTTTTTCCTTCCCTTTTTTTTTTTCTTTTTTTTTTTTTTCCCCCCTCCTTTAAATAATTTGACTCGTTTCCATATCAACCAAGAGGTGTCGGGGCGGGTGTGTGTGTACACACCACGCTGAGCCTTCGCCCGGCAGCGGAGCCCCATCCCGCAGGGCAGTGCCCCGCAGCCGGGGGGAAGCTCTCCCTTTTCTCGCGCAGGGACAGGACATTTCCTCCTCTCCCCTCCCAGTTTGGTGCCTCGATGCCCAGAGGAGCCGGGGGTCCTGGCAGAAGGATCCCCGTGCCCTGGCCCGTGGCTCACCCCGTGCGCCCGGCTGTCCCCAGGATGGGAGCGTGGCTGGGCACAGGGCAGGGCATCCCCCCAAAACCCCAACCTATGGGGCGGCAGGAAGGGAGGAGGGGGCACGGGGGGGCAGGGACCACATGCTCACCTCTGCAGACCCCAGCCCTCCAAGCCACTGTTTTTGCCAAGATGGGCGATCTGCTTGTGCCCCCCCCCACTTCTGAGTGCACCCCAAGGGCTGACCCCCCCAGCCCAGCTCACTGCACCCCTCTGCCCAGCTCCCACTGACGCAGCCTTCGGCCTCAGCGGGTGCTGATGGGCTCACCTTCTGCCCATGCATCCCCTGGTGGCCACCCCACCCCCTCCACGGACCCCGCAGCAGCTACACGGCGTCCCCTTGACACTCAGGGACACCCCCAAAGCACAGTCCCCCGCTGCTCCCCCACCCCCCGAGCCCCCTGGTGCAAGCACTGTGCCGGGGCAGTGCCCCCCTGCCCTCCCCGCAGCACGGGAGCTTACCTCTGCAGCCTCGGCACCCCCGGGCACCCCCGGGTACCCCCTCCCAGGCACCCACCCGCGGGCTCTTACCACGTGGGCAAACCGCAGCACCGAAACCCGGGGCCGCCCATGGGCGCAGCGGAAGCCCAGGCAGGCGGGGAGGGGGAACAGGCACCCTGCCTTGCCCAGGCGAGGGGGGGAGAGGGCCGGCCCGGGGGGGTCCCTGCCCTCCAGGGCTTTCCAGCCATGGCAGACGCAGGCTGCTTTGGGGACACAAGCGAGCCGGGCATCGCCGAGGGGCTGGCAGGGCTGGTTTCACCTTCATCAGCAGAGGGAACAGCTGAGGAGGAGGAGGGGTGGCAGCACCCCCTGGGCACCCCGAACCGTGCTGCACGCCCCTGGCTACCACCCCCACGTCCTGGATTTTGCTCCTCGGGAGGGATTTTGGGCACAGCCCCGGCAGCCGCTCAGGCCCAGCATCGCACAGGGGCTCGGTGGCGCGGTGCGAGGAGCCGGCAGCCCGGCCGCGGTGGGGGTGACAATGTGGCACTGCTGCCAGCGCTCCCCAAGCTGCCTGGTGCAGGGCTGGTGCAGGAGCGGGTTTGGGGTGCCCACGAGGGCTGCCACCCACATCCGTGGGGCTCGGGATGCCCCGGCCGAGCCAGAGCGCCCGTTGGGGGGCCATGGTGGCCAGCAGGAACGGTGCAGCCGGGGCAGAGCGGGCTGCCCTTGGCGGTGACCCTCCTGCCAGGCTTATCGGTGACACGCTCAAAATACAAAATGCCTCCGAGGGGGCCCCCGGCCCGTGGCAAATGCCTGTGGGAGGGGAGGGGCACCCAGGGAGAGCAGAACCAGGGGGCCGGCTCCATCCCACGCACCCCAGCACTCGCCACCTCAGCCCGGGCAGCCTCGCTGCTGGGGGGACACTGAGGCACCCCCAGTCCCCCCGCACACAGCCCGTGTGTTTCCTCTCCCTTTCCCCCCCCGGGCTCGCGGAGGGGAGCGACAGCAGCCCCGGCTCTGCCTGCAGCCGTGGGCACGGGCAGGGCTCTTAGTGCCAGGCAGCAGGAGGCCAGGGCTGCCAGACGCTGCTCCCCGCCTGTCCCCACATCTCCTGGGGGTCTGTCCCCATGTCTCCCAGGGGTCTGTCCCATCTCAGAGCTGTGAGCTCTGCCCCTGGGGCTGGGAGCCGCAGGACAGGGCCATGGCAGCATCCCGCTGGGACGGTCCCCACCGGGCTGTCCCGGGCAGGGGTGCAAGCCACCCCCACTGTGATGCCCCCGTAAGAGCTTCCAGAGTCTTCCCGAGCGTGAGCGAGTGTTCAGCCCCGGGACGCCACGGCCACCGTGGGTGTTTAAGGACCGGGGATGAAGCCAAGGGGAGTTTGCTCCAAGGGGAGCTGAGCCTCGCTCCCCCCTGGGAGAAGAGCGTCCCTGCAGCACCCCAGCACTGAAAACGTGCCCCCCACCAGCATCTCCCCGAGTCACCGCCTCTCCACGCCACATCCCTGTTTACCTACTGCCCAGGCATCCCGAATCCACAGGGAGATATTCGACAGAGCCATGGGGAGCGGTGTCGATCCAGGCCGAAGCTCCCGTGAGACGATGCCTCTCGCTCGAACTCGCCGCCAAACTTTTCCTCCTCACGCTCGCTCCCGGCTCACGGGAAGCGCCGGCGACAGAGCCGGCCCCGCTCGGCCCCTCGCTGCCGATGCAGAGGTACCACGGCAGTGATGTAACGGCAGCAGCAGGCGATGCACCATCAGCAGAGCAGCCATGGCAACGGGTACCGGCACCGCGGCGAGCCAGCCGCCGCCGCTCCCAGCGCTCGGGAGGACGAGGACTGCGAACTTGGAGGCTGAGACCGACCCCGGTGGCGACCCAAACCCCGCCGGCGGGAGCCAACGCGCCGCAGTGCCGGCGACACGCCGCCGGCTTCGAGCGAGCGACCGGCCCGGTGCCGCGACTGCGGGCTCCCGGCGCAGGGGGCTCGATGCCATTCCCCGTGGTACGGAGCCAGAGCGCACGCTGCTCTGCGCCGGGCGGGGAGGAAGGGAGCAGGGTGAGCAGCGGGAGCTGGCAGGGGCCGCGGAAAGCGCCTCCTGTCCCAGGCTCACCCCCCGCCGGATCCCGACCCGCCGGTCCAGCTGCCCCGCCGGGATGCAGAGGGGCATCCACGCGTGCGGCAGCTCCGGGGCTGGATACCCGCCCGGGTCTGAACGCCATCCCAAAGCGACACCCCGTGAAACATCCACCCACCCCATGGCAGGAGGAGTGATGCTCACCAGGCAGACCTGCCCGCCTTGCCGCAGGACGGCAGGACATCGTCCCTCTGCCACACGCCATGCGGGCACGTCTCCAAGCCCGCAGTGAGGCGGGGCCATCCATGCAACCAACCGACTTCTGTACCGAGAGGAGATCATGGCATGGCAGATCACGGCACGGCAGATCACGGCACGGCAGATAATGGCTCGACAGATCATGGCATGGCAGATAACTGCATGGCAGATCACGGCACGGCAGATATCACAGCACAGCAGAAGCTACCAGCGGGGCTGGTGGGTTTGGTGGCCGTGAGGGTCCCCAGCTCGCAGGGAGAAGGCTGGATTATGTGAGAGGTTTCTATCAAGCCCCCCAGCAGCAAAAGGGTCAGTGACATCAGTGCCCATCAGTAGGGCTCAGAGTTAACAGCGCTGGGGCACTGCGCCTGCCTGGCATCTGTGCGGAGACCCAGCAGGACAGATAAACCCCTCTTTCTCCAGGCAGACCCCAAGAGATCCACCACCTTTGCCTCACGCCCTGTGTCGGGCAGGAGCCAAGGGGACGCGTGTGCTGTGCGGGCCCAGTGCCAGCCGTGACCCCCCGCAGGGAGGCTGGGGGCACCTCCTGTGGCACCGCTGGCCCGGTGACTGCCCTGAGCCTGGGGGGTGCTGAGCCCGGCCGGAGGGTGGAAAGCCACGCCGGGTACGTTTAGCTCCGGCAACGCGAGACACGACCCCGACAGGGAGTTCTGGCAGGCGGGGAGGTGCGTGTGCCGCGGGGAGGACTTGGCACAGGAGGAGCCCCGGCGTGCCATCCGTGTGTGCTGCGGGGACGGGAAGCACCCGCGGCCGCGCTGGCAGCGGGGCTCAGCCCGGCACCACGGCCGGTCAAGACGAACCCACGCTGGTCCCTGCCGAGGGGCCAAGAGCCACCGCTCCCGGTGACAGAGCAGCCCCAGGACCGGTGGAGGCTGCTCTGGGCTTGGCCACGGGTGCCCTTGTCACCCTGCCTTTGCCAGCCCGGAGCCTGGCCAGAGCCTGCAGTGAGCCACCAGCCACGGGGGCAGGACCAGAGCCCTGGGAGCCCGTCTCCCAGCCCCACCGTGGCCGTCCAGCAGCCCGGCTTCCTCCTCGTATCGCAACCCTCCCTCTCACGTGCTTCCAGCCAGAAATCCGGGCACGAGCCCTTCTCCAGGGCCTCAGGAAGCCCGGCGCGGCGACTGCCAGCCCCAGCCAGCCCTCGGCACAGCATCACCGCACATGGCAGCCACGGGCAACCCCAGGCACAGGGTGCCCCAGGCCAGCTGCCCGCTAGCTTTGCCCCAGTGACGTCCCCAGCCCGGCCGGGAGGGTTCGGTGGCCAGTGGGTGCCCGGGGTAGTGGTCGCAGCTGCCGCAGGCGCGTGGGCTGCCTGTGCCGGAGAGGCTGAGCCCCCCTGGGCAGGGGGGCTTCCAGGAAAGCGCTGCTTCCCCCGTGCCCGGCTGGTTTTACACTCCGTGGAGCCGGGACAATGCGAGGAAGTCGCCTGAGAGGGGAAGGCAGCCAGGCCCCGGGACAAAGGGGCCCGGGATGTGAAATCAGCCGCAGCAGGAGCTGCGAGAGCCCCGGCTGGATGGGACACACGGTCCTGCGTCCCTGCTCCTGCAGGAGAGAGCTGCCAGGAGGGCACAGCATCACGGGGCTGGGCAGGATCCATCCCTGTGGGGCTCAGCGCTCGGTGGGACGGGCGGGTAGGGGCTCTCCTGCTTCTCCTGCTTTGCCAGAGAGCAAGGACAAACCCGACGGGCTGGGGAAGGGCAGGGGACGCACCACAGCTGAGGCCAGGCTGGGAAAGGCGGGATGAGACCCTGGGGCAGCACCGGCCCCGTGGCCATCCCACATGGACGAGAGTCACCATGCCCGACAGCTCACCCCAGCCCAGGGTCTCGCCCCCCAGAGCGAGGGCTCCTGCCAACTCCACCGCCCCCACTGCCCGCTGCTCTCGGGGGAGGCTGCCCACTGCCTGCCGCTGCCCACGCTGCCCACTCCTGCCCACTCTGCCCACCTTACCTGCCCGGTGCCAGGGTGCCAGCAGCCACTCCACCTTGGCCATGGCTGTGGGTGCTCACTCCCGCCGCCCCAGAGCCCTCCCTTCCAATCCAGCCAGGAGAGCTGAGCTTCCAGCGCTTTCCCCGCCGGCTCCAGCCCGGGGGGAGAGGAAGCGACCAGGAACTGGCTGTTTGAGTCAGCGCCCACAGCCCA
>JAOQGH010000062.1:372716-407375 GCA_025769975.1 Gallinago jamesoni | reverse complement strand
GCCCAGCGGCACCGCCGCTCGCCCCCGCCGCGCCACCACGCTCCGCTTGTAGAACGGCATGGCCCGGCACGGCCCGGTACGGCTCGGAACGGCCCGGTACGGCTCCCCCCGGCCAGCCCCGCGGCTGCGAGGGCTCTGGGGCGGCCGCGGCGCCGGGGCTTGAGGCCGGCCGGTGGGAGGAGGAGGAGGAGGAGGAAGAGGAGGGAGGGGCGGCCCCGCTCGGGGATGCTCGGGCCGGCGGCGGGGCCCGGGGCCGCATCCCGGCAGCCGGGAGGGAGAGCCCGGCCCCGGCCCCCTGGGCTGCGGGGAGCAGCAGGTCCTCTCCAGGCTGTGCCCCGGCGGGACCCCCCGGCGCCGGCACTGGTGGGGCTGGGGGCACGGGCCCTTTCCTCCCGGTGCCCGTTCGGGAGGGCACGGGCACCCCTTGGTACCTTCTTTCCCCCCCATCGGCGGTTCCTCCCAGGCGGGGGGCTGCCGGGGGGTGCAGTCCTTCCCACGGAGCCCTGGCTCAGCTCCTCTGGGACTTTGGTGTGGGGCTTGGGGGTTGCAGCCCCCCCAGGAGGAGGGCAGAACCTCAATAGACGTAGCCGCGAGAGCACATGAATCTTGCATTTTTCTGGCATTCTTCTCCCGTGGATGTTCTTGTCCCCCAGCAGCTCCTCTCCTCCGCCCGCCCCCCCTCTCCCCACCGCACACTAAAGCAAATATTTGTGCTGGCCCGGTCGCAAAAATTCCCCTGTTTGTCTGCAGCCTACCATCCCCCTGGGGTGGCACTGGGGTGCCGGGGACACGTACTGGGTGCTGGTGTCCCGAGTCCCTGCAGGCCCTGTGCGCGGGGGGGCTCTGCTTTGGGCAGGGTTTGGGCTCAGCAAGGCAGAGGTGTGGGGCTGCCTCCTCCCCCAGGAGAGGGTGGGCACCTGGAATGACATTCCAGTGAAGCCTCCAGAGCCTCCTCCTTCAGGTCTCTGGGCTTTTAAGGTTTATGTTATGGCCCCAGTGGGTCTGTGCATCACCCTGGGGCCAGGCGTGTGACCCAGTGCTGCGTGTCCCCGGCTGTGTCTGGCCCAAGGGACAAGCCATGAGGGTCACGGTGCCAGGCGCAGGGCCATGAGCTGGGTGTCCCATCCTCCGGCCAGGCTGATGGCAGCGAGGGCCCAGCTGGGCGCAGGAGCTCGGCGTCCTGGGCAAGGGCAGCACTCGAGGAGCCTTTTGCCCTTCCCGAACCAGGCTAAATTTAACAGGTTCTTATTTGAGCTGTTCTTCATGCCAATACTTTTTCCTCTTCCGTAGGAAAAATGTGCATTGGCAGCACATCGTTGTGGCTGCATGGGTGTCCCCTGGAGGGGACAAAGGCCTGAAGCACAGTGCCAGGGCAGGAGGGCAGGGGAACCCTTCTGTGGCTCACAAGAGCCCATAGGGAGGCCATAATTTAACCTGAAAATGCATTTACCTGTTCCTCCCTCAATCTGCCCTGTGCCAGTGGGTGTTCTGGGCAGTTTGCAGCAGCAGAAGTTGGGAGCAGAGTGGCCGTGGTGGGTGCACGTTAGCCCAGTTAGACCAGCACTCTGTTCCCAGCAGCCCCGGTTGCCTGGGGAAGAGTAGGGATGGGATTTCTACTGGGAATTTCCTGAGCTGGATGCCATTTCTCCCTGTGTGGTGACCTTGCTGCATGCTGCAGATGGGGAAACTGAGGCACAGGGTCAACTCCTGCCGGGAGGTGAAGAGGGTGAAGCCACCCCAGTCTTTTTGGGCTGGTCAGTCCCCAATCATGAATCACCACGAGGGTAAGGGGAGCATCTGGAACCCATCAGGACAGGTCTAGGGGGAAGAACTGGCTGTGTCGAGCAGCTCCGCTCGCTTCCCGTCCCCAGCCCACCCTCCCCACACAGCTCCAACTTCTCCCACTGCCAGAGGAGAAAGAACACACACTGACAATGTGCCTATTTTTGTGGCTTTTCCAGCAGAGATCTGCTCATGTCAAGATTTCCATACAGAGCAGAAGTCAGAGCCAGGTTCAAACTCTCCTTCCTCCCAGCTGTGTCGCACACCCCGATGCGATCCTGCTGGTGGGGGGGGTGGTGTGTGAAGGCAGGAACCCCCACCTAAACGTGAGTTTATCCAATTTTCTTCTGGTTTTGAGGCGGTTTCCCCGTGCCCTGCCCCGTGACGAGGTTTGTAGAGCAGCAGCACTGAGGTGTGCAGGGTTTCCTGCATCCCCCGGCCGCGAGGCTGCCTTAGGAGTGGGAGGATTTGGTAAGTGGTAAGGGCTGCTTCTTCTGCTTTCTGTGTGCCTTTGGCCTCATTTTCAAGCCTTTCTCTGCAACTGGGGAGATCCGATGACCTTACCATCGAGTGCAAGTGGAGAACCTCGGGTAATCACCTGACTCCGTGAGCCTGGGGATTCATAAAACCATCACACAGTGCAAGAGCCTCAATAAAATCACAAAATCTGGTTGCTTAGCAACTTAAACTGGCTTTTTTTTTTTTTCTCCCCTAAATGGGGTGTGTTTTCTTTAAGTTTTCTGTCCAATATTTAGCACGAGAAAACTAGGATGATGCTTTAAATGTGAAGCAAGCTGAATGATGAAGTCACCACATTATTATGATGATCGTTAGGCTAAGAGTGGGGCTGGCCAGGGCAGGGGAGCTGGAAATGAGCGGCCACAGCCCAGCAGTAGCTCCAGAGCTGCTGGACGAGCCCCAGGGGAGAAATCCCACAGGGGAGCAGTGCAGGAGCAGCATGGACCTATGCCTGCGCCCCGTTATTTCCCTTTAGGTTCAGGGTCCCCCCTCAGAGCTGGGGTCCCGGTGCTGCTCCGGGGTTGCAGCTCGCTGTAACGGCCCTGTGAAACCCCAGCACACGGAGCCATGGGCTGGGGATCCGGTGGGAAACAGCACACTTGGCTACTGGCCGGGAAGGAGCGTAGCCAGTTCTGCAAACATTGATTGCAACCAGATGCTGCACGGGATGCTCTTCCTGCTCCGGCTCCGCTCCGCCCCCGCAGCATCTCCCGGGGGACGGGGACACGGCACCCCTGGAGTGATGCCTCGGGAGGGGGGTTTTGGGTGGCAGGGGATGGGGACACCAGGACCCTGGAGAGGGTCAGCAGGGGGACCCGACCTTCCTCCATCTCCCCGACTTGTCCCGGGGCCTCCCACTGCCCCGAGCACCAGGGAGCAGCTTTTAGAAGACGAAATACTTGCCAAAGCGTGGCGGCTGGGACACTGCTGCCTTGGCCCCCGCTTTGCAGGGGGAGCAGGAGGCAGGTCATGAGACGATGGAGGAGCAGCCTCCCCCGGCCACCCTCACCCCTGGCTGACAGACGCCGAGCTGGAGGAGGGGACACACGTTTGGCACCGTGTAGGGCTGGGATTTCCTCTGCTCTCTCGCTCATCAGGGAATCCTTCAAGCTGCTGGGCAACCCCCCCGCCCCGGGTTTTGCTGCAGTCTCTGCACGGTGGCCAGTTTGGGATGCCCGGTCCAGCCTGTGCCTTGCAAACCCCACCCA
The DNA here is from genome assembly GCA_025769975.1 of Gallinago jamesoni. Lineage (NCBI taxonomy): Eukaryota > Metazoa > Chordata > Aves > Charadriiformes > Scolopacidae > Gallinago > Gallinago jamesoni. Next base: position 403,866 of record JAOQGH010000062.1, on the reverse strand, counting down.
AGATGTCAAATGCCTCTGCCTTGTGTCTTCTTCCTTAACATCTGGGATATGAGTAAGGATCAGCATCGCTTTATTCCATTCTCCTCCCCAGATGTGCTCTTGGAAGCCTGGGAACCCGAGGCAGTGACGCCGGCTGGGACCGATGCCCACAGGGTTCAGCAGCCAGCAGCCAAACTTGCATTTTTTGTTTTGCAGAATTGCTTCTTACTACACCAAGACCTCGGTCCCGAGGCTGGAGCCCACAGCCAGGCAGCATCTGACCGGAGCAAGAGGTGGTGTGTACAGGCTCTGGGCAGGGGCTGCTCCTCTCCAGCCGCTCCGGGGCCCCTCACCACAGACCCCTGCCAAGCTGCCTGGGTCCCTCCTGTGCCCAGTCTGCAGCCAGCAGCGGGCACAGGGCTCCCAGTGGCCTCCCAGTGCCCACTGGAGGGTGCTCTCTGCCAAGGTTTGCGCCAAAGATGCTTCCGAGCAGCTCCTGAGGCAGCAGCTGGTGGGAAGAAATAAGGCGGGGGTTGGAGCGGCTTTGCTGGGGTCTGTGGGTAGAGCCCCTTCCCCAGCGAGGAGGCAGTGCTGGACCCCACCGGGCACCGGGCAGGACCTCCCTCCTGTTTGTCCCCCATGGTGCCCTACGCTGATTTGCCCCCCCAGGCCTTTTGCAGGCTGTGCCTGAGCTGTGGGCAGGCACCCTCAGCCCGCGCTGCCTGGCCCTGCCGCTCACCGTGGCCTCGGGGCATGCTGCCTGCGGGGCTGTGGCTCCCCACCGTCTCCTGTGGTCCCTCTGCAAAGCCCCTTTCCTGCCTCTGCTCCAAAATCCAGCATTCTGCAGCCTCCTTGGACATCCTCCCAGGACTCCCAGTTCCTCTCCTGGAATTTCATGGAGCAGCACACGGGGGGTGCAGGGGCTGTGGTCTGGTCGGACATGGCCCCACAGCCCAGGACACTGGGTGCAGGACAGGGAACAACACCTGGGGTCAGACGTGGCTTCCATGCAGCCCCCTGGAGACCACACAAGGTCTCCAGAACTTCAGCGGAGCAGCATGAAGTATCCCCACCCAGGAAAAGGGACCCCGGGTCCTCCCTATCCCCGTCCTCCCAGTAACAATTAACTGGCAGAGCAGATATTCCAAGGGCAGCTCCTGCAGCCGGATCTTCTCGCTGCTGCCGTTCGCTCCCAGGGGTGCAGCACCCCTTGCTCGTAGCCCCCACACTGCCCCAGTCGCCCCAGTAGCTGTTTTCCTCCCTCCCTCATCCCACCTCCCCGAGGCCGAGGCGCTGCGGTGTTTGTCTGCCGGGGTGGGTATTCAGCTACAGACTCATCGAAACCCGGTTCCCTGGCTCCGGTTCCTCTGAGGTGCTTTTGGGCTTTTCTGGATTCAATTAACTCCCCTCCGTGTCGTCTGCGAACTGGGCTCTGCTTCCCAGCCCTTCCTCCCCTCCAGGTCACTGCGGAAAACATGAACACACGCAGGGATGAGGTCCATGGTGGTGGTGGTCGTGAAAAACTGGAGATTAAGCCCCCTTAATTTTCCTCCTGAGCTGTTTTTTGCTCCTGAAGGTGTCCCCCTGCCCTCTGGCCTGGCTGCATCGCCGCTCCCTGCCCAGGCTCTGCTCACCCCAACCAGCCGGACCGTCGGAAGCGGGAGCGGTACCGGGGATGTTCTGGAGGGACTGACGCATTTTCCTTCACGGAATCCATGTCATCCCATCTGTGCTCCGTTCGTCTATTTTTAATCACAATTTGAAAGCATTTTCCATGAGCAAACACAAAGCTCACTGGCCTGTAGCCCCCCAGCCCCCGGTGTCATCCCGGGGCCAGGTTTGGGATTTGCTGCCAGGGGGGGCAGGGGCTGCCTCAATGGGCTGTGTGTTTCTGAAAGCAGAGCAAGAATTAAAGCCTCCCCCTTTTATTACCACATTATTACACGTTGTTGAGTCATTGTTTTGCACCTAATTGGGTTTTTTTTTGAGCTGGAGGCTGGTAATAACCCCCCCTAACTCCCGCTGCTGACAGCCCGAGCACCGAGCCCCGCAGATGCCCCACGTCAGCGTGCGGGCACGCTCCTGGCATCGTGCCCTCCCTTGGGATGAAGGGCTGCAGTGAAGAGAAGATGTGACGTGGATTTCATGGGTTGTCCTGACCATGGCTTGTTGTGCTCCCTCCAGGGTCCCATCCACCCCAAGACCAGCCCGTGTCCCCTGGGCCACCCCCCCGGCCCCTGGGCACCAACACAGCGGGGGCGCCAGGGGGGTGTCTGGTGGGGTCTCTTGTGGGTTTCATCCCATGGAGGAGGTGTCTCTGCCAAACTCACATGTAAAGTGCCCCAGCGCTGGGGACAAGCTGGTGCCAGGCTGCCCATGGGGACCCTGGGGGCTCAGGGCAGGAGGGGGCCACCAGCCTCTGTGCAAAGGGATGGCAGAGCCACCTGGCCGTACCCCACTTCTCTGTACTGTGGCCACCCTTTGGGGGCAGAGGAAGCGATTTCCCTCTTCCCCGGGGCTTTTAGCAGCTCAGCCCCCCTGCCTTGGGCTATTTTGTACCTGTTACAGGCACAGCCCCCGTGCACCCACCTTGTCCTGTCCCCAACAGGCAGGGGGTGGCCGTGTGGCTCCAACAGGGAGACAAGGGACTTCTCTCACCCAGCTTAACCAGGAGGCGGCAGGTTGCCCTTGAGAATGAAAATCTTCCTGTGTAACATCCAGCTGTGCCTAGGAAACGTCCCACCGTTCAGGTGACCTCACTCTGTATCAAAGTGTTAATTAAAAACTTTGCAAAGCTCAACTCTCTTCCCTCCCCTGTATTTTGCAGCACGCTGCTGTTTAATCTTCGGGGACACAGCACTCACTATTTGATGTGCTGGCGATGATGAGCCAGTGCTTAAATAAACTAGTGCAAAATAATAATTATCTGACAGAACCCACGGGCAACATTGAATCCGCGGGGCAAAGGAACGTGGTTCCTCTGGTGGGCGTGCTGTAGGGGTTCCTGCCTGGGTGGAAACGGCACCCTGATGCCGTGTGAAGCCTGTGGTTTCTGAACGAGTCCTGAGGCGGGGGTCACCTGGGCAGAGCCATCGGGGGTGCCGTGGGTGTCTCTCGCTGCCTCTCGGGTTCCTTGTCCTCTCCTTTTGCTGGCAGAGGGCTCCAGGCACGCTGGCATTCCCCACAGCCACATTGTTGTTCCGTCTCTACTTCATCCTTAAGATAATTTACTCTCACAAGCAAAACGGGATATTTTTTCTGAGCCAATAGACTTTGTGAGATTTCGACCAGTTTGAAAGCCGGGGGCTAGCTTACCCCGAATCCTGGTTCCCAATTCTGACTCAAAAGCCAACCCCCACTTTAACCTCAATCTCATCTTCCCGGCCCTAGAGTCACCGGAACATGAACCATGGCCCGACAGCCTGGCACTAACCCTCATCCCGTTCCCAGTGCTCAGCTTTTAACTGGGCAGCCAGTGCCTCCCTGCAGCCTTTTCCCAGCACTCACCCCCACGTCCCATCCCAGTTTCTGCCCCGCTCTGCCCCTGTGCCCCAGGACGGGGTGCTCCCCCGGCACAGGCTTGGAGCCGGCGTGTCAAAGCTCCGGCTTGGGAGGCTCCAGGATTTTCCCACTGCAAAATTATACAGAGCTGCAAAGGGACGAGTGCCACCGTGTTTCACGGGGCTGTCCCCCCTGTGGAGGAACCCTCATGTCTTCCAGAGCCAGCAGCTGATCTCTCCTCCTTGCAGGGAGCTCAGTGTCACCAGGATGAGTCCCCACGTCCTCACCCATGGCATTCACTCCAGTGTCCACCTGTGGGAGCGAACGATGCCTCTAAGCGAATGGGGGGTACATGTGTTAGAATCCCCCTATCTCCCCCAGGGACTCCTTGCCCCATTCTCTCCCGTCAGCCAGTGGTGGGCAGAGGAGCGTCGCTCGGGGTGATCAATCACCGCCGCTTCCCGTTACAATAATAAATGTCTCCCACTTCCTAATTTTCTCTCCGAGCTCTGCCAGCCGTGGCTGCGCTCCCCGCACACAGTAAGTGCGTGATGAACACTGCCATTAGTGTCCCTGCCAGGCACTAAGGGACTCTCAGCAGCTTAAATAAACACTGACCAGAACTTCTCCCCCTATGGACGTGCTCGGGAGAGGGCTCCCCTCCCCGCTCTGCTGCCCGGCTCCTCTCCCGGAGCCCTGGGGGGCCAGAGGGGGGTCTGTGTGTGGGCTGCACACTTGTCACCCTGTTCCCCAAACTGGTGCCATTCTGGGCACAGGGCTCTGGATTCTCCTCCGGCGGCTGCATCCTGTGCTGAGCCTTGCCCGAGACATCCCCCCCGCGCTGCAGAGGGCAAAGCTCATCCTTCTGCCATCTCCCTCACCATCCATCTGGTTTCAGAACCTTCCTCTACCACCCTCCCGGGCAGCAGAGCCCAGCAGCCCCTCAGACGAGCTGTTCTGCCACCGACACGGGTGTTGACAAGGTCACAGATGGAGCTCGAGCATCAGCTCTGGCCATGCCATCGGTGTCTGAGCACCTTGTGACCATGCCCGGCCGGGGGGAGACCATGCTGAGCCACCCCTCGCTGCGGTGGCTGGTGGTGGCATCCCCCTCCCAGGGGGAAAACCTCCCTCCAGTCCCAGCTGGACTCAAAGATCATCTTATAGATGTTCCCCCCGGGGGTGAGGGGTCCAGAGCGAAGTCCTGCTCTGCCAAAGCCTGGCTTTGCATGGATATTCGGTGGCTTTAGTCTAAACCTTCAATGTATTGATGTGACCGTAAATGGCCGGGCAGCAGCCATATACAATGCTGCAATATATTTAATTAAATATGGGCTAGTTTATATGCGACATATATTTTAAAGGCATACTAAATTATCAACATATTTTTTGCCTGGCTTTATATAAATATTTATGGGGCCCGGGGGGTAACTTCCTCTCCTGGAAATAAATAGTGTTACTTTTCAGTGTTGAAATACGCATTTCTAGAACGAAGATGAATTATTTATTCTCCTCATGTGAGATGTGTCCAGCATCAAAGCAGGCTCCAGAAGGGGAGCGTCTCCCTCTGATGTCGGTCCTCGGTGGCTGTGCCGAGCTCCCCTGGACGGGTGTCCCCGTCACCCCCCTCCCGGCGGTGCCTGGGTGTGCTGGTGACAGCTTTCGGGGCCCATCCTCTGGGTGTCACTCTGCAATCGCTCTCGGAACTCTCAGCATCGCTGCTCGGGGAGGGATTTGGCCCAAAAGAGGAAAGGAAAATATTCCTCACCGCCTGCAACAAGCCCAGCGCGGCTGCTGGCCAAGGGCTCTGGCTGGCCCCGGGCTCTCCCCCCCACCTTGGCCCACTCACTCCTGCCTGTTCTCCTCCAGCTGCAGCGCTCCCCTCCCTCCTGCCAAAATCCTGTCCCCCCCACTCCCACTCCTGTCCCTCCTCTCTCCCTCTGGCTCAGGCTCCCTCTCCTCCCAGGATCCCAGCCAGCAGTTCCCAAGGATGCTCGTCCCCTGGGAGTCCTGGCCCGGGGACCCCTCCAGTGACACGGGGTGGCTGCCAGGGGGCCCACAATTGTGTCCAGGAAGCCCAGCCTGGGGCTGGCTGTCCCCGGGGATGTCCTGTGCCAGCTGGTGGCTTCAGGGGACACTGACCCCGGTGTAAGAGCCACACTAGTCTTGCAGAGGGACAATACAGGAGGCTGGGGCTGGTGCATGGCTGGAGGAACCCCCCACCCCAGTCATTCCCATTTCACCAAAGGGAGGGAATCTCTCAGAGCCTCCTGAAGACTGAGGAGTCCAAATAATCCATGTCTTAGGGGATGGGAGCCCTGTTTGAGAAACTGCTTAGTGCCAGCCAAAAAGCCTCATCCACCCCCCGCCAGAAGGCTCCTTATCAATGACTTAATGGGCACCAGGTGATGGGGGTTATCATATTTGGGGCAGGAGGCACTCAGTGTGGGATCCAGCAAGGGGAGGGAGTGGGGCATGGGGCTTTGCTGCCTCAGGTGCAGGGCTCTGGTGGCTTTATTCCTCCAACTGGGGTGCTGGAGCGTGTGCTGTGAGCAGTGTCTCTGGGAACAGGAGGGGGGTTGGGGTGATGGCCCTAGCACGGAGGTGGGCAGGAAGGGCCAGCCCCTGGGTCCCCCTCTGCACCCTCTGGGACAGTCCTTCTGTCTGCCTGCACCGTCCATGGCTCTGTCCCCGTTGCCCCTCCATGCTTCTTCAGCCAGGCTAGTGCCACGCGTCTTCCTGCTGTTCGTGTTGGGTTTGAAGCATGGATATAGGGGAGAGAGTGACTGTTCCAGGATAAAACCCCCAGGGTTGGAGGGTTCAGTGCTCCCACATACCCCTGAGCCCTAATGAAGGGATGGGAAGATGGAGGAGCGATGTCTGTCTGTCTGTCTGTCTGTCTCCAGTGTTGGAGATTGCTTCTGCCCAGCTGATGGCAGTTGCCTCTTGGCCAGTAGCCGTGGGGAAATTGGGGTTTAGGGGAGGACTCCAGGAAAGCACTTCTCCAGTAGGCTCTTGGGGGGCACACCAGCCCCGATATAACTGCCAGCACAGGTGGGCACCTCAGGCCGGTGAGAGAAGCTTTTTTCCATGCTTTCCTTTGAACCGAGCGATGACAGCACCAGCTGTGGGTGCCGATGGCCAGGGCATGCCCAGCTCCGGCAGAGGAGGGGGCTGTGGGCATGCCATATGAGAAGGACCAAGACCCCTGTGCCCAGCGTCTGGCCTGGGACGGCTGGGGAGGGAGGTCTGAAGGTTATCATAGAATTGTCCAGGTTGGGAGGGACCTTTAAGATCATTGAGTCCAACCATCAACCCAACTCTGATAAAACCATCACTAACCCATGTCTCTGAGCACTGTGTCAACCCGGCTTTTGAATCCCACCAGGGATGGTGCCTCAACCCCTTCCCTGGGCAGCCCAGTCCAAGGCTTAAGAACCCTTTCCGTGTAAAAATCTTTCCTAATCTCCAATCTGAACCTCCTCTGGCACAACTCGAGGCTGTTTCCTCTTGTCCTATCGGCTGTTCCTTGGGAGAAGAGACCGACCCCCCCCGGGTACCCCCTCCTTTCAGGGAGTTGGAGAGAGCGAGAAGGTCTCCCCTCAGCCTCCTTTTCTCCAGGCTGAGCACCCCCAGCTCCCTCAGCCTCTCCTCACGAGACTTGTTCTTGTGTTGTCCCTGCCCTGTCTCACAGACACCCGCATGCTGGCAGCCCTGGGCGAGTGCTGGCCCATCTCCTCCCTTGCCAGCCCCCGCGCTCTGCAGATGTACTGTCCCTCCATCTCCGTGTGCTGAGATAATTGTGGTGTGTGGGGAATGCAGCCTTCAGCTGCCACCCCCTCGGTGGCTCTGCAGCCCCAATTAGGACATCAGCGCCACAGGCAGGATGGCTGGTGGCCCCTGTCCCTCCGGTCCCCGAGGTGTCGGTCCCTGATGTGTCCCCTCTTTCAGCTCCGGGTCCTGTCACAGCCATCAGCCCTGTCCCTGCTTCAGCAGGACAGGATCTAATTAGGGTGCCCTGGGGGAGGGAGGAGGAGACTGGTGGGATGGAAGAGCCCCGGCAGCAGATGACAATCCTGGCAGGTGGAGATGCCCGTTTACATCATGCCTGTCACCCTGGCCCTGCGTTGGCAGCAAAGCCCCTGTGGAGAGCCCCCGGCTCTGGGGAGGGAGGGCGTGGGGGCTGCTGAACCCCACTGCTATGGGGCGAGAGGTGGGTGATGCTGGGCTTGTGGGGAGCTCAGCCACAAAATGGGGGGGTGTGTGGGGAGGGGGAGAGCCCACCCCCACCCGGAGGAGGGCCCAGGGACCCTCTGCAGCGAGCGCTTCTGCTGGGTCTGACCCACGGCTTCTGCTGCTGGGGCGGGTATGGGGTGGGACAGGCATGGGGGGACCCCATGGAGAGAGGGGGGCAGCACATGAGGACAGGCTGTGGAGGGGCTCTGAGCTCCTGCTGCACCTCCTGAAAGTCACGGAGCCAGGCTGGAAAGCAAAGGGAGAGGAAGGGAGCTGCTGGGGGGATGCGGGGCGGGGGCAGGTCTATTTGTGATCCTTTCATTCCTCTTCTGACGCACTCGGCTGCTGCTGAGATTCCCGCACCTTCAAAAGCAACTTGCTCCAGTTTCTCTTCAGGTAGAACTTCACTTTTGAGTATAAAAGCTCTTTTTGGAGGAGCTTGTTACACAGAAAGCATCCAGGCAAATCCACCTCAAGCCCCTCCCTGCCCAGGGCCCTTCTCCCCACTGCAGATACAGACCCCCTGCCCACCCTCCGGGCCGTTACTCCCTGCTGCATCCCAGCACCTTCCCTCCATGGTCATTTTTTCCCTGAAATCAGCAGCTCATTGGGGAAGGAGTTGTTTTTTCAGGGTGTGCTGTGTGGCACCGTAGTGATGATGAGGATGATGAGCACTGCAGGCTCCAGCTCCTTTTTTGCAGGGGAGACAGCCCTGCCATGGCGTGTCTCACCCTCATGGTCGTGAAGACAAGACTCTAAATGTAACATGGGTTGTCAAGCAGAAAACTGGGGTTTGAGAAGTCGTGGATAAAGGGCCATTCCCTGGGTCTGGATGCCCAGCTCCAAGAACCCTTTTGGAACGGCTGAGCCACAGGGTCGGGGCGGTGTTTCGGTGAGCACGGGTGTTTAATTAGCAGGGCTGCAGGGCACTCTGCCATCCCTGCTTCTGCCACTCGGCCATCAAATGGGTTCATCCAGGCTAACGATGGCCGCGGGGCATTGGCCGTGACTGGGTGCTGGTGGCAGGACAGGGCTCTGAGGGACGGGCTCAGCCCTGGGACACATTCCACAGGCAGAGGCAGCTTGGATCCCGGTGTCACCCCCGGCTCTGCCAGGGACCTCTCCTGCCGCTGGCTCTGTGTGGCACCAGCGCCAGCACGCTCTGCTTTGGGGTGCTGGCCTCATGGCAGGTCTGTGTGTCCTCAGTCTCTCTGGGGTGACTTGCATCCCCCCTGGGGTGGCTCTCGCTTGCCTCAGCTCCCATAGGGACGGTGAGGGCATCTCCAGTGGTGGTTGCCGGGTGCCAGGGTCTCCATGGAACTCTAAATCAGATATCTGCACGGCAGGGGGGTTGGGAATTGACGATTCGTAAGGTCCCTTCTAACAAGAATCATTCTATGATTCTCCGTCTTCATTCTCAGTGGGGTGAAGAGGAGGAAACGCCGCCATCACCCATGTGGAGACCTGAGCTTGGCAGTACACATCCCCTCGGCAGATTCCCAGTGTCCCCATCACCGCTCCCCTCGAGTGGAGTTTGGGCTGGCTCCAGCCCCATCACCAGCTGGCAGCACTCTGGTTAAAGCTCCGGTTTCTCCCTGGCACCGTCAGTGGTGACAGATGGTGCAGCTGGTGTGTGTGAGGAGAGAACATGCCTTGACCACCGTGAGATGGCCCTGGACCCGCTGCCTCCGGCACTCGAGGTCCCAGAGTGACACGGGGCAGATTAGTCCTCATGTGGCTACTGCAGCCCAGGAGCACTGGCCACTGGCCGTGTGGGAAGCAGAACACAGGCGTGGGTTTCTCAGCCAGGTGGTAATTTCTGGGCCGTGGTTTCAGCAAGTATTTGGATAACTCCATGAAAACAGAGCCCTTACCCTGAAGTGGCCCTTCAGCCTCACAAAGGGACGCCCATAAGGAGTGGTGGAGGGGCCGTGGAGGGGCAGGGAGCGGGGGTGAGCTCTGCCCAGGGCTGATCCCCCAGCTCTGATCCCCGCACCGTCTGCCGGGGTTCCTTGTGCCACAGGGTTGGGAAGGGGAGCCATCCCTCTCCTCCTGCAGGGGTGGGAATGGACAGGACCTGAAGCGCCATAAAGAGTGACCACGGCAGCTTTGGGCTCCCCAGGGAGGTGACAAAGCTCAGCGTGGGGTAGAAGGAGGGAAACGGGGAGGACCTCACAGATTATTTGTGCTGTGACTGCTGAGCTCCTGCGCTGGCTTCCAGCCCTGCCTCCCAGCTGGCCCTCGGGACCAGAGGGGTGCACTGACAGCCCCCGGCCGCTTCCCCGTGGCTGCTGACAGTGGACAGGCAGCAAGAGCCACGCTTCCCCCTGCCCCCACCGACCAACGCTCCCCGGAGAGCCCCGAGACCCTCTGGTGGGGGCCGGGGGGTGCTGGGGCTGGAGAAACCGGGCACGGCCAGCATCAGCCCCGGGTCTCTGCAGGGAAGGAAGGAGTCGTGCTGCTCAGACGCTGCTGTGCAGCCCCCAGGGAGGGGTGGCAGCCCCTCGGAGCCCCCCCCTCTGCAGCAGGGTGAGAACAGGCAGGAGATGCCCACACTGAGCCCGGGGCTGTTGGCAGCAGCTCCTGTGGGAACGGAGCAGCCGAGGCCAGTGAGGAAAGAGAGCGATGGCAGGGAACGGATGGAGCTGTGATTCCTTTTGTCAGGAAATCAATAAATCAGCGGGTCTTGCACTCCTGTTGGCATCTCCTCCCACTTAGAAATCCAGCTGGGAGGCGGGCAGAGCAGGGAGCTGGTGGCTCTGCAGCGAGACACCGCCACGCAGCCCGCTGGAGTCAGGGACCAGGAACAAAAATAGCAGTCGGGTGGCCTTCCCTGACCCCGTTAGTCATCGTGCTCCCCAGAAGCGGAGATGAGACCGGCCTGGACTCCAGCTGAAGGTCTGCTCTCACCCAGTGGGACCATTAGTGGGGAGGGCTGTGCTTCGGGCAGTGACTGGGCTCCATCTGCAGCACCAGCCCCCGGCCACTGGGAGCCTGGCTGGGGAAATGTGAGCCAACGAGCCCAGGTGAGGGCCATGGCTCTTCGTGACGTGCGATCTCACAGGCTGGAGACCCTGGCAGTGTCTCAGGTTTTCGTCTCCCTTCCCCTCTCTCACCCGGGATGGTGTGAAGCGGCAGCTCTTCCTCCGAGGAGTCAGTGTCCACACCAGTCTCCCAGTGCAGCGCAGTCACGGGTGGCCAAGGTCTGGTGGAAACACCTTGCACAAGCAGATCCACCTGAGATGGAAGCTGACACCTCAGATTCCTTCTTTTATCTCGCAGCAGTTGTACATTTTTTATGTCCCAGCGTTTTGGCGATCTCAAACTCAAAATTTCTGGTGAAAGCAACCAGAAAATGCATTTGACGGTTAAACTCTTGACAGTTTAATTCTTGGTCCCCAGTCAGCATTAGCTGGTTTTGGTTTATAAATTAGCAATTGTAATTGATACCTGAGCATGGGATAACTACTTCTGGATTGAGCTTCTGTCAGCCTTCCTGACAGTTCATTCACTCACGGGATGATTTATGCGAGCTCAGGGCTTCACAAGTGCCATTTTCTGTTTCCCTGCCTATGAACTGCTTTTATTTTATTCTCTTTGCCTCTTACCCTGACTCACAAATTGATGCTCATCTTCTGTCATTTGTTTGTGTTAGCTCAGGACAGAGTGAACGCAACATTCATTAAGGCGAGGAACACAGACACGTGCACACAGACATCTGGAGCGGTGGCAGAAGACGGAGTCCGTGTCCCGCAGCTCCGCACACACGAGCAGACTCCTAATTATTTAATTGATTCCCCCGTGGAGCCGATGGAAGCCCTGGCTGGATGGGGACGCACCAAGAGCCATGGAGCGGGCTCTTCTGCAGGCAGCATGGGGGGGGCTGGACCGTGGGGCTGGCTAACGAGCTCAGTAATGAGCTGTGCCCTGGCAGCCCAAAGCTGAGAGGGGTAAGGAGAGCTGCCAGGAGGGTGCTGGGGAGGAGGAGGAGGAGGGTGATGAAATGCAGGTGCCTGATGGGCTTCTGGCAGAGAAGCAGAGGACCACTGGTGGGAGGTGAGTCCCAGCTTCTCCAGGGCTGCTGCAGGGGCTGGGGGGAGCAGAAGCAGTGCCACATCTGGGGACAGGCCACCTCAGGCAGGTGGGTGGTTGTCAGAAGCTGGAGCCATCACAAGAAAGGTTGGCTTCGCTGTGAAAGCTGCTGTGTCCCCATGCAGGGGGCAGCCACTGGAGCAGAGGGGCTTTTTCCAGCTGGGGGTGGGTCCTCTGCAGCCACAACAGTCAGTGCCCCAGAGCAACCATGGGGCAAACGATGAAGAACAAACCAGAAACCACCATCGCACTGTAGCACCAGTCCACAGCCTGCGCCCCCCTGGGGCTGGGGGGACATGGCCAGCCCCCCGGTGACAGGGAACCCCCCCATCTGTCGAAGGTCAGTGGGAGGTTGGTGGGGCTGATGGTGCAGAGCAGCCTTTGGAGGAGAGAGGTGTAAGGGCTGTGGGCTGGGTGGCTGCAGTTCTTTGGAAGAAGCCATCACCTGGGACTGATGCTGGTTAAAGCAACCAAGAGACACCACACAGCCCACGGTTAACCCATGGGGCTCCTTACCATGATTTCTCCTGCCACCCATGGTGTAGCTGGCACACTTTGTCTTCCAGCTGCAAACTTGCCATGGACAGGCTTCTGTGGGGCTGGAGCACCAGCAAACCTCAGAGGCGGTCTGAGCATCTCTGCGAGGTGGGCATCCAGCCTGTGGGTCAGGGCACATCCTGCCCCACACGTCCAAGGTTAGATGGTACCCGGGCTGGGAGGCTGGTGAACATCTCAGCCCCAAGACTCTGCCCCATCCACCTGGGGGGGTGAGAGCTGTGGAGAGAAGCTTGGCTGGTGGGGCTGCAGGGCTCTGTACCAGCCAGCCCAGAGGCTGCAGGGCTGTCTGTGATGCAGAAGAGCTCTTCTCCTCACCAATTTGGGCTGCGATGAGGTGCTGTCTGCTGGGAAGGGTGGGGTGGGCTGTGCCTGGACCTGCTCATCCCTGCCCCGGCCAGGACAGGACACGTGGGGACGGGCACTGCCTCGCACGGAGCACTCGCCATCCACAATGCACGGCCAAAAAGCAAATAAAAGGCCCTTTGTCCTTCCCCTCGTTAGTCCTGGTGTCTCCCCAGTGCAGGGGAAGTAATTACCCGTTTCTTCACGCTGGTGTGAAGAGTCTCCTCTCCCCCTCGGTGTGTGCGCAAACACCTTGGCTGCGGAGTTAATTGACACACACAATGGATTTCTCCTGGCTCTCCCCATTCTCTGAAAGGGCTCTGTGTCATGGGGCTTTTTTCTTTCTTTTTTTTTTTTTTGTGTGTGTGGTGCCCACTCAATTAACTGAATAGGGCCAATTTTTCCTTTAGGGAATTATTCCCAGGCACTGAGCAGCGCTCAGCCGTGCAGCGTGTCACCCCTTCGCAGGCTGAGTGGGCTCCGGGCAGGCGGCTGGTGGTGGCCCAGGGGGGCTGGCCACCGGCACAGAGTGGGACTAGTGGCCGGGGGCTACCTCTGTGCCCAAGGGCTCCTCTTCCGAGCAAACACTTCCTCACCTGCAGGGTAAAAAGGGTAAAGGCCAGTAAAGAGAGAGTGAAGGCTATGAAAATGAAAGCTCTGCTGGTGGCTTTGAGCAGGTTGCCCCAGGGAGCCCGAGTCCCCGTGGTCCGAGGAGCTGGAGCTGGTTTCCTGAAGCAGCCTCTCGCGGTGGCTGGTGAAGGGGCTGCTCTGGCTGGATGGTTTTAGCCCAGGTGGTAAATTGTGTGTCCAGCTCCAGGGCATTCTGGCATGTGAACAGCAAAGGGCTGAGCCCCGGGGTGTTTGAGGGGTGCACAACCCCCAGGGGCTGCTCAGCCTCTGCCAGCACCCCCCCAGGGGGACCCTCATCAGCGTAACCTCCGAGCAGCGACCCACGGCCACGCAGACCCTCACAGCCCTAATGGTCTCTCGGTTCAGCCCCAAGCTCTGGCAAACCACCTCCTACCTGCTGGTAATACCTAATTTGGAAGATGTTATTGAATTGATGCTATTGATTTCCCCTCCTGAAGGTTGAGCTGGTAATAAAGTCATAGGATAGTGCTTATGCTAATGTTTAAATTAATTACCTGCCATTTTTATGTGTATTAATGATTTGTTTGTGATTCTCTTTATAGCTGTAATGGAAGGGCAGTGACTGATACACCTCTGTTCTTTATGAATGTAATTAAAAAGAAAGCCCTTTAAGGCATTTATTCACCAATAGCACCCACCAGGACGTGAGTCTCAGATGCTGTGTATGATCCACCCCATTTATTAAATGTCATACCCAGAGTTAGGGGCTCCGCATGATTTACTCGGGGTTGCTGGAGAGGGATGTGGTCTGCAGGCACTCTGCTGGGGGAGCAGTGGGTGGGGGCGGCGATGGAGACCCACAGGGATGTAGGGCCGAGCGGGTGAGGAGGCAGCACCTTCCCTCTCCTTCCTCCGGGTTCTGGCTCTCTGGCAGCACATCCCATGGTGTTCCTCATTTCCCATCCCAACAGGGCCATGTTTTTGTGGGGTTACGCTTGGGACTGCCGTGGAGGTGGGAGAACAGTGCTCCGGGATGGGTCTGCAAAGGCTCCGAGTGTTGGGAACCTGGGGGTCTCTCCCCATCCCCACCCCTTAACCTGCTGCCCCCCCTGCATACAGCCCACACTCTCTTTGATGAATCTGTGAGGTTTTTTTCCTCATTATCTCTTGGTTTCTTTTTTTCCTAAAGGCTTCTTTATTTTTAAAGACTGATGTTTTCCCAGCCTTGGGCAGCCAAGGTGTGGAGTGAGGTTTCTCGGACAGCAGAGCTGATGCAGCCTTGTCAGGAGCCCGTTCTTGCTTGAGGTTGGCTGTGGGCCACTTTGGCTTGTTTGGGGTCTCTAGAACCCCTGGTTTGGAGCTAGACCCCCCCGAGGCTGCTGGGGGTGGAGGTCACTGAGCTGAGCCCCAGGTGAGGTGAGAAGCACCAATGACATGGTGTGGTGGGACCTATTCCACATGGGATGGGGTTGGCTCAGCTCTGCCCAGCGCCACCGAGCAGGAGAGGGCTCTGTACCTGCTCTGATGGAGGCATCTCCCGAGCTCCTCCTGGTCCCGTCTCTCAGGAGACAGAAGTAGTGTCATTGTTGGAGTGAGAGCACGATTTTCTCTGTTCTGAAGGAAAAGATCAGAACAGGCTTCAGAAAAACTGCTTCTCAGCAGATCGAGACTCTGAAAAACGAAATGGTTTCTCATGGAACTAAAGTCTTTGCCTCTTTTTTAACCACTTCTTAATGTTCTAAATCTTTTCTAAGGCACTTTTGAACTCGCTCTGGGGAATTTCCTTGGGAGGTGCCATTTGGTGAGACCAGCGGGAATCTGTGATTTATTCCGGGGACGAGCCTGCGTCTGTGACATTGGAGCCTGCTGGGACACCTCGCCTACCCCCAGTTCTCCTGGCAGGCGTGCCCCATCCCCTCTACCTGCCGGGGACATTGGGAAGCCCCAGCAATTGTCAGGCATGGCCTTTGTGGCAGGTATTTCTGTCGCTCACGGGGCTTCCCCTGAGCCTCCTGCCGTCGAGCTGCGGTCGCCCCGTGGCTGTGTGAAGCGGTGCCCGGGCACAGGGTGGGTGCAGGGCGGTGAGACCCCGCCAGGAGGGACATGCCACCGGAGCAGATGGAGGGGGATGCGGGAGGTGCCGAGGAGATGGCGTATGACCTTCCGCTTTGAGGCAACGGTGCGCGGTTGCTTGTGCAGGGAGGGAGCGATATTCTCCACGTCTGATTAGTATTAAATATTTCACAGCTCGCGGAGCCCCGGCGCGCAGGAGCATATGGCAGAGTTGCCTCAGTTTTGGCTACTGCGAGAGGATGATTAATTAGTAAGACATTTTTATGTATGAAAGCAAAAACATTACAATCCTTGTGGTTGGCAGCGTGCTGATGTTTTACATTTCTGTAAGGAATAGGAGGATATGCTCGTTGGCACGCTTCCCTGAAATGTTTACCAGTAAACATTTATCCTTGTTTTCTTAAATAAAAATATTGCATATTACATGTGAGAGCACTGGCGCGTTGGAAACAGGCCCTCGGGAAGGGGAACGGGGCCGCGCCATCTCCCGCTACAGAGAGGCATCCCTGGCTTCAGAGGAGACCACAGGGGGTGTTCGGGGGAGGTTGGGTGGGAGAGGGATGGGGGGGGGGAAGGGTTTGCAGCGGAGCCCCCACGGAGCAGGAATGGGAA
Source organism: Gallinago jamesoni (assembly GCA_025769975.1). Taxonomy (NCBI): domain Eukaryota; kingdom Metazoa; phylum Chordata; class Aves; order Charadriiformes; family Scolopacidae; genus Gallinago; species Gallinago jamesoni. The sequence continues at coordinate 387,882 of JAOQGH010000062.1, read as the reverse complement.
GGTGGGGGTGCGGGAGCAGCAGAAGAGCCCGGGGAAGTGGTGGGGGGATGGAGCCCTGCTGACAGCTGACACAGGACTGAGGAGCCTCTGGCATCCAACAAGAGCATCCCGTGGCGTTTGTTAGTGGAGAACCTTCACTGCGGCTGCAGGGAGAGGGCAAGAGGGAACAACCCGACATCCTGCGCTTCCCTTCCTGGGCTCCCAGCGGGGGGACAGATGCTGCAGGAGGTGCCCAAAGCCAAAGAACAGAACATGATGGGTGGCAATGTCACCTGAGCACCCGAGATTCGGCAGTCGTGGTCCCGAGACCACCTGAAGGATGGAGACATGTAGGTGACAGGGGCCTGGGTGAAGGGGAAGGAGCTACACCCCGGAGAGGGATGGCTGGAGGGGGGAGCGCGGCTGTTGGGAGAGCAGGGGCCAGGCAGAAGGACGGGTCACAAAATAGCTCAGAAATATTAGCTTTAAAGGCACTGTGGTTTGGGGTTAGAAAAAGTATTGAATTCCCTGCCAGCAGTGTGTAGTAATGCACAGGGAGGACGGAGCAGGTAACCCCCCCGGGCTCCCCACGGAGAGCGATCGCAGGAGATGGCCCGAGGGAAGATGCTCGTTAGCCGTGGTCTTGCTGGAGGAGCTGGAGCACCAGAGCCCAGCTTCAGAGGGGGCCAGGAACCCACTGAGCAACCACCAGTTTGTGTTTCCAGCACCAGTGGCACAGGTTCGTGTCTCGTCGCTGAGCCACCTGCAGAAGCTCTGTGGCAGAAGGAGCCCCTCCCGGGTGCCCCCGGAGCTCAGCACCTCCCAGGGTCCATGCGCGAGGGTTTCTCTCCGCTTTGCTTCTCCCTCGTTGAATAAGCGGTGGCAAATTAGGTCATGTGGAGCTAAATTGAGCATTAACTGTTCTCCCTTCAGAAATACTGCTGCGGCCTCTCCGGGGAAATGGAAACCGTTTCAAAATGTGCCTTGGATCAGATTGTTTCCCCTCCAGTGCCGGCAGCCCCTGGGCTTTCCAGGGAGGAGCGGCTGGAGAGAGAGCTCCTGGCAGAGAGTGGGGCTTTGGGAGGTTGAGAGGGTGCTGGAGTCTCCATCCCTGCCCCAGCACAGCATCTTGCCTGGACCGCATCCATCATCCCACCTCCCGCGGCTCTGCTGCCGCACCAGCTCCCGCACACCAGGGGGTCACTCCTCGCGTGGAGCTGAACCACAAACTCATTTCAGGCCCTCGCTGTGGACCCCTGCTCCTACCCCCACCCACGCTCTCTGCGCTGCCGGCAGCTCAGCTCCCCCTTACCATCTCCTGCCTGTGATCCTGGCACCGCGGGGTCCCCGTGTCCTGCACCGACCTCCTGCCAGGACACCCCGTCCCTCCGTGACCCGGCACAGCCCCAGGGATGCCCGATGACACTTCTGCCCCAAAAGCTTCACAAATCAGAGCTGCGCAGCGAGAGCCGTGAACAAGAGCCACTTCTCCATCCTGCTGCCTTCAGATCAGCTGCTCCTTCCAGTTTTCTTCTCCTTCTGGTTTCTGGCAGCAGCCCATGGCTGGCAGACAGGAGGAGCAGCATCTGCCAGCTCAGACTCTCGCGGAGCTCCCCGTGTGTCGGTGATTCAGCCCGGGCTGAGCCCAGCGCTCCCCTCCTGACAGGCAGCCAGAGGGTGGGCTGGGGGGCGCAGATGGAACGTGTTCCCCTCCTTCCAGGGGCACCTGGGCACCTCCTGTCTCCCCTGGAGAGACCCAGCCCGGCCGGCCAAGCCCAGGGACTTCAGTGTGGGCACAGCTCAGGCAGGGATGGGCACAGGGTGGCAGGGACTTCTCCCCAGAACCTCAGGGGAAGTTTGACCCTGAGTGGAACGGCACCAGCAGGAATAACGGGGTGTAACCTGGCACATTCGGGGTGCCAGGGAAGGGCTCCGGGGAGCGGGGGCAGGTTGGGTGGGACAGAGCCCCCGGGGACACGCGCCAGAGCCACTCTCTGGGCTCTTTCTTCCTTCCCACTCTTTTCCCAGGCTGCCCTCTCCAAAAGGCCTGTCCTCGCACGCAGCTCGATGGCCTGTGCCAGGTTAGTCCATGGGACCTGAGAGCTGCTGGTGGCTGCTGTGGCACCAGGGAGACACCGCTCTCCTGCGCGCAGGACGGGGGTAAACACAGCAGGGTCTGTGTAGCTGGGTACAGCGTCCTGGGTACAGCCACTAAGCAAAGCCATCCCCAAACCCACACTGTGAGGTACCTCCCTTGGAGGTAAATTGAGCTCACTTTTGGGGGGAAAAAGGGCAAAAAATGCATTTACAGAGCAGGGCACCTTCTCCGAGGGGGCTCTGCTGTTTGACTGGGTAGCTGGAGACCCTGTGGCCCAGGAACACCAGTTCTTGCTTTCAGGTGCTGTGTGTCCCCTTTCCCACTGCAAACCCGGCCCATCGTACTGTCATTCGTCCCCAGTTACAAACTGGTCTTTAACTGGGGCAGGAGGGTCCCAGGGCTCCTAGAGATCCTGCACACCAGCTTCCAGCCCAGGCACCCGCAGGCAAAGGGTGGTTGTGGGGACACACTGCACTGCTGAACACCCCCTGCTGCAACCCCCCTCTCCCCATAGCCCAGCTCAGCTCCTGCCGTGTGGGACGGGCTGTGACCCCCCCAAACCGCACCGATGTCCTGCTCCCCCTCCCTGCCAGTGGCAGAGCTTCCCCCTGGGCAGCACTGGTGGGCAACGGCCAGTTAATGACGTGTAATTGACTGCCCTGGTGTTTATTGCCAGCGGGAATTATCCAGATTAATCACAACTGCTACTACAAAGTTCTGTAGTAAAATCCTACATGAAATAAAAGACGGTCAAGTGATTCATTGATGGAAATCCCTCCCCTGTTCCCAATGAAAGTGCCACCTGTAATCTCCGGGGCATTGTTTCTCTCAGTGCCCCGGCTTTAAGCCATAAAACACCGTTACAGCTCCGGGATACCAGATACCTGGCGCCGGTTGGGGGAGCTGGGAAAGGGGTAACTCCCGCCAGGAATGGCCATGGAGCCCGCGGGCAGCGCTCGGGCAGAGCTGGTCCCTGCAGCGGGGACATGTGAGAGACAGGACCTGGGGCTCCCCGTCTGGCTGGGGCCGTGAGGGTCCTGGCCGTGGCCCTGGCAGGAGCACTGGCCCCGGGGGGCTCTGCAGGGCCATGTCTGTCCCCCCCCATGGAGCCCGAGCTCTGCAGCACGGCTCACTCCCCCCGGCGCCTTTTTAACTCCAGCTCTTTTACGTCTCTCCTGTCGCAGGAAAAGGTGGGCGTTCTTCATCAAAAGGATGTGGTTTTTGATGGGGCACTTCAAATGTTATTTTACTTTTTTTTTTTTTCTTAGCTCCCAGGTGCTTCCTCGGGGACAAGGGGGGGCTGTCCAGCGCTCCCCGGGGGGCTGGGAAGCTCAGGAGTGCTTGAGGGGCAGTGAGCACTGCCCTCTCCCACCCCACACACCCACCGCCTTTGCTGCTCCAAAACACACGTCCTGCTCCAAAGGAGCCTGCCCGATGTCACACACTGAGGGTCACAGCGTGCCCGACTACCTGTGTCCCCTCGAGAAACGGCCCCCTGAGGTGGGTTTCACTTGGTGCCTGAGGTGAGGAGCAATTTCCAGCTGTGCATTGGGGAACTCCACATGCTGGGGGGTGCACAGGAGCCTGGCCCCCTCGGGGACCCCAGAGCCATTCATGAGAACCCCTTGTGTTTGGCTCCTGCACCCCGGGCTGTTGCCAGCAGGAGCAACAGCCCCTCTGCCAGCCCGAGGAGCTCTGTGCCACACAGAGGAGGAGAAAACCCCAAGGAAGTGGTTTGGGTAACAGAGAAACAGCTGATACTCCCTAAAAAGAGACTTCTTCCTGATGCTCTTCACCTGAGCCTTTCCTCACTCCCCTGTAATTGCCCGAGCACTGACAAGCTCATCAGGCTGGAGTCTAGTTGGCTTCTGGGGATGATTCCTCCTCTGTTGCTTGACATCTGTAGGAGCCTGCTGGGGCTTGTCCCCTTCCCCAGTGTCCTCCCTCCCCTCCCTTCCCTGGGAGATGATGGTAAAGAGGGATCTGACAGCTGAGCAGGAGCCGCTGAGGCAGCAAGGACCTCTCCTGGTCTCTGGAGCATCTCCGTGGCCAGGCTTTGCCCAGGACACCCAGCCCAGCAGCGGGTTGTGGCCTTGGCAAGAGTGACGTCCCTCTCCTCATGCCCAAACAGGCAGTGGTGAGTGTCTCCTGGGGGCAGGACTGAACATGTGGGGCCTTTGGGAAAAACACTCGTGTTCCCTGAACCCAGTGCCCCGGCCAAGGCTGGGATGTGCTTTACTGAGACTCGAGTTTGACTAAAGCTGGTTTAAACAGACCGTTTGTTTCACTGGGTTATGCAGTGCTAAGAATGAATAAGATTCCAAGTTTCTGCCAGAAACAAGTGTATGTTTGTACAGACTGAAAAGGTTACCTGGTTTCACTCCGTCTGAGATGGGTTATTTACCATAAATATGTTTGCACTGGAGCTGTAAGAATTAAGTCATGTTGATTGAAAGCCTGGGAGCAGCTGTTGCCTTCGCATCCCCCGGGAAGCTGTCACAGCCCTGGCTGCCGCCCGGGGAAGCGGCTCTTGCTGCGGGAAGGGTTTGGGAAGGGAATGTTCCGCCGGGGGGGGGTGTGTTGTGCTGCCAGTGGAATATCGTGCTCCTGTTTGATGCATTAAGGAACGTGTAAAAATTTAATCAAAACCACATTTATTATACATGATAGTGGGGAAAAAAACCCAACTCTCAGCAAGGGCTTCTGCTGCTCATTAACTGCCTCAAAAACAACGAGAGGGAAGAGGGAAAGTGCCTGTGCTTAGTGAAAGGACTTGAAAGCAAGAGTGGTGTCATTGGCATCGCTGACCTGAAAAAGAGTTTGGTGTGGGAGCACGTGTGAGCCCCCCCATGAAACCTGGTGCTCTGGCGAGGGGTGGCGATGCGCCCAGGACCTTTATCTACCGGGGTCCCTTCTTCATCCTCGAGGAAAGGCAGCTGCAGGGAGGTCTGTGCTGCACTGGTCTGTACTGGGCTGTGCTGGGCTGCCTGGCCAGGAGAGGGGGTGATCGATTTGCCTCTACACTCAGCTTTTTCCGAGGTGGGGGCCGTGATGGTCTCTCTGTGGGGGGATGAGGCCGTTCCCCTGTCGGACCCCAGGGATGCTCCTCGCTCCATCAATATCCCTAATTCTCACTCAGCGCTGAGTGAGACTGGGGGATCGTGGCGAGCTGCTGGGCTGAGCTGCAGCCCCCACCCCATGGGTAGGGAGATAGGAGGGAGCAGCCCATCTCTGCATCACCGTGCAGGCACAGGAGGAGGAATCTGGGCAGCAGTGGGCATGAAACCTCCTACAGCAGCTGCGGGAAGGTGTCTGCTGTCCGTGGGTCGGTCCCAGCAGGAGAGGACAGGGCAGCTCCAACACCCTCTGTGTCCCCATGTAAGGGCTGAGCTGAGTCCGATCCACCCGGGGCTGTTGGACCCCCCTCGGGATGGGATCTGTCCCGTCGTCCCAGTTAAACCCCCCCTGCGTTCCTCCACTGCCCCCTCCCCACAGCGCGGGTGCAGCCCCGGGGGGGAGAGTGCTGGGACCAGCAGCGCTGATAGACCGGATCACATTGGGGAAGGCAAGGTGGTTAAAGAGATTCTAGGTTTTTTTTTTCCCCAGCAGTAAAAATTGCATGGTAACGAAAAAAAAAAAGGCAATGAAAGGAGAAAAGCTGGTGGGAGGAAAATGGATCTGGAAATCAGGTATCTCGGTGTCAGGGGGAAATCATGCTCAGAGAGATTATTGCAAAATACTGCATGAGCAGGGTTTTACCCTGTCAGACAGAAGCCACAGCTGAGGGAGAGGCTGGGCTGGTTGCAATTGTAATGGATTTTGACTGCAATTTTGCAAGGGCAGGGGCTGTTGGAGCAGGGCCTGGCCAAGGCTGGATCCTGCCTGTAGGAAGAAGGGAGTGACGCGCTGCTAGAAAATGACTTATTCCTTGAAAAATGGAGTCTGAGTGATGTTATTGAAATACTCAAGGTAAATCGAAAAGTGTAACTGTTCAGGGGAAAGCTGAAATGTTTAATCTTGAGATTTTTAAAGAAAGCAATCCCTTTTTTCTTTTCAAATTAATGCTCTGAAATGCAGTGTGGTGTGGTTTTTTTTGTTTTCTGGGGTCTTTTTTTCAGATTACAATGAAACAAAACCCCTCTAAATGAAATTTTAAAAAAAAAGGTTTTTAGTTCAATAAGAAAATTGTAACATTTTCATGTTGGAGAAATCCAGAGTGGGTTTTATTTGTGGTTTGGGCTCAAAGCCAGACTGAGGAATAACCCCCCCCCAGCACTGCCCCGTGTGGGCTGGGGCTCCCTGCGGAGCCTGAGAGACCTTTCTGTACTGAAGGGGGGAAAGTGTGGAAAACACAGATTCATCGGGAAATTTATGAGAGGTTATTTGTCTCGAGCTGCTGTAGGCACTGGCTGCACTGTCAGGCTTTTCACTGGAAAAATCAATAATAATCGTGTCCCTGGCACACGGGCTGCAGCCGGTCGGTCCCTCATGGGCCGGGGGAGATGAGCTGGTCTTCTCAAGGCAGCTTGATTTAAACACTTGGAGTGGGGGGGGGGGGGGGGAAGGAAAAACTCATTTAAAACCAACACAAATCATTTTAAAGTGTGATTATTTCTACACAGAGACCCCCCAGGCCGGGGCTGGGTGAGCTCGGGGGGTGGGTGGGGGTCTCTCCCATCTCTCAGAGCAGCCCCTGCAGTGAGGAGTGTGCAGCGTGGCCGTCTGTCCATCTGCAGTGGCTTGTTCTGGCCCAGGGTGGGTGGAAGGAGCCCCACGGAAAGCCTGGCTGCCCCCGCCGGGCTCTGGCTGCTGGAGGCACTGGGAAAACCCTGCGGGGGGAGCAGGGTCTGTGGAGGATGCTGCAGGGATGGAGCCAGATGGGAACATGGGAATGGGGCAGCTTCCAGCCATCGAAGCACAGAACCAGCCCCGGGGGGGGGGGGCAGAGAGGGGACAGCAGGAAGGCAACCCCCCCGGTGTCAGAGAGCACGTGTGAGTCCCAGGGTCGGAGGGGGTTGTAGGCAGGGCTCTGCAGGCAGCCCCGCTCGGGCTCATTCCCTCTGCTTTTAGACTGTTCTTTCTGTTCTTTTCCACACTGTGCCTGACGGGGCCCTGAGCTGTGCTCCTTGACAGCTGCTGACTTTCATTGGTGTTGGGTTTGCTATTGTCTGCATCTGCATGGCAACGGGTACCATTTCCCCTGCGTTTAATGTCAAACGATTGTGCATCACCACGCTTATCCCCCTTCCTTAAAATTAAGGAAAAAACAAAAGTAAATCATAGATCTGGTGATCTGGTCCCCGGGGGAGGGTCTTTCTGTTTCATTTGGGTATTTGTGCACCCACTCACAGCTTGACAGACGTCTCAGACCTGGCATTATAGAAGCTGTTGGGTGCAGTGGTTTTCTCATGCCTACCAGAGTGATTTTTTTTTTTTTTTTTTCCCAAAGATCAGCAAAACATGCAGCTTAAACCATGGCAGGGGAGGCAGAGAACGTGAAACCTTCACAGAAAGTGCCGTGGGGCTGGCTGGCTCTCAGTTATTTGGAGTTTGCCTTGACCATGCAAGGCTGCCTGCAAATGGGCATCCTAGATGATTCCCTCTGCAGACACCCAGGGTGGGAGCTGGGCACCAGAGCACACAGATGTGATGATGTTTGAGGGCATCTGGAGTGTCCCAGTTGGCATCCACTGCCTTTTTCTGGAGCCCTTGAAGCCCATGGGTCTCCCATGAAGCCCATTGGATAGGCTATCCTGAGGCTTCTGCAATGGCACAGGATGCCTACGTTTATGGTACCCAGTGTTTTCTTGGGAGTGAGGTGGCCTCTGGGGACCCATGGAGTTTATTTTGGGGTGCTGGCTCATTTCAGACCTGTCACATGCCCTGCTGTTGCTGTCGAGTGGAGGTGTCCTGAGAGGGGTCTTTCACAAGCTGCCAAACCACGTTTCGCAGCCGCTTTGTTTCCCCCTGGAGATGCCAGGCACGTCCAGGTTCAACCTGCACTTTGCTCTGGGAAGTCAGGTTTAATACCTGTATTGGCTGCTTGCTTTATAAGGGGTTGGCTCGGGCAGGAATGCTGTGCCCTGCAGGCTGTTGTACATTCCAGTCAGGCCATGCCTGCTTTCCCGGGACAGATTGTCCTGGCAGCCAAGGGACAAGGCACCGGATTGCACCGTCTGCTCGGGCTCCGGGGCAGCCACCGACAGGCGCTGGTGTAAGAGAGCCCGTAACCATTATTCTTCTTCTGAACAAGAATAAACGTCGTTCATCCCTGAGCTGCTCCTTCCCAGCAAACCCCCAGGGGACATACACCATCACGGCGAGCACCAGAGCCGTGGGAAACCCACCTTGGCTCCTGGACACCAGTGCTGGTGGCCCAGGGGCTGCAGAGGGCCAGCAGCTGATGGAGCAGGGTGAGCCCAGCTGGGCTTTGCCCCAGCCAAGGGCTCCCACAGCCTCCTCTGTGCCGAGGACTGGTCCTCTCTGGGCTCCAGGAGCAGCCTCCCTTCTCCTGACCCCCCTTTCCCAGCACTTACTGCTCCTCCCATGGATGGTCCCGTTCTGCGTGTCCTGCGCCTCCATGAGCCAAATGCACACGGACAACGTGGTAACTGGCCATGAAGGTGCAAATCTTTCTGCTTTTGCTGCTCAGACCTGGGGCTTGTGGTTCAATCACGGCTCCTGGACCCATGTGAAGCTTCTGTCTGTGCCTCACACACACCCCAGTGCACAAACACTCACAGCCTTGGCACAAATGCTGCTTTTCTGCTGTGCACCATGGTGTCTGGAGACCAGCGATGCCGTCACAGGCACGGTCCCTTGCAGGAGCCAAGGGAGGAAATCTAAGCTGTAGTAAGAAAAAAAGAGGCAAGTACCCCCAGGTCGGTGCATCTCCCTGGAGCCGGTCTGGCAGCCCGGTGTCGGGGTGAGGGTCCCTGGTGAAATGGGGCATAGAGTTCTCCAGTGCCGCTCTCGGGGGGGTCTGGCCCCGCTGCTGCAGGCCCCCAGGACAGCCCTCCCCTGGCGTACGGCACGAGGCCCGTGGATTCCTTACGCTGACTGACGTCTATCACTGTATAAGTGCAAGAGACAGCACTAGTGCTGGTATCCAGCTGTGCCCAGCCAGACACGCCACCTGGCCCTTCCTGGTAATTTTTAACCAATACCAACTGGGTCCATCAGGTTTCCTCATGTTTTTTGTGAGTGCTGGGAGCTGAGCAGCAAGCCCACCTCTGCCCAGCTGTGAGAAGGTGCCCCCCGTGAGCTGCTGTGGCCGGTCTGGGGCCAGTGGGTCAGCACCTGCAAAGCAGAGACCACTAGATGTGACCAGCCTGTGAGGGTGGCTCGGTTGTCCTGGCACCAGCCTCTTGGTTATTAACCCTGTGCTGGTGGGGTGAAGAGCTAGTGCAGATCAACACCCCTGGGGTGACTTATGGAGGCGAAACCTCATTGTCTGAGCTGAAAATGCTGAAGGAAGAGCTCAGGCTGTGGCAAAGGTGCTGCAGGACCGTTAGGGTCCATAGGGGGGTCAGGGAGTAGGGTCACACTGGGTCAGTGCCTCAGGGCTCTGCTCTGTCTCAGGAGGGATGGTGGGGACATGGTCCTGGCTGCCTCTCTGCCCTTTGTGACAGAGTCACAGCATCGCGGGGAGAGCTTTTGGAGAAGACACTTGACTGTCTCCTACTGTACTTGGGGACTTGGAAATCCTGCGTCTCTGAATGCCAAACATCATGATTCTCACCATAAACCCTTTGCATAAAATATTTTGGCTTTCAGTCCTTGACAAGTTCTGTTCCCTCCCTCCTCCGTGAGGCTGCTGCGTGGTGCAGCTCCCACTGCGGCTCCTCTCGGGCTGCACCGCTCCCCCTCACTGCTTGTGGTGTCAGATCCGTGGAGTCTGAGGGCCAGAGGAATGAGATGCTGCCACGGGGCCTGGGAAACACGCCAGGTTCTCCTCCAGCTCTGTATTAAGAGGCTTGTGTGAATTTGGCTGTGTGCACTTCTAGCTGGGAACGTGGTGAGGCTGGGTTGATGCCTTTGCCAAAGACCTTTAATCTCTGAGAGGTTCTTCCTGTTGGAGTTGGAGGTTCTGCACCCTGAGCTGGATCTCTGGTCCTGCTGGAGGCTTGCAAATCAGAGAAGGGGGGCTGCAGGTGGGCATCTGTAAGCTGGCAGGGGTGGAAAGATGGCACGGTCTCTCTTGGTGAGGATGCTCTTCTTAGGGTGAGTCTCTGTCCTTCACGAATCGGTCCATCGGGGGATGGTGCAGCCCTGGTGTCCACCGGTGGTGGTTACACACCGGAGAGGTAAATGTCTACACTTGTTAATAATGGACAGAGACAAATATAAGAACATAGACATGTTTCCCAGGGCTGGGATGGCTGTGGGTGCGTTTGCTGGATCTGAGCTTGCTGCTGGGAATGAGGCCATTTCTGTAGCAAAGTGCTACATAGTGGGGGTATTTTAAGCATTTCTAATTCTGCTCATCACCACTGGCTGTGGAGGATGTAGCAGAAGAGTTAACTATGCCAAAGGACCGGTTATCCCTGGATCTCACTTCAGGAGGGTCAGGGGACCAGGAGGAACAAGAACAGCACTGCATTCTCCAGAACTGGAGTTGCAGAAACCGTGCTGGTACTGGCACCGTCCCTTTCACACCTTGCCCTATTAGGGGAACTCTGAGACATTCCATCAAGGGATAACATATCATTCTGGGTGACTTTAAAAGGTGCTGCCTTGTTTTGTGTTACGGATGTGGAAGTGTCATCAGTTGAAATGTAATTCTTCAAGATCTGATGGTTTGAATATGAGACTGTATTTGTGCTAGAAAATGTGCGATAAGACATTCCCATTGACCTAGAAGGTGGTGGTAAGGCTTTACCCTGCGCGTAAAAACACAGTCTGAAGAGCATAATGCTCCTGTGCTGATGGAAGAGCTGGCTCTGTGCTCACAGAGAGCTTTTGGAGACTTCACCCGAGCGATGGCCCCATCCGCACACCGCAGTGAACAACCTCCTTTGCACGGAGCTCACCTTAACTGAATCACACAGCTAAGCTGACTAAAAGTAGCCCCCCCAAAAGTCAAAATCGCGGTAATTCTGGCCTGTGGCACTGTCTCTGCCAACCTGAGGCATCTGTGGGGGCGTCAGGGGGATGGTCCCACAAGGCACTGGAATGGAGTTGTCAGGAGCCAGGGCTTTCCTGGCTGGCAGTGGCTGTGGTGTTTGTGCCTGACAGACTGGCAACACGGGAGTAATTATCTCATTAACCCCAACCCGGCGGAGGCAGCGCGGGGGAAGTGACAAGTCCCTCCTGCTTTATTAAGACTGGCTCTGTTTCTCCGGTGGATTTTGGCAAGTGAGAAGAGGAGAAACGCCCTCCCGCTGACTGTGATGGTGGCAGCGGTGGCTCCCCGCTGTGGGGGATGCTGCCGAGGTGGTCCCAGCCCTCTGCCAGGATGGAGCCTGCACCCACGCCTGGAGCTGCCCTTTTCCACGGGAATGCTGTGCCCTGATCCCATGGAAAGAGGCTGGTGAGGGCTCGGGAGCCTGTGGTCCGTGCTAACCACACAGCACCAGGCGGGCGTGAGGGGTGGTGTGGTGACGGCCGGGGACCCTGAGGTCCCACCAGAGACCCCCTGGGAAAAGAGCGTTTGGAGCAGCACCGTGGTAGAGGCTGGCAGGGTCTGCGGAGAATGGGACAAGACAGGGCTGTTCCAGCAGAATCACAGGAAAAATCCTGGTTTTTGCAGAGTGTTTGCAGTGGCAGGGAGAGGTCTGGGTGGGAAGAGGTCACTGGGGGTCTCAAGCCCAGTCCCCTGCTCAAAGACAAATCCTGGAGCTGGGGCAGGCTGTTCAGGGCTTTGTCCAGAAAAGCTCTGAAGGTGTGTGTGATGTTCCTGGTGCTGGAGGCGTCACTGAGGTGACTTAATGACCTGGTGTTCGGCCAATACGTCCAGTCTGCTGCCCAGTGGCTGCAGCCAATTCCCTTTTCTCCTAGAGCTGAGGTTCTCCATTGCTTTTCCATTCCTCTGTGGCAAATTGGGATCTGCTGGGGGTAACGTAAGCAGCTGTCTCCCTTTGGAAAATACTTTTCTTTTGGAAAAAAAAGTAGATTCTCTTTGGACTGTACTCGTCTCAGCTGAGAGTCCACAGGCCAAAGGGACGTTTGTCTGTGCCTAAGGATCTTTAGCTCCTTTGTGCCCTTCAGTGTCAGGGTAGCTGCTTTTCCCGGTGTGTTACTGTTCCATTATTCCCAGTAACGGGTTGGTGATGGAGCCGTGGCTCAGGCAGCTGCCCCCCCCCCGGTGGCTCCGTCACAGCCCGGGCTCTCTCGGGCTCGGTGCTCCCTTTCCTCGGTGGCCACTGCCCTGCTCCTCCGGCAAACGCCCTCTGTGGTGGGCAACCTTCCTCACGGGGCCTTGGGGGGGGTGGGATTGGCCACGATGGGCAGAGAAGGGTCCCCCTGAGCTGTCCCACTGCTGTGGGGGCGCAGAGGGCGTTTAAAGTCCCTCCTGGCCAAAACAAGGGTGGAGGTGGGACCATATTTAATGCCACCCCATCAGTGGTGGCTGACTGCCATGCGGCTGTGAGTGAGTGGCAGTGGGGACACTGACTCTTCTTGGGAAGCCATGGAGCAGTGCTGGCACCCTGCTGGGGGTCCCCTGCCCCCCCAGCGCATCCCCTCCCACTCCATCCCTGTTCCCCCCCCCAACCAGCGCTCCCGGCTGGGACCCTGCAGACAAAGGGAGCTCAGGACAGACGTGCCCCGGTCCCAGCCCCCTGAGCAGAGCCCAGGCTTTGCTCGGGGCCCTGACCTGGAGCACTGTCCCCGTTTCGGAGCAGATTTGAGCCTTGGAGGAGGGGGAAAGAGGGAGCCTGAGGGCTGGTGGGGTTTCTAAATCCAGGGATGTGTCCGTGTCACGGCTGCTGCCACAAGACTGGGAATACAAGAAAGAAAAATGTTCTTAAACAGAAACCCTTGCCATGAAAGATTAAAATATTAACTGAGCGTTCCCAGAACTCTGTGAATATCCACATATTTTACTGAGGAAATTTACAGCGATGGCTCGTACGGAAAAAATGTCTCCTAATTATTTCTGGGCAGAAACAGCTTCCTGATCTGTGCTTTTTTGGTTTAGCTATGACGCCCCAGTGCAATGTCATCAGCAGAAGGGAGAGCGGTGAGAACACATCCAAGCTCCTCTCGCCAGGGCAGTGAAATCCCCGCGTTCCCTTCCCTGTCGGTGTGTGTTCTCTCCCCGTGTAGGGGGAGATGGCAGCACAGGGAACGGCCCTCCCCGAGACAGCTCCAGCGCTGCCTCTCCTATGAGGAAATAAAACCCACTATTTTTCTTTTTTTATTGCTCTTCGGGTAAGGATGAAATAAACATGGGAGTAATAGCCCTCCACTGAAGCAGGTTGGCTGAGCTGGAAGGCTGGGGGGTGGGCTGGGGGGTGCTGGGGGGTGCTGGTCTCCAGAGGAGGCTCCTGGCAGCTCCAGGGGGTGACCAGCGGGGAATGCTCCCTGGGGATCCCAAAGGGCTCGTTGCTGTTTCCACGCGTGATCTGCCAGGTGATGAGGTATAAAAAAGCAGCTCAGGTCTGTACGGCTGGGATGGGGGGGGGGATTTGTCTCTCTCTCCGAAGGGATTAAATTGGGACGACGGGGCAGGAGCACCAGAGCCAGGGATCGGGCTCAGTGAAGGCTCCAGGGCTGGTTCTCTGGGGGGTGAGGACCCCGAAAGGACGCAGGAGGAGGGGACCTGCCCCGTCGGAGCTGTCACCCCAGCAGGGCCCTTCCCACCGACCCGGGAGGCCCAGGATTAAGCTTGCCCCCCCCTTTTTAATTGAAATGTACAGGTGCCTGGAGATGCCTGTGCAGCTTCAGTGAATCCTCGGTGCAGAAAGCTGCTGAGTGGATAAACGGTTTGACATGGTTTGTACAAAAACTGGGTCTTGGCACTTTCCGGAGGAGGAGTTCCGATGTCTTTTCATTTAAAAAAGTGCTTGAAAATGAGTTAAAAGATCAGCTGAAATAGAAGAAAAATTGTTTGAAGTTCTCTAAATATGTATATATATATATATATATACACACATATACACACACACATAAAGAGAAAAAGGGAGAGAGTTCTGATTTGATGTTTTTTCTTTTTGCCTTAGGTACAATAATTTTACTTCAGCTTTTCATCTGGCCTTCTAATAAGGCTTGTACTTCTTTTATTTTTTTATTTTTTTAAAGACATTTCTGGGATGAGGGTAGAGCTTTCTCCTGTTTCCAGCAGCCTGGGGAGCGGGGAAGGGGGCTGGCACAGAATCCCGAAGTGCCCAGAAGCTGGCAGTGGTGGGAAGAACCTCTGTGGGTATTTATCTGTTATGGAAGGAAAGAAAATCTTTGTGCAACGCGTGTGTGTGTGAGCTGAAGGGTCACACACGAGTGGTGTGACAGGGCGCTGGTGCAGGCGCTGCTGTCGGGGAGGTGTTTCACAGCACAGGGCTGAGGGGGTTCACCTTGTTATTTCCATCCTGGCTAATTCCTCGAGTCGTTAATCTTAACAGGGTTTTATCATGGCCTGGTCTGACCCCCTGCGTGAGGCAGGGTGACAAATCATTCATGGGCAAGCCCTACTTCCCTCCCGTTGTTATTCACTGAACATCTCTGGGGCTCAGCCGGGCTTCCCTGTGCTGGTCCCTGCGAGCCCCCCGAGCCCCACGGGGCAGGGAGCCAGAGGGAAGGCTGCATTTTGGGGACTGGAGTGGGGAATTAATTTTTGGGCAGATAACGTTTTTCTGCTTCATTTTCCAGACTTTGCCTCCTCTTCCCCAGACTGAACACCCCCAGCTCCCTCAGCCTCTCGGGAAGCTGCCAGTTGCTTCAGGAGATGCTTGTGGGGAGACCTCATCACTCTCTACAACTCCCTGAAAGGAGGGGGCAGCCAGGGGGGGTCGGTCTCTTCTCCCAGGTCACAGATGATGGGACAAGGGGTAATGGCTTTAAGTTGCACCAGCGGAGGTTCAGGTTGGATATTAGGAAATATTTCTTTCCTGAAAGGGTTGTCAGGCCTTGGGATGGGCTGCCCAGGGAGGG
>JAOQGH010000062.1:329949-342272 GCA_025769975.1 Gallinago jamesoni | reverse complement strand
AACCTGGGCTGGTGGGAGGTGTCCCTGCCCAGGGCAGGGGGTGGCACTGGGGGGGCTTTAAGGTCCCTTCCCACCCAAAGCAGTCAGTGATGCTGTGATTAGGACCTGCCACACAACTCCTGTCCTGTGAGGGGTGGGAATGGGGGCCACTCCTGAGCCCGGTGTTTCTTGGAGGGCAGCATGCTGGAAGGGGGGACATGGGGTGTCCCTGGGCAGGGAGCTGTGACCAGGGGACCACTCCAGTGACATCCCATCGGTGTCCGAGGCCAGGCGCGCCCACCCACCTCTCAGCCACATTCCTGGCCGTCTGCAGGAACCGCGCGTGGTCGTTCTCCTTCAGGATGTGCTCTGCCTGGTTGATGAGGACCGTGGAGCGCTCCAGGCACTGCCGGCAGTTGGCGACCTGCTGGGCCAGTTTCCGCAGCTTCATCACCTGCCGGGGAGCGGCGGGAAGAAAGGTGCTCAGAAACCAGCAGGCAGCCCGAGAAGCACAGAGGAACCCCCATCCTAAGCCAGGGGCAGCTCAGGGGAAGCCAGGAGCGGTGAAACGGCGCAGAAATGTCCCCACAGCTCTGGGGAGAGTGGGCAGCAATGCACTTTCCATGTTAAATTATGCTTGCCCACACCCAGCTCTCCGTGGCCACGTCCCCGGGAGGACCACAGTGCTGGTCCCAGGCAGAGCCTCTGCTGTGGCCAAGGGAGAAGGATGTGCAGATGCCCTGGCCCAGGGCCAACCAGCCAGGCTGTGATGGTGGCACCTGCAGTGGCCCAGGGCCAGCCAGCTGGGCTGTGATGGTGGAACCTGTGGTGGCCCAGGCAGGGGCTGGATCCATGCCACCGCAGAGGGCTCTTCAGCTGCCTCTCCTCTCCCTGCTCCTCCACTCCCATCCGCCCTGACGAGGGTCCCTGCCTCCTGGCTCCTTCCCACACACGGGCACAGCCTCGGTGCCACTGTCCCCATGGGGGGCTGCCTGGTCTCACAGGCACTGGTATCCCAGCCCCACAGAGCACAAACCTCAGCCCTGAAGGGCACCAGCCCATGTGGGCTCCTCAGTATCTAATCTTGGTGGGTTTCCAAAGACATACGCACAACACATCCAGGAGGAGCAATTTTTTAGGATTACTGGAATAAAAGTCACCAAAATGCTGGGCATGGTTTCTTTTCATCAAAGGCACATTGGCTGGGAGCACAGCAGGCAGGGTCCTGCGGGTGGGTTGGGGCCATTTCAAACACAAACAGGCTGGGGATGGAGGGATGGAGAGCAGCCCCGGGGAAAAGGTCTTGGGGGTGTTGGTGGATCAGAAAGCTCCCTGCACCCTGGGCTGCATCCCCAGTCCCATGGCCAACAGGGCAAGGGGGGGTTCTGCCCTTCTGCTCCGCTCTGGGGAGACACCCCCCTCCATGCTGCCTCCAGCTCCGGGGCCACCAACAGAAGAAGGACATGGACCTGATGGAGCAGGGCCAGAGGAGGCCATGGAGATGCTGGGAGGGCTGGAGCCCCTCTGCTGGGAGAGGGCACTGAGAGAGTTGAGGGGATTTCAGCCTGGACAAGGGAAGGCTCTGGGGAGAAAAGGAGCTTTGAGCAATCTGGTGGGAGGTGTTCCGGCCCAGGGCAGGGGGCTGGAACTGGATGATCTTTAAGATCCTTTCCAACCCAAACCATTCTGTGATCCCCTGGCAGCCCTCGCTCCCATCCATCACCAACCACAGCCTTCAGGCTGCTGCTCTGTCCCTACATCTCTCTGGCTGCCTCGCAGAGGAGAAGCTCCATCTCACAGCTCCCAAAGCAGCCCCAGGACGGAGCAGCCAATTCCTCCCTCCCAGGACCACGCTCCGGCTGGAGCCAAACTGCTGCCTCGGCATTTTCCCCTCCACGGGCTCCCCTCCCCAAGCCCGGGGCCGTCACTCTGCCCGACGCCGTGCAGTCAGGCTGCTCCACGCATCCCTCGGGCCGTTTGTCAGGAAAAGCAGCCCAGGACAAATGGAAAACCAAGCGGCAGTCCAGCGGGAACGCCGTACTTCTCGCCCCGCAGCTGGAGAGCTTCAAACCAGCCGCAGTCTCCGGCGCTTCCTCCTCCCTTTTGTGTTCGGGGCCTTTTAAACTCTGCAGTGTTTGGGGCCGGGGCTCCTCGGAAAGGCTGTTTCCCATTCACTCTTGGAAACCGCTGCTCAGAGCAGTCGAAAGCAGCGGAGGAACCTGCCCAGCAGCGCGGGGGCTGCAGTTTCCATTTCCAGCCCCATTTCACCAGTAAAGAGGCTTATTCCAGTCCCCAGGTGACTTTGGGAACCAAACCCGCTCCCCTGCCCAGCGCTGCGGGTACCACCGTCCCCACGTCCATCTCCCTGGGTCTGCAGTGATGTGGGCACAGACTTGCTGCCCCCGCCCCGGCCGTTCCCACCCCGCTGCTGCTGGGTCTGGGCACCCACCGGGGCCCCTCTGCTCTACCCCCCTGCCAGTTTGCAGGGAAATCACAGCTTGGAGCCTTCCAGCTCCCTGCCAAGTACGGCTGGAACTGGACAACACGGTCAAGAGGCGTTAGGGGAGAGGGTGGGAAGTGAGAGGCAGACAGACAGATGGACCAGCAGAAGGCACCGTTACATAAAATATGTTCCCTGAAGCGGCTGGGATAAAAGCAGGGATTTTTTAAAGCTCCCACCCCTGCCGAGGGTGTCCAAGCACCGCGCTGCCGGGCTCTGCTGCAGCGCAACCCGCTCCCAAACCTTCACCTGCAAAAGTATCTGCATCTGGGGCGATGCTGCTGCCCGGCCTGGCCATAGGCACGGTGATGGCTGCAGAGATGGACCCTGACCCCCTTGGGATGTGTAAGGATGGCAAAGAGCTCGTGCACGGGCACTGCAAACTCCCGTGGGTACCCCTCAGAGCTCCAGATGGTCCCCCCAGCCTTCCCCATGGCTCAGAAACCCGCAGGAACCACCAGGAACAGCCAGAACACCTGGAATCGCTGGAGGAAGGGTCCAACCATCCCCCCAGAGGAACAGGGAGAGAAACCAGCTCACCCACGGCTCCGCTGCAATGCAGAACGTGGAGCCTCTCCTCTCTCTGCAGTGCAGGGCTCGGCTGGCCCTTCAGTAGTAATTCTGCATTATTATATTAGCACCGCGGAGCCAGAAAAGCCCTGAGGAAGCTGTCCGGACCCATCCAAGCAACTGCACCAATTTGTCAGGCTAATCAACGTGCCGTCCCTCCTCCAGCCATGTCAAGTGCACGCCTTGTCCTCGGCAGAAGAGCTCCGGGGACAGCAGCAGCAGCGAGAGACACCGGGACTGGGACACCGTCTGGGGTGACGGGGATGACGCCGTGTCCACCGGTGGCTGCCCAGAGCAATCCCTTCACAGGCAAGGCAACGTGCGTGGCTAGCAGCCCCTCTGCGTGTGGCTGGGGCATCCCAACACCATGGGCTGCAGAGGCGGGGAGGGCTGTGCCCGGGGAGGGGGGGCAGATCCTGCCAGGGCCACCCCATGGGCAGGAGGGGACCCTTGGAACGGCAGCAGCTGGAGCCAGACCATCTTACCTTGGTCTCCTTGATCTTGACGGCGATGACCTGCTTGCGCTGGCGGATGATCTCCATGAGCTCATCGCACTCCTCCATCAGCTTGGCCTCATGCATGGCCGTGTTCACCTGGCAGAGCAGCAGAGGGACACCCCGTCAGGAGGGACACAGTGGCCCCCGAGCCCAACAGCCCCACCGCGCTCCCGACCCACACCGGGAGAGATGCGACACACACCCTCCGTCCCGTCCCTGGCTCTGCCGGCTGCCAGGGGCTGACCCGGGCAGAAATAACAGCCCCACAACACACAGAACCGTGGCTCACCCACCTCCATTGCCACGCTGCTGGAGGGGGGGAAAGGCCACAGAAGCGTGCGAACCCCTCCTTGCTGCACATCCAAGGTGGGTGGGTGATGGGGCCGTGCTGGGGCACACACTCCTCCATAGATACCCTATTTATTCTATTAAATCTGTTTATAGTTCAACCCTCAAGTTTCTTTATTTTTTCTTCCCCTTCCCGGGTGGGGAGGGGTCATCGGGTGATGGAATAATTGTCTAAAGGACAATCAACTGTTGTGGGTTGCTCAAACCATAGCAGGTGCCAGCCCTGACACCATGCAGGGATCCAGCCATCTCTTCCCGGGGCAGGCTGTGTGTTTTGGGGTGCTCTGCACGGCCACGGCTGCACCAAGTGACCCCCATCCTGCCCTGGGCTGTGGGGCAGGGGGGGTCTGTGGGAAAGACACAAAACCAGTTCCTCTCTCCAGCATCATGACCCCAGAGGAGGGACCTGAGCTGGGAGAGGAGGGGACCTGGTGTAGACCCAGGCACCTGAGCCAGTCCCGGGGGGGACCGAAGGCGACACGGTCAGACTGGGCAGAGGCTCCCGAAAGTCACCATCGGGTCCCATCAGCTCCTGCAAACCCCCCTGGACACGGTCCGGCCTCTTCCAGACCAGATCTGGGGCTGAGCACGGCGTCAGCCCCCGGAGGCAGAGGGAGGCAGTGCTGGTTTCTCCACAGAAAGCTGCGTGTGTCCTGCTTAATTCGGGCTAATTAATCCCTGCTGGACCCTCTTTCCAGGCTTCAGACACACCGGTGGGTTTGCTGCTGTTTTGGAGCAGAAAGGTGGGCGAGCAGCGGGTGCAGGGAACACACGGGCAGAGGTTCCAGTCCCGTCCCCAGGAGCAGAGCATCCTCGGGGGCACGGACAGGGAAGGGGGTGCACTCCACAGAAGGGGGCTGAGCCCCAGCACGTAAATCGGAGAGGGGAGCAGGGGACACGAGTGGGTTTCCTTCGTCTGTGGAAGAGTGGCGAGGGCTGCAGGAGCCCGCAGCTGAACACGCTCGATACAAGATCTTTTTTTAACAGCAGCTTATGCAACGGTGGGGGGGGGAGGCTGACGGGCTGCGAAGATCCCGCTCTGGGGAAAACCGGCCGGTAATCCTGCACGGCTGCGGGAAGGCAGCGGGGGGGGAGACCAGCCCCGGGGCTTGGAGCCCCCGGCGATCCGTGCCGGTGGCAGCAGAGGGGACAGCACTGCCTGGCAGCCCTGGCTGTGGCAGAGGGGGTGGCAGCACGGTCCCCGCTCTGGGCAGGGGAGCAGAGACCACCATCGCATCCCTGGAGCCTCCAGGAGCACAGACCCGGGGCTGTTCACCAGCACCTGTGGCCCCGGTGCTGCTGTTGCCGGCGGGAGGGAGCCCCGGGTGCCAGGAGAAGAAGGGGGGTCCATTTCCAAGTACCACGCTCCCCCCAGCCTGGCACACCAACAGAAACCCCGGGCACTTGGTTAAATTCTTCCTAAATCTGAAAACCTTCCCAGGTCAAGAAATCCACGGCTCAGGCAGCGCTCCTGCTCCGGAGACTGACAGGAGGTGACACGGCAGAGACCACCACAGCCCCCTCCCCAGCTGCCTCCTCTCCGAAAAGCAGCGTTCCCGAGGCCAGGGTCCCACCGCACGGTGCCAGAGGAGCACGGCAGTGGGATTTCACACCCACGGGGCTCTGCCGGCAAAAGTCCTGGCTCGGGCACAGCCAGGCACCGGGAAACCCTCTGTTTATTGGGGTGAACCGGTTCCCGGGTACGCGCTGCCTCTGGGGGCAAAGACTCAGCAGGCACTGAGTGGGGGTGGGGGAGAGCTTTTAGCCATAAGAAGTGGGGAAAAAAATATTTCCCCCTTGTCAGTGGCAGGGGGGGAACACGCCGGGGACGGTGCTGCCCCGCAATAAAGGCAGACGGTAAAACTCAGAGCTGGCAGAGCCCGAGCTGCAGCTCCCGCAGGGATGAGGAGCATGGATCCCCTCAGCCCATGATTCACGCACAGACAAACCCCCTCCTCCGCTCCCAGGCAGCGGGGACCCGGCGCTGAGACGGAGCAGAGCACCCAGTCCCACCCCCAGACCCCCCACCGGCTCCCGGTGGCACAGCGAGGCGGCTGGCCCCCAGGGGACACCCACTGGCCCCCAGGGGACACCCACTGGCCTCCGCCACGGCTGGCCCCACGTGGCACGGTGGGCCACCACCCTTCTGTGCCAGAGCATCTCCTACCGCCCTCCCTGGTGGGGCCATCGATGGGCACAGGGGGGTGGTACCACCTCTGCTGCCCACCCCGGCGTTTTACAGACTCAGCATCTCTGCAGGGTCGTTACCTGCTCTCTTTGGTGGCCGCTGCAGGACCAGGCCCCTCGCCCCCTCTCAGCAGCAGCCCCCCATGTCCCCACGGCAGTGGAGGGGTCACTCCTCCCAGGGGGGAGGCTGGGTGGCTCAGGGACACTTCACCCCCCTGCCCTGCAGTGCCTCCCTCAGCACCTCGGGGCTGGTGGCACCCCATGATGCGGGACTCCCAGGGGACAGGAGTCCATGGGCAGAGAACGTTGGGGTCACAGGTGTCCCTCCCTACACGAGGTCCACAAAGAGCTCAGAAGGCCAATCCCCCGCGCTGAGGCTCGCGGGGAAGTGCGGAGGGACAGAGATATTTTCTGCTTCACACTTTGACGTGCTCTCGGAAAAGGTGCCTCTGAAGGGCAGGACAGCGCAGTCAGTACGGCTGGGAAACGCATTGCAACTGTTATTTTAAGCAGAGAGACTGACAAAGCTAAAAACTCCTAAACTATGATGAAAACGACAGCTTGGAGGAAGTTCTGAAACTTCCAGAGTCAGAGAGGAACGCCCAACAGCTTTCAATCCACCCCAGGTCGGTTCGTTAAGATGCTGGGGCAGGACATGGAGGAGGAGGAGGTTCGGAAGGATGTTTGATACATCCCTGCTCCATCCCCGGCGGGGTCTTGGAGTCAAAGCATGGCCCAGAGAAGCAGTGAGTGCTGGTGACTGTCCCCAGGGTTCTGCAAGGATGCTCTGGCTCCTGCGCTGCCCTCAGGACATCCATTTGTCTGCTCTACCACCGTCACTCCAGACCCCCCAGCGCTGCGGGAGATGCAGCCCAGGATGGACACCTCTGACCAAACCCTTCCTACCGCAGGGACCAAAGCCCCTCTGCCCACCAGGACGCACCGGCAGCACGAGGAGAAGTGACAGGGGAGCGTCACATCCCGAGTGGCCCTGCTCGGGAAGGCAAAACCCAGGTGGGGGTTTCTGCTCCTTATTTTGGTGTGGGAACTCAGAGGTGTCTCTGCTCCTCCCTCCCCGCACTGAGCTGGCCCAACAGTGGCCTGTGGCTGCTGGTGACAGCAGTGGCACTCTCAGAGCTGGGGTTTGTGCTCTTCTCCTCTCTCTCCAGACCATCAGGGCACCAGCTCCCCTTATTTAGTGAGCAGAGAACAAAATGCTGCCTGTGGGAAAGGCGGGGGTAGGAAGCACCTTCCCAGCCTGAGCCTCAGCCCCGCTCCGAGATGGTGGTGAACAAGATGAGGCTCCCCGTGGGAATGTACCCCCGGGTCCCTCGCCACGGGGAATGGCTCTGGCCAGCACTGGCAGCATCCCTGCATCCCCGCAACACTGCAACCGTGCATCTCTGCAACCCCGCAACCCTGCAACACCACATCCCTGCATCCCCACAACCCTGCATCCCTGCATCCCTGCATCCTTGCATCCCCACAACCCCGCTGGCCGCTCAGCCCCTGGGGGCAGTGGGGGAGCCACAGGGCTCACAGCCCCCGGCAAGGGCTGGGGAGAAGCAAAGAGCCACTGTGTTTGCTCAGGTGCTGGTGACCCCCCCTCCAGCAGCCCGTGGGGGGTTACCCTCTGGAAAGGTGTTTGTTCAAGGAACTGCTGCTTAATTTAGCGACCAAAAAAACAATCAATAGCCCATTGAGAAGAAACTAATTGCGACAGCCTCTCTCCATGTATCACTTCAGTAAACAAAGCCGCAAATTAATTTGCTATTAATTGGTATGTGCACTCCGGAACAAGAGCACGGCATTCACTGCCTCCTTCCCCTCCACGCTCTCCCCGGCCACAGCCCGAGGATGCTGGCACCAACCCCCCGGCACAGAGGATGGGACGGCACACGGGGAGCACGGGGGGTTTCACAGATCAAGGGGCTGAGGCACAAGGGCAGCAGAGGGCCTTTCCCAGCAGGGTTACGTGGCCTCTCTCCTCCCCGGCCTCCTGTAATCCCCCTACAAAGCCTTTCCCACTCGCTGCCGGTTTGAGCCGGGTGTTGCTGCCCCCCAGGCGGTGGGAGAGGTGGCCATCGCCACCCCCAGGGCCGGGGGGATGCAGGAGGCAGCCTGGGGGTCTCCAGGGGGAGGGAGGGAAGGGGGCAACACACCACCCACCACGGGGCGGGAGGAAGGCTGGCAGAGCCCCGCGTTCTCCTTCCCAAGGGAAAAGGGTTAAAACACAATTAGCCCAGCACGAGCAGCCTGGCGCTGAGGAGGACCCCGAGGGGGGGCTCTGACACGGGCTGCGGTGACGTGGCCACGACTCCCTCCTCGTGCCAGCGGCCAGGACACAGCCAGCCACGTCCTGCCGGACCTTCCCGCAGCACTGGGCTCTGGGAGACCCCGCACAACCATCAGCTGCTGTGCTCGAGCAGCAGCCCCGACAGGGAGAGGCGGTGGAAGGAGCAGGGTTTCGCGGGGAATTCGAGGCCGGGGGGCACCAGTCACAGAGGGGGTTTGCTGTTCCCAGGTGCGCAGCAGAGCAGCCGGGTCCTGCCTCCTGGGCCAGCCCAGCACCCTGGGTCTCTTCCCAGTGGCTCCCAGTCACACCACCCTCTCCCTCAGTCCCTGGGAACCATCCCCACGGTACCCTCGTTTGGGACTAAACTCATTTGGGACTAAACTCTCCGGATCACTTCAGCCTCCCCCAGCCCCTCAGCGTCAGCAATGCTTCCCACCAACACATCCCTGCTCCAGGGCAGCCCCCGGCGAGAGGAGCGACCCCAGGCACCCTGCCCCTCGAACCGGGAGCTGCCCAGTGACCTTCCCCACCGCCCCCAGCCCCCCCCCGGCTCTCACCAACCTCCACTTGCTGGCAGATCTGTATCAGCTTGGCCATCTGGTTCTCCAGCTCGCTGTTGCGTTTAACCAGGTTGGTGAGGTTCGTCTCCAGGGTTTGCTGCGAGTTCCAGAAGAGAAAAAACAGGAAGGTCAGCCAAGCCGGAGGACTGTCCCCGGTCCCCCGGTCCCCCATTAACAACCGGGGCCGTTTGCCCCCCAACACGCTGCCCAGGGAGCCACAACTGGAGTAACTCTGGGCAAAGGCTCTGGGGGGTCCCCGCAGCTCCTGCCCGTGCCGGGGGTTCCATGAGTGCTCGGCCCAAGACAGGGGAGACACCAAGCCCCACACTGTGGTGGCCCCGAGGCGGTCACCAGCCGGAGGTGACAGTGTGGGTGTCTGCCCTTTGCTGCCCCTCCAGAGGTGGCTTGGGAAGCCGGGGTGGGCTGTGCTCCTGCAGCAAAGCTGAGTTTCTCCTGCATTCCCTGGAAAACTTTCCAGGCAGTGGGGGAAACACTGGGAACATCAAAGTTTCTCAAAACTCTTCCCAAACCACTGGCTGCCGCTGAGCCCTCCGACAAGGTGGGAGAGACGAAACGTGCTGCTCCCCACGTTTCCACCAGGACAGAAGCCAGCATGGCTATTTTCACCATCAGTTTTGTTTCGCATGTGGTAGGGAAGCCAGAAAGAGCCTGTTGAGCATCAGAGAAGGGTTTCTCTCCTTCACAAACCATCTCTGCTGGAGAGACATGGGCACAGGCAGAGCACGGTGGCAGCTCCAGACCACAGGGACAGCTCACCCCACGCGGGGACAAAGCCCTGTTCCTGTGGGACTGCCCACCACTGCCCACACCTCCTACCACCTCCCATCTTTCCATGGGGGTGAAAAGAGCTTTTCTGCTCCGACAGCAGAAGTCCTGCCTGGGAATCCTGCCTGCCCCGCAGGACCTGCTGGGATTTTCCATCCCTGCTCCCCCCCTGGTGCCCACAGGATTCCGGGAGCGGAGCGTGGGGGAAGAGCCCATCTGAAAAGATCTCAGTATCTGTGGCCACACAGTGGACTTGCATTTTTTTGGATATCAATAATTTAAGTGACACCGCATTTCCATTAAAATACGCGTCTCCGCTAAGAGGAAGTGTTTTATAACAAAGTGCTCTCTACCTGTTGCAGCGCTCGTCGGGAAAATGATATCCTATTAATATTTTAAACTTCAGGGCTGGGAGAGGATCCCCGTGGTGTTTTATTCATCCCCGGCAAGAAACTGCAGTCGGAGGCTTTCATCCCGACTCCAGCAGACCCACAGACACGGCCTGTCCCTGCACGCACAGCTAATTTGGGGGCTAGTTAGCCAAGGGAACTGGAATGAGAGTCACGAAGCACAGGGAAAGCATTCATTCCTGGGAAACCACTGGCTCCCGAAATACTCCGGGCTCGTTTGCAATGCTGCAAATTGCTAGCCAACAGCGGGCGAAGCAGAACACAGAAACAGGCTTGAAAAATGAAGTAAAACCCAGGGTGTCTTCATTAAGTGGAAAGTGCTTTGCACGACGACGCTGTATCGATAATGAAAAAGCAGCTGCTAACAGTTCCTGCCACCCTCTTTCTTTACAGCTCAATATTATTAAACATAATTTGACTAAAGCATTGAACATTTAACTTGTTAATTATCTTCCTCGTCACCAACTCGGCTGCACTGAAGTCGCAGCTTTGAAATTGCAGCCAAACTGCTTTAATGTTGGAGGGCTGTTGATGGAGGGCAGGGAGGGGAGGGGGATGAGCTCTTTGAAGCCCAGGAGAAGCACTTTCTCAGCATCCCGAGTTTTCCAGGGGAGTGCATCATTCCTCCCCCACCCATCCACACACAAAAACCCCAAAACTGGGACTCAGAGCGATGCTGGAGCAGCCAGTGGTGGTTCACTGGGAGTAGCGGTGACAGACCAGCAGGCACCCTCCCGTGCCAGCCCCAGCTCCGCAGGGCGGCTCAGCCAGACACCCCCGGCTGCTCCAAACCCTCGTGCCACACGTGAGAATGCAGATGGAACCGTCTCCCTCTGTTTGATTTGCTGAAACAAATAAAATAGACTGGAAGCTTTGATTACACCAGCTGGTTATTTTGCAGGTATACATAAATTACAGCAATTACAGGGGTTGTTTTTTAATTGCATTATAACATGCCCATAATTTCCCCAAACATTCCCCTTCTGGCCAGAAATAGAGAATATTTGATTTCTCTACTATTGGGAAGAGATGAGAGAAAGAGACATAAAAAGGAACTGCCACCATGTCCTTGAGCAAAAGTCACTGTGAGAGGAAGGGGCCAGGTCCCCGGGTGATGGGGACCCTCAGGAGCGGGGAGGAGGAGAGCACGGCCACGGCATGGCCAGGGCACGGCCACGGCCACGACAGGAGAGCCCCCGACCCTTCCCAGCCCGAGCCGCTGCAAAGTGCCCTGCGGGGACCGTGCCCTCTCCCCGCTCCCTGCAGGTGACCGGGCACAAGTGAGTGTGTTTGGCACCCAGCCGAAGGAGGGGAGGAGGGGGCAGGGACGTGCAGGCACCCATGCTCATCTTTTATCCACTTACGTGCACAAAGAGCAGCAACTGCTCCAGTCTCCTCTTTTTCCAAATGTCAAACAGGCATTTGAACTAAACACGGATTTCTCTGTTCCTGTTTGAAGATGGCATCAAGGCTGGGGGGTTCAAGACAATTGTAGGAATTATAAATATCAGGCCTCTTCCTGGGGGGGAAGGGGCTGCTGGCTGTCCTCTGCCCCTTCTGGAGCAGGACAGGAAAGCCAGATGCCACCAGTCCCTCGCCCAGGGTACTCGAGTCTCCATGATCGCTCCTGCGGGAACTGGTCAGATTTTAGAACCAAAACCCAAAGCTCTCGATGGGATCCTGCAGCTGCAACGCTGCTGGGGCCGTGGGAAACCCACCCCGTGTCCCCGCTCCCAGCCAAAACGCTGCTGTGCCCCCAGCTTCTGCCCCAGGTCCCCCCCTGGCTCCATGGGGCGAGGGGCACCGGCACAGCTCGTCCTGGGAATGTCAGAGTGGCATCTCCTCAGGAGCGGTGGGTGGACTGGTCTCACTGCAGCAGGATCCATCCTGACCCCGTCTGACCCCCCGCATTTTGGGGATGGAGGGTGATGGGATGGATGTGCAGCATCCTCCCTGCTCCGTAACGACAGCTGCCTCTGAAACACCAAACTGGGCACTGGTGAGCACCACAGGGACCCGGCTCCTGGCCACGGGCACCGCAGGGACCTGGCTCCTGGCCACGGGCACCGCGGGTCCAGGCACCAGCACTGCTCTGTGCCGGAGGATGCTCCCACTCCCATCTCCCATCTCCCATCTCCCCTCCCGAGGGGCAGCCAGAGCACGGGGCCCACCCGCTATTTATTTCCCATC
>JAOQGH010000062.1:301382-316699 GCA_025769975.1 Gallinago jamesoni | reverse complement strand
TGGGGGTGCTCCTGGGGTGCTTTGTATCGGTGTTGGGATCAGTGCTGGCTCTTTAGTGTTATTAATTCTAATTATCTAGTCTGATTCTATTAAATCTGATTATATTTCAACCCTTGGGTTTCCTCATTTTGTCCCAATTCGCTTTCCCGTGTTGAGAGGGGTCATGGGGTGATGGAATAATTGCCTAAAGGACAATAAATTGCCGTGGGTCCCTCGAACCACAGCAGGGGGCTCGGGGCTCAGCCCCTGGCTGCGGGGGCCCTGGGAAAGGCGGGTGTGGGGCTGGCTCCCCGCTCCCCCCCCCCCGGCAGGGCACCGCTGCCAAGGCGTGCGGGGGGGGCAGACCCTCCGGTTCTCCTGGAAGCAGAGACAACGCGCCAACCAACTGCCAGGGACGGGGCTTATTTTGGCTGATTTGTTGCTTATGTTTAAGGCTCGGTGAGACTGTTAAAACCAGAGCTGGAGATGTTGAGATAGAGCGGTACAAACTCAGCCCCAGGGTAAAGGCACTGACTTCAGCCTGCGCTGGGAGGAGGCTTTAACTCCTTCTGCAGATGGGAGCACTGCAGTCTCCCGCTCCTGCTGCCCGCTTTCTCCCCTCACTGCTGTTTTGCTGCTGGAAAAGCAAACAAAATACCTAAACCCACCAAAAAGTCACCGAACCCATTACTAGGCCCTGGGACAGACAGCCCTTTTGGAATTCCTTCTGCGGCCAGATCCTCAGCGCTGCTTGGGGACACCCTTGTCCCTGGCAACCTGTGGGATGCTCCTGAGGGAGATGGCAGGTACCAAGCCTGTGCATCCGTGAGCCCCCAGCCCCGCGGCAGCTCCAGAGATCCGGGGGAGCTCCCCCAGCGCTGCGGGACCGAGCCAGGAGCCTCCCCCACGCATCCCGGCAGGTTCCCAGCCCCAGCCCCTGGTTGCTCGCCTTATCCGGCAGATCTCGGGCACCAGCCCCACCGATTGCACAAACTTCGACGTCTTTCGGCAACGGGCACCAGGGGAAACGTCTGAACAGGTTGTCCTTCCTGGAGAAAACAGCCCTGCCCCACTGCCCGCTGCCCTCCCCAGCCCGCCCCACTGCCGGGACGGGGACGTGGCGCGGTGACGGCGGGTGCCCCAGAGCCGGTGTGCCCGGGCAGTCGGGGTGACACGGCGTGTGCCCAGCCCTGCCTCCGGCCAGCCCCTGCTGACGTCCCCAGCAGCAGGACCCCATCTCCCAGGGGTCCCCACCCCACTCCACGCCGCTGAACCGATGCCACCAAAGCCTCTCCAAAGGGGACCTGGAGGAAAAAAGCCAAACCAACCAAAACCCAACCAGAACTTTCCTAAACGTTACAGCACTGGGAGGACGCAGAGCGGAGAGAGCACCGGAGCCTTCAACCCAAGCAGAGGGTGGCTGCTCATGCCAAAACCTGTTTCAGCTGCTTTAAACTTGGCTCAAACTTCACCCAGCGAAGTGCAACACTCCCGTCAGCCCCCGTTCCCTCCCCAAGAAAAAAAATGCCTGTTTCAGTTAGTGACAAAAGGAAAAATTCTCTTTCCTCCTCCACACTAGAAGGGAAAGTCCTAAAAATTCAGTTAATTCCCCAGGAAACAGTCACAGTTGAAGTTTGGAAGACAAGGTTAGCTGGTCTGAAAAATCCCCACCGCACCAAAGCGATGAGCAGCCCGTGATTCAGCAGAGTCACCCAAAACACCCTCTAATAAGGGAAAGGAGCGGCGTCAGCCACTCACTGCTGCGGACGGGACATGCTGGGGGGGCAAATGCCTCTGCTGGGGGGGCAAATGCCCCCTCCCCACAGACAGTCACAACAGCATCGGCGCTGAGGGACACGGAGCAGAGCGGCCGGGGGAGCAGGGGAGCATCCACAGAGAACAGCGGGGGATGCTCCCACCACACCAGGGCAGGTTGGAGGGGGCTTGGAGCAACCTGGTGTGGTGGGAGGTGTCCCTGCCCAGGGCAGGGGGTGGCACTGGGTGATCTTTAAGGTCCCTTCCCACCCAAACCAGTCCACCACCCTGACCCACAGCCATGGCTGGACCCTGGTGTCCAGCACCCCCCTCCCGGCCACCTCGCTGCCCCGAGCACCACAAACCACGCTCCTTCTGCAGCAGCTCCTCAACGTAGTACTTTTATAGCCCAACGAGTTGGAGGCATCCAGAACAGTGTTTTTCTGAGGCGGGCTGGCTCCTACCATTTAAATGAAAAACAGGCCTCCGTGGAAACTAATCCAACGGGGAAGAAAGGGGCAGAGCGCCTGCCCAGGCTCTGTGGGATGGACACACAGCTCTCAGGGGCACCCGAACCCGGCCCGGCGACAGCAGGCACCGTCTGGGCTCCCCATCCCGTGTTCATCACTACTGCCAGAGCTTCCAGTGGGGAAGGGGAAAGGGAAGGGGGACCCCCACCATACCCCTGATCCCTCCCGACGTTGCCCCTCACTGCAAACCACATCCCCGAGGATGCTCGCTGCCCCCCAGCACCCGCTCCCGGGGCTCCTGCAGCCCAGCCTCACCCAGAGCCTCTTCCTTTGAAACGTCCTTCTGAGCACCCCAGTACAGCACAGGGAGCTGCCTCCAAAGAAGCCTTTACTCCCAGACCCCCAAACCCCGGACCCCCCCGACACCCCCGCGGCAGCAGAAGAGCATCCCGGGCGGCCAAGCCCCAGCGCTTGGGGGTGAGTCAGAGCCCGAGCGAGTCACGGGACCAGCTGGAAAATCCCAAGGGTTTCAGAAAACAAATAAATACCTGGCGGGTTACTCTCTGTTTGCCTCCTGGCTCTTTTTGCGAGCGCCTGGAGTGGGCTTGAGGCAGCTTTTGAGCTTCTCCCCGAGGTCTCAGAGTAACACAGAAACCAGCCCCATGACGCCTTATTTGACATGAAAGCTGAGGTCTGGTGTCCCCTCTGCACCCCAGGGGTGGGATCTCCAAACGCCCCGCTGACTGGGTAAGCACTTGTACCAGTGGCACCATTCCCCCACCGGGGACTAGGAAGGCTGGAACCTTACCTGGCTTTGGTGGGAAGCAGTGAGGCATCCCCAGCAGTGGGAGGAAGGGCAGATGAGGAAGGGACTGGAGCACCTCTCTACAAGGAGAGGCTGAGGGACCTGGGGCTGTTCAGCTGGAGAAGAGCAGGCTGAGGGGGGACCTCATCGATGCTGAGCAAGAGCTAAAGGGTGGGGGTCAAGAGGATGGGGCCAGACCCTTCTCAGTGGTGCCCAGTGACAGGACAAGGGGCGATGGGCACAAGCTGGGACACGGGAAATTCCATCTCAACATGAGGAGGAACTTCTTTCTTGTGAGGGTGGCAGAGCCCTGGCAGAGGCTGCCCAAAGAGAGGGTGGGATCTCCTGCTCTGGAGACATTCAAACCCACCAGGACACAAACCCGTCCAGCTGCTCTGGGTGCTCTGGGCTGGAGGAGATGATCTCCAGAGGTCCCTTCTGACCCCACCAGCCTGGGATCCCAGCAGCAGCAGAGCAATGGCCGTGGGAAGGACCAAGGGGACTCCCCACATCCAGCAAAACCTCAGCCTCGGCTCTGCCCGCACCCTCAGGGGCACAGGGGGGCACCCGGCCTCAGCCCGGGCGTTTTCGGGGCAGCCCCCTGTGCTGTAAGAGCCACTGCCCCCCCCGAGGCGCTCCCTGCCCCCTCCTCCCCCCCTCGGCTCCTGCAGCTTCTTTCCTCCACATTCACCAATGGGTCAAAAGACTCTTTCAAAACTTAGCAGTGTCACGGCACAAAAATAAAACCCCCACATTGATCTTCCTGGCAGAGCCCTCCACAAAGGGGGTTACTCAGAAAACCTTTATCTAGTTTTCTTTTCTTCCCTTTATTTCCCCCCCCTCCCCATCCCCTCATCTTTCTTTAAAAGCTAATCTTTGCTAACGGGAACTTTTTGTTCCCTCTGACACTGCTAATATATGTGTTGGCAAGCACGTCTGTGAGCACACATCTTCTGTAAGAGGCCTTGTCACGGGCTCTGAAACCTGCCCAATTAGCATTTTATTTCTAGTTTTAGTTTACAGCAGTTTAAAAAGCGGGTATTGAGCACTAAATAGCTCTCCCCGACAGATACTATTACAGGTGTAAGGGATCTCTTCACTTACACAAGAACAATTATCCAAGGTTAAACAAAGCTCAGCTGTGGACAACGTGAGAGATAAACTCCCTGCTTGGGCATGACTGGGATGTAAATTATTTCAAAAGCCGTCACTTTTATTACTCTTACTTCTCCTCACCTGTCCCCGCTCTCCCCAGCAGTGAGTGGGGCCAGGACCTCTCCGGCCGCACCGACGGCAAACGCCTGCCACAGGGAAAGACCCCGCGGTGTCCAAACCCCTCTGCCATCAGAACATCGCCCCGAAAATAATCCCCCGGATCTCGAGGCAGCAATTTCAGTGATTTCAGAGGGAACGGCCCCTCCGTGCAGCCCCAGCGGTGGATGTGCTGCTGCCACCGCCACGCTGGGAGGGCACAGCCATCACCAGGGGATGTCCCAGCAGCTCCACAAACCCACAGCCCTTCTGTGATGGTCGTTCTATTCCCCATACGCCTTCCCTTCTCCTCCCTGGCAACATGCAATTAAAATGGTTACAGCCTCCATGGCCGCCCCACGCCGTAACGCTGCCCCAGCCCCACATCCCCCCCATCCTTGCTCCCCAGCAAATGCCTTCATCCCATAACGACGCTCGAAGGGGAGACTCCTCACCTCCTTGTCCAGCAAACCCAGACAGGGAAAGGACCCCTAAGTTGTTTTCAGTGGGTCAATCACACTCGCAGATGAACTCAGGCTAAGGACATCAATTAATTCATAAATGCCCATTCCCAAATGGCAGCAGCTCTCCACGGGACCTGTCCTCCCCCTGAGAGACACGTTCAGCTCCTCCCAGCACGAGTGCACGCTGCTCTGACACGCTTCTTGGCCAAGCCCCTTGGTAGAAAAGAGAAGAGAAAACCGCAGGTGGTTCCAGAGCTGGACCATAACGCACCATCTGGGGGGATGCTCTGCCACGTTTCACAAAATAACTGCATTTTGGTGTGAAAATCGTGCTCTGTCCTGCTGCTCTGCTGGCCGAGCCCCGGCTGCCCAGCGGTGAAGCAGCTCCACAGAGACCAGAGACCACCCTCCCGCTCTGCTCAAACCCCGGGGCTGACAAAACGGGGGGAAAAAAATGCCCAGCCTGGTCCATGCCCTCCCAGCTGGGGTCAGGAGACTGGAGAAAGCTCACCCCATCATCCTGCTGCTGAGCCCCTTCCAAAGGGGAGGGGGGAGAGATGGGGGGGAAGGGGTGGTTCCCACAGCAGCTTTCCATCCTCCTTTCCCAGGGCTCTGGTCCAACATAAAAAGGGCTTTCTTTGCCCACACTGCTGTATTGAAACCACACGGCTTCCTCTGTCAGGGCACCACCGAGCAGCACTGGAGCAGAGGAGCTGGTTTCCCTGATAATTTATGAGACAATTTATTCCAATGACGCGCTCGAGTGCAACACCTCACTGGGGCTGCCCGTTACCAGCAGGATGAAGATGCTCCAGGACTGCCTCCAGCCCTGCAGCAAGGGATAAAAGATGGAAATAAGGGCTGCAGAGCAGCAGGGAGACAAGAGGAGGGCAACGCAGGCGGGTTTCAACAGCTACAACACACCGAAACGGGACACTTCAACGGCTCCATGGAACGACCGTCCCACGCTGACTCCCGGGGGAAGGTCGGGGTTCCCACGTGAGGAGCCCACTGACCCCCAAGCGTGTGTGTCCTCCAGCACATCCCTCCACAGAGGTGCTCTGGCTAAAATCCCACTGAGCAAGTGGCACAAACTCAGCATATCAAAACCTCGTGCTCGGTCGGGACCCGAAGGCATCGTCCACCTGGTGCTCCACCAGAGCGGTGCCATCAAGCCGACGCTGCCGCCCCCGCAGAGCAGTGACCCAAGGCAGAGCTCATCCAGCACCTCCACGAGCAGAAATAACCATTTTTATTTCTGTCCAGGGATACCTTTTGCTGAAGGATGGTCCTCTCTGAAGCCCCAGAAAAGCCCAGGAGGAAGGAGGTCCTGGACCCCCAGTAACCCCTCGGCGAGGCAGGGGCCGCACAGCCCCAAGGCCGGGGGCGCCCGGAGCGGAGCCGGGACATGACACCCACCAGCGCCGCAGGACCCCCTGCCCCTGCTGCCCCCACGGGGGGAACTGCTCTTTTTGGCCTCCCCCCTCCCTCTCCCCACACCAACACCATTATGTATCGCGTTAATTAAGCCTGAGTGGAATATCAAAGAACTCAGCATCTGTCTGATGCACAACCCCCAGCCCGCACGGCCTCCAACCGGAATTCAGAGGCAAAATGAAAGAGAAACAAAAAAAAAAAAAAAAAAGAAAGGAAAGAAAGAGAAAAAGGGGGAAAATTGATTAGACTCCAGAGTTTGGCGAGCGACGTGTTTAATTGCTAATGTGGGTCTGGGATTATTCCTTTTTAAGATTGTTTTACCAGCCCAGCTGGTGTCATCCTCTAATACCCAAAGAGCAGCAAACAGATTGCAGGAGACTACTCATTCTCTCCCTGTGCTTTCTGGTAAGAAAAAAAAAAAAAAATCACCAAAAAAAACCCAATAAAAAAGATAGATCAAAGAAGAGAAAAAACCTTCTGGTAATTTTTTTCCCCAACTGGTCCCAAACATATTTCCTGCTGGGACTGACAAGGAACACTGCCAAATTAAAAATCATGGCTTTAAGAATCAAGTGGCATTAGATTAAACAGAAAGGCTCGGTTTTTTAACCAAGGGATGATGTGGAAAGGTTTGAGCAAATCCTGCCCTGGCCGGACACTGGGGTTCTGCACGGTGTGGGCATCAGGGGGTCCTGCCAAGGACAGACCCCTCGTCCTCCCTGGGAACCTGTGCCAGGGCTGGGCCACCCTCTGCCACCGTCCTCCCAACCATAAACTTCAGGATGAGCATTTTCCAGGTGGCCATGCAGCCCCTGAGCATCCCCAGTTCCTGACCCTTCCAGAGCTGCAGCGCTGAGGGACCCCCAGCCCCTCCTCCCTGATCCCACCGCAAAGGGAGTCCTCATGGGCACCAACCTGCACTGCCTCCGGAGCACCACCAAGAGCGGAGCTGGAGGGGGTGCAGGAGCCCCCACACATCCTGGGAGCCCACGAGCATCCCAGCAGCGGTTTGTCACTGGGGCCACATCAAGGCGGGGACTTGCCGAGCATCACCCAGCGGGGAGCCCTGCGGGGACCCCTGTGGGACCAGCGGCTGCAGATGACCACGTGCCCCGGCCGCGGGGGCCAGCAGAGCATCCTTCCACACAAGGACCCGATGTGCTGCTCCACGGCCCATGGGGGGATGGCCGGGTCCCTGGGCACCTTCCTCACCCGCATCCCGCAGCTTCCAGAGCCAGAGGGAGCAGTTGAGGACAGCAGGAACTGTGACCTTGGCTTTTCCAAGCTTTTTCCAAGCTGCAAGAGACCCCTGCCCGGCTCTGTGCCTGCAGGTACCATTGCAGAACATCCAACTTTAAACCTTTGCACCCAATAAACCCACAAACTTCCACCCAGCGTTAATAAAAACGGTTCCCCACAGCAGTTATCCGGGAAGAATACCATTTTAAGCAGCATGGAAGTACTCAGATTAAGTTAGTTTGAGATAACCCTTTGCAAATGCACTTCAGGAAGCGCTTTCCCTTTTGCTCGAGGCCACGCTGCAGACCCCGGTACCCTTGAACCGCTGCGTGGAAACATCTTCTCCTCCACAGCACCGGGAGAGCTTTGGGCAGGACAGAATTCCTTCCTTGGGAGGCCAAAGAGGGGGATTTTTTTATAGTTTTTTTTTTTGTTTTGTTCTACATTATAGGCTGTTTTTTTATGGATCCCTCCACCACAAACGTCAGGCGGCTGCAGTGGGTGGATCCACCGGGCTCTTTCACCTCGTGACCTTTATTTTCCAATCATCAGCATCATAAAAATCACAAAAATACAGCCAAGCAGCACTCGCTGAAAGACAGTCCATGCACGTTTTCTCTTGGATACCGGATGTTTGGTTCCCTAAAGCCCTTTAGAGAAACAGGGAAGGAATCTGGATTTATGGCTTTGGCACATCCTACCTGACACACGCCTTTTTGCACAGTGTTTTTGGAGCTGATCCCGTAAATCAGAGATGCCCGAGGAGCAGAAGGGGGTTCAGCAGGCTCGCGAGGACCCGGCTGCACATCACGCTGAGTTTGAAAACTGAAATGCCCGAATCCCGGCCGCTTCTAACCAGAAAGCCCAAAGTCACAGCGTGGGGCGCTCGGGGGGGGCCACCCCGGAGCCTCCCTCCTAGTCCTGCAGTGGGCTGGGCACAGACCCCCACGCGCTGCCAGACGAGGGGATGCAGCCCAGTTGCCTCCATGGGTGAAAATGGCATTTCATGCCAGGAGCATCCAGCACCTCCTGCTCACACAAGGCATTGGGATGAGCCTGATGGTGCTGGACACCCCCCTCACCCCCAAGAACACCTTTGGGGCAGGCTCCCATCAAAGCAAAACGCACCCCCAAACCAACCAGACAAAATGGCAACGGGCAGGAGCACAGAGACACCAAATCCGTGCCTGATCAGAAATATCTCCCTCTTCACATCCAAGAGTCCTCCTGCTCCAAGCAGGGAAGCCAAGGACGTTGATCTGTGCCCCAAGAGGGGCTCCCCAGACCACCCGGCTCCCCCAGACATGCCAGCCCTCATCCTGCTGCTGCCAGAGCCCCATCGCCAGAGAAAGGCAGCTCAGGGGGACTGACCACCTCGTTAGTCTGATTAGCGAGAGGAATTCACGCTCCGTGCCAGCCCAGCGCCGCCACCCAGCCCATGGGGGGGCTCCCACCCCAGACCCTGCAGGTGACAGGCGGGTGGCACAGGAGCCAGGCGCTGACGCCGCACATCGCACAGCTCCGCACCGTCACCGCGTCCTCCCAGGGCTGGGCTCTGCTGCTCCCATGGACCACCCAGCCAGGAGCTCCGGGGGCAAGAACTCGTTCATCTGGAAGGCAGCCCGGGAGGATCTGGGGACACACCTCTGCTTTCCTCAGCACAGACATACCTGTTCACAGATAAGGATCAGAACCAGGTGGGCTGGTCTACCAGCCATTCACAGCATCTCTTGGGGCTGGAAAAGACCTTTCAGGTCAAGTGGATGGTCCCAGCACCCGTCACAAGCCGGATTCTGCCAGCCCCACAGGACGTGCCCAGCTCCACAGTGGGTAACAGGCACCTTCCAGCCATGGAGGGTCCCCCTGGAGCCAGCACGGTGGGAAGGAGAAAGGCCAAAGAGGATGCAGGACACTCCAGGGACCAGCTAGAAGGGTACTACAGGTAACACTCCCCCTCCAAATTCTCATCTCAACGTCCCAGTATCAATTTCCCCTCCCAGAACAGGAGGATTTCAATCAGCTTACATGCTGCTATTGTATATTAATTTCTATAAAAGGATACATCAAACTACACTGATAGGAAATTCAAAGTAGGTATTTTAAAAAAGCATGTCAGCCATGATGGTAAAATCACTTAATAACACCTGTAAGCCTATTTAAGGGTCTAATGTGATAATAATAGCAATATTCAGCATCTCGGAGCATGACTCCAAGCCTGCTAAGAAATTCCCATGACGCTCGCCCCAGCGCACACAACCCAGTCTCCAAATCGCTTAACGATGCTGCGCGTTGCCGGGACACCCTGGGCGAGGGGACGCGCCGTGAGTGGCTGAGCACGGCCCTGAGGAGCACCAGCACCTCCCATCCTCAGCCCAGCGATGCTAATCCACCCCCCTGAATATTCATTACCCCCCTCGTGCCATATATCCTGAATATTAAACAACAGGGACCCAGGGCAGGAACATGAATCTCTGGGCAGAGCTGGGGGTGGTTTCGGCGAGCGGGGGCTGCGGGGGCAGGCAGGAGGGAGAGGGCCAGCACTTCTCCCTGCCGAGAGCCACGCTGGCCAGCCAGGCTGGTGGCCCCTCTGTGCCCCGGGAGGGGGATGCCTACCCCGTGCCACCCAGGCAGTGATGCTCCCGGGGCAGCACCGCCATCCAGCCTTCCCCACGAGGGAGAAAAGCAGGGCTGCGCTCTCCAAAAATGCTAGATAAGCAGTTTGGGATTTTTTAAAAGAGAAAATGGACTTTCTCCTCTCCAAAGGAGCGTGTGGAGAAGGTGTCACCTTCCAGCTCGAGCAGCCAAGAGCCCTCTCCCCTGCCCAGGGGGATTTCAGGCAGGGCTTGGCACCCACAGGGCTGAAGTCACCACACTGTGCAGGGAACAGAAATAGGGAAAAATCCTACTAAAGGGGAAAATGCAGCAGCCATGGGCTCCCCAGAAATGCGGCTGTCAGAGGGAGGCATGTGGGACTCCCCCCTTCCCAGACCGGGAACAAGAGGGTCCCCCGCACGGGAAGGTGTTTCCCAGCAGGAATGACCTGCAGCAGGGGGAGAGGAATCCAGACCTGGGCTCCGAGCCTGCTGAAGGAACATAAGGACATGCTGCAGGAAACATCCTGGGATACGAGTGTCACAAGGGAAACACACCTACCAGTCCAGAGGGGACAATTCCCGAGCACCCTGTGGCAGCGCCGGGTGACAGCACGGGGACATGGGCGAGCTGCTGGTGCGGGGACACGGGCACGGGCTGCCAGAAGACACTGCCCAGGGCTGGGGAGAAGCCACAGGAACAGGGCAGACCAGAGGACACAGTGAGGGCAAGCTCCGAGGGACTGGGTTACCAAAGCCACAAAGCAAAGCAGGAAATTCAGAGTAAAAGTGCAGGAAAATAAGGAGGGAAAAAAAAAAAAGGGCACCGGTAGCAGGAGCTTGCAGAATAGCTGAGAATAAACTGTTAAATAATGTCCTGCCCTCGGCAAGGAGCAGATCTGGGAGGAGCAAAACCACCTCGGAGGATGCCCAGGAAAGGCAGCAAGAAGCAGGACGGGTGCCCGAGCCCCCTGGGACGGGGCAATGCCGTGCCTCTGGAGGGGCATCCTCTCCCACCCAGGGAACCCCCCGCGCCGAGACCTTCCACGGGTCTGGAGCTGCACCAACTCTTTTTCTTTATTTATATTTAATTTAAAAACCCCTGTTCACACAGAACAGAAAGAGCTGAAGTTTAGCTCACACCCTTAAAAACATCACAAACCAGAAGCCTTGCAAAGCTAACGCTGGCAATTGTGTCCGGAAAACAAAGCCCCCCTTCTGGGAAGGAAACCCCGTGTCAGGGAAGTTTTTCCTGAAAGAGTTCATGTTGCAGAGAAACAGTGGGAGTACGTGAAGAGCAAAAGCAGAATTAAATGGAAATTTAGAAACTGCAAAAGATAACACAATTCGAGGCATCCAGAGAGATGCTATAAAGAAAACTATAACATAAAAATATCTGTATTGTTAGCAAATTTGTTGACAGAGGGGAAAAACATACTCTGTTAAATCACATGACGAGGGACAGCTGGAACAAAGATCAGGTTTGATGGGAACATAAATTGGCTTAAAAAACTGTAGGGCCACAGCTCAAGCACTGGCACAGATTTGTTTACGCTGGAAAGCAGCATTAAGGATTAGGTCTCAGAGATTATTCCTCTTCTCCAGGAACAGCACTGAAAACTCCGATGCTCAGCTTGTCACCTCCCGCATGACCCTCTCTGGTGGGCACCAGAGTCCGCTCCAGAGGAGCCCGGCAGAAGCCACAGCAGGACTTTGCGGGTGTCGAAGTGCTCAAGAGCTCATTCTCCGCAGTGTTTGAACGCAGGGCTCCGGGCACAGAGCGACGGAGTTGTGCAGAGCAGGGTTGGGGTAACCCCCATCACAGCCACGGGCAGCACCTCCCGAAGCCAACGCTGCCCCACGGCTGCCAGACCCTCGTCCCATGGGAAGCCCTGGACCACGCTGCCTCCATCCCCGGCACGAGGGCTCCCCAAAAACCCGCTTCTCCTCTCTGGTGGCTCCAGATGACCCAGCACCATCGCTGCCTGCGCTCTCGAGAGGTGGCCACGGCCAGGCCAGAGGTAGCGGTGAGGCCCCAGCGCTGACCTGGGCCACCCTGAGAAGCCCAGCTCCCAAGCAGGGCCTTTGCTGCTGTCTGACAGTTCCCTGCTCGCCTCCACCTCTGCCCCCTCCCGCAGCCCAGGGACAGACCCCCCCTCCGAGGAAGTGACAACCAGAGACTGTTCTCAGCTCATCACTAATGTTCCCGGCAGTTCTCAAGCCCCAAGGTGTTGGACATGAGCAGGAAGACACTCACGAAGGGCCACACGCCCGAGGTTCTCCTGCAGGGAGAAGGCTCCTTCCCTTACGATGACCCCGGCTCCTCCACAAGCCCTTCTGAGCAGGAGACCAGGCACCTCCAGCGCCGGTGTGTCCCCCCCATCCTGCCCAGCGCCGGCAGCACGGGCAGGAGGCACGCGTGGCACCTCCAAACCAGTGATTCCCACCCAACTAATCACCCTCTAAGAGTCAATCATTGTAAGGTATGAAGTTAAGCAAGATTTTAACACCTAACGATCCGGAGCTGCTGCACTTGTACGATTTGACACGCTCATAAATTTTTCATTTCTAATTTATCGGTGCAACAACTTCTGCTAAAAAAATTCCCCGTCCCCCTTTGGTAACTCAGACGCATTTCTGTTCCTGGTGAGCCCCAGTGAAAGGGCTAATTAAAATTAAAGCAAACCACCGTTGCAAAAGCTATTTGTAAGGAGAGCAAGGGGTGGCACGGGGACATTAGCGGCGTCCCCACAAGTGGTCTGAGCATCCTCTGCCCTCAGCCCGAGGCACGGGCCACACGGGCTCATCGCCAGCGCGTGGCTGATGTCGATGGTGAAAGATTTAGGGACTTTTATTTCATTCCTTTTGCTTTGGAAAGCACATCTGATGCGATGCAGCTGCACGACGGAGCCCCCAGAGGAGCCCCCAGGCTGGGAGAAGCCAGAGGCTGCGGCGCTGCAGAGACACTGCACCCAAATCAGCTGCGTCTCTCGAACCCCCCCAGAAGCCACCACGTGAGGACACTGCCCGAGGCAGCCCCTCTCCCATCCAAAGCCGGCACCTTCCCAAGGGAGACATCTCCCAGAGAAGGAGCTGAAGGGTCTGCACACCGGGACCTTCCCTCGCTCCTCAGTGCTCAGCCACTCGCCGCTGCCACATCCCGTAACCGAGGGACCTGCACCCGGGGCCACCAGGCAGCGCTCAATGGCCTGTGCCCTCTGGGCTTCACCTCCCCAGACACGTCAGCCCCCCAAGCCCCCCAGCCCCACAGCCCCTTCCCCAGCAGCGTCCCACAGCCTCAGGTGCTCCGCAGCTT
The DNA here is from genome assembly GCA_025769975.1 of Gallinago jamesoni. Taxonomy (NCBI): domain Eukaryota; kingdom Metazoa; phylum Chordata; class Aves; order Charadriiformes; family Scolopacidae; genus Gallinago; species Gallinago jamesoni. The sequence continues at coordinate 303,392 of JAOQGH010000062.1, read as the reverse complement.
CCACCCCCCACGGGCTCACAGGGCTGGCAAGAACTGTGAATTTGGGATCATCAAGCCCAACGAGGGTGGAATTCATTCATGTCCTTAACCATCACCTTCCTCACCCCCCCCCGCTGGAGGCTGATGGACAGATGAACAGACTGACCCCTAGCCACTTCCTGAAATACAGGTTTGGGGTTTTTTTGGGAGGGGGAGACACGTGAATACAAAATTAATTTATGATTAGATATTATGCATACTATATAATATACATTATATACTGTATATTTATATCTATTTTATATACATTAAAGTATGAATTAATAAAAGGTGACACTTTTTCTTATTCACCCGCTTACCATCTTGGTTGTTCCACAGAGAGCCCTGGCGCGCTGTCTCGCGGGACACAAAGGCTGGAGATTAATCCTTTCTCCTCATCCCAAGCACAGCGTGGCCGGGTGATTTTTGCACAGCTTTGCACTTTCATTTTCCGGCTCAAGCTGCTCTGGAGATAGCAGCACGAAATCAGCTTGGATGCGAAGGCGGGTTTGGGAAACGCAAGAGATTAAGCAAACCAACGGAGCTGCTCGGGTCTGCTATCTCGTAATAGCATAATTTAAAAGAAAATATCCAAACCCTCCCCAAAAAGCAGATTTCCAGAAAAAAAAATAATAAAAAATAATCAAGGCTCTCAGCACCGAGTGCTGATTCCTGGTCTCCCAGAGCTACAAGCGACCAGCAGTTAAACAGCTTCCAACGTCCCCTGTGCCGATGGAAACCTCAAGCTGGGAGCTCCATCAGACACGGGGGCACCTTGTGATCCCTCTCCTGCCGCAGGGCGAGGGGCCAGGGAAACGTGTCCCCGTGTGACCCACGCTCCCCCGGTAAATGCCAGGGCTGAAGGGAAGCTGTGCCCACCCCCGCCCCCCCACATCGAGAGGGTGTTTTCAGTGAAACCTGGGCAAAAGGGCAAGGGCAGCGCAGGCTGGGGCCGGGAGGGGACAGCAGCCCCAGATGTGCTCCCCAGATGTGCTCATCAGCTTCCTCCTGCCCTGCGAGGCCAGGACAGACAGACAGACACACAGACCCTGCCACCCCGCACTGCGGATGCTCCCCTGCTGGCATGCCAAAAAACCCAGTAAAACAACCAGAACAGCAGGGTCAGCTCCGAGCTTCATGTTCAGCCCCATTTATTGCTGCCTTATTTCCACGGCTCCAGCTCACGGAGCTCCCCCTGCGCCCGAGCAGCCCCCACCCCCATGGGGACGGCTCACGGGGACCCGGGGGCTGTGCCCTGCCCAGGACAAGGGCTGTGGGTGCCCCGGGCTCCTGCAGAAGGGCTGCACCCCCAGGAGCTCTCACCGTTTCCCACCAAGGGGTCCCTCAGCTGGCTGTGAATTTGTCACCACACCACGGCAGCGGGTGGCACCCGAAGGGCACCCCGAGGTGCTGAAGGGAGGCTGGGGCCATCGCTTGACACGGCAACCAGCGGGGGGTGGAGACCCTTTATCTGCCCCAGGGAGAAGGCACCGCGCTCTGCTGCCTGTCCCCAGCACCCCTGGGGCACTGGCTGCCCCCTGTGCTGGGGACCCCGGTTGGGGCCACCCCCTGAGAGAGACCCCTTATACCCAGTCCCCGTGTTACAGACTCAGCCCAAGAGAGCAATAAAACCAGAGTGAGACCCCCCGCCCCCAGCACGGCCGGGGACCCCCCGCCACCCCAGCAGGGTCCTGGCACCACAGGAGGTGGCAGCTCCCACCAGCCCGGCATGAAGCAAACCTCAGCTGGGTTGGCATCTCCTGCCCTACACGGTCTCCAAGGAGCAGCCGGGGCAGATCAGCTGCTGGGGGGGGTGGGGGGTAAAGCAGCTGAGAGCCCCCCACAGCCAGGGCTTTCCACACTTCTGATGGGAACAGCCCCCCAGGTGCTGTGTAGGAGTCACAGCCGTCACCATTGTAACCCTCCTTCTCAGCTAACTCTTCTTTGGGGGGGGGGGGGGGGAATACAAAAATATATAAATATAAAAATTAA
>JAOQGH010000062.1:267522-298560 GCA_025769975.1 Gallinago jamesoni | reverse complement strand
TCCAGTGCCTCACCACCCTCACTGTAAAGAATTTCTTCCTAATATCTAATCTAAATCTCCCCTCTTCCAATTTAAAATAGAATAGAATATAGACATCGGAGTTGAAGAAGCACAAAATAAAAAGCCATGATACGCCTCAAAGGGCTTAAGGGGGTTCCTAAAGCACCTGGGTCTGGGTGCAGAATGGGAAGATTGTGTCGGAGCCCCCACGGGACATCCCCACACCAGAGATCTCCGAGGTGAGAGGAGCTGGGAGGGGAGGGGGAGCCCTGGGAGGTGTCTGGGTCAGACACGCCAGGATGATGCTCAGGTACACAGCAATTCTGAAGAGGGAAAAAATAGTAATCCCCCTTTTGTGGAAAGCACAGCCCTTGTGACAAAATGAACTTACACGGTTCAAAATCCAGTTCTTCATCAAAAAAAAACCAACTTGAAAGGCGTTTCCAGCCTGCTCTAGCTACAGGATCGAAGCCAGAGATTAAGAGCAAGCACTCGGGGCTCGATGCCCAAGCTACCATGGGTCCCCAAGAGCAGGCTGGTGGCCACCCAGCCCTCCAGGGGATGGGGGGTCTGCGGGGGGACATGGGAGGCTCGGGGGCTGCAGGAGGGAGCAGCCACCCCCATCAGCATCCCGCAGCGCTCCCAGCCCAGCCCGTGTTTAATGATTTCAGGCATTTCAGATACTTGCACGGATTTGCAGTGCTGCCAGAGAGCGGGCTGTGTCGGGAGGATGGACTGACACCAAATACTAATGCAAATATTGACGCTGCCGGTAACGCTCGGCATCGATCCCTGCAATTCCTGCAGGGGAGGGAGAGCATTAGGAAAAATGCCATCCAAAAAAGACGCCCCAGAACCCCCCCGAGGCAGGGATTACCGACACCGAGCCGAGGTGCCCCCTCGGAGGGGGTCCCCACTGGTGGGGAGAACACAGCCCCTCGCCAACCCCCTCTCCCCATCCAGCTCCAGCTCCTGCCACTGAACCGGCGCTGGGCAGGGTGAACAGCACAGAAAGAATGTTCCAAGAAGCAGAGAGCTTCCCTCCTCCTCCAAAATCACTTAAATCCATAATTTAAAACAAAGAAATAAACGGTGTTCTGGGAACCTGCAAAGCTTGGCTGGCTGAAGGAGAGACGCAGGGTGCCAGGGGCTTCTCTCCAGCTGAACTGGCCTGGCCAGCGGACACGGGCTGGAGCAGGGGGGGAAAGGGGGTTCAATTTCTATCCCGGGGTTATTGCGTGCAAACGTTCGTGGTCATTTCTAAGGTTTCCAATTTGCTAATTGAGACATTTCCTCATGGAAAAAGAATGTCCTGGCCCACGGAGGGGGCTGCTGGCACCGCTCCGCACACCGGGGGAAGCTTAGGTGAGGGGCGATGCGCAGCCGGGGCCGGCACATCACCGCCTGCAGCAAAGCCCAGCCACCCCCATCCTGAGGCAGCACCCCCAAAAGGAGGAGGAGATACACCCAGGACATCCCACAGCCTGGCCCTCCTGCCACAGCAGATCTTTGACTCACACCACTGGGCAAGTTACACCGGGTTTGGGAGAGTTTTGGAGAAGGGCAGGTGGGAATCCAGCCCAGGAAACTAGATCTCTAGAAAGATTTCTGTCCAGGCATCAGCTTGTTAAGAAAAAAGAGAAAAAAGAGAAAAAATAGAATCTGGCCCGCACAGGAAAAAGAAAAAAAAAAAAAAGGTCTTCTGTATTTTTGTTAGAGTGATAGAAGTATTTCTTCTGCCCTCCAAAAACACAAGAGCAGACAAATCAATTTTGTTCAAAATATTAACAAGACAAAGAGCCAAGAAAAGCACTTTTGGGTCAGAACAAGTCCAGAACATTAGGCAAGAAAGGACCAGGAGAGGAGCAGCTGGAAACCCAGGAGAAGGGCTCTAATGGAACGTGACTGCTGCCACGGCTACAGCCTCACCGGTCTGACCTCGAATGGGACCAGCTATGTTATTTATTTTTTAATATTGAAGAAAGGAATTAAAACCATTTTGCAAACTCATGCAGAACGCATGGGGGACAGAGAGGGATTTCTAACTTTATGTGGGTCAAACACCATCCATGTGGGTTCACACAACACCCCCTGCAGCCACCGCACGACAATGAAGCTCCGGGTGCCCCGAGGGACGCCTGGGGATTCGCCCTCTGCCACCTGAGGAGCAGCAGAGCCCTGATCCCACCTGAGGATCCATCCAGTGGAGGCAGAGGGGGGTGACTGCCCATTTCTGCCACTACGGCTTGGGGGCATTAGGACTGAGGAGGAGACGTGCAGAGAAGAGGCTCCCCCAACCATGGGGGCTCCCACCACTGGAACTGCTGAGCGGGCACAGCCCAAGCACCACAGCCTCGGGGGAGGATGCTCAGGGGTCTCCAGGGCACTCTTTGCCACCCTGGCTCTGTCACAGGACAGGACAGACCCTGGGGGAAGCTACACTCCTGGGGCAACAGCCACAGGCACCTCGGTGCCCGACAGTGTCTCGCCAACCAGCCATTTGGGGAGAAGGTCCAACGCCTGGGCTTGGGACACACACACACTCACCCCCCAGCAGGAGAAAAATCAAACAGCAGAGACTTGGCTCTAATCGTGCAAGTGAGACCCAGCTCAGGCTCCTCAGGTATCGGGGTGCTGGAGGAGCCCAAAGCTCCATCCTGCAGCCCCCAGACCTTTCAGGAGCTCTTTGGCTTAAATAAGAGGTGCCACCTGGGGCACATGGAACCAGCTCCTGCTCCAACAACCCCCCCGGGGCAAACACCCGCGCTGGCTGCTCACCTTCAGCTTCTCAAAGCGGTCGCTGAGGGATGCCACTTGGTGGTCCCGGTGGCGGCCCACCAGTTTACATAAGGCACAGATGAGCTGGTCGTCAGCCACACAGTACATGTTCACCTTCTCGTTCTCGTGCTCCAGGCACGTGAGTCCTCGGAAGTGGGCGTCGGGCACCGGCTCCACCAGCCGGTGGCTGGTGAAGGGCTTCTTGTTGGGGTGGGTGGCCCGCAGGCAGCGGTCACAGTAGGACACCTCGCAGGTGATGCAGGTCTTCACGGCGTCCCGCGGGGGGTCCTGCTCGCAGAACTGGCAGGCGATCCGCTCGCCGGCCACGGACATGGTAGGGCTGTTGCGGTAGGTCCTCTCGCGGCGGCTCTCGCTGGGGGAGTTGGGGCCGCTCAGGGAGGCCTTCTGGAAGCGGTCGATGATGTTCTGCAGGGTCACATTCCTCTTGAGGCCCTCCAGGCCCCGGTGGTTGAGGGAGATGACATAGCGGCACGTGGGGCACTGGAAGGCGGTGATGGGCTCGATGGACTCGCTGGAGGAGCAGCTGGAGACCAGGACGCGGTGGGCACAGCTGAAGCAGAGGCTGTGGGCGCAGGGCAGCAAGAGAGGGTCTTCGAATAACTCCAGGCAGATTGGGCAGGTCAATTCTGACTCCAGTGTTTCCATCTTTAGTTAAAACGATCCTGATTCAGCATCCAAAGCCGGGGAAGGTGGTCTGGTACCTGGGAGGGAGGAGAGCGGAGAGATGAGGCAGTGGCTCTCCCGGGCAGCTCCTCTCCAGCAGAAACGGATGCCTGGAGGAGACGGACACCACAGACGGACACCATCACCCCCACAGCACCCCAACACTCTGCACCCCATCGGCGTGGATGGACCATCTCACCAAACCGTCCCCCTGAGCAGAGCCACCGGCTTGGAACAGCACCCAGAGATTCTGTGGTGCAGGAGAGAAGGCAGGAGGGACAGCAGCTCCTCTCCTGCCAGCCAGGGCAGAGGGCTCAGACAGCAAAGCTGAGGACAAAAACAGGAGAAACCACATGACTTTGTGGTTCCTTTAGCAAGCGCTGCCCGAGACAGGAGCGGGGGGCCAGGCTGGTTCCCAGCCCCACAGCACAGACAAACCTCTCAGCGTCCCTGGTGGCAGCCACGTCCCCTCTCCCTTTGGTGGAGGGGAAAAGGTGAATCATGTCCTGGAAACTCTGAGCGAGCGGGGTCGGGAGCTCTCCCGTACCGTCCCCCCGCTCCGTGACCCTCCCAGACACGGCCCTCCAGGAGCGGGGAGGGAAGAGCAGAAATTACAGCCTGCAAACACCCCCCCTCGCTGTCCTCTGCTGCACTCCGGCAGCGGCCAGCGATGCCCAAACCAGCCCCAGCCGGAGCCAAACGAGCACATATTTTTAGATTTTAGATCTCCTCCCCGGCACGAGGCTGGACATGGGCTCCCTGGAAGCCACCAAAGCCACCGTGGTGGCGCTCCCAAGCTCTGGTTCTGCAGAGCATCAAGTCAGATGGCCAGTGTCCCACCACGCTCCCAACGCCATCCCACCACCCCGCTCCAGGGGGGAGCAGCCACCCCACTCCCCCCAGGCTGCAGAAGTCCCCATGGGGCTGGAGAAGCAGCAGGCACTGGGGCAGCCACCAACAGCCCCATCTTGACAAAAGCCCCCCCAGGCACAGGCTGCCACCCCACCCCAGAGCTCCTGCTGGCTTCTGGCAGGTCTCCGAAAGGAAAGGGGACGGGAACAACAGCCCGGCAGGTACCGAGAGACCACAGGCTTCCCACCCCAGCCACGTGTGGTGACGGGCACTAATTAGCCAGGAGGGGGACAGGACTGTCCCTGGCTTGGCTCTGCCTTGGAGACAAAGCAGCAATCAATGAAGGGCCCCGCTGTCCCCGCAGAGAGGGGCGCTGGCAGAGCTGCTCCCAGGGAACCGTCACCGCTCGGGGCCAGCGCCTCCTGGGAATATCCCCCTGGGGGAGGGAGTCTCATCCCCAGGAAGGGTCTGGGAGGTGCCCGCGGGAGCCGAGCCCCCAGGGATGCTCCGTGCTGGGGGACAGGGTGAGCGGGGCAGGGGCTCCCAGCGAGGGGAAGGGGCAGCCTGGGGACTCCTTTCCAACCCCACGGTGAGAGAGGCTCTAGCGAGGGTCACACCGAGAAGGCAAACGCTGGGGACACTGGTGTCCTGGTGGTGGGAGAGGCAGAGCTGGGTGTCACCACCTCAAGTCACCGTTCTGGAGCAGGGACGCCTGGCCCCAAGCCATCACCTTCTCTGTGTGGAGCTTCTCCTTCTCTCCAGCCCCCGACACCAAGAACGGGGCTTTGTGCTCTCATTAAATCAAAGAGCAGCATCGATGGCCCGGGGAGCTGCACGCTGTCACCCCAGAGCCAGCCTGGGCTCCTTCCCTTCTCTCGTTCCCACTGCACGTCACCACCTCCATGCCACCGCCACCAGCCATCACTGATGGCAGCTCCTGGACCCTAGACTCAAGCCATGGTCCCAGCAAGCCCCAGCCACCACGGGGCATTTCCCACCCCACTCGCTCCCCCAGGGGCCATCCCACCCCTCTCCCAGGAGCTCAGCCTTTGCCTGGTGGGCACGGAGGTTTGAGCCCCAGGCAGTGCCCCGGACCCTCCCCAGTCACCCGAAACAGGACTCACGAGCACCTGGAGACCTTCAGCCTTCCCTGCGCCGGCGCAAGGCACTTATAAACTTAAGCAATTGGATATTTAGATACATTCACACTGCAGCAACCTTTTCACGGCCTGCCCCAATGCAGCCTCGCACAGATGTATAAATATTCGTAATTTTTTTTTTTTGCCCCCCCCCCCCCCCCGGAAGAGAGACAGTGGGAAATCAGCTGTGTCCAAAAGAGCTGAGGAGCGCCAAGGCTCCCGACAGCTTCCTCCCCGCGGCCCCCGGGCCTCTTCTCAGCCCCCAGAGCCCCTCGGCCATGGGAAAGCAGCGGGAAGGGAGCCGCTGGCCACTTGCCCACCAACACAAGCCGGATCTGCTGGGTCCCCACTGGGCTCCCCACCTGCGGGACCAGGGGCTCCCACGGCACGGCTGTAACACCCCAGGGCCACCATCCAGCCCCGGGCAGCCCCCCGGCACGGCTTTAACCTTACAAACCGCTGAGGAGTCAGGGCTGGTCCCCTGCTTTGCCAGGACACTCAGTCTCACGGCCACCTCACCAAGAGAGCCCCCCGCTGCTGGCTGCACCCACCCCCCAGCACGGGCAGCAGAGCCCCCCCAGACCCCCACTACCCCCTCCAGACAGCAAAGGCAGAGAGAGAACAAAGCACAAGAGCAGGATTTGTTTCAGAGCCTGACCAACATCGGGAAAACCATCCAGGAGTAAGGATGGGTGCCAGACGCCCCACAACAGCCCCTGCAGAGCAGCACGAGCATCACCCAGATGGGGGCATGCTGCCGCAGGGCAGAGGGGGCCTGTCTGCCACCGCAGGGTCCCTGTGTGACTGGGGGATCCCTCTGCCATCACGGGGTCCCTCTGCCACTGCGGGGTCCCCCTGCCCCCAGAGCACCCGGCTTCAGCTCCACCGCCATCCAGGGAAAAGATGCCAAGAGTTTAAACAGCCTTTTGCTTTGTTCCTGAGGACCGTTCTCATATTAATCTTGTTTTCCTTGCTGGGACAACATCCTTCAGATCCCAGATAACCACGAGGAGCCCCCAAGCCCTGGCTGGGGTGGGAGCGGGGCCACCACTCGCCCCAACACACCTGGGCCAAGCAGTTGGCGCTGCCTTGGGAGCCTTTCATGCCTCTCACTTTGATGTTCGCTTTGATGTCCAGGATTGACGTGGCACGAGGAATAGCTGATTAGATCAAAATCTGCTTTGTTTAGAGTCATTAACTCCCTAAATATAGAAGTTATAATGTATTAGCACGGTTTACAAACAAGCCCGTGCCGCCGGTGCCCAAGGGTCAGACGCCAGCCCTTGGGCAGGGCTGGGGCTGCGAGGAGCAGGAGTTTAACAAAGCAGTAACATGAAAACAAATGGTTTGCCGTGGAAAAGCCTGGGTGGGATTTCTTCCATCACGCAACACAGGGAGGAATGCAGGGTCCCTCCAGCCCTGGGCACGATGGAGGCAAGAGGCAGCTTTAGGTGGGTACCATGTGCCCGGGGGCATCCAGCAGGAGAGATGTGGGCAGAGCACCCACCTGCATCGCTGTGACCTCCCCCATGCCGGGGGTACCACATGTCCCCCCAGATACCACAGGTCCCCCCTGTGCAGCTCCAGGCCTCCCGGCCGACGGGCAGGGCAGGAAGCACAACCCACGGAGCCATGGCTCCTGCACCCCAGCCAGCATCCCTGCACCCTCAGCAAACGACACCAAGGGCCATTTGATACAAAGGTTCCCCCACCGCCTCTTGCACACTCTTATGTTTACAAGACCAAAGCCAAACAGGCTTTGTTGCTACCTCCAGCTCAAAGGCTCCCCGGGAGTGATGCAGAGGTTTGCCACAGAAAGGAGGGAGGAAAGAGAGAGAAATGGCAGGAGATGTTGCTCACATCACCCCATTTACACCTGGGAGGGGACATCCCGCTGTACGTCACCTAAAGCCATGGTCAGCCAGCCCAAAATTCCCCTTAGCCCCTCTGACCACCTTTAGGCAGCCCCAAAACCCCTCCCTGCTCCTTCTGCTGCAGCTTCCCCTTGGCTCCTGGTGCAAGAGAGCTCTTGCTCACACATCACGCCATGCCAGCCCCGTGCTGTGAGGCTGGGATACCAAAAAAATCAATAAAATGCATTGTATCTGCATTTAAAAACCAATGGCTGCAATTTCTGTTCATGCCTTGGGCTCGGCCACAACCACCTCCTGCGGCGGGTCCCCGGCCCCAGCCCCACCGCCATGGGTCTGGGTTATTTGGGAGGCAGCTCTCAGTGCTCTCCAGGCATCAGCGTCTAATTATTCTGTAATTGTGGAGGGTTTTATCAGGCCGGAGAGCCCCGTCCCACCCTGTGCCCGTGGTGGTGCCCGCTCAACACGCCTCGTGCCCAGCACCATCAGCCTTTGCTGAGCCCGGCACAGCAGCACCCGCCTTCCTAAATGGTTACAGAGAGCTTTAAACCCCAAAACATGTCTGCAGGTCCCATTTTCCCCTCCAGCACACCCTCCTGGCCTGCCCAGCCCTCTCTTTTACCAGCATTTGCTAAACCCACCCAAAGTTCCCCCATGCCCCCCAGCACCAAAGCGGGCACGGCTCTGCCAGCCCTTCAGAGCCCCCCGCTCTCCAGACCCACTGAGACAAACACTGACTTTTCAGCTCTTCAGGCTTCCACACCAAGTCTCATTTTTTACAATTTTTTTTCCTTCTCCCTTCCCCACCCCTTTTTTGTCGGTTTTCTTTTTTTTTTTTCTTTTTTCCCCTCAGAAGATCTTCAGCCCAAATTGCTCAGCCACTTCCAAGAATGAGGCTTAAAAAAAAAAACCAAAACACTATGTCGCTCCACCCGTATGTTAAAAAAAATAATAATAAAATATGGCAACCCTTTCCTTAATTGGCTCCACGACAGCAGGATATAAAATCTGGGCAGCAGTTGTCTGTGTGCTTTTTGTTGTCCTCGAGAAGATTAGCTCACGACTGGATCGCTGTTGGGGAAGAACAAGCAGCCCCATCCAGCATCCGTCCCCGTCCCCGCACAGCCCAGGCAGGGACCTGCTCCCAGGGCAATAGAGGGGGAGAGGGGCTCCCCCAGCCCTGCCCACCACACCACGCTCCACCAACACCAGCCCTTCCCACCAACAGCCCTAAATTCGCCCTCGGGACAGGTTTGCCCCAGAGGAACAGGGGTCCTCTGAGGAAAAGGACTTCGTAATTAGCAACAGCTTCCTACCTAATGAAGGCACTCAAGGAAAGGGGGGGGAGGCAATCAGGCTCATCCAGCCAATTTAGACCCAGCAACACCTAATTTTTCTGTGCTTGATTTGCAGCCTTGCTACCCCTGTGCGTGTGGAGCTGCTGTGCACATTTAACACCAAACATCAACCTTAAAGTCTGGGTGGGGGAAGAGCATCCTCCGTCCAGGGGGGGCTGTGCTCGCACCCCTGCGCCTGCCCCCGCCTCCCCCCGCAGCCCAACACATCACACACAATCTGGCCTTTCCTCCCACAGCTCCTGCCTTAACAGTTTCCTTAATAACTTAGTGAATTTGTCTGAGGCTTTCTGAAAAAATCCAGATAATTCATCTCCCAACTGCTCTCCCCAATCATCTTATCGCAATACTGAGAAAAGAAGAAAAAAAAACACCCAACCCTGATTAAACTGGATTTCCTATACAAAAACCACACGCTGTTGTCCTTAATCTATCACACTGAATCTCAGGCATTTCCACATGAGCTTTAATTATTTTCTCAGCCAATTTGCTCGGTGCTAAAATAAAGCTGGCTGCTCTGTAATTCCCACAGTTCTTCTCGTACCTCTTTAAATTAAGGACAGAGCAGAAGAGGCTGCGCTCCCATCCAGCAGTTGCTGTTAATGAGAGATTACTTTCTGCTGCCAGTTCAGCCGCTTCATCGTTAAATCCCTTCAGAAGAGCTGGCTGGAGCCCACCGGGTGCTGCCGATTTGCTGCTCTTTAATGTCTCCGTTTGCAAGTTCCTTATTCCCCCAGGAATTGCATCTTCCCTGCTGCCAACACTGTCTTGACTGACGGGATGCAACTGTTCGCTCCATCACAGCATCCTCTTTCTCCTGAAGTTCTCCCGTTGGGCTCCCGGGGCTGGGAAGGGGTCCCGGGCAGCTCCGTGCCCCACAAACACCTCCAGCTTGCACAGCTAGTTCTGCTCGGGCTCCCCCCCATCCTGAAAAGGGGATGATTCCCCATGTGTAACCCCTGCAGGAGCCCCAGCCGTAGAGAGACAGGCGCTGCCCCACGCCAGCCCCCCCGGTCCCACACGTCCCACCAGCCCCACCGCAGCCGCTGCCCCTCGAGCTGCTCTGCTTTGGGGCGCTCTGTTTCCCACCCCTTCTCCCTCCTGTCTTCCCAACATCTCTTGGTTTGTCGAGCAGCTCCAGGAGCCTCCGCCACCCGTTCTGCCCCGGATTTCTGTAGTTTCTCCCCACACAGCAGCCCGGCCCTGGCAGCTCTCCCCAACGTCCCCCAATGTGCTGCCCCAGCACATCCCCCCGTCCTGCCCCGCCTGCCAGCGCCGAGCATCTCCCATTGTTTAGAAGGGCTAATAATACCTTTACAGCTGTGCCAAAATCAATTGATTACGCCATTTGTTCCGGCGATGCCACAAAACCTTCCCATCTGCAGCTGCCTCCCCTCCGGTGGGGAATGCGGAGCCGCGCTCCCGCCGGCGGGACGTGTGAGGAGGGGAGGGGGCTTTTCTGGCCTCGTGTTAAACCACCAGCTGCTGATGTTGGATTTGTCTGGCCCGACGGGACCGCGGCGCAGGATGAAGCACAAAGGTGGTGGTGGTGGGGGGGGGTTTAAGCTGGTCACGACTGCAGAAGAACACGAGTCACCACCACAACATCAGGGACACAATCACCAAAGCAGCCCCCCCCACACCCCAGAGCCGCCCGAAGCCTCAGCAGCTGGAGCCATGGGAAGCAGCCCCCGCGGCACCGGCACGCATCGTCCTCCGGGAGCCCCCCGGGGCAGTTCCTACAGACACGGCATGGAGACCCTCCCCGGCCACCCCCTTCAGGGTCCTGGGGGTGACAGGACACACAGGCTCTCTCTCCGGTCCCCTCCGATTTGGCAGCTCCCCGGAGCTCAGCACAGTTGCTCTGGAGGGAACAGCTCCCGGGGCCCTGAGCTCCCGCAGGCAGTGGGAGTGGGGATGGCAGCAGCCGGGATGCCCCCCAGCACAGACCTGCTCCCTCCTGCGCCGTCTCCATCCCTCCCACCTCCCCGGGGGGGGCGGTTCCCCTGGCACTGCCCAAACCCGGCAGCCCCTGCCCCTCTGCTGCCACCCGGGGGGTCACAGTGATGCCGGGCACAGCCCCTGCTGGAGCAGCCCAGGGTTCCGCAGACAGGCGCAGATGGGAGCGAGCCACTTCCAGCCCGGCCACCGAGCAAAAGCAGCTGGGGACCTGGCACGTCACCAACCTGGCACGTCACCAACCCGGCACCTCCGGCCCTGGCAGCCCTGCACCCCCTGGCAAACCCCCCCTCCCCTGCTCCCACCACCTCCCTCACCTCCGGCAGTTACTCGCTCTCCTGCCACCCCGGTCCAAGGCGTCTCCTCCAGTGCCCAGCACGGCCAGTAGCCACCGGGAGGCCGGCGAGCGAAACCCGGCACTCGCGTCAGCCCCCAAAACAACCCCCCGCAGCCGGCTGGCTCCTGCCAGACCGCACATGGCAGCAGCTTTTTCATCCAAGCCTTTCTCCCAGGGCAGCCCCCAGCTCTGCCTCCTTCCCCTCTTCCTCGCCCGCAGTGCGGCTCAGCCCCCGCAGCCCCCGGCCCTGCAAGGACGCGGGGAGGGCAGAGCTGCCGACGCCACACAGCCCTGCTGCCTCCGACAGCCCCCGGCTCCAGAGCAGACACGGCTGCACCCCCCGGGGATGCTGCACGGAGGCAACCAGCCCTGCCGAGAGCTGCTGCAGGCAGAGCCCAGCGATGCAGCACCACGGCAGGCACCCCCCCGGCCCCCCGCCACCAGCTGCAGGGCCAGCAGAGCCCCCACCCCACCTCCTACCCGCACCAGCTGCTACAGCTCGGCCCCTTCACCCAGCGAGGTGTGTAACCCCCCCGCTGGCCCTGGAGCCACAGGGTGGCCAAGGAGAAGTGTATCCCAAGGGTGACCCCCTCGGTCTCTCCGGAGGCTGGGGAGGCAGCACCCCCCCCCTCCATGTTCACAGCCCTGGTGCCATACCGGGGGCTGAGCATCCTTCCGGGACCATGCCCTGGGTCCCACACCAGAGTTATCCCCACTCCGGTGCTTCCAACTGGGCCATCAAATCCCAGTGCCCGACACCACCACTCACCCTTTAAAACCAGCAGGGCTTAAAACCAGGAAACGAAGGGAGGCAGCGAAGGCGAGGCTGGGCTCATGGCAGTGCCCGTGGCAGGACAGAGCCAGGAGATGGGACAGACCCAAGCCTGGGGAGGTGCTGGTGTTGCTGCCAGGGGAGCGTGGCACGGCCAGGGGCCAGCCCACCCCCGGTGCTCCCCAGGGACCCTCGAGCTGTGCAAACGTTGAGGCTGCTCCTGAAGGATGTTTATAGGGGGACAGAACGAACACAGACCCTCAACCAAAGAAGGGTTGCACAGGACAGCCCTGTCCCAGCGAAGGCAGAGCCCAAGGGTGCCAGCCCGGGATGTGGCACCCCCCAGGAAAGGGAGGGAAGGAGCGGTGCCCGGCAAGCAAGGCTCGGCTCCAAAGGGGCCAGGACCTGCTCCCTGGACCAAGGCTCCCATCAAGGTCTGGGCCCACTGAGGGCTCCGGCGTGTCCCCAGAGCAGCTCCAAAGCAGTGTCCCAGTGCTGTGTCAGCCCCCAGGCCCACGCACAGCCAGCGGCACCCCACGTGGCTTCGGTCCCGTGTCACTGCTGAGCGCTGCCAGCGGGAAAAGGGCTGTTCCAGCCCCCCCGCAGGGGTCCCAGCCCAGCCCTGAACCTCCCCGGGCTGCCCCAGCCAAACCCCAAAACCACCCATCAGCCGGGCTCCCCACGGATGCCACGGGGTCGGGAAATTCAAAGGCTATTGTGGTGCTTTGTGGAAGTTTAAATATATCTGCAGAGGCTCCTGGGGGCTGCATTCCTGGTGAAGTGGGTAAGATAAACAAGGCTTCCTGCAGGAACTAAAGACAATGGGGGAATAATAAGCATTAGTCCCCAGAGCAGAAACAATGCAGGTAGCAGATATTTTGGACTTTCACACCCTCCCCCCCCTGCCACAGCCAGGAAGAGGCACCCAGACTGGTGTGACTTGGCCCGTGGTCCTTGTCTGAGGGACACACACCATCGAACGGGAGGGAAGCAACAGGCACTGGGGCCGAAGGACCAGCCTGGGGTTCCACCTTCTCGGACCTCCCCTTGGAAAAGGTGGCCACATTCTAGAGGCACATTTTTCCCAGTGTAGGTGGCTCTGGGCACCAGCCAGACTCACGCCGGGGAGCGTGGGTACCCACGTGCCAAGGGTCCCAGAGCAAATGGTTTGGGGACAGTTTGTGCCCATGCCCTGTGCCACTTCCAGTGATGCCTGGCTGGACCAGTGCCCTGCCTCCCTTCCAGTGCAGCACAGCCAGTGATGCTGGACCAGACCAGTGCCCTGCCTCCCTTCCAGTGCAGCACAGCCAGGCTGGACTGGCCACAGGCAAAGCCAGGGAGAAGCTTTGCAGGGAGGGTTCTCAGAGTCCACTCTTCCCTCTGCAGCTCGGCCAGAGGATGTCAGAGATCCGCTGCTCCGTCAGTTACCACCTCTTCATTCCACAGAACGACAAACCAAAGCTTGTTTTCAAACCATGTCAGTTTTTTAAAGCTTTTTCCTACACGTGCCCCTTGGGAGGGCTCTGTACGGGAGCCAGATTCCCCAGTCCTCCTCCCAGCGCGGCAGTGACAGAGGGACCGCAGCGTTCCCTGGATGTTCTGTCAGTGCATTAAACAGGTCATCTGAACTCTTTCAAGACAAAATGCGAAATGCTCCTGCACTCAGAAGTGACTCACATCCATTAGCATCCCTTTGGAGAGGGTTCTCCAGCCCTCAATCACTTCTGCACATGAGCACTTCCACTCTTCATCTCAAAAATAAATAAATAAATAAATGAAGCACCGATTCACCTGGCTCAGCTTTCCCCCAGCTGTGTTCCATCTGGCACTGAGACTATTCTGCAGTTGTGCTTGCACCGCTCCGCAGCCACGCACGGAGCTCACAGCACGGTGCCCAAGGAGCCCAGCAGCTGCCCATTGCCCAAAGCAGGGGGCTACCAGTCTCCGGCAGCGGGCACGGCACAAACCCTGGCACACAGCCCACCGCGGGGCACAGAGCATGGGCACAGCACAACCAGCACGAGGCTCTGGGAGGCAGAGGGGACAGATATGACAGAGGGACCACCCGCTCTGGGTACCACCCAACACCCTCACACCACGGGATGCTCCACCAGGAACGCGCCACAGCATCCTCCAGGAGCACCCTGGGCTTGCTGCCCCGCCACCCAGCAGCCGTCTGCCCAAAGCCAACCCAGATGCAGCTGCACCCCAGAGCACCCCCGATAATCACACAATCCCACCCTACTCCCACAGGATCACGGTCACCCCGGCTGCCCCCGTCACCCCCGGTGCCCAGCAGAGGGGCGCAAGCTCCCCACGGCACAGCCACGCTGTGTCACCCCCTGCTCCACGGGACAACCCGGCTCACTCTGCCAGCGTGTGGGGCCACGGCTCCCCCCGCCAACCCCCGGCTCTCCTTGGGGGCAGCTCATGACACCAAACAGGTGATTTCCTCCTGCCATCCCCGCTCCCTGCCTGCGGCAGCCAGAGGGAGGCAGGGGATGGCTTTTAGTGACAAGAGGGACAGCACAGACAATTCCTGCTACATAACACTGGGTGTTCTTACAATGATCCACAAGAAAAGGGAAACGCTCCATATTTCGCATTTGTAATGGATCACAGACCCTGAAAAGGCTCGCTGGAGACAGGGTTTTACAGGCAGAGGCACCTTGGCCTCCAAGAGCATCCGACTGCCTGGATCCTCCGGGAAGGTCCCTGCGTCTCCGCAGAGGGACGGCAAAGCTCACGGCCGGTGAGGAATAACACAAACACACACACACAGAGACACACACCAATCCCAGGGTGCTGAAGGGAGCACAGCCCTTCGCAGGTCACACAGGGACTGCACCGGTGGCCAGAGACTTAAAGAAGTATTGGCAGGAGTAAGAGAGTGTTAAAAAAAAAATAAAAAATATATATATAAAAATCAATTTGGCCTGGCATTCCCAGACCATGCTCCTCAGCCAAGGGCTGGAGCATCGAGCGGCTTTTCCAGGCGCTGGGGAGGAGCCCAAGCCCTCCCCACACTGGGGACACTGGGCCAGGACACCTCACCCCGGCATGGCAGAGGGCATCACCACCCCACGCTCTGAGGGGACACCGGCCCTGTGGCACAGGTCACCCTGCCACTAACGACCCCCCCAGAGTCACCTCCCGACACGCAGGGCCATAGCGCTGCCTGATGGATATTCACGAGATGAAGAGCTGCTAAAGGACTTCAGGAATCCCATAAAAGGGATGAAAAAAGGTTGAAATATTTCATGCCAGAAAATTGCAAATGTGTCACAGATGGTGACTGGGGGCCAGGAAGGTGACAGCAGACAGCGCCCAAAAAAGCATCCTCTGGTAACAACCAGAAGCTGGGCCACCTCCTTTCAAAGCACAACAAAGTCAAAGACCAGTGCAATATTCTCCCCAGAAATTAAATACGTGGATTCCCACAACCCAAACACTAAGTCCATGCAGGTGCCCAGGGTACCAGAAGCAGAAGCCAGAGCATCCCTGTGCTTCACTGGGGTGGCACCAGTGCCCACCAGTAAGCCCATCCCTGGGAGAGGCCAGTCCTCATCGATGGCACGGAAAAAGCAGGGCTCAGGAGAACCTCAAGCACAGTTGTGGGGCCAGCGGAGATCCCAGAGGACATCTCCCACCCACCAGCCACAGAGAAGGAGGCACACACCGAGCATGAAGATGATTATGGCCAGGATGGCTCATCATAGAAAAGGCCCCGGGTCGTGCAGCTTGGCACCCACCACCCACTGAAGGCAAAGCCCAGCCCCGTCCTCCTTCCAACAGGCACCCAACCATTCCCGTGCCGGGGAGCAGGAGATGGAGCCACCCGCAGCCAGGGAGATCCTCCAAGCAAAAAACCAATAAAAATCAGCACACGTTTCTGGGGAGGGAAAAGGGGAACGCAGGTAACAGAGGCGTCGGTGAGGAGAGCCATGGCCAGGTCCCAGCACGCCACAAATACACCGGGATGCAAAGCACAAGCCAGAAGACATCCGAGGGAATCTGCTAAACAAACACAATTAGTTTGGCTCATTCTCCAGCCTCTGCCACAGCTCGGGATCTCGCAGGCAGGGTCTGGAGCCAGTCGGGATCCTCTCCCCATGCTCCAAGCCCATTACAGCCCCAGCACATCCTCTCCCCATGCTCCAAGCCCCGTTCAGCTCCGGGAGAGCCACCCACAGTGACCAGAAGACGCTGAGAGTGCCAAGGCAAAGCCTCTGCAGGAGAAGCCCTCGGCAGCCGGAGCCAGCGGCCATGTCCAGAAGCAGGCTCAGGGACGGCTGATGTGCAGCGTCCAGAGCTCCTCAGCACCAGCTCTGGGAACACCTCAGATGCTTTAACATCAACAAAATGCCTCTACATGGTCTGAGCCAATCAATTTCTGCAACAATTCAGAGTTCCTGGATTTCTTCTGCACCATGGTGCATCCCACCACCCAACACAGACAGGAGGGGCTGGGAAAAGGAAGGCAGCCCAGCTCTTCCGGCACCCCACAGCCTCTGCCAGTGTTTGACCAATCAAAGGGGAAAAACAAAAAAAAAAGCTTTCTCTCCCATTCAATTTCATCCAAGTGCAAGACAAGGTGCAGACACCTCACCCGAAGCCACAGCCCCAGGGCAGCCATGGCCTGGTGAGTACCGGCTCAAGGGCAGCTCCAACAGGGATAAATCCCCTCGTGCAGGGCTTCTGAAGCCTGCATCCCTCGCACGGGCAGCAGCTCCAGCTCCGGGGCTTTGGAGCCCTTACGGGAGGGACGCAAGGCTCCTGTGCCTGTCAGTGCCCCTGCCTGGGGACTGCAGCCCCTGCCTCCTGCGCTCGCCCCGCGCCCCCTCTCCCAGAGCATCTGCCTGTCACCAGCGCTGGAGAGGGGCTTCTGAGCATGGTCCCACACCCGCCCGAGCCCCAGAGACCCTGGATGGGCAAAACAAAGCCCAGGGACACACAGCACCACCATGAGCAGAGCAGCCACCGGTGCCACCACCACAGTGTCACAGCAGGGCTTCCCGGGGGTGCTCAGCACCCGACAGAGGTGGGCACTGGAGCCAGCACCCAGCAAAAAGCCTGCCCTGCTCCTTAACGAAGCATTAAGCCAGGTCGCTCTGCAGCGCCAAGGAGCCCCCATTTCTCCCTCCCTCCCAGGAGCCCCTCACCCCAGCGGGTCAAACGCCAGCGCTGCTGCCCCAGCCCAGCTTGGGGCACCCAGCATCAGATGGCCTTAACCCGCCTCATTTTAATCAGCCCAGTTACACAACCAGATTTAGCGAGGCCCTTCTGACGACTGCCCATGAAACACATTGAACTCACTCTGTGTCTCTTTGAAAACACAAAAGGTAATTTATTCCACGCCGTCTCCGAGCTGCTGGGGAAGGATGCTCTGCGCGTCAGAGGGGTGTGCGTGTGTCCCCTGCCTGCTCCCGAGCAGCTCCTCGGCCAGCTCACACCCATCACGCCGAGCGAGAATCCTGCTCCAGAAAGGCCTCTCCCTGCTGTCTGAAGTTAATTTTTTCCCCTTCGGTCAACCAACTCAAAATTGGTTTTGCGTATTAAAATGAAATTTAATTTCTAGGCCATTACCCCACTGTGGTCTAGCTCCTGTGTCTGCAGAGTGAGGAGTAAACAAACAGACCCGGCAATTCATTTCCCTCTTAGACATGAATTCCAGTTATAAACAACAGCAATAACATTCTGCAGAGGCTCGGAGCCCCTTTCCTTTCGGGATGCCGGGCAGGTCACGGGGGGCAGGCAGAGCCCCACACCCCGGCGTGCCCCAGGGACAGGCTGGCACTCACTGGCCTGGACACATTTCCCTGCACCACCCGAAAAAAGCATCCCCCGGTTTGCCCTGTTTGTCACCCAAAACAGGCTCCCAACTATTTCCATCTTGGCTTTCCACAGGCTACCAGGTTTCCCTGTTCCCTCTCAGTAGAGTCCAGACAGACAGATATAAAAAATAAACAGTTCTGAGAGCTGAGAGCTTGCAGCTCTGCAACAGCTGAAAAAACCCCACCAAACCCCAAAACCAAGCCTCCCAAAGTCCCCAAACAACAGAACTCCCTCACGAGAACTCCCCCTTTCTATATAGTCCCTCTTAAATTGTGAGAGCAAGAAATCCAGTATCTTTTGTAATCTGCAGGGGTAAGAGTGAGGCGTCCCCGTTGATCCACGGGGAGCTCCAGCCGAAGCTCGCCACAGTGCCACGTCCCCTCCATGGTCCTGGGCTCTCACAGCAGCCACTTGGGGGACACTGGGACAGCCCACGTCCCCTATGAACAGCCCTGGACATTGCTGGGGGGACAGGGACTCACGAGAGGGACGACAGCTTGAGCCTGGCAGCCAGGAGGACCCCAGGAAAGGGGTGGCAGAGGGATGTCCCCTGCCCCTCCAGCACCCGGGGGCACATCAGGTTTGTTGCTCGGGGAGGGAGCTGAGGCCAGGCGGTGACGTGGGGACACGGGAGCTGTGCGGGGGCAGCCGGGCACCACCGAGTGGAGAGAGGAGACCAGAGGTCCACGCTCTCAGGCAGACGTGGCTGACCCCCACCCCAAGACCCCGCAGGGCAGCTGTGACCTGGCACAGGACAATGGGGCACAGCACGGCCAGGCTGTCCAGGGTAAAGAGCATCAACCAGGGGAGCTGGGGCACACCATGATTTTCATCACCAAGCCCTGTCCCCACACGAAGGGGGTCCAGGGGGACAGCACCCCACTCCTCTCCCCACTCTGCTGGGGGACTTGCCAGGGGGACTGCCCGAGTCCAGAGCCAGGAGTCCCAGCTGAGCAGGGGCCAGGACATCCCCATCCCAGCCACAGCCCCCCGGGCGCAGGACCAGCCTGGAGCTGGGGGCTGCCCGCGGCAGGGAGCGAGCGGAGGCGGTGACGGAGCCAGGCGCTGCCAGCGAGCACAAAGAGCCACTTCCTGGGAAAGGCCAGCGTGTCCAGCGGCACAAAAGGAGCTATTCTGCCACCGGCCCCGCTTGGGGCCAGCACGAGGAAGAGGGCGGGAGGGCAGACGCCGATGCCACCGGGCACTGCACATCTCGCTGACGCTGGGAGCCCAGCTCTGTCCCCGTGTCACCCCCAAGGGTGACAAGCCGTGGGCTTGGGGCTCAGCACCGTCCCCTTCTCCGCACCCAGCGGACGAGAGGCCTCTGGCAGCAGGAGCCATCACGGTGTTTTCCAGCAGCCGTAGGGAAACAGGAAGGCGGCAGGGGACGGGGGGGCGAGACGCTCCCTCCCCGGCGCTGCCCGAGCCGCGGCCGCCCTCGCACGGCACAAGGCGGCTTTCAGGAGCGCACAGACCGGCCATTCTCCGACGGTGACCTCCCTGCCCTGGCATTTCAGGGACCCCGGGCTCCGCAGCAGCGAGCCACGGCTGAGGGAGGCCAGTCATCGCTTCCCCACCGCCTCCCCTCGTTAACCGGGGAGGCTGACGGAGCCGCTCATTTGCAAAAGATGACCGTAAGGCCAGGCACTCATTAACCTGCAACACACACTTATTTTCCAGGGGAAGAACATTAAAAACAAGCCAAGGAAGCAGCACAGGTTTGAGCCCTGGCAGTGGGACTCCAAGCTTTTCCGAGGCTGTTTGTCGCCCTCCTGCCATAAACTCTCCCGGAGCACTGTGCCACCTCACCCCGAGATGGGGAGCACCAGCCTCAGCAGGATTTCAGGTGAGCACAGGTGGGTACGTTATTGGAGGCAATAACTCCCTCCAGAGGCACCAAGTGATCAGGCTGCTCGTTAGCTCGGTTTAGAGAACTGGCTGTGCATCCTGCAGAGAAATCCAATGGGACAGCGAGAGCCACCACCCCTCCAGCAACCAGCCTCCAAGACGTGGAGACCCCCAGAAGCTGAGCTGAGAGATGACAAGCTCAACCCCCCCACACTGCAGAGAATCCAGTGGCCACAACCACGGGGGGCACAGAAACCCCCCGGAGCCAGAGCCCTGGGGATTCCAAGGGGAAACCTCAAGTGCAGGTTTGGAAACACCCCCACTCCCAAGAGGAGGTGATCAAGAGACAAGACAATCCCGGTATTTTGAAAACAAGTCATTTAACAATCTCACCTGGCCTCAAGGCTGATCCCACCCTGCTTACAAACATGTGTGTATATACACACACACACACACAACCCCACACAAACACATGGTGCATCACCCCAAGCTGTGCCCGTGCCAACGAGGCCACTGGAGCATGGCCGCCTTCGAGTGTTCCTCACGGCAGGGAATTTATCACCCCCTGCAGCTTCACAAAGCCGGGGGTGCAGCTCCCGGGACCCCCACACGCACCACTCTCCCCCCACACCACAAACAGCTCGGCAGGGCACAGACCTGCCTCTAATGGCTGGCACGGCCACCAGCACACCAGGCTCTGGAGCAGCACCACCTCCCGCCTGCATCCCCACGGTGGCTTCTCCCGCTGGCGTTCACTCTCCCTCCTCCCACTCCCACCCCTCTCGCTGCTTTTCCCAGGAGCATCCCCAAGGAATACCCCCCCGGGTGGGAGAGCGTTCCCACACTGCTAAAGGGAGACCACCACATCCAGCCCCACGTTTCCTGGCTCGTTTGATTACCCCTTCGTCAGGGGGCAGGAGCCAAGCGAGGAGGAGCGTTGGGTGTGCGGGGAAAGGCAGCAGAGACAACCCCGGGGCTGTCACCCACCGAGCCCGGAGGGCTCTGCCCGCAGCAGGCAGCTCCAGCACGGCACAACCGCCCCGACGGAGCCAGGGAGGGTGGGCACCACGCATCTTATTTATTATAGGGCCCGAGGAGCAACTCAAGCCCCCGCTGGACCCCATGCACGCCGGGCGATGGGCCGGTGACGCTGGCCGGCGGTGACCCGGCCCCTGCGCCGATGCCACCGGGAGCCAGCAGCGTCCCAGCTCCGGTGGGGCTGCAGCAGCTCCCCCGGTAGAGCCGGTCTCCTTGAAGCCGCCTTCCAACAACAAAGGCTCAGCCGCGGTTTGAGGGCTCGCTCGGGAGCGGGGAGGCCTGGGCGAGCGCCAGGCAGGGCAGGCAGAGCCGGAGCCATTAACGCCCGGCGTGTCAGGACTTGAGGAAATGATGGAGCAGCGAGAGCCATTCGCCCTCTCCAGAAACTCGGCAGCCCGCTCCGCAGAACGGCCCTGTGCCGCCCCGGCCGCGCGTTAGCGCAATAAAATATGCGGTTGATACGTTTTTGGAGGCAAGACACATAAATAAAGCGTGAGGACGAGGAAATGCAGCTCTCGCGTGTCGCTCCGGCGCGTCTTCCAGCAGCTGGACAGGTTCCCAGCGCGGGCAAAACACGCTCCGCTTGGAGACGGCGGGGAGGACGGGGGCAACGACCCGCGCGGCGACCCCCCCGCAAGGCTGCCCCGCAGAGGGCTGGGGGGGCAGAGACCCTCCCGTGCCCCTCTCCCCCCCCCGTCCTCCGCCGGGAGCCCGCCCGATGCCCGAAGCGCCGGTCTCGGGGGAGCCCGTTACGTTTCGCTCCCGTTTGACCAAACTTCCCCAGCACCGACGCCGCCGCCGGGACGGGCACCGGGAGCAGCCGGCGGCAGCGGCTCCGCACCGGCTCCCGGCGGGGCCCCGGCACCGCAGGGATTTACAGTAAAAAAACGGGCTCGGCGGCGGAAGGGACGCGACCCGCTCGGCCCGGGGGAACGGGAGCGGGGTCCCGGGGGCGGGGGGGGGGGGAGGGGAAACGGCCGGTGACCAAACCGGCCGGCGGGGAGCGGACATGGCGCGGGAGGGCGAGTCCGTCCCCTCTCCTCCGGGCGACAAACGGCCGCTCCCCGGCGGGACGGGCCCCGGCGCGGACAAGGGGCCGGGAAGGACGCGGGGTGCCCCGCCGCCCCCTCCCCGCAGAAGGGGGGGCCGGGGCTGGGACCCCCCCCCGGCTTTCCCCGCCGAGCCGGGCCGGGCTCGCAAACGTACTTGGCAGCCGGGAGACCCGAGCCGGGGAGAGCGGGGGGAGCCGCCACCGGGCACCGGCTCCCGGGAAGGGAAGGGCCGGGGCTCTCCCTCCGCCCCCCCGCCACTTGCTGCAGCCCCCCGGGAAGGGCTGCGCCGGGGCCCCGCCGCCGGGCTCCGTACCCCCCTCCCCCGGGGCCCAGGCGCCGGCCGGGCCCTCCCCTCTCCCCCCCGGGGCCGGTACCTACCAGCGGGCTGCGGCAGCCTCCCCGCCGCTGCCCGGGCATCTTGGAGGCGGCGGCGGCGGCGCGGGGGAGACGGCGGCGGCGGCGGCGGGCGGCGGCGCGCGCGGGGCGGGGGGGGCGGTGCCGCGCTGGGTCCCGCCCCCCCCGCCGCTCCCCCCCCCCCCCTCAGGTGAGGCCGCGGGGTGTCACCCTCCCCCTTACACCGGGGGTGCCGCGGGATGTCAGCCCCACACACACCACGGGGACCGCGGGGTGCCACCCCCCTTCCAGCGGGGGGGACACGGCGTCTCATCTCTACCCTTTCACCGGCGGGGGGGAGGAGGGGGGCGCGGGGTGTCACCTCCTCCCACCAGGGAGGACGGCGGGGTGTCACCGTCCCTGACACTGGGGGGCGGCGGGGTGTCACCACCCCCCGCCGGGGGGAGCCGCGGGGTGTCGTCCCCCGCCCTTCCACCTGGGGGCGCTGCGAGACGCTGCCTCCTCCGCGGGAGGGGCCGGGGGGGCCTCAGGATGGGGTGTGCTTATGTAAGCGGGGGCGACACCCACCTCCTTACGGAGGGCAAGGCGTACGCTCCCCTTCCCCCCGAGCCGGCGCCTTGGCCCCCAGCCCTTCCGTGTTCCTGCACTGGGGACAGGGCTGAGCAATGGCTCGGACGGGGAGGGGGTACTTCGGGTTCAGCAGGGTTGGGGGGGTCCCGCTGCTCGCCGTGAGCAGAACGGCTGCCGGGTGAGGGTACGCTGTTAGGTGTGAAGAGCACATAGACATATACACATACATACACATGTACATACATACACATGTACATACATACACATACACGTGTGTATCCACGGCAGTGAGATCCGAGGGAAGCGGGGGAGGGGGAACCCAGGAGTGTCATTTGTTCCCCGGCAGCGCGGGTACGTGCCGTCCAGGGTATAGCGTTAAACGAGCCGTCTCTTTAAAATAAACACGAGGGAACATCTACCCAGGCTCCGGGGGCTGCCCCCGGTGGGACCGGGGACCGGGAGCGGTTCCTGCGGCACCGAAGGGGGGGTCTCGGTGCGCGGGGACCCGCTGCCGCTGCGGGTTCTGCCCTGAATGCTGCGATACCATAGTCGCTGCACACACACACACACCACACACACACACACACACACCACACACACACACATGCACACACACACACACACGCACCCCGTGCCCGCTTTGCAGTCACAGACGGAGCGGACGGTGGCTGTCACGCTGTGCCCTCCCGGTGGCACCGGAGCGCGGTTCCTGGCCCAGCAGCCGTTGCCAGCGCCACGGCCCCGCCAGCCCCGCTCCCACCCCCAGGAATCCCAATCCCTTTTCCCGAGGGGGGCCTGACGGTGGGACGGTGGCTGTGCGCCCCTGACTCTGCCTGAAATCCTACCCCTGCCCTTCCGCAGGGACAGCCAGCGCGGCCGGGGCCTCATGTCACCCGGGGCTGTCCTGGGACCCCTCCTCGCCCACCGCGTCTCTTCAGCCCGAGCGAGGAGAGGACAGACAGCAGATCCGAACCTGGCAGGGCCCCATCCTCCCCGGGCAGGAGGTTACAGCCACAGCCCTGCACCCGGTGCCGCCTGCCGGCCGGGTTCTGGCTGCTGGGGACACCCCGAGATGGTGACCAGGGTGACACAGCGGGGGGATAGCCCAGATGTGCCACCCCGAGACACGGAGCATGGGGCTGCAGGAGAAGCCAGGCCACCAACCCCCAGCAGATGGCTGGAGATGGCAGCAAAGCCCATCACCAAGCCGGGTGGGGGACAGCTGGGCTGCGGGGGGCTCTGCATGGTGACCGCAGGAGGGTGGCAGCTCGGCTCACAGCCCCCCTGTCGCAGAGACACCCTGGCTTCCCCCCCACCTCCCTGCCCAGGCAGCGGGCATCGTGCGGTGGTGGCTGACTACCTTGGCATGGCCACGTCACACCAGCTCTGGTGACAGCCTCACCACGGAGGGTGAGGGGCACGGGGGGCTGGCTTGTAGCTGCTGGGGTGTCACCGGGGTCTCAGCCCCAGCACCTTCCTCTGCCCCCCAGGCACCATCTGCTGGTGGTGCTCCTGCTGGCCAGGGAGCAGCTCCGGGCACACAGCTGTGGCTCCAGCTGCAGGACAGACCCGGAGCTGGTGCCCAAGAGGGCTGGGACCCACCAGACACCAGCTCAGGGACAGAAGCTTATTTTTTTTTGAGTCCCCCCACCAGTTTTGTGGAGAGATGGCCAGCAGCCCATAGCCCTGCTCACAGCTAGCTGGGCCTCCGCATTGAAAGCAGGAGGTGTCAGAGGTGACCTTGGGCAAATATTTACAGCTGCAGCGGTGTTGTGTGTGTGCCTGTGCTCAAAACACAGGAGGGATCGGGTTCAAATGGCACTTTAATTGAGCAAGCAGGGCAGCGGGAGGGTAGAGCTCTTTATGCTAATGCAGGAACCACTCCAGATGAGTCACATTCATTAGGGTGGGGAGATCATCTCCATCTGCCCACGAAGTCATTTTGGAGCGGCAAGTGCTCCCCAGCCCTCCCAGGAGGGGAGGCCTTTGGAATGGGGACTGTGCTGGTTTTGTGACGAGCAGCCGGGGCGTCCGGCTTCCCCCCCCCGGGGGTGTGTGAGCGCCGGGGGTCACAGGCCGGGAATGGAGACGCTCGGGTTGTGCCGCATGCCTGGGATGCCTGTTGAATAAATAACCAACGGGTACAAAGCAGGATTCCCCCCTCCAAAATTTGCTCTTACAGTGGGAAGCGCAGGGGAGGAAAAAACCCTTTTAAGTTCCAAATCGCTCTTCCCGCCTCTTCGGAAGCGCGGGCAGGCAGCTGCAGAGCCGAGCAGGGATGGATGAATTCCCCTAGAAGAATCTCTTCTCGTTTTCTTTTTATATTTTGATGACTTCATTCTTCTAGCTCTCATTAGCACCTCCTTTATCTCCAGTTCTTCCCCAAAGGCATTCAGTTCTTCCTCCTGCTGCTGCGCAGGGAGCAGCGATGGATGCTTTGCACCACCTCATGTTGAGGCTGGGAATTTCAGAGCCTGAGCCGAACCCCAGCTCTCGCCCATGAGGAGGAAACCAGAGGCCTAACCTGCCCCCAGAGAAGCTCTTCTGGCTTACCATCCACTTGCCCAGCGTCTCATCACAGCATCCTGCGCCTAGTTAAGGCTTGGTTGTCCAGCATCCCCTGCTGAAACCCCGGCTGACCCCCCCCGTGGCGTGCCAGGGCCAATTCCAAAGAGAAAAAACCGTTCTCTCAAGGGCATGGCACATCCCTGCTCTGCTCACAAACCCCTCCTCAACCTCAGTCCAGCCCAGATCTTTAAGGAGGGCCGAAGGACAGGATTTTATATCTTCTTTGTGAGCAATCCCATCCCTCTGCCTCCCCTGGGACCCCCAGAAGGGAAACTCTCACCTGGGCACAGGGTCAGGGTCTGATGGTGAGGATTATCCAGCCACCCAGGCCCTCTTCTGAACATCTCCGTATCTCAGCTGCTTGTTTGCATTCCCCTCGTGCCGGAGCCATCCCACTGAGTTGCAGGTGAAGCGGTTTTGCTCAAGGCGAACACAAGCATTAGCAGATCCAGCCCTTGCTGAGGAGCCCTCTCTCTCTCCCCCCGAGGAAGAGGAGGCCTCCGGGAGGAAGGTGAGGCATCAAGGGCAGAGCCCAGCCCATTCCCACAGCCAGAGAGCAGGAGCAGCCCCTGGTTTTGCCTTCAAAGTCGGGGGGTGGTGGTGGGATGGGAGGGGGGATAAGACCCCCATCACCTGGGAGCTCCCAGTGGGGAGGTGAGACACGAAACCAGGAGCTGGAGGGAAGCAGGAAACTCCCCGCAAGAACATCTGCAGGAGCTGCTCCTTGGTTTGGAGCTCCTGGGCAAGGGGGGGGCGGGTGTCTCCAAACCCTCCCCTTGCCATGACAAGCCCCAGTCCGTCCCAGTTCCCAGACTGGGCTGGGCGGGTGCGTTGCACAACGTGCCCCAGCTGGGTCTCCCCTGCCCTGCCAGGGGCACCACGAGCCAAAACCTCCTCTGCACTTGCGGAGGGACCTGAAGCAGCACATCCCCGGGGAAAAGGTTCCAGCTGGATTTTAAAGACACTGGAGTGGGCTCCCCTATATCCCCCACAAGTCACCCCAGCAGCTGGGACCCTCGCCACCAAAATAAAGTTCTCTGGTCTGGATTTCTTGTTCCATCAAGCCTTCACTAACCCAGAGAGTCCTGCTGTACTAACTGCTCCCCCCACAGACTCCCCTCCTCAGCCAAATGGGTTCAGCTTCACAGGCTTCTCGCTACAGCGAGCTTTGCAGGGGAGAGAAGAGAGAAAGCAGCACCAGTGCCCACTATTTTTCCTTCCTTCCCTTCCCCGATTGGTGCCCAGAAGCTCCCCATCAAACCCCACAGCCCCCCCAGGTCTGCTGGGGGGTGGGCAAACGATAACAGCCACTTCCAGGGCTGGAAGTGCTTCCGCTGCCACGGCTGGGGACACTGGTGCTGGGCATCTGCAGGGAGGACAGGATGATTATCCACGTGGGGCACAGAATGACTTCACACAAAAACTTGGTTTTCCCTGTTCAGGCTGTTTTTTAAGCCTAGAAAACAGCACAGGAAAACCACACAGGACCCCTCAGGCTCTGAAGTTGGGGACCCGAGAGGGCAGACCCTGCTCAGCCCCATCTGCCTGAGCATCGCAGCCACCCCTCGTTATCCTCTCCCAGCCCTACAGGCGAGCAGAGCCTGGATGGTGCTGAGTGGGGCCTGGAGGGTTGGGGAAAGGGGCTCTGCAGGGACCCCTCTTGCTTTTTGGTGAAATGAAAAAGGCAGAGAACACCGATGTGACAGAGCATGGACAGTTCAGCAGAGCCTGAAGAACTGGGGGTACCTCTGCAGAGCTGGAAGGGCCCCCCCCATGTGCTGTTGTTCCCCGAGTCCCCACGGTGGCATGGAGCCTGCCGAGAACAGTGTGACCCATCAGCAGATCCACACACACAGTCCTGTCCTGGCAAGCACCTTAGGGGAAGAAGAAGGACCACAAGTACTTCGAGCCAGGCTTGCAGAGGGATCATTGCCGTCCCTGCTTTTCCCTGGTCTCTTTGGGCCACAGGTCCCAGCTTTCAGGTATTCAGGCTGGAAAAGCATTCATTATGCTTGCAGAACACACGGACAAGCCACCAGCTCCAGGGGAAGCACACATGAAGACATCTGTAGTTTTGCATTCAGCCCAGCATTTCACCAGAGCTGAAGAAAAATCTGGCCTTCTTTCAGTGAGAAAATGTAGAATTGTTGCATGAAAACCCTGACCAAAGGGTACAGGGTCCTGGGGAAAAAACTGCCAAGAAGCAGAGAGTTAAGGAGCACCTCGCTATACATATGCATGAGGGGAATCCCTGGAAGGTGAGAGCTCTGCTTCCCAGTATGTGCAAGCTGAGCCATGAGAACATGCTTTTAAGGACAGTGGTAACGCAGCCCCCAGTCTGGCACTGTCACCCAGGAGGTGGGAGGGGAACGAGCCGGGATGGAACAGCCCCCTCGCCCTCACACAAACCCCGTAAGGGCTCACAGCTGGGGGCAGAACTTGTTCACTCGCTCCATCAGCATCCCAAAGCACCTGCCATCTACGAGGTTCTATCTACATTCATCTACGTAGTTCACCTGCAGCCACTACTGCCTGCAGTGGCAATTGAGGGCTAGTAACTGATTGCACAGGAGAAAAGAGTTCTCAGGCCTGCACCTGCCCAAACAGATGGATCTAAATGGATCAAGATGCCCAAGTAGATGGATCTAAATGGATCAAGATGCCCAAATAGATCCTCACTGAATCTTGGGTGAGGCGCTCCAGGGTGCTGTAGCATGGCTAGAGCCCCCCCAGTTGCAGCTGGTCCAACTGATTAACCCCATCCCCCTTCACACCAGTCCGTAGTGAACCTTTTCCCGTGCACCATAGGTGAGTCTTCCACCCACAGTGACCCTTGTTGGCCCCACCTGCAATGCCAGTATAGCCTGAGCTGGATCTGTACCAGCCTCAGGGGTAGGAACGGTGCCCCAGCCCATTCAGCCTTGTGCCCAAGGAGACTATTTTGATTCCCAAACCAATTGACTGAGTAGGAAATAAAACAAGAGGGAAGTGGAAGGGTTACTCCCGAGGTCACGCAGCACAGAAGGTGACAGCACATGGGATGGTGGGATGGATGATGCAAGGAGCAGTCGGTGCTACTGAAATGTTTCCCCACGCTCCTGGTTTCAGGCTGCTGGAGCTGCTTTACAGCCTGTGCAAAGGGAAAGGTGTCTCCCAAGTCTCTGAGGTTTCTAAGGATTTTTACTGAGGTTCCTCCTTCCCCTGACACACATCCAAAGGCCGCCTCAGACACAGCCGTGTCCCAGCACGGGCAGGAAGGGAGAGCAAGGTCCCACTCCACACCTGCATCCCCAGCTCCGTGCCAAGCACAGGCTCCCCTCCTGGGCTCCTGAAGCACGTTGTGCTCTCTTCCAGGATGCTGCAGGGTAACCTCTCTGCCTTGCAAAAGAGAAACTGGCTCTCAGCAGCCAAACCAGCCTCCCCTCCTCCCTCCCGCCAGCCCCTGGCACCATGGACCTGCCCTGACCCCACCATGCTGCAGGAACCATTCCCACACCTCCCAGTTCCCCGGGCACAGGCTCCAGGAGAGCAGACCTTCACAATTAACCTGCAGCTCTCACTTTCTTTCAGCCTCACGTACCAACAGGTAACACACTGCCAGCTTCTTCACCCTCACGGTTAGGCTGACTTCGGAATTAAACAAAGCACGTGTGCATTTAGTAAGACCTAGGTCAGGCTTATAACCGGAATAAAAGCCACAGACCCATTCCACAGCACTCAAAACTTCCTCATCATCTGCACCCCAAGGACCTTAAAGATCTCCTGCCCTTCTAAAGAGCAAAGAAGTTCTTCCCCAACTTCTGTTTTCTCCTCCCCCCTGATTTGCAACACTGGTTTAAATCCTCCTGGAGGGTCCACCTGGAGCAATCAGCAGGAGCCTTCTCCTCCCTGCTGGAGAACCTCATCAGCTGGAAGGGGAGCAGAGGAATTGAACACAGCTTCAGGGAATTTAAGGAGAAACAAATCACAGCGGATCTTCTCTTGCAGTTCAAAGTAACACCTTTGGGCAGGAGCAAACCAGCGCGAGGCAGGGAATGGGAGAGCTGGGGATGGGGTTTGCCAGGGCAGGGGAAAATCCCCATTTCAGCTGAGGAGCTGCCGGTGTCTATGAGAGGTGCTCACAGGGCTGTCCCCAGCCTGCTGCCCCCAGCAGAAAACAAGCCCTATTCCTGAGCAGCGCTGGCTGTGTTCGGGAGGCAGAGGAGGGAGCAAAAGGCACGTTGAGGTCGTTTACTAAATGAGGGTGTGAAATGAGGGGCTGATGCAAAAGGCAGTGGGGGCTCGGGAGTCACTGGCGGGGGGGGAGTTGCTGAGGGTTGGCTTCCCATGGGCTCTTCCCACGGGGGGGTGCGTAGGGTGAGTGGAGCCGGGGCGGGGGGGGGGAGGTCGGGTGTTTATCTGGGGAGGGGGAAGGTGCCGTGAACAGGCAGGACCCCCCCCGGGGGCAGCGAGTCTCGGGAAGAGGCCCAGTGTGTGTCTGCGGGGCTGAGACCCGGAGTGAAGCAGGACGCAGAGCGGGGATGGGAGGTTGGTCCCTCTCCATCAGGAATGGGCCAAGGGCTTGTACGGAGCCCAGGGAGACAGAACCAGCACCCGGCTCCCACCGTGGCAGCAAGTCAGATGAGATTTGGGCAGACGCTTGGCAGAAAATAACAAAATGCAAATCAGAGCCAGAAAAGCTCATCTCAAAAATAATGTGATAGGCTGCTATTCAGCAAGAGGCAAATGGGAGAGGCAGCGATGCCGAAAGAAACGGGAGCATAATCACAGAGTCTGCAGTGCGAGGTGACGAGGGAAATGACGGATGCATCTGGGACCGCACTCACCCCAGAGCGGGTGAGGGTCTGGGGGGGCGATGGTCCCCCCGCCAGTGGCTGTGGGGTGACTGTGGAGGCTATGGAGGAGGAGGAGAAGGATACCGGGAGGAGCAGAGACCATGGAGGATGCCTGTGCTGCTGGAATCCCTTCTGGGTTCTTATGACAGTGCAAGTCTCCGTGCACCCTCCTCTGGATAATGTGCCCTAAGAAATGCTCATTCCACAGACACCCAGGAACGTGCTTCAGCACAGGCTTTTGCAGAGCCCTCAGAGGACACATGGCTCCCGGCGCTCGGTTTGGGATTGACGGGCTGACCCTGCGCTCTGGCACCCTGCTGGGCTGACAGGGCTGGTGGCACCCGGGCACTGAGACAGGGGCAGGGAGATGGTCCCAGGACCCTGCTCTGGAGCTGATCTTCTGGAGGTGGGTCCTGCCGCTGCCCGGCCTCCAAAGGTCTGGCAAAGGAGAGGAGCACCCAGCCAGGAGCTGAAACTGCAGAGAGGCTGAAAAGCAACCACGAGACTCCAAAATCTCAGCCACTCACCAAAGCAGAGGTTGTGGGCAACTTCAGTCCAGCCCATGGAAACCTGCGTGGGGAGTCGGCAGTGGATGGGAAAAGCCTTTCATCTAATACAGGTCTAACAGGAGAGCAGAGCTGCAAGTTTCACCCAGAAATTCAGATGAGAAATACTACACACACTGCTCATTATGAGGGTGATTAGCTATTCAAACAATTTACTGAGGGATGTGGTGGAATCTCCATCACCAGAGATCTGAAAGGCAGCCAGATGACTCTCCTTTCCCAGCTCAATGGGACCCAGGGCAGGTCTGTGGATGGAGCACCCAGGCCATCCCGGCTGCCCTCCCTCCCTGGGAAGGGCTGATGGTTCAGCTGACACGCCAAAACAAAAATATTTTCAACTTGGATGGAGATAAAGGGTAAAAATTTCACATCTAAGAGCTCTGAAGTGTTCCTATTGCGGTGGTTTATCTCCCTGTTCTCCTGAGAGGCTCCAGCTAGACTAAACCAACGTGCAGCTTCCAAGCATCCCGGTCTCCAGCCAGTGCCAAATTCCTGCAGAGCAGGGGGCTGTCTCACATGGATTTTGCTTTTTTTTTTTTAAAGCTCCAGTTCCTAGAGCCATGGGAGTATTTTCACATCCCACCAGCTACTTACAAAGCCAGGCAAGTTCCCAGCAGCTCACAAA
>JAOQGH010000062.1:233909-248234 GCA_025769975.1 Gallinago jamesoni | reverse complement strand
CAGACACCGTTATGGACACCAGGGTGAAATCACAGCACACCAGCCTGTGCTCCTCAGCAGGAACCAGCCCACGCCACGCCTTCATGGTGTCGAGGCTCAGGGGGACCCTCAGCCCCTGGAACAGGGTTTTGGACCCTCTGTTAGAAGCCCCGTACCACGTCCCAGTGATCCCATGAACCGTGCCAGCAGCAGGGACACCTGGCACAACCCCCAAACCTGCTCCCGTGTTTGTGCAGGAGCAATTGCACAGGAGCAGGTTCTAGAGCCATGCATCTCCCCCACCTTCCCCGACTCACCTGTGCTGGGACCAGAGCCCTGGGGACCACCTTCCCCTCACCCCGCGTCAGCAGAGAGGGAACACGGGGCAGAGGGGACCCTGCGGCAGGGACGCGTGCCGGGGGGGCTGCAGATGATGCTCGTGGCTCTCCCCCTGCAGAGCTGCGAAGGAGAGGGGTCATTTCCAGCAGGTGGCCATCCCCGTGTCCCTGCAAGACGTGCTGGGGCCAGTGGCACCTTCAGCGATGGCTGAGCCTCTCGGGGTGGGTGCTGACCAGCCCGTGGCTAACAGGCTGCTCTCCAGCTCTCTGGCGTGGCACAGGGAACGCGGGCCAAGGAGCTGGAGGCTGGGGGAGGAAAAAGCCCTCAGTGTTTTCCTGAGAAAGTGTGACCCAGAGGTGGTGACACTGAATTGCTGCAGGACACCTGCCCGGCCACGCTCTGACAGCCCAGAGGAGACCCCAGGGGAATCTCATCCCATTCACCCCCACCACGGGGGCTTTCACAGCTTATGGACTCACGGCGGGGAAAGGGCAGAGGAGAGAAAACCAGAAAGAGAAGTTTCTGGTTTTAAATTTTTCCCAAAAAACTTTACCCATTCTGGGCATATGGCCAGAAAGTAATAAAAATCTGTTATGTTTAGAAACAGCTTAGAAACGTATAAATAACGGCAGTTTGGTGTTGCAAGAGCTACAAATAAAGCAAGTTGTAAGTTCTTGAGTTTATTAACATCTGAAGGGGATAAAGGGAGTTTTATAATGTCTAATTGAATTAAACACAGCACACTCCTATTTGGGGATATAAAATTTGCAATCATGAGGTATAATTAAATACATTTCTGGCACTGTTGTTGTTTTTTCTCTACAAGCTCAAAAATAAAATGAAACGGATTTTTAATTGATGTAAGACACAAATTCATGCCTGTTGTGGAACGGGCGGGATGTGTAGCGCTGGGGAGGGGACCGGTGCAAGCCTGTTTACACCTGGAAGTGTAAATACAGCCCTCAGCCCTGACGGGGAGTGATGGAGACCGTGAGACGGAGGGAGAGGCTCAGGCTGGCAGTGGGTGCATGAGGAGAAGGGGGGGTCCCGACACCCCCGCTCCCCACTGTTGGTGTGGGGGGTTAAGGCCTGTGGCTGCCTCCAGTTTCTCTGAAAACTCAGACCAGAGCAAGGCTGCATCGCCTCTTTCTGCTGCTAATAGGAAAAGAGCTAATTTTTAATTGCACTGGGGGGAAAAGTCTTCATTAGTGGGTTGTAAATGTGTTGAGCCCGGGGAAGCCCTGGGAAGAGCGTGGAGAGGCAGGGGGGTGTTGAGCTGCAAAATGAACATTGAAAAACTTCTTACTGGGGGGTCCAAACTTTTTTTGGGGAAAAAGGGAGGTCTTCTGAGACAGAGGTAAGAAAACAGTAGAATCCCCCCCCGTTAGAAACAGCAGAGCCAAGTGAGACGTAACGGTGGGGGACACAGCAGTGGGCTCTGGGGTTTGTCTGCCATGAGGGGGCTGGCACGGTGGGGGTCTGTACAGGGGGGTCTGGGCCTGGTCCAGCCACCCCCTCCATTGTGTGGAGGCTCAACAGCACAGAGATCCCCCGTGGTCCCAAAAGGGCTGACCTGCTCCTCTGGGGACGACACCAGGACCGTCCGAATGGCCTGACCCAAACGGGTGGCTGGAGACCTGGCCTCCCCGGGGCAG
This sequence comes from Gallinago jamesoni, assembly GCA_025769975.1. Taxonomy (NCBI): domain Eukaryota; kingdom Metazoa; phylum Chordata; class Aves; order Charadriiformes; family Scolopacidae; genus Gallinago; species Gallinago jamesoni. Next base: position 246,261 of record JAOQGH010000062.1, on the reverse strand, counting down.
TCGGCTCTCAGAGGGGGGGTCAGGTCGGACAGGGAAGGTTTTAGCCCGAGTCCCTGGGAGTGAAAAGCTTTGTGTCTCCACGGGAGAGGCCAGAGCCATCGCCGAGAAGCTGGTTTTGTAAACAGGAAAAGTTGCAGGGTCTGGAATTCTGGAAGTGATGTCAGTGTCGGAGATGAAGGAGGGAGCGGGAGATCGGGGGGGCAGAGCAGGAGAAAGGGGACACGTGCGGGAACTGCGGGTCTTGTCAGGAGACAGGCAGGATGGAGGGGACCAACCAGAGCTTGATGAAGCTGCTGTGGGTAAACACTGCAGGGGAGGAGGCGGGGGAGAAAGAGGTTATTTGCTGAAAGGCCAGGTGGGCACAAATCCAAAGGAGTCCAACCCGAGGAACCCCCCAGGGACAGGAGGAACCCCTCCAGCCGTGGCAGGGCCAGGAACTGCCCCATCCCGGGAGAGAGGTGGTCTCTGCCTGCGTCCCCAGGGAGAACCCCTCTCCCTGAGCCAGAGACACCCTGTGTGACGGGGACGGCGGCCCCGGGACAGGGGTTATGGCTGGGTCCGGGCTGAAGGGGCGAGAAGACGCAGCCTGTGGTGGTGCGGGGCCGGTTCCCCTGCGGGGGAGCTGGGGGCAGATGCATTCACCACCTGGGCCGCCTTTGATCACAGCAGGCAAACTGCGGAGCGGCGACGGACCAGATGAAAGGGAAATGCAAAGGGGAGAAGAAAGCAAAAGCGCTCTTATCTGCTGCGGGCAGTGGTGTGACGTGCTGCAGGTGGCACAGGCAGGAGGGGGAGCTCCCTGAGAAACCTCTTCCAACAGCTCCTGAGAGCAAAACCAGCTTCTGGTTTGTTGGAGGGAGACCCCTCCTGAAGGGAAAGGAGGACTAATGCCCTGGATGGTGTTTTCCGTAGCTCATGGCTCCCACAGCCCCAAGGGATGGATGTGGCCCATGAGAAAGGTGGGTGGGAGCAGGGCAGATGTGCAGCACCCCACATCCAGCACCTGAGCAAGCACACACCATCCTGTGGATGAAAGCAGAAAGCAGCAACCGATTCATTGTCTCTGGAAGCTGACACAGACATCCCGAATCTGGCAAGGGGGGTTGGGGGCTGCCCAGGGGTTGGAGCCAAGCCAGGGGCCACCTTCAGCAGGACCAAAGCGAAGACAGGTCTGGCACCATCCTGAGGAGGGGGCAGCGAGGATGACAGTCAATTATCCGGGAGGTTCATGGCTGCCTTTGTCCTGGGCATTTGTGACCATCTTTCCATTACATCCCCTTGTCACCCAGGCGGTTGATGGTGCTGGAGTGTGAGCTGCAAACATGCCACACAAGGAGAGACAGTTTGGGCATTGACAGATGCTTAATGGCCCCTCACGAGATGCTGCTCCTCTCCTGGTGAACAAAGGCGGTGGGATGAGCAGAGTGTTAGGACAAGGCTTCATCCATCAGGGTGATGCTCAGCAAGAGCAGAGGTTTGCTGAAGCCTGGTGCCGTGATTTAACCCACAATAGGCCAGCGTGAGGCTTCCCCTTCACCCATCCCCCTCCACTCTTGCCCTCCCCTGGCAGCTGAAGTTCTTGCTCACTGAAGCTGGACTGAGGCTCACAGATAGCACAGGCTGTGCAGCAGAGCATCCCCCTCCTTCCCACCCCAGAATTTTGCCTAAACTTTCCCATTTTCCCAGTGCCAATGGCTCTGACGGCAGGGACCTGCTTTGGGAGAGCAGCAGGAGAGTGAGCCCGTTTGTCTGCCAGCACCCTCACTGCTGCCTGCCCCAAAAAATGGAGCTGGAGCCCCAAATCTGCAGCCTCCAAGGTACTGTGGATGCTTCTCCTGCCTGCTCTGGGTGCAGGCAGCTGCCTCTGCCCTGGGCAGCCCGACTGACACCAGCGTCACCTGGTCCTGCCAAGGACACCCCAGGCTGCCACCTGGACAGCAGGAGAGCTGCCCGGTTCCACATCTCCAAATAAAAGGTCTTACAGACCTTTACAGGAGAACACGGCATTGCCGGGAGCGAGAGATGCTCTTTTCACGCACTGGCCCCTTCACAGACGTGGCAGGACCGTTCTGCCGGTGCCGGGGCACGGGGGCCGCCCGCTCCTCCCTCCCGGGCACCCTCTCCTGGAACGGGACCGGTTCTGCCCCACATCCAGCTCCTGGTTCCTGGGGATTCTCGCGGTCCCTGAGCGTGGGCACGTGCTCCCCCAGCCGAGAGGACCCCTCAGGGTGCTGCAGTGAGGAAGGATAATGAGGGAGACGAGCCTGATCGCGCAGGTCCAAGTGATGACAAAAATGCTGACGGATGCAAGATGGAAGCGATGACACAGGCAGCCAAGCAGCAAGACACAGCCATGCCCCGTCACATCAGTGCTCCCACCACCTCTGTGCCTCCACAGACCAGAGAGAGCCCTTCAGACAAGGCTCACCCTTCCCAACAGCAGCTTTTAACCCTCTGCCAGCCCCTGGCCCTGCCCAGGAGGCACGTCCCTGTCCCCAGAGAGGGCAGGAGCTGTGGGATGCCCTGGCAGAGCCTGCACCACGCTGCCTTCTAGCCCCTCACCATCCAGCCAACCTGATCTGTTTCTATCCACATTTAAACTCTGGCAGCCTGAAACCTTGCCAGAAAATACCTCTTTTTCTCCTCCTGCTCACTGATGGAGCATTTGGGTAGCACCAAGTCCGGGCATTCCCTTGCAGTCCCCACAGTGTGATGACCCTGGACTCCAGGGTGAGCTCCATCAGCCAGGAAAGGTCTAACCTATTTGGTCTATGACTTTACAGAGCAGTAACCTTTGAATCAGCTGTGAACACAAAGTCAAACCCTCGTGAGAGGGAAGATGAACACGAGGACATTTGTGAACCTGGCAAATGATCCCCGCTCTGTTTGAGAGGGCTCTGGTACAGGAAACTTTACACTTAAATTTACATTGTACATGTAAAACACGCCATACAGCACATCCCAGTGCCACCGTGCCTCTGATCATTGTCACACCATCTCAAGCCCATCCGTGGCCACTGCTCTGAAGATCTGTTTGCCCATGGGTGCAGGCCACTTGCCATTTACAGTTTACCTCCTGCCTCTCGCTAACATGAACAAGCAGCAAACCAGTGTGCAGAAGGGATCTGGGCTAGAAAAAAAGCTACATTGATTTATTTATTAACCCAGATCCTGTGAAAGCGGGAGACGCTGCAAAAGCCTGCCCTTCCTCCCGGCTCTGTGCCTGTGACTCAGTGACAGCACCTCCAGTTTGATTTTAAACCTCCAAGGAGTTGATATAATCCCATCATCTATGGAGCAACTCCAGTTATTTGAGAAACCATAAGGATGTCATTTTTTCCCTTCTCAGCCTGTTGTTCTCTAGAAACGATGTGTGTGACATGGCATCAGTAGGAAAAGGGATCCCAGAGGCCAAATACTCGGGGAATGGCGGGCTTAGAAACATTAAACGCATTTTTCAGAGAGGAGGATTACTGTTAAAATGTGTGTAGCGTTAGGGAACAAAATATTTAAAAGAATCCACGAAATGCATTTGACAGCGGCGCTGCCTGCTGCACATCGGCAAGAGCAGCGGAGAAATTGGAGCTGAAGCCAAAAGCCCCTTTGACCACGATCCCTCAGAAACCTTTGACAGAGGCCACGAGCAGAGACAGGGGATGAGGGACCGAGTGGCTGCGGTGGGTCTGCAGGAAGCCCCCAGAAGGTACAAGCGCACCGGGCCCGTTGCAGGGGCAGGGCTGGTAGCCCAGGAGCCATGAGAGCCCACGCACGGCGCTGCCCGTCCCGGGACAGCCACAGCTGGAGCCATCCCACCGGGGGAAGGGGCGTCCTGGAGGGAGCGGGCTGGGACGGGCTGATGCCCCAGGTGTGTTCCCGCTGGTGTAAGTGCAGCTAAAGCCACAGGGAGCATCAAGCACTAACCTACAGCAAGTGCTTTTGGTGTTTTTAACTAATCCCTTTGAAACGGGGACTGGAGAGGGGAGAGCAACGCAGCCATGGGGGAGCCTGCAGACAGGCCCCCTCCCTGCCCCCCGAGAATGGCTTCAGACGTGAGAAACACGTTGGAGAGGCCAAATCACCAACAGCTCATAAATAAATGCATGTGGTGGCCTTCCTTCTACTGTGCTTCTGCAACGCGGTGGGACCCAGTGCAGGGGGTTCTCCCCTCTCCAGCCTCTCCCTTCATGCCTGGGGCAGGTTCCCATCACTCCTGCCCTCCCTGGGCAGGCTGGGAAGGACGGGGATCCGGGAACTGGGGATCCCCACTGGTGCAGAGCACAGCAGTGCGTGCTCCTCAGGTCCCACCTGGGGTCTTGGGGTCTCACCCAAGCAATGTCTGTGGCAAAGCTGTTCTTTGGGCTCCCTGTGCGGTCACTGTGGAGCATGGCTCTGGAGCCCTGGGCTACCAGCCAGCCCCAGGGGCCAGGCAGAGGTGGGGCAGGAGGGACAGGGACCCTTCGGGCAACAGTGCTGCCAGTCCCACTGATGAGACTCACCTGCCCCACACCGAGGACAACCTGCAGGTTGTCACTGTGAACATCACTGGTGCTGCAAATGCCACCCTCAGTGCTCACCTTGCCCAGAGAGCAGCAGCAGGAGGAAAAACTGGGCTTTAACTACCTTGAATCAGCTGCTTTTAACTTATGTTGAGAGTGTTCCCCCAAAGATACTTTAATCCTCGCTGGTTATTAAATGCTGTGTCTCTGAACCATGTTTCAGGAGGAAGGAGAGCAGCTCTCTGCCCCGAGCCCTGCCAAGGAACCAAGACCTTTTCTGAATCCCATTTGACTGCATCTGGACAGATTAACGGGAGGTAACTCTCCCTTCCCTTTGGAGAAAGGAGACCTTTGCACTGGCTGTTCAGCGAGGATAGGAGTTTCTGAGCCCAGAAGCCCAGCACTATAATACCTAAAGCTAAACATACCTGGAAGCTTTAGAGCCTGGGGTTTTTCCATCACAAATTGTGCAGGACTTCAAAGTCTCTGTCGACTCTCTCACGCTCTGGCTCGGAGGAGCTGTCAGCAGTAATTGCATCCAGCAGCTTGCCTTTCTGCCCCGCTTCACTCCACAGCCTGCATTTTCAGCCGGGCTCTGCAGCAGCAGTTCCAGCACCGTGTACCCACCATGGCCGGGAGCTGCGGCCGGGGGTCTGCTGGTGTCACCCCACCTCTGCCAAGAGACCTCAATAAAACATCCCACGGCTGCTGCAGGGACCACAGCCACCATCGTACAGGCAGCAACAGAGGAAGGAGGAGATAAAATTGCTGGCTCTGGGCTTCCACCTCCTGGCAGGTACAGGCAGGGGAGGGGACACCCCTCCAGGCATGGCCATGTGCGGTCTTGCAGAGCTCCCCAAGTGCTGTCCCCCTTCTGTCACGCACCTCTGTCTACAGGAGCGTGCCCCCTCCACATCACTCCCACCCTTGGCTTTTCTTTCCCTGACTTCCCATTTCCCCGGGCACAGCCCAGGACCCCAGCGTTCCCTGTCTAGAAACTCTTCTTTTCCGTCACTGCCATCTAGCCATCTCTCTGTCCTCTCCCTGCTAGAAACAGTCTGGACCTTCTCAGTGTGTCTTCATGGAAGAAGTTATCCTGGCATCTCGCCAGGGCTGTTGGACCTCCCTCTCTTCTTTCCCCCCTCCCTCCCTCTCTCCCTCCCTCCCTCCCTTCCTCCCATCCATCTCCCGCTGCCCTTCTGCTCCAGTCCCACCTCAGCTTTGGCTGCACCGTGACGAAATAAGCTGGAACCTTTGCTGGAAAGGTCCCAGGTTTAAATGACAACCTGGGTAGAAATTATTTATATGCAATAAACAGGCCGTTGGCCCTGCCGGTGACCTGAGGGAGGACACGAGGAGGTGCAGGAACACAAAATCTACTCCCTGTGCAGAGATGGCTCTGGACAGTGATTCTGGGAAGGGTTTCTTGGCTGTGCTGGTGGCTTTCAGTTTTCCTGCCAGTCCTCTCTTGTGAGGAGCTGAGAGTAGGATTCATGCTTCCCAGGAGCTTGGATGCCCCACTGCAGGTCCTCAGCATGCCCACCCTCTGCTTGGGCACACAAGTGCAGGACATGCAAATGTCACCTGGTGGGGACAGTGCGATGGTGTTTCTGGATATAAAGGCAGTGGAAAAGGAAGGATAATGTTGGGACATCTCTATGGATGGAGGGACCTTCACCGCACAGTGTCCCCCCGGCTGTGGGACAGTGTGGGAGGGGGTGCCCTGGCTGGACCGTGTCTGGGCAGAGCAGGCAAGGAAGGGCTGAGCAGTCCCCGTGGGTCAGCTTCTCTCCTCTCTCTTTCTTCTCATGCTGGGCTCCGGGCAGAGCTGCAGACTTCGAGGGGTCCCAGGGGGGTTCCAGGAGTGAGAAGCAGGTGGCAAAGCTGGTGGCATTCCCTGGAATATGGCCCATGCCGAGAGAAGCCCCAGCAGAGAGGAGGGATTTAGCAACTTAGGTCCCAGGGGGTCTTTTGGTGGGAGAGATAGGAAAGCTCTGCCAGCACCAGGGAAGTCCTGGGGCAGGGTGGGTTAAACTGGAGGCCACGGGAAGGCAGCGGGAAGGCACTCGGTCCTGCCCGGTGTGATTTAGGGGTGGATGCAGCCGGAGCTCAGTGTGCCTGCGGAAAGCCCAGAGCCAGACAAGCCATCACAATAAATAAGCAAGGCAAATCAGGCTGCCTGCGGGGGAAAACCCCAGACTGCAGTAATGATAGGGCTGATGTGGAAAAGTTAACTGGGATTAGAGAAACTGCGAATTTCAAGTGGAAGATGACAGCAGGAGGCTTGAGCTGCCCTGTGTAGATCTGAGCACTGCCTTGTCAGGGCAGACAGGTAGGGACAAATGCAGAGATAATGCTCCTGGACACAAATGATGATCCCTGAGCAAAATTGTCTAAAATCCCCCAGAAAAGTTGCTGTTCTGGCCTCAGTGAGGGGTGTATCATCACAGCGCCTGGCTCCTGCCGTGTGGGTGGGTGAATGGCTCTGTCACAGGGACCGTGGCACAGCTGGGGTCAGAGCTGCAGAGGGACAGGGCAGGACAAAGAAGGGCTGACAGACGGGTCCCTCCGTCCCCCCCACAACCCTTGTGCCCCCGGAGCCACCAACTGCCACCAACAGTGCTCTTTATCAGAAAATTAAGCAGAGCAGCAGTCTTATCACATCATAATAGCTATTCCTAATGCCAAAATAGAATAAATAATAAAAAAAAAAGCTATTTCATGCTGTAATTACAAGTCATAAAAAGAGTTGTGCAGACAGATATATAACACCCCAGTAACTGCCTCTGGCAGCCAGGCCCAGCTGACACTAATCACGATAACGATCCCAACAGTAATTAGAGATGAGGTCAGCCCAGCCCCACACCATCCCCACTGCTGCCCCAGTTGCGGGAGGAGGCACGTGGCTCCAGGGCAGGGGACACAGGGACCCCCAATGGCCCCCGCTCCAGCACCTCTCGCAGCTCTGGAGCTTTCACACCGAGCGCAGGGAGGAGCAGAGCCCTCGGTGGCCGGTGGCCGCACCAGGACCCCGCGGAGGGGACACCTGCACCGGTACCGCTCTGGAGTTTTAATTCCACTTTGCTCTCAGCGCTGCCTCTGCCCCCAGCACCTCAGCAGCAGGTTTGGGATTGAATGGTCCTTAGTGAGATGGGATGGACCCCCCTGGTCCTGAAGCCTGGCAGAGTCACAGAATCTCTGTGGTTGGAAGGGACCTCTGAGATCGAGTCAAACCACATAAAAAACCCAAACAAAAACAAAAACCCAAACAAAAACAAAAACCCAAACAAAAACCCAAACAAAAACAAACAAAACCCCACAAAACAAACAAGCAAACAAACAACCTACAAACAACCAAACACAAAACAAAACACACAAAAAAAGCACCCACCAGCCAAACCCCACACCAACAACCCCACACACAACACCCCAGCACACCCCAATAATCTTGGGCACTAGAGCGTGCCCTGAAGAGCCAGCCTGCAGGTCCTGCAAGGGCCCTCCTGGTCTCCTCACTCAAGAGACACAGCAATCCCAATCGGGTGCGTTAAGGTCAGTTCAGGGGCTGTGTTCGGATCGAGAGGTCCCATGCTCCCAGTCTGCTCCCACCACATCCCCCTCCTTTGCCCCCTGCCATGGCTGACTCCGAATTCCCGTCAGGTGCCTGGGCAGCAGCAGGAGCTGCCCGCTCTGGGGGGCTGGCGCTGGCAGGGGGTGTTTGACCAAAGCAGGTGAGGGCCGCCTTGGTCAGATTTACTTGAATTCGGTTGGTGCCTTGGGGCTTTTTGGTGGGTTTGACAAAGTTCCTCAAGCTGCAGGTTGGGTCTTTGAGGGAACACATCCTCAAAGGGGCACAGGGGAATATATTCTGGGCCAAGTCCTAAATTTTTCCTTGTTTCTCCTTGTAACCAGGAACCAGCCCATCTTGCACGTGGCAGAGACGTGTCCCCACAGGTCTCCCCATGTGCTGCCGGCCCCAGGTTATATCCTGCCATCCCATCCCTCCTCTTCTTCATGGTCCCCAGTGCCAGACCTCAGGGACGAGTAGGTCCCCAGGGACCAGGGCTGCCATTCCAGCTCTGCCGCCCGCTGTCAGCCTTCCCCACATTTGTGTCTCACTGCTCGCTCTGTCTCACATTTGCATATCATACATATTCATTAGAGATGTGGCTAATTAAATATTCATATACACAGTCATTGAACTTGCAATTAATCTGAAACTTGCAGTACTTCTTGTCTCCCCCCACCCAAGAGGAGCCCTGAGCTCTGGCTGCTGGCGGCTGCAGCCCCGGAGTGGTGCCAGCACTTACACCCCCTTCCACTGACCCTTTTTGCCCAAATCCGCGCTGTTTCCAGGAGGGAGCACGGTGGGGATGGTGAAAGGCCTTTCCAGGTCTGGGGGAGGCCGTGGCACACGATGGCTCTGCATTAATATGGCAGAAAAAATCCTCAGTGCTGCGGGTTGCAGAAGCTTTGCCTCCAAGTTGGGGGTGACCTTATGGCAAAGCTGCCCCCCATCTGCCACCACCGCACTTGGGGGGCACGGCACCCACCCCACAGCACTGCTCTGAGGGCACGGGGGTTGCTGGATGCCGGGGCTCCCCCACACCTCCCAGCCCCCCCGCACCCAAGACTCAGCTCCTGTCCCGGGGTGCCCTGGGGCACCGGACAGGCTTGGGGGGCTCACATGGAGCCCCCTCCCCACTCCCGCCCCCGCTGCGCCTGGAGAGCTGCTCCTGGCAGCATCCCTCGGCAGCTCCCACCCCCTGCATCGTCTGCCTCAACCCCCCCCACAGCCCACCCCAGGAAACCACCTTCAAATGGCACCGGCTCTGACAGAATCGGAGCAGAGACGGGACAGGGTGGCGGGGAAGGGGGTCGGGGGAAGCGGGCAAGGGGCTGCAGAGGTCCCCAAAAAGTGCAGCAGGATGGCACCACCAGCTCCCTGGGACCACAGAGCCCAGTCAGTCCTGAGCCCACGTCCCCCCGAGCCAGCACAGCACTCGTCCCTGGCCAGAGAGACACAAGCGACTGCCCAGCAGATACAACCCCTAGAGCTCTCTCCGGCGCTTTATTAGCGACAGCCAACAAAAAGTGTGGGTCACGCCACTGCAGTCTGTTTGCTCTGGCCAGGACATGGTCTGATGCTGGGCACCCCAGGCAGCAAACATTTGTTAAAACCATCAAAAGCGTTTGCTAGAGCTCTCTCCAGTAACCCCCTCGGTTTGTCGGGGGAGTCTGGCCAGAAATCGTGGTGTGGGGGGTGTTACAAGCCAGCCCAGAGCATCCCCCCAGATAAGCAGGAGCTGCCTTGAAAACACAGTCAGAGGAACCCAGAGCGTTTTCTCGCCTAAAAAACCTTCCCAGCAACGTCCTCACCCTCCCCCAGCCTTTTTGTACTGTCAGTGATATCCCTGCCTGCTATTCTTCACTTTTCAAGTGGGTTTTGAAACCCGTCTTCTTTGAAAACCCCTTGTTTAAAGTAGGAGAAAATATCCGGCTGGGTTGCAATTTGTCAGCTCGCGGCATCGGCTGCGGATGGAGGCTGAGGGGAGCTGGGATGAGGGGACCGGGTGTCTGAAACACCTCGGGGGGGTCAGGCACGGCTCACATACCCCCCAAGGAGGGATGGCTCCCCCCTGCCCCTGCCTGCTCCTGCCCAGGCTTTCGGCCCCAGCTCCCTCCCTGTGGTCTGTGTCAGAAGGGTGGAGGGCTGGTGATTTTTTCTTTAAGGCAAAGTTCTTTCCTCCCTGTCCCTCACAGGTTTGGTATCAGCATCTGCGCAGGAGACTTTCCTGGTGTTGGGGAAGCACATCACAGTCCCCGAGGCGGGGGTGGAGGGGACGATGCTGTGCTGCTCTTCATGCTTCGGTCCCCTCGGAAAACCCAGATGGGAGAAGCTGAGGCGGGGGGGGATCCTGCAGTAGCCGTGCAGCAGCTCAGACGTGGGCAGCCCCGGCTGTAACAGCTTTTCCTGGCACCCCCGGGGGAAAACCACCCTTAACAGTCTTTTCTGTGGGTTTTACTGCATCCATTTTGCAGGCGTGATCGCTGAGCACACGCTGCGGCTGCTCTGCAGAGCTCCCTCAGAGACAGGGATGCAAATAAATCCCCGCTGGGAGGAGGCTGAGGGGCAGGAGGGCCAGGGCCGGGTTCCCTTCCTCCTCCTTGTAGGAACATTAACATCTGGCTCCAGTGTCTCCTGCTCTCACCTGCTCCAGGTGTCCTCCTCGCGGTGCCCAGGCGGTGCTGATGGCAGCCCCGAGCCTCTCCCCGCGGCACACACCGCACCATCTGCCGGTGCCGCCTCACTCTGCTCTTGCGGGCGCTGCCGATGTGACCCGGGGCTGGTGGGTGGGAAGCAGCTCCCTGGGAACCTCTGCAAATACCAGCCAGGCTGTACGAGCAAACAGCAGAAATGCCGGGGACGAGGCTGCTCCAGGAGCGGGACAGGGCAGGGCACAGCCTGGGGGCTGGGGCAGGAGCTCCATTCCCCCCGGCCGGGGCAGCAGGAGCCCACCCTGGGCAGCTTCCCCCTGAGGAAAGTCTCCCTGCTGAGGTGACAAGGACCCGCAGCGGTGCTGCAGCCGTGGGGAGGCGGTGACACGAGTGTCCCGACGTGGCCCTCCAACCCTGGCAGTACTCTGGAAAGACATTTGCAAGTGGCATTTGCAGGGATTTACCGTCACACTCAAGCGCCCCAGCTCTCTGCAAACAGTGGGCTTCCGCCACAACCCCCTCAACGAGGACAGCAGAGCCCCGGCCCTCCCCTCGTACACAGGTGGGAAGAGGAGTGATGGCTCATGGCCACTGCAAGCCCAGGCTCGGGTGCCTGCATCCCCCTCCTGCAGCCTGTGCCACCCAGGGGACCCCCAGCCCCCCTCGGTCCAGGCCATGCCCAGCACCCAATGCTTCAGAGGGGACACAGCCTTTAGCCCCCCCCAGCCCACACTGGTCCCGGTGGGAACCTGAGCGCTGCGGAGCCGTGCGGTGCCTCGGTTGGTGTTTTCCTGTACGAAGCCAGAAGCACAAACGGGTCCTCCATGGCCTCTGCATTTGCTCCGTGCCCTTCCCACCCAACCAACACGGGGAGCAGCACCGGACCCCCTGCCATCCACCCCACAAGTGCCCTGGTCCCCCACCTCCTGCCAGACATGGCTGTCCCCACAAGGTTTTATGAGAGCTGAAGTAAGTTCAGTTTACACAATGATAATGCTGCTCTTGTGGGTGTTTAGACACTTTCAGGCTTACTGTGGCTAATAAATAAACATTTGTTATTAATTTTATTCCCCCCTGGTGCCAGTGCGCACAGGATAAATCACTGCTGCTCCGTGATAAAGGGTTCAGGAGCCAATCTTTAGCCTTGCCTGAGATTTATGCCCCTTTAAAAACAAAGATCCTGACAAAGAGAGAGATTTCCTGGCACAGTGCAACTCTGTTTAATTAGAGAGATGATTCATGTTTTCAATCACAATTTAATACCAGGCCCTTTACAGTCAGCAGTAAAGCAGGAGACGGCAGGTCTGCCAGGGCCTTGAAAACAAGTCCATCTTGGTTTCCTCGGGTGGATGCTCTGCAGGGACAGGGTGGCCGTGCCGAGAGGCTCAGCTGGGACCCAGCACCTGCAGCCCTTCCCCACAGCCCCCCCAAGACCCTTCCCAGAGGATTTGGTGCACGGGAGAGACAGACCCCCCCTGTGCCCAGGGGACAGTGTCAGCCCCAGCAGCGAAATCTCCCCTTCCCCAAACGAGCCAACAGCCTTCGGTCCTGCGCTGTTCCAGGCAGGATCTCTGCTCTCCTCACCCGGGCTCTGGCTCCCACCAGCATCCCCGCAGCAAGCGGCCAGGGGCTGTGCC
>JAOQGH010000062.1:197608-218574 GCA_025769975.1 Gallinago jamesoni | reverse complement strand
TCTGCCCGCGATGCCGGAGCAGGGGACAGGAAGGGACCCCGGGGCTGCCACCCCGAGGGGTCCCCATCCTCGGTGAGGTGGCCCCCGAGGGCGGGAGGTGTGTGTGCTGGGCGGGGGGGGGACACACACACAGAGCTGTCTCAGGTCCTGCAGTGTCGCCTGTCACCACAGCCCCTGATGCCACCCTGGGATGGCCGGTGAGACAGAGGGGCTGGTGGTCCAGGGGCTCCCCGGCTAAGCCGAGGGGACACCCAAGGGGGGGGTGCCGAGGGGTGGTGGCACCCACCCGGAGCCTGTGCCTTCAGCGGGGGGCGGGGGGAAGACACGCATCCCCTCCCAGGGCTGAGGGGGCGTGTGGCCCATGGGATGGCAGGCGTGATCGGTGGGGCAGGCAGGGGCTGTGGGGCTGGTTCCTGCGCCGCGGGTGGGGGGCAGGTGGGATGGCGGGGGAGGGGGGGCAGCACCCACGCGTTGACAGACACCCCGCCATCCCCTCCCCGCACAAACACGCAGTTCTAGCCGTGCCCCTGGGCTGGCCACCGGGCCACAAACTCCCCCACACACACACTCCGTCCCCGTCCCTCTCGCTGCCCTGGCCTGTGGGTCACACGTGGCGGCCCCACGCGTGTCACCCCCCATCCTCCCCGGCGGTGTGTGCCCGCCTCCCGGCCCCCGCCGGCGGCACCGGCGGAGCCCTCCGCGGCGGCGACGCTCCTCCCGCACTTGCATAACGCGGAGCTGCCGCTCAGGTGGGAAGGGAGGAGCTGGGCCACCCGCCAAGGCGGCCGGCAGCCGGCCCCGGGCGAGCGGCGGGCGAGCGGCGAACCCACCCCGCCGGGACGGCGACGGGAGAGAGAGAGAGTTCCCTTCGCAGCGGGAGCGGCGGGCAGTGGACATCACGGGGGGACAGGGGACCCCGAGAGACTGTCCCCAGCGCGGGGTGACGGGGCTGGGTGCGGGACTGCTCCCCCGGTGCGGGGCTGCTCCAGCAGGGCAGGCGGTGGCAGTGCCCCCGGGCGAGAGGTGGGCGATGTGGGCACGGCTGGGTGCTTCCAAACTCGTCCCTGCCGGGGCAGGACCCGCCGTGCTCCGGGCGAGCTCCGCTCTGCTCTGCTGAGGCAGGGAGCAAGCGAGGGTGCCAGGGGACCGGGGGCTCTCCCCATGGGTGCCCCTCGGTGCCCCTCGCAGTGCCCGAGCCTGGCCTCCCTGCCCCGGTGTGTGCTGTGTCCCGAGAGGCTCCATCACACCCCGCTGCCAGCCTGCCCCGGAGACCGCTTGGGCGATGCCCCGTCGCCCCGGGTGACACGGCATGTGGGAGCTGGGGGGCACGGCCCCGGGCACCGCAGGCAGGTGTGCCCACACCTGTGTTTGCTGTTGTTTTGCTCCAGCCTGAACTTTCTCCTCCTGGGGAAAGAGCCAAGATACCCAAGAGGTGATAGCACTCAAAGCGGGGGATTGTGGGTGCCAGAGGAACACCCCGATAACAGGCTTGATAAGGGCTTCCTTGCTGCTGCCACCAGGGAACCCGAGCAGGTTTATGCCCCTTGTTTTAGCTGTTGTGCTCCTGGCTCGGGAGCAGGGGGAAGTCGCGTGGATGCACACGCTTGTGCGTGGCTGAAGTCCAGCCTGGCATGGGAGGAGCAGGCAGCTGCCTCTGAAGTCCAGGCCTGGCTCTGGGGCTGCGGTTCAGCCCCTGCTGGACCAAGCCCTGGGCTCTGCAAGTCAGGGTCAGATCGGTGCTGAGGGTCCTGGACAACCCACATTCAGCACCTCCAGCCAGTCTCCAGGGGTTTCCCCTGGCTGGGTGGTCCCTGCCAGGCTCTCCATGCTCTTTGCTCGCCGAAGGGATGCTGTAAGGGATGCACGAGGCAGGGATGCTCTGGACCATGTGCCCACAGGCCTGATGCTCCTGCAGGAAACCCTCCTGCTCGGAGAGTACATGGGATCCTGTTCAAAAAGGGCTTCTCCCCTCTGTGCCCTCACATGGGGCATCAGGAACCGCTTTCCAGGGAGACCTGGGCAGTGCCAAAAGGCCAAGATGGCACAAAAACACCTGGGCAGCACATGTCCTCCCCACAGATGCCAGCACTGTGGGCAGAAAGGTCTCCACCATCCCTCGGCAATGCCAACTTTACCCCAAGATTGCTCATCTGAGATTCAGGCACAAGCCTGAGCAAGCGTGGGCTGGGAAGGGCAGCCCCATGACTGCGTGGCACCTTTCCCGGGGCTGGGGGGGCTGATGGGGGCCAGCAGTGTGGGAGAGGGTCAGCACTGGGTGGGGAGCAACCCCCTCCTGGGTATGTGCTGGTGTGTGATTCAAGCTGGGCCCCGCCTGGCTCTGGGGTGGGGAGAGGAGATGTGTGCCAACCTGCTCGCCCACATGGACCAGCCTGTGCCAGCTCTCTTTGCCCAGTCTCTCCCAGGTACAGTGTGGCAGCCTGTGCCCCATCCTGCTCCAGGCACCCAGGGGACGTCTCTGCCCAGCTGGACCCTCTCCAACCACTGCAGGACCTGCTTCTCCACCAAACAGGGTGGGCAATGAGCCACCCTTTGGTCCGAGCCATGAAAGGAACTGGGGAGCACATTCCTGGGTCCTGGGCAAGCCAAGGGAACTGGAGGGAGGCAGGGGAGCTGTGCTGCACTGAGGGACTGGGGGAGGACAGGTCAGGGCAGGAGAAGCCGGGCAGTGCCGCCGTTCCCACCATAAGGTCAGACGGGCGAGCAAGAGCTGCCTGGGCAACAGTGCCAGGGTGGCATTTGTGGCAGGGCACCATTTGTTCCCGTCCATCGGGTGTCACTTTGCAGCAGCAATGCCGGAGGAGGAGACGGAGCCAGGGCGTAAAGGGCATCCCGGGGCGGCGGGGCCGGGGAGCGCATTCATGGCGGCTGAGTGGGCTGGAGCAACAAGGAGGCTTTGACGGGGAGAGGGGCCGCACGTGTGAGCGTGAAAGAGGTGTGGGTGTGAGAGCGGGGAGCCGTCACCCTGGCCGGCCTGCCCTCCCTGGCCCCGGGGGCAGGTCTGCCCAGGGAGGGGGCTGGGACAGCCCCCCTCCCCGCTGGGGACCGGGGCACCGGGTGCTTGTTTGCTTTGCTCCTGTGGGACAGAGCTGCACGTGGCCTGACCCGTGGCCTGCGGCGCGGTTTGCCGAGCCCGGCAGCCGGCGAGATGCTGGGGAGCTTCAGCCCGAGCAGCGAGAGCCATGGCTCCGGGGAGCAGCCGACCTTGGTGTGCCCAGATCCTCCACCACCTGCAAGATGCCAGGCTGCAGTGCCCACCACGCTCTCCATCGTGGGCATCCTGGCACCCTGGGACCCCTGCCCTGTGACACAGCAGACTTTGGGGTGATGTCCCCACAGGCCAGGCTTGCAGGGGCCACTGGCCAGGACAGCCCCGCAGCAGGGGGCTCAGCCGTGGCACACCGTGCTCGGCACAGTCGCATGTGCCACACCACGCTCCATGCCTGTCCCTGCCCCCTTCTGCGAGACCCAACTCCCTCCCACACGGAGATTCCCCATGGCTCCCTGGAGCAAAGGAGGATCCTGCTCAGCACCTCCAGCCCCTCAGGATGAAGCTGTTTGGCCCTGACCACACGGCTACAGCCAAGGGGTCCTGGCACAGCTGAGCTGCAGGCCAGTGGTGCCAGCGCCAGCTGCACAGAAACCACTCACCTGGGCCTCCTGAGGATGCTCAGGCGCTGCCAGTCTGCGGGGACACGCGCTTGGCCCCGAGCAGGCAGCGTGTCGGTGTCCCAAGGACAGGCAGGGACGTGCCCTGTGGGGAAAACGCCGGCCAGGAGTTATTTCAAGCTTTGAACTTTAGGAGTGGAAGAGGCTGGAGCTGGAGCTACAGGTCTCTGCCCTGGTCCCAGCATCACTCCCCCTCCCCTTCCAGCACCATGCTCCCCCCTTCCTGGGTCCTGGGTGGTGCTGAATCTGGGTCTGGCACACAGAAGCTTTTCACAGCCCGGTCAGCACCTCAGGTCCCACTGGGCACACTGGGCAATGCTTTGTGGGCATGCCGTGCCCCTGGTGTGCTGGGACCCAACACCACCTCCCCAGCCACCTCCCGGCACAGAGAGGGTTAAAGTTGAACCCATACTTTGGGGGAGCACTGTGACCTGCGTGGGACAGAGGGGTTGGGGGCGCTTGGCAGAGCCCAGTACCGGGGTGTGCACAGGGGATGTGACCGCAGCATCAGGGGAGGGGGGGTCTGGGCAGACCCTGCCCTCGGGAAGCAACCGAGCCCCCGTTTGCAGAGGGTCCCCCCGGGTGTGTGGCGGGGGGTGGGGGCTGGGGAGGCGCTAAAGGCTGCAACCTGTCCTGAAGCCGTGCTTTGCCGATGAGCACCGAGTTATATTTATCCAGGTGCCACACATTGCTGGCTTTGGGACAGGAGCCTGTCACCCTCTGTGTGCTTGGTTATGTATATGAATATATATATATATATATATATGTAATATTTGAGGGGCTTTTGCAGCAGAGTGACTCCAGTGGCAGAGCACAAACCCTGGGCCCCTCCCTGCACTGCTGACCCCCGCCCCCAGGATTAGGGGATGATCCCGTTCTCGCACCCTCGCCTGTGACTCCCCTGGGGGTGGCAGCTGATGCCATGGGACAGGAGAAGACATCCCCATGGCCCCGCGTGAAACCAGCCCAGTGATCCCCCCATGGCGTGGGGCAGGACTGCTCCGGGCTGTTTGGGGGCAGGGGACAGTCTCAGGTTGTCCCTAAGGGCTGGCACCAGCCAGGTGGGGGCTAGCAGCCGAGGGCGGGCACGGGGAGAGCCACGGCATTGCCGCAGGTACACGTCCCGCCGGCAGCTTATTGTCTTTCGTGTTGTTATTGTTCTGAAATGTCAGCGAGGGGAGGGTTTGAGCGCAGCGTCCCCCGTCCGAGATGCCCGGGATTCCTCGCAAAGGCCAGGCGGGTATTAATAACCGGCGCGTCCCCGCCTGACCTCCCGCGGGGCGCGGGCTGCGGGGCCGCCTCCCCTCCCGCCCCCGACCCCCACCGGGTGGTCCCCGGCCGGGATTTGCCCCTCCACCCCCGCCCCGGGTCCAGCCCCAGCCCTGGGGAAGGGTCACCGGGGGGCTGCTGGGGCTCCCCCCGAGCTTCCCCGTGGGGCCGGGCAGGAGAGCCCGGAGCTGGGGCGGCTTTGAAAGGGGAGAGATTCCAGGTTTTCCTTGAAGGCGGGTGAGCCTGGGCTGGAAGAGCGGCTCGTGGTTGCGGGGGGTGTCGCTGTGCTGCTCTCTCCCAGCCGCCCCGCGCTCATTATGTAAGGAGCTGCCTCGCAATTAGCGAGCCGGGCAGTCCCGCACGCCAGCGCCCAGCGCGGCTCCCGGCGCTGCCCCGGGACGGGGGCTCCTGTCGGCGGGTGCCCGAGGCCCTGCCCTGGGGTTCCTCTCCCGGGCTGCGGATCTCGGGAAAAGCCGGCTCTGGGCCAGCGAGGGGCTGGGGAGGGCAGAGCCCGGGCTGGCAGCCCCCTGCCCACCGCCTGCTCTGGGGACCAAGGGCACCCAGTGGCCCTGGAGCTGGAGGGGGGGTCCCTCCAGCATCACGGGCCGCCTCCGCTGTGTCCCCGGTTCCCTGAAACCAGACCAGAGAAGGGCAGCCGGGGGTCTGGGGATGATCCGGCTGGGACTGTCCAAGATGGTAACAGGGGGCTACGGAAGGAGGACGGGCCTGGAGCCGGAGCTGGGCTGGCAGGAGCCCTCGGGGCAGGGCAGGGCCAACCTGGGAGGTGATCACCCGGAATTCAGCGAGGGGACTCCACCCCGCAGGGCCCGTGGGTGTGAAATGCTTGTCGTGCGGACAGATTTGTGGTGAAAACTGCTGAGGGTTCCATCTGCCCGCGCTCCCTGGGGCTGGGCATCCCTGACCCGCCGCAGGAGGCAGCGTGGCCGGGGGGCTGGCTGCGCTCCCCCCGCTGCAGCCCGGGGCGATGCTCCTGGGAAGGGCATGGGGTTTTTTGCTGCTCTGTGCCATACCTGGCGCCCTGTCCCCAGCACGCTGCGGCCATGGGACCCTGTGCGGGCGGGTGCGAGCCCGGCGGCAGCGGGGTTTGCTGCCCAGTGGCCCTGGCAGGTTGCCCCCGGGGCGGCCCGAGCTGTGCCGGCAGCAGCCGGGGCTGGTGTTGACAAACACGGGCAGGGCGGGAGGTTGGCCTCCTGGTCCAGGGCGGGCAATAAGCACATCAGCCCCTTTTCCTCTTCCCCTCCCGGCCCAGCATGGCCGGGGAGGCTGTGGCTTCGGGGGGGTGCAGCGTAAAGCGTGGTGGGGGGGACTCTGCCGGAGCTGGGTCCTCCCTCCTCGCATCACTGCTGGGGGACAGCTGCTACCGGGGCGCGCTGGGAGGGGGCACGGGAGGAAGAAAGGGGGGGGGCGGTGAAAAAGTTAGAGAAAGAAAAACTGCCGCTCTCAGCAGGCGGGCTGCGGGGTGTGCTCTCGCACGCCAGAAAACACAGAACTGGGAGTACAGCCAAGTACCTTTATCGGAGGAAGCAGGCAGCCCAACAGCTGGACATGGGAGCCTGCCAGGGCCCCCCCTCCTGCCCCATGCCGCCTCCAGCCCAACAGGTTGGAGGAGTCCCTGTGCCACCACCCATGCCATCGTCTGTGCCACCATCCCTGCCCGTGCCCCGCTGCCTGGCGGGGGGGTGGGCTGTGTCCCCAGCCCCGGGAGCTTGCCCCGTCACGGAGGAGGGCAAGTTCCCCATCAGCCTTCGCCCTCCCTGGGTGTCCCCAGCATTGCAAAGGCCATGACTGTCCCACACAGCTCTCCCCGTGGCTCTGGTGTCCCCTAGCCCTGGGACTGGCACTAGGTCTAGCAAGACCAGCAGCCCAGGGGATTGCATACCTGGACAGATCCAGCCAGGAGGGGTTGTCCTCTGCTCTGGAGCAGGGCCGGCCCTGGGTTGAGGGACCAATGAGCCCTCCAAGGCTCTGGTGGGCAAGAACCAGGTCCCCGTGTCCGAAGGCTCCTGGTGGCACAGGGCTGCCACAGGTCCCGCACAGCCCCTGGAAGGACAACTAAGCTGGGGCAGTGCCCAGTCTGCAGTAAACAGCCTGGCCAGCACCTCTTTGGGATGAGGAAGCCAAGAGCTGGCCAACTGGTGTGCTCCAGCAGCCCTGGGGACTGGCACAGCAGCCCCCCATCAGCACTGCATGGGGGGGAGGTGCAGTTTGGGGAGCTGGGACAGGGACTGCCGAGAGGGACAGCAGATGACAGGACTGCCTGCTTGCCTGTGGGCAGCCCCTGGCATTACATCTCCCTCCCCAGCACCAGGACAGGGCTGTGGGGTAAGACCGGGGGCTCCCTCGGAGCTCCCTTCCCTCCATGGGCTCCCCCCAGCCCCAGCCATCGCCCATGTCCCCGGCCACCCCTCCTGCAGCCCCAGCATGGCTAGCCCTGGTGCCGGCATCCCCAGTCCACTTGGCTGGCACAGCCATGGCTACAGGATTCCAGGCTGTGGAAGGCAGAGTTCCCTTAGCTGTGTGTTTGCAAGCAGTGGCTTTTCCTCTCCCTCTCTCCTCTGACCCTGTGAGCTGGAGGTCTGGCTCCGCAGAGCAGCCTGGGCAGCCTTGGCTCTGCGCCTTTCCCGTATTGCTCTCCAGTGTCTCCGGGGCCAGGCAATAAACATTTCCCACGCCTCGGACCCTCTGAAGGGCCTTCCTCCCATTGAACGGAGTCCTTGGGAGAGAGCGAGCCAGGAATGCTGCCACAGAGCAGGGAGAACGTGGAGCTGGGGGAGAGCGGAGGCCGAGGGGCCGGGGCTTGCTCCTGCAGCACGGGCTGTTCCCCCGGCTCCCACCAGCAGCCGATGGGGACGGGGCATCCCGCGCCCTGTGGCACCGCGGAGCCTGGCACGGCTGCAGTGGCACCTCTCGCCCCTGGGGCTGTGGGGCCGTGTCCCCAGACCCACAGCACGGTGCGGGTGTAGGGTGCCGGGAGGTGAGCGGTGATGCTGTCACCTTGTTCCCTGCCATCCCTGCTCCAACTGGGATTAGCCCTGCAGGGACCACAGCCCGGCTGCGCCCGTGCCTCTGTGGCCCGTCGCAGAGGAGGGGCTGGTCACCAAATGTCACCCAGTGACGGGGACTGGCATCTCCCAGGCAGAGGGGCTGCTGCCAGCCTTTGGGGCATCCTGCAGGGGCACTGCTGGGGGTGACACCACCAGGCGGCTGGTGTCACCACCTCTCCTAGCTGCTCAATAGCAGCCATGGGGTGGTTTTTTTTTTTTTCCTCCAGAGAGTGCAACAATTAGTGTCACAATTACAGTGCATCGCGGCTGCTGTTACTGTTCCCAAAACAACCACAGGCACGAGCCGGGCCCTGCCTGATGAACCTCCCGTAGCTGCAGACACAGGGCAAGAGCTGCTGCCCCGGGGATGCAGCTCCCACCACCTCCCTGCTCCGAGGTCCCCATCACCGTGGCCTCTGGTGCTGCAGGGCAGCAGCGACTCCCCAGGGGAGATTGCCCACCCCGCTCTGCTGCTGCCAGGCCCTGGAGGAGCTGGAGCGAGGCGGTGGGAGAGGAAGCGGATCCCAGCAGCCCTGCTGGAGCGGGGCCAGCAGCCCGGCGAGGCGTTTGCCGGGGGGTGGGAAACCACGGGGGGCTGGGAAAGGACCCCCACTGCGCAGGGCACAGCTGGAGCCCCACGCAGGACCCTGCTGCTGTGGTGGGAGGCGTTCAGACCAATGCAATCCCTGGGGAGACCTGAGCACCGAGCTGGGGTCTGGCTGGGAGCCCCCTCCCAGATGCCAGTTGGTCTGCAGTGGGGGCTGCCCGGTGGGCTGGGGGTGCCCCGGCGCAGAAGGGGGCAGCTGAGGCACTGCCAGCACCGCCTGTGCGTGCAGGGGTGCGCGTCTGCATCAGCCATGAGTCAGGACACGTGTGGGTGCGGGGGGGGACGTGCAGGATGCACTGGCATGCACGCAGAGCAGCATGCTCGGGGGGGGGGCACACACAAGTGCATGTGCGTGCACAAGTGTGTGTATGTGTGTGTGCAGGATCCATGAGCGGGTGCATACCCGTGTGGGCTGGAAGACACACATGTGCAGGGAGGGGGGGTGGGCATGCCAGGGTGTGCGGGGCGTGCATGGGCGTGCAGGACTCACGTGTGTGTGTGTGTGTGTGTGTGCACAGGCTGTGAGGTGCACCCGCGTTTGTGAGCACTCAGCCTCTGCAGCAGGAGCCGCATCCCCTGGGTGGGTGTGTGGGTGGGAGGATGCAGGGGGGCTCCATCCCTGCAGAGGCTGTGCCAGGGCCAGGAGACAGCCCCTGACCTGCCCCGGGCCGAGGAGCCTTCATGAGGATTCCTCATTAATTAAGCGCCGGGAATGAATGAGAAAGCAGAGCCTTCTGCACTTCCATCCCTCAAAACCATCCTGCTCCGGGGGGCTCGTGGATGGGGGCAGCATCCTCCCCAGCCCCACAGCCAGGTGGGGAGCCCGTGCCCCATGCAGTGATGGCCATGGTCAGGGCTGTGCAGGGCTGGGAAGGACCCCAGGAGGGGTGGCAGGGAAGTCACCAAATTACTTTTGTTTATTTTCGCCTTAGTCCCAGCTCCGTAGGAAAAATATTGGAGGTGGCAGAGCAGAAGTGATTTCCTCCCAAAGCGCTTCCCGGCTTCGCTCCAGCGGCCACGGAAATCACACCGTGTCCGTCCTGGAGCCCGTGATCCCTGGCACTAATAATTTAGGGCTTTCCTTTGGGAAGGGGGCTGGGCCAGGCCTGAGGGTGCCCTAGGATGGGAGATGGGGAGCTGGGGAAACCGAGGCATGGCTGGCAGGGCTGGGGTCTGCCCCCATCTCCCTGCTGCTGCCCGCCTCTCTGCAGGAGAGAGGATGTGGCACAACTGGTGACGCACCCAACCGTGGGAGAGAAAATGCCTCTGCCCGTCTCTCCTGCCCTCTCTGCCGGGAGACGGGCACCTTCCCTGAGCTGTGATGGGGAACAGTCACAGGACCCCCATGTGGGTGTTCTGGGCTTGTCGCTGCCAAGGGGACAGGGCTGTACCCCGTGTCCCGGGGGGCTGCCACCCTGCCCACCACCAGCCACCCTGGGGACAGGCACACACAGAGCGCCTTTCATCTGCCCGGGGAGGGGGGCACCCGCACGGCTCGTGGTGGCACACTGGTCCGCCGCCCCTGAAAGGGCCGATTGAGCGCAGCTGAGGTCATCTGCCCGGCGTGTTTACCCCGTGCCCGCCGCCCCGGGACACGGCCGGCACCCCCGGCTGTCCCTGCCACCCCACTGGCCGGGGGGACACGGCCACAGGCAAAGCCGGCATCGCTGCCATCGCTGGGCTGCCGTCGGGGAGCAGAGGGGACGGAGCGGGGCGCAGGCGCCGGCATGGCCTTCCAGCCACCGTACTCCCCCAGCCTCTTCAGGAGGAGGGACGGGTGAGTGGGGCCTGGCACTGGGAGGGGGGGGGAACACGCACCAGCCCCAGGGCTTGGGGGGGACAAACCCCTTCCCGCTCTCCGCAGCACCAGCCTTTGCATGGGCCAGGCTGGTGCTGGCACGGGGGATGTCCATCATCCCCCCCACAGACAGATGGACAAATGGGACAAATGGGTCCCACGAGTGTTTCCCCCGGGGAGAAGCACCCTCCCGTGTGCAATCCCCCCACCGGGGAGGAGAAAATATTTGCTCACATCCCTACATCAAACCTGTGTCTTGGGGCACCCGCGTGTGCCCAGCCGTGGTTCACGGGCACGACAGTGTCCCACACAGGGCACCCATGCCCCTCAGGACATCATGATCCTTATCCTGCCCTGGTGGCGGGGGTGCCATTTTTGGGGGAGCGAGCTGCCAGGGCCTCGCTGTGAGCAGCAGCCTCACCACACTGTGCCTCAGTTTCCCTTTCTGATGGGGAAATACCGCTGCGCCCACCCTCAGCCCGTTCCCTGAGGAAGGGGCCGGGCTCCTCGGGCCGCTCCCCGCGCTGGCGCCCACCGGCCGTGTGCCGCCCCCCTCCACCCCCCCCTGCGGGAGGGGATTTGGGGACCCCTGCACCACCCCAGGGGCTCCCCAGCCAGCGCTAACGCTTTCTCGGAGGCTGCGCCGGGGGGGGCTCTCTCGCAGGGTCTCGTTCAGCATCAGCCCCCGCCCCGGGCGTGTGAAGGAGGAGCCCGGCGGGGTCGGTGGCCGCGGGGTGACCGCCCGGGGGCCGAGCAAAGTCCCCCCCGGGCCGGGGCCGGGGGCAGAGATAAGCCCTGGAGCTGGCAGGACAGACGGGGAGGGCGGCCGAGCGTGGGGGGCAACGCCAGCCCCGGCCCCCCCGTGTTGCTAGGGGCGTCTGGGGGGCGGAGGGGGGGGCTGGGGTCTGGGCTGCGCCCTCCCCCCTCCCCGGCGCGTTTGGCCGGCCGGGCCCCGCTGCAGTGCCGTCCCCGGCCGCGGGTCGGCGGCCCCCCCGCGCTGCGCGGCGGGTTATGCAAGTGCGGGCGGGGCCGTGCGGGCACCCGGGGCTGGTTTGTTTTGCACGCCCGGGTTTGTTTTGCACGCCGGGGTTGTTTTCCACTCCCGGGGGTGTTTTGCGCGCCGGGGTTGTTTTCCCCCGCCCGTTTCGGTTTTTCGCGCCCGGTTTTGCTGTGCTCGTCCCCGGGTGCCCCTTCTCCTTCTGCCCCCCCGCACCCCGGCGGGTCCTGCAGGACTGCGCCCCCACATGCAAAGCGTGTTTCCCACTTTTCCCCGTCCCTCCGTCCCCAGCTGAACCCCCGTCTCGGTTGTATGTGGGGAGCACAGAGCGGGCATGCTGAGGCGTGTGGGGTGGAGGGATGGGGGACGGGGGGTGCGGGGACGGGGGTGACAGCGCTCTGGTCGCAGAAGAAGAGGGGTGCAGCAATGGGGTACACATGAGGGGTGCAGAGTCGGGAGGGACCAGTACTGGGGAGCGGTGGTCCTGCACTGGGAGGGGGCCGTGCTGTCCTGGGGTCTAACTGGGAGGTGCAGAGGTGCGGTAGTGGGGTGCAGGGGGGGGGTACTGGGAGCAGAGGTGCAGTATTGAGGGTCGGGGTGCCGTACAGGGGTGCAGTACCAAGGGCTGGAGGTGCCGCCCCGGGGTGCAGGGAGGCCAAAAACCGAGGCGCAGCACCGGGGCCGCCCCGGGAGCGGCGCTGTGGGGCGGGGGGCGGGCCCGGCCGCGCTGGCACCGCCCGACGGGGCGGACGCCGCCGATATAAGCGGGGGCGCGGCGGGGGGAAGCCGCAGTGCGTTTTGTTCTCTTTGCTGCGAACGGGTCCGTCGCCGCAACCGTCGCCATGAGCACCGGCATGTACCAGTCCCCCATGGAGGTGGCTGTCTACCAGCTCCACAACTTCTCTATCTCCTTCTTCTCCTCCCTGCTCGGGGGGGACGTGGTCTCCGTGAAACTCGACAACAGGTAGGGGCAGCCCCGGTACCGGCCGCGGTCGGCCCCGCCGTTTTCTGCCGGGAGGTGGGGGGGGCGCGTTGCTCTGGGGGAAAAGGGTTCCCGGTACATCGGTGCCCCGGGGGAGCGCGCTGCGATGTCCCCGCTGAAGGGGGGTCCCGATGCATTGACCCCCAGGGGAGGGGGAAGCCCTGGTGGATGGCATCTTGGGGTGGGGGGCTGCGCCGGTGCACGGATCCCCCCGAAAAGGGGGGGTGCTCGAGGACTCGCTGCTCACGCTCTGTCTCTCTGCTCTCTTCCAGCGCCTCCGGAGCCAGCGTGGTGGCCATCGACAACAAGATCGAGCAGGCAATGGTGAGCCGCACTGCTGCCCCCCCGTGCACTCCCACCCCCCCGGGTTATCTTGCCCGGGGGGTTCCCCACTCACCGGGTGTGTGCTCCCCTCGGAGGAGAGGTCCCCGCTCCCTGGCCTGTTGCTGGGCCCGGCGGCTCCTTTGTCTGCCCGCTGCTGGCCGAGCTCCTCGGCTCCGGCAGCGCCGCACTGCACGGGGGGGCGGGCCTGGAAAGGACCCTCTGGTGAAGTGGGGGGTGACCAGGCCAGGCCCCATCGGCGACAGGGAACCGCAGCCTGACAGACCCCCAAGGGGAGTTGGGGGGGGAGCTGGAGAGTGCCTCCGGAGGCAGTAAGACCTGGGAGATGGGGGGCCCGAGGGGTGCCATGGGTGCTGGCTGAGGCGGGGGGGGGCTACACTGGATGAGCACCAAGCCCTGGCCAGGTGGCCGAGGGAGGGGTGGGGAGTGACAGCCTTCAGGAAAAGCCTTTTTGGCACTAAAAGAGTGGCTGGGGCAGAGCCCTGTGGGACAGGGTAGGAGCAGCCCTGGGGCACAACCGTTGAGTGATGGGTCTTTTGCAGGATCTTGTGAAAAATCACCTGATGTATGCTGTGCGGGAGGAGGTGGAGGTCCTGAAAGAGCAAATTAAAGAACTGTTGGAGAAAAACTCCCAACTGGAGCGTGAAAACAGCCTCCTGAAGACACTTGCCAGCCCTGAGCAGCTGGAAAAGTTCCAGTCCCGGCTCCCCGCAGAGGTTCTGTGCCCAGAGGAGACCCCAGGGGCAGCTGCCCCGGCCCAGCACTCGGGGGGCTCTGCGGTGTAAGGTGGCTCTGTCCTTGGGGTGGGCAGAGCCACGGAACTCTTTCTACTTAATCTCCTGCAAAATCGTTTCCACCTTCATCTCACACGAAGGACTGCCAGACCCCGGTGCTGAGCCGTGCCCCCCCTGGGCAACCCTGGCCAGCCAGCAGAGCCAGTGGCCATCCCCTGCACGAGGATGCTCTTCTGCAAGGGAGATGTGGGACGCCCCCCCACACCCGCCGTGGGCCAGGAGTGAATCTGCAGCCTGCCCTTCCTGGGCTTTGCCGAAACCTGGGCATCCATGACACCCCGGCAGTGCCAGATGCCCTTTGGCACTTCAGTGGGAACCCACGGCTGGAGGAAGCGCACGCCAAGTCCCGTGCCTTTGCTGCACTGTGCAGGGGGGGGGTCTCTTTCTGGCCAAGCCTGACGTTGGAGGAAGACCGTTGTTTAGTGAGCAATGCAGATTTGTCCCGCTTGCCACCCAGGAGCGTGCTGGAACCCAGACTGGACTGAGCAGCACTGGTGGTGGCAGTTGTGGTGTAGTGCATGGCTGTACGCACATCAGTGTGGGGATTACAAGGAAAAAAAAAAAGCTTGTTTTATTAGTTTGGGCATCTTCTGTAGCTGTATCTATGTATAAACACATGGGTGAGCAGTGCCCACAAGGCTGTGGGGTGCCCTGCTCTGGGCCAGCTGTGCCCATCTCTGTACAGCTGAGGGATTTGAGGCAAGACTGGAACGGCGAGCGGCTGTAACTGGGTGGCCAGTGCTGCGAGCAGCCCGAAGGAGGAGATGGATTCACTCCTCTATGGCATCCACCGTGACGGAGCCGTGCGCCAGCACTGGGAGGATCCAGGCTGACCCCCAGGCAGAGCCATGACAGGGGCTGCGCTCCAGCCCGCTGGGTTGGGGGGAGCTGGCCCACGCTCCTGGGCCCCCCACCTTCCCCAGCCAGCTCTCTGGGAAGTGACAGGACGTCCCTTTTGACGTCGGAAGCGGTGACACAGTTGTGTAAATCTAGATAGAAATGGCAATAAACTCTACTTTTTATATAAAGGGGTGCCCCAAGCTCTGTGTCTGTGGATGGGGAGGGTGAAGTGTTGGGGGGGGGAGGCAGTGTGGGAAGGGGCTGGGCCTTGCTGGGATGGGACTGGTGAGGATGCTGTGCCATGAACCCACCAAGGGCTGGGCTTGCGCTGCTCCCCAGCTGGGGAAACCTGGCTGCTCCCCACCTCTGGGAGGGTTGGACTGTCCTGGTTGAGCCCAGGTGGGATTTTGGAGATGTGAGGGGCAGGGTGTGTGGTGGGGGAAGGTGCTCTGAGCCTGCAGGTCTTTGCCTGGGACCAGGGCTGTGTGCAGGGCAGGCCAGGGGGAACAAGTAGGGAGGAGGCTCTTGCCAGGCTGTGCAGAGCTGTGTGCACCCCCAGCCCAGCTCTTCCTCTGGTGTTTCTGGTCTGTTGGGGGTTTTTTTGAACCATCTTGAAACATGGTGTGCGGGCCGGGGATAGGTCGGGGCTGAGGGGGCCCCAACCCTATCCTAGGGTACAGCCAGCCTCGGATCCAGCCCTATGGGGTAGCTGGGAGAGGAAAACTAACCCTGAAATCTCCGTCTTTGGGGATGCAAGGTGGCTGTGACATTGGTGTGAGGGTTAAAGGCTGGTGGGTACCGGGAGAGGTGCAAGGTGTGTGAGCAGAGCCAGAGGCTGGCAGGATGTCTGAAGCGAGGTGCGTTGTCCTATCCTGGGGTTTTATACCCTGGACATGACTCCTTGGCCAGCTGGAGACATCCCTGGCCCAGAGGGGGCCAGCAGGGCCCAGGCTGGCAGGGAGGTGGCCATACCCTGTGCTGCTGTAGTCTCTGCACTGCTTCAGGTCTCTCTTGCACCGCTCTAGGTCTCAGCTGCAGCGCGGCGTGAGTCACGGCAGAGCCAGGAGCTGAGGACGGTTGGCTCCCTGGAAACGCTGGGTAAACAGCAAAACACAGGCCATGGGGCTCAAAACTGTTACGGGGTGCCTGTCTCCTCCCAGTCTTGTCTGTCCCCGGGCTGGGACCCCACCGCAGCCTCACACAGGCCGCCCTGCAGCCACTCTAGTCCAAGGGCTTGGCATGCACACGCGTGTGCCTTGGGTGTGCAAGTAATTGCTGTCCCTGCTGGGTGCATATGTGTGCAAACAGGCTCAGGCACCCCATACCGTGTGTATATGCATCCCTTGCACATACAGGCTCTGCAGAAAGCTGGGGGGGGGGCACACAGCACACCCTCAGTGCTGCCAGTCTCTCGGGTGGCACAGCTTCTCCAGCAAGGGCTGTCCCTGGGGCAACTGGGTGCCAGCTGTGTTTGCACTGGCCAGTTCTCTAGGGTGAGTGTCAGGGGTGCTACCGGGCTCCCGGCTGCTGGGACACTGTCTGTCTGTCCTTCCACACCTCACAGCTGGGGCAGGTTTGGGCTGCAGCGATGAGCTCTGCCCCTCCACCTGGCCTTGCTGCACCCCCACACCCCAGCTGCATCCCCAGGATGCAGTGATGGCATTTGGAGTCTGGAGCTCTGTTTGCCACCTCTCCCCATCCTCTGTCCCTTCCCCACGGCCCTGGGATGCCCCACAGCCCTCGCATGCCTTTGTGCAGGGGGGCACAGGCGATGGCACCCGGCAGACCCTGCTCATTGCAACCTCTTGGCAAAACCCACCCCCTCCCAAACCACTTGCTCTAGACCAGCCTTCCTCCCACGGTGAGCAGAGCCCTCTCCTGTCCCCACAGTGTGGTGTGACACTGTGCCAGCCAATGGCACAGGGCAGCCCCAGCAGAAACCCCTCCCTGCGCCTGGCACGTGCCACCACGGCTGACCCCGGCCCTGGTGCTGTCCCCGGGGGTCTCCTGGGAGCAGCGGGAGAGGAGAAGGACCTCTGACAGCCTGTGGGTGCAGCAGCCAAGGGAAAAGGGCTGCCCCCGCCTCCTTCCTGGGGTGTACAGGACCTGGTCCCCATCTCCTCCTGGATCTGGAGGCTGGAGGAGATTTACCAACACCCCTGCATCACCCGAAGATACCCTATGCCCTTCCCAGGCCCTCTGGTTATGGAAAACACCCTTCCCAGAACATCCCTTCTGGACGCGATGTCCCTCACGCCCTGCCACAGGCACTGAAGGCAGTGGCACACACTGTGCAGCCCCCGGAGCGGGACAGGGGATCCTCCCCTCTGCCCCCACCAGCCCTGGCTCCACGAGCATTAATCCCCGGGTGCAGCGTGGCACCCCAGCCCTCCCTCGGGTTCCTCCCCACAAGGATGCACATAGTGTGAGGAGCCAGACCACGGGCAGAGCCAGGCTCCCCCCGGTTCACCGCACCCCGCCTCGCGGGGATGAGTCAAGCTCACCGAGTCCCCAAGGCGGGGAGGTCCGGGCAGCAGAGGGTTAATTCTGGCCATCACGGGCTGCCCGCCTTCCCGCAGCTCCCCGGCGCCCCGAGGGTTAAGGCGCCGCGGCAGGAAGTTTCTAAGAAACGGCTGATTTGTAAGAAAACGAGATGCTGCAGCTGCGCAGAGTGGTGCTTTCCCGGGGAGGGGGGGGGAATGCTGCCGGCCCGCCACCCCAGCAGCCGGCACCCCGCACCCCGAGCCGCACTGGGGGGTGCAAATTGACACTGGGAGGAGAGGGACTGTGCACTCCTCCTTCCCCCTTGTTCTGGGGCAGGGGCCCATCGGGCGTGGGGATGGAAATGGAGATGAGGATGTGGATGAGGATGGGGGTAGGTTGGAGATGGGATGTGGATGGAGAAGGCGATGGAATTGGGGGTGTGGATGTGGGTAAGATGAGGATGAAGTGGGGGTGAAGTGGGATGTGGATGGGGATGAGGACAAGGATGTAGAAGAGATGGGCATGGGGGGGGAGGGGAAGGGGGACAGGTTGAGGATTGTCCCTCTTCTCCCACCCTGCCAGGGCAGCCTGAGCTTCCAGAGCTCCCTCCAGCCAGGGTCACCCAGGGGCATGTTGGAGAAAAGGGGCTGGGGGACATTTGTTGCAGAGAAAAGGAGACCACATGTAGCTGATGCTCGATGCACCACGCAGGGGGCAGGCAGCTGCCTGGGAGAACATTTGAGCAGCATGGGGAGAGACAAAGGGTCTGGAGGGCCACCCGAGGGCCAGGTCTATGTGGGGAGAGCCCCCCCAGCTCTGCACGCTCCTGCTCTCTCCCCACTGGCCCTGCAGAGCTCTGTATGCCAGGAGCCCATCTGGGAAGACTCATCTGCAGCCAAAGCAGTCGGCCTTATGCAAGCGTCCCTCCCTGCTCCTCGAACGCCGTGTCCCAGCCCGGCCCAGCCCCACGGGAGCCTCGCAGATAAACCAGTGACTGGGATTTTCCACCCAGTCCTCGGAGCCTAGTGCCCCCCACGGATCCAGATCAGCTCATGCCTCCAGCAGGGCCGGCGTTAGACCACCTCAGGCTGCCCGGGACCACTCACAGGCCCCGGGAGCCCGTGGGAAGGGAAAGCCAAGGCTCCCGCTGGGGAGCAGCATAAGCCGTGGCTGCCAGGCCCAAGCAAGTGGTGGCTTGTGGAGATCTGTGCGTGGCATCCTGGGCTGCCTGGGATCTGCTGCAGCGGCCCCCTGACACCACGAGCACAAGCACTGCATTGGCACTGGGGTCCACCCCAGTGGGGCAGAAGAGGGCAGAGATGCCATCTGAGGATGAGGATGGCAAGACTGGGGCAGCGGGGAATCGCCCCCCCAGGGACCCCGGCAGCAGCACAGGAGGGCAGGGGCTGGGTGCCGGGATGGGGACCACGGGCAGGGTGTGGGGTGGGTCTTCCCCGGCGGTTTGTGGTCCCCGGCACCCTGCCCTGACACCCAGTCACTGGTGCTTGTTGGTGTCAGGAAGTGAAATAAACAGCAGGGCAGTCTCCAGGCAGCGGGACCGCAGGCAGCCCCGGAGGCCGAGCTGAGACATGGCCACCAGCACCTGCCCTCAGGGGTGGCACCTCTCCCCCTCAGGGATGCCTGAAGGGAGCAAGCAGGGCGTTCCCACCCCAGCCAGATCCTCCTCTCCATCCTCTGGTGTCTGCCCTGCATCCTTGTGGGCTGTAGGATGAGATTTCCCATTGGGAAATAAAATAAAAATACCCTGAACACCTACATGGCTTGTGGTCTGTGGGCTGCAGCCATATCCTCAGCTTGCCCAAATGCTGTGTCCTGGAGAGGCACTGGGTCCAGCTGTCCCTAAAGGTCCCTGCATGTGCCACAGGGGTGTCACGCTTTGAGGACCTGGCAGCTCTCCCATCCTCAGGGGAGCCCAGAAAGGAGCATCTGCCCATGGTCTGCTGTGGGTCAGCACATGGAACTGCACAGCCACAGCTGCGTCCCCATGGTGAGGTGGCTTCATGTGCTGGGGTGATCCTCTAGGTAGAGGCTTCCCAGAGCTGGGACGGTGGTAGGAGCTGCTTGTTACAGCCACAAAAGGATTTCAGCTTCCCAGAGAAAAACAAGGTTTTTCTCAGCCAAGGAGCTGAGCTTAGAGGAACAGCAAGAGAGGGGAAGGAAGGGATGGCATTTAAGGATTGTGTTAAAGTCAAGCAGGAGATGATGTCAAACAACAGTATTGACTACAAAAAGAGCAGAGGAAGGTGGAAACCAGCTGGGTCATGCGGGAGAGTGAAAAAAACTGCACAAGAGACACAAACAACCTGAGCTGCCTCCTGCCTGTCCGTGCCAGAGCCAGTGCAACTGCTGCGCAAGGTTAATGGGATCTATTAGAGGCGATAAGGAGGCTGCTGAGCAGTAAAACGTTCCCAAGAAAACGAACTTCCTCATTCCTGCCAAGAAAGGGAGATTCATTCAGGGCAAACAGCACCAGAACAAACAAATCAATTAGAAACAGCAAGTTCTCGAATTCAGACAAACACCCCGGGGACCCGGAAGGCTTTCGTGTTGGAAGAGCCACGCTCGGAGCAAACACTTCCACCCAGGGGACTGCCGCATAATGAATGAGCAACGGGAGCTTGAGAAGGTGCCAGGGATTAGCCAGGATTTAGGGGCCTGGGGGACCTGGCCAATTTGCTTTAATTGATCGTTAGAAACAGCATAATCCCCAGGAAAATCAGTGTGGGAAATCCAGGCATCCAGGCTCCAGGAGGACTTTGCTGGGGCTTACAAGAAGGCACAAGTCACCGAGGGGTTGTCTCCATCTCAGAACGGGGCACAGAGGCTCCTGAACACGAGCAGCCTGGCTTGTCCCTTGACCCTCTCCCCCTGAGGGAACCCTGGGGAAGGTGGATGTCTTCATCCTGTCCCTCTGTGTCCCATGGCCACCCCAAGCCCAAGGCTGCTGTCTGGGGAAGGGACCGGCCAGTGACCTCAGCACGGGCGATACTGGGGGCAGCTCTGCACCAGGTTTGCACCGTCTCCAAACACTGCCATGGAAATTTCCCCTGAGCTCAGCACTTTGATTTCTCTGGCCAGTGTTTGAGATCTGTCCCACCAGCCTTCCCAGCCCCGTTAATGATTACCCAGGCGGGAGGTTGCCCAAGAGTCACCAGGACAGGAACAGGTCAGGAACGACATCCCCGAACAAACACAAACAGCCCTGGCCAGGGCAAGGTGCCAGCTCCCACCGGCTGCTGCGACAGCCCTTTGCTGACACAGCAAGTGGCATCTGAGGCCACCCACCACCCTGCCACCCCAGAGCCATCTGCTGCAGTGGGACCGACAAGAACACCCTCCTCCCTGCCCCTGCAATGCCAACATCCCCTCACAATGGAGGAGACGCTGGCCCGGCGGAGGTGGTGGCACAGCAGTGCTGCCCTGTGGCCATCACCTCCTGCATGCCCTGCGTGCTTGCCAAGGCAGGTGTGGCAGGGAGGAGGGCACCCGCCGGCTGCTCGGGTACCCTACAAGGAGAGGAATGTGGGTGCAGGGCACACCCTGCTTCTGCTGCCTGCCCAGTGCCCTGGCATCACCCTGGCATCGCCCTGGCATTATCACCTTGACAAACTCACGGCCACTTCCACCCCTTCCCTGGCAGCCCCTGGCTCTGGGGAATGGCTGTGGCTCAGCCCTTGTCTGGGCTGGCTCCTGGCGCAGTGGGTGGCTCTGCGTCACAGCTGGTCCGTGATCCCTGTCCTGTTTGGGGACCCAGGGGCAGTGGCACCGATAAACCCTGTCAGGGTCAGACAGCTGATCATCTGCTGTGAATTGCCTTTCCTATCATCAGCCCTCGTCACAGGGAAACAGCCACCCAGCTCATGTGCACCGGATTCCCAGGAATCTGACTGGTGGGGATGGCTCCCGTGAAGGGGAAGAGAACCCTGGAACACCCAACACTGGAGCAGCTGCCTTGGGAACCCGCTTCTAACCCCAACTCTGCCAGCCCAAGACTGGGCTAGGACCAGCTAGGGCTCCTCATCTCCCCTTTCCCACCCCACCCCTCAGGGCCTCCAGGAAACTCTCCCACTCACAAAATGG
>JAOQGH010000062.1:141565-197508 GCA_025769975.1 Gallinago jamesoni | reverse complement strand
CCAGCTAGGGCTCCTCATCTCCCCTTTCCCACCCCACCCCTCAGGGCCTCCAGGAAACTCTCCCACTCACAAAATGGGTGCCCTAGATGAAGAAGAGGGGTGTGGGGTTCCCCTTCTTTGGGCATGAAATGGGGCTCCTGAACTGCCAGGAGCATCCTAGTGCTCTGCAGCCTGAAACATCACTGTGGTCCCTTTTTTTCATCAGCAAAGCATAGCACAAGTGTCACCCCCCACCCACAGCCCCTGTGCTGCTGCTGCCATCCCACACTGCTGGGAGAAGCCCCATGAGGATGCTCACACCTGGGCGATGCAGACAGGCTGGGGGGGGTCAGTGCTGTGCTGGAACCCTTTGGCTACGCTTCCCCCTGCAGCCCCCAACGTGTTCCCTGCACAGGCTGACTGCGGGGGACACAGGCGGTGCAGGGGCTGGCACGTCCCTGCTGGGTTGGTGTCATTGGAAGATGCTCCCACAGGTGGAAGGAGGAGTGTGTGATGGGGGAAGCTGCCGCATTGCCAGCCCTCAGTTACTCATTCTCCAGGAGGGAGACCTTTGGACAGCAGAAAGTTCGAGGCTTGCGGAGAGCGGGGGCGAAGGCAGAGTCCAGGCTCGGATGTGGCTGCCCATCGTCTCCCAGCAGTGTCACGACCAGGCTGGGGACACCGTTTGTGGGGCCAGGCAAACACACTACGGAGGGTCTGGTGCATCTCCTCCAGCAGCAAAGCCTGTATGTCAGGAGGCCCTTTTTAGCTCCCTCATTTGCTTACACCCCCCTCAGCTTGGGCTCAGACCCCTGCAGCCCACGCACAGGATGGGTGGGTGCAAGCACAGGGTGTGCAGAGCCTTGTCCCTGTCTCAGAAAGATCTGAGCTGCTCTGCCATCCCGCCTTGGTGTGAAGGGGCTCCTTGGGGACTGCTGCAGAGAGCTTGTCCTGGGCAGGAGAGCAGCTGGGGCTCTCCTGGCTGTCCTCATCCCAGTGTCCACCCCACACCAGTGCCGGGCTGAGCTCACACAGCCACAGCAGCAGCCCTTGCCCAGTGCTTGGCAGCGGGGAGGGACCACCGGGTACCATGGCTGCTTGCCAGCCGCCTGGGCTCCCAGCCGGGACCAGCTTCCTCCCAACGAGGTTCCCAATTAAACCAATTTCTTGGATGGCTCCAGTGATGCAGGAGTCAGAAGCTTTGTAGTTGTGTGGCCCCTCTGGCCACCCCCAGGGTCTTCCCCCGGCGCCCTCCCCATCCCGGGGCAGCAGCTGGTCTCTTGCATAACCTGTGGCCCCACTCCCCCCGGGCAGAGCCGCCGCCAGCCCCGCTGCTCTCCATGCGCCTCATTGGGAACATATCCCAGCAGGAGCCGAGCGCCGGGGACTGTCCCGGCCTTGCCAGGTGAAAACAAGGCAGCGCCGTGCTGGGATGTGAGCTGGAGGCACCTCTGAAGCTGCCGCCCGGGCTGGGTCCCGCTGGTGCCAGCCCGCTGTGCCCAGGAGCCGTGGCGCCGAGCAAAGTGGCACATCAAAGCCCCTCCTGCCTCAGCTCCCCACCGACCCCAGCCAGGCACAAAGAGGGGATTTGGAGGGGACTGTCAGGGAAGACAGGGAGGCAGGGCCAGGGTCCCCATGCAGCTGGGGCTCAGGAATGTGCCAGCCCTGGCTGTGCTGGGGAAACGGGCATCCTCCTGCACCAGGCACCCCCTTCCACTTGCCAGAGCTCAGCCCCAGCTTATAACAAACACCCAGAGTGGCTGGGGGCAAGCAGGGATGGAATGATCCACATGGGAACACGGCAGGTGACAGAGCAAGGCTCGCAGGCACAGCCTGTGCTGGTGGCCAAGGGCACAAGGGACACCAGGGTGGGCTTAGCTGTTCCTCCCCAGGCACAGGATCCATCCCATAAACCCAGGACAGACAGACAGATGGAGGCATGGTGGCAGGGACCTGCTCTGTCTCATGGGAGGATGCTCTGAAGACGTTGCAGCAAACTCCTGGGATGGTGACTGCAGGGGGACAGACCCAAAGGCCTCCCTCTCCAGGTGGGAGGATGGCTGGGTGGGACACATGCCCGTGTCCCTGTGCCAGCCCATGGCATGGGGGCAGTGCTGGGGGCAGGAGGGACATGGGCTGGGAGCAGCAGACAGACAGACAGACCCCATTTGTGGGTGGCAGTGCTGTGGCTGGCCCCGCTGTCGCCGGCACCGTGGGAGAGTGCACCCACGGAGGGGCACGCACACAGCCCTGCGCCCGTACCCACCATCACACACACACCCCTCCGGGACATGCAGGGGAGGGAGGGGGACCAGAGCCTCATTGTGCCCCCAGGCAGCCTCTGGGATGGCTAAAGTCTCCAGAGGTTCTGGGGAGCCAGGTGTGAGTAGCTCAGCTGCCCATGACAGTGTTTTGGGAGCTCAGGTCCAGCAGGAGATGTGGGGTGAAAACCCCTGGTGCTGCTGTCGCCCGGAGCCCTGGGACTCCCCCCCCGCCCCCAGCCCGGGGGCTCTGGGACAGAAGGCAGCAGGGATCCAGGGATCCAGGGATCCAGCAGCCGTGCTGCAAGCAGCCTGAATGGCAAAACACCGCACAGCCGGCTGCCGGCAGCCTCTGGCAGACAGGGTAATTATTGTTATTATTGTTATTACAATAACAATAACAGCAACAACAGCAGCCACCGCCTGCTACAGTTGCATCATTGCTGGGATCATGGCCACTGTCACTGCGCTTAGAAATTGCCACCCCGAGGGCAAGAAGCCAATGGGAAGGGGAGCCCCGGGCAAGTGCTGGTCCTCCCGTCTGTCCCCTGGGTCTGTCCCCTCTCTCCAGGACAGCCGGGACTGTGCTCCACTGCCCACAGGGGCCTTAATGTCTGGATGGACGGGCAGACAGGGCTGGGGACAGACTGACAGCTCCCTGTCTGACAGAGCACTCTGCCGGCCCAGGGGCTGCACCTTATCCCCAAGTGGCTCCCGAGCACCCTGCCAGCAGCTCACCCTGTCCCCAGGGCCTGGCAGGGTGTCATTTGGAGGACAGCCAGGGTGGATGTCACCATCCAGAGCTCTGCCCCTGCCAGGGAGGGTGCCCTGCTCATGGGAAGGGACTGCTTGGCTTTCCAGCTCTCCTCCCATCCCAGCAAGCGTTGCCATTAACGGAGGGATTATTAGGGAATTAGGGGTTTGTGCGGTAAGCAGGTCTGCTCCGAGGGCTGCTGAGGGACGGGGATTACCCCGGTTTCGTGCCAGCAGCTCCCCAGCCAGGGCCAGCGCTGCCGGAGAGCTGAGCCCCACGGGTGCTGGCACCCAGTCCGGCTGGTGGCTCTGCTGCCTTCAGGGAGCTGAAGCAGGGGTGCTGCATGCCTTTCCCCTCCAGGCCACCCCCCTGACCTCCACCTCCACTCCCGGAGGGGTCCTGCTGTGTGGCCGGAGCTCCCAGCTTGACTAGAGACCAAGTCGGGGGTGCCCAGCCTCCTGCTGTGGTGGAGCAGTGCCTGGGGACCAGTATTGCCTGAAACCTTACCAGCTGCCCTGGGTAAAGGGAAGCAATCCCCAGCTTCCCCTAACTGCTCGCTCTTCCCTGATTTCCCACTTATGAGAAGCACACGGACTCCCAGCACAGGCAGCCCACACCCAGCAAATGCACCCACCCCTCCTGCTCTGCGCCAGGCTGCCCGCTCCCTTCGGGATGCCCTGAGGGAGCAAAGCAGCTGGAGTCCCAGGCCAGGCAACTGCTGGCTGAGCCCCAGCAGCACCCCGGGGTGTCTCTGGCCAGCCCCAGCTCTGTCCTGATGCGAGCAGCGCAGCCGTGATGGTGCTCACACATCTCCTGCTGACTGCTGCCTCATCACCACGCAGAGGGGAGGAAGGTCCAGCCCAGCCCAGAGAGCAAATCCCTCCTGGGAGCCAGCCGGGATTACGCTAAGGGGATTTCTGCAGCAGCAGGGCTGCCCAGAGCCCCCCCAGCCACCCCAGGGCTGCAGCGTCACGCCAAGGGGGACAGAGCACGTGTCCTGGGACATGTGAGCACAGAGACCCAGCACCAGGGTCTTGGGCTGGGCATCCCACCAGTACCTAAATCTGTGATCTCTTGGCGGTTTTGTACTGGGGAACCAGAGAAGCGACGTGTCGTTTTAGTGTCTCTGAGGAAGCACTGCCACAGCAGAGCTGCTAAAACAACACGCTGCTCCTGTCCCCCAGTACAAAAGTGCCAGCAGCGCCGATGCTCTCCTGATGCATCCCAGCCCCACACAAGATGCACTTGCTGTCAGAAGACAAGCTCTGCTGGAAAGTTCCTGTCAAGCTGATCTCCCGTTCCTGAGTCCCAGCAGCTCCCAGTCTGCCCCAGTCTGCTCTGCCAGCTCCCCTCTACCTGCCCAGCAGAAGGGCTTTGTGTGCTGGTGAGCCCTGGGCACTGCCAGCGCAGCGGGTCTGGGTTCTGCTCATGCTGGAGGCAATCAGACAGCTGGGGGCTGCTGAGAATGGCACAGGCACGCCATGGGAAAGCTGTAACACTAATTAATCCGGGCACCAGCCTGGGGCCGGGTTAGATCTTCCAGGGCTGGCAGGGAGTGGGCAAGAAGAGAAAATGCCCCTGCAGTGTGTGGGTGCCTTTACCAGCACGGGGGTCCGGCAGCCCGTGTACCCATCCCCGGGCTGCATCCCTGCCCCATGGCTCGGGGTGACCCCCTCTGACCAGGGCTGGAAGAACCATCCCCTCTCCGCTTCTGCCACCCTGGAGTCACTTCAGCTCCAACCCCGGTGGCCACAAGGGGCCAGGCGCCGGGCCTGGGAAGGTGGTGGGATTGCTTCATGGCCCAGAAGGTGCTTTGAGGCCCCGTCTGTCTGGTCCCCCAGCCGTGGGCCAGCTGCCCGGTGTGCTCATCCCCGCGGCAGCCGGGGCAGCCGGGTGCCAGCAGCCGGGCACACGCTCTATATAAGTCCAGCGTGTCTGCTCTCTGCCTGCTGCTCCCACTGCTTGGGGCAAGCAGGCGCTGAGCCAAAAATGCCATTCTCTTCCTGCCTCCCCAGGGCAGCAGGGCTGATGGAGCTGAAAAGGGAGAGAAACTGAACCCCAAGGCTGGCCTGGACCCCCCACTGCACCCTGTCGCTGGGATGGGTCCCATCACTGGTGGGTTGTCTGCTGCCTTGGCTCAGCCAGCTCTGCAGCCTTGCCTTCAGCCTCCTCCTCCTCCACCTCCCAGGAGCCCGAGAACTGCAGTCTGGCTCTGCCCACACCTTCTGCCCCCTCCATCAGCCCCACAGCTGGTGGGGCAGCACAGGGCCAGCTCCTCCAGGGCAGCTTCCAGAGACGAGTCCTCAGCACTGGAGTAGAAGCCAGCCCTCAAAAGCCTCCCAGCACCCTGAGCCCCCACTCATCCCATCCCGATGTCCTGGTTAGAGACAGTTTGGAAGTGGGGAACACAGGTACCCACATGTACCCACCAGGGCACCAGTCCCAGCCTGGGCTGAGGAAGAAGCTGGAGGTACTTTCCAGCCCAAACCACTTCCAAGAGGGATCAACTCCCAGACACACCAAAACCAGAACATTTTCTTCCTGTTTCAAGCTTAATTATTGCATCAGGACTGATTATTTTTAACTGAAGCCATAAACCTGGAAACAGGCACTGTGCTTCTGCTAACTGTTTCTTTTGGGAATCCCCCAGCTTTGGGGTCTAAAAGATCTGATGCTTGACTGGCGTGAAGGGAGCCTGGTGGGGAGGACCTCTGGGCTGGAAGCTGAGGTGTGCTGTGCCCTCTATTTTTAGCAGCTGGACCCCCTCTCCTTTTCTTTGACCCTCTACAAACTCTGCATCTCCAGATCAAGATGCCTTGAGGCACCCACCAAAGTTCTGCTCTCAGCAGTGCTGTGCTGCTGCTGAAATCATGCAGAATAGGGCTTATTTTGGGGTTTAAAGCTGGTCTCCTCTGGTGATGCCATTCATCCTGTTGTACCCATTCCTGGAGAGGGAACATGTTTTGAAGTGGCCACCCGCATTGCAGGGCTGACGCCAGACGCGTGCCCGGGGCTGGCAGGATCGGTCCATCCTGTGCCCAGGTCTGTGCCCAGCTGGCCACACAGTAGCAGGGTGATGCGGGAGCTTCTCCAGACACCCATGCGGTGCCACCAGACAGCTCTGCCTCGACGTGGCCACAGGAAGGGGGTTGCATCCCCCTGGTGTGGGGTCCTGCAAACCCCCAGCGGTGGATGGGCACCGTGCCCCCGCTCAGCCCTTTCCACGCCTGGACCCTCTGAGCTCTGGGGCAGCTGTGCTGGAGCTGCTCCTCGGCCCGTGACCATGTTTGGGTGTTTTTGAACCAGTGGATGACTCAGATCTCTGTTCCCGGCACTTGTTTACTCAGCCGGGAGGGAGCGGGGGGAGCGTGTGCCAGTGTGGCTGGCACTGCACGGGCCGAGCAGTGCCCAGCGTGTCCCCCACGTGCCACCGGCCATGCCACCTGCTCCCGTCCCCGTGCCAGGGCTGGTGAGGGACAGCTATCCTTCCGCAGCGGGATCTCACTGGACCCCACCGAGCAGGGGAGAGCCCCTGGGGGGACATGTCCAGCTCACACCAGGAGGCAGAGCCAGGCCCAGGTCGTTCCAGGGTGCTTTGCCCCCTCCCAGCAGGATCAGCCCAGCAGCTTCTTTTGTCTTCACTCCATTTTGATGCTCTGCAGCCCCTTGCCCTTTGCCAGCCGTGCCTGTGGCACAGCCACATCCCCATCCTGCCACCGGCTCTCCTGGCACACT
Organism: Gallinago jamesoni; assembly: GCA_025769975.1. Lineage (NCBI taxonomy): Eukaryota > Metazoa > Chordata > Aves > Charadriiformes > Scolopacidae > Gallinago > Gallinago jamesoni. The sequence goes on along the minus strand of JAOQGH010000062.1, from coordinate 190,779 downwards.
CACGTCCCGGCTGGTGGGGCTCATGCCATCAGGGTTTCTTGGAAACCAATCTACTTCTTGGCCTGGGGACAGCAGCTCAGCAAACACAGCGCAAAAATCCCCGGGGCTGAGCTGCTGCTCCCCTGCCTCACCCCCAGCACCCAGCGATGCCCACGGGCCCTGGCAGCCTGCTCCCTGTGAGGGAGGGCAGATAGATGGCTCTAGGCTTCTCCAGGTGGCTGCATTCATCCCGATGCCACCTCGAAGGCTGTAGATGCCACCAAGATGCCATCACGAAGCCCATAGGCGGGCAGGGAGGGGTGCAGGCACGCAGGGGGGAAGGCTGTTGTGGCGACAGGGTTTCCCCCACCTTCAGGTCAGCGATGCTGGAATGGGACCCCTGGGGCTTGCCCGCAGCCCATGCGCTGGGGCTGGTGCTTGCAGACTCTGGGGGAAATATCTGCCTCCACAATCTTCATTGTAGCAGCTCGTTTGCTGTTAAGAATTGACTCTGTGCTGAAGAGACAAACTTTTTTTGGATTACTTGGTTCTCAGCCATGCGAACATCTGGCTTGACAAAGAAAATGAAAGAGGGAGAAAAATTCATCAAAGCCGGCTCCTCTGCCTCTGTTTGTCCTTCCCTGTGTGATGGGCTCACCCCTGTCAGAGCTGTGCTGGGGAGCTGTGCCCAGACCACGCTGGCACAGACTGGGACTCCCCACTCGGGGAGCAGAGCTCTGCAGGCTCAGGCAGGGGGACCCCGCAGCCTTGCAAAGAGGGGGTGCTTTGGGACCCACCGACTCGCCTGCTCGTACCCAGTCCTCCAGGGACAGACGTGTCACCGGTGCCACCACAAGCCCAACGGAGCAAGGGGGGCTGAGAACAAACCCTCCGAGCAACCTATGCCCCCTGCTCTGCCTCGGTGTTCGCAGTCTGCACCCTCATCCTCACGCAGTGACGGTGGGGGCAGGATAAGAGGGGAAACCGAGGCACGGGTGGGTGGCACACTGTCCTGGCACCCGCAGCACAAGTCCACCCCTTTCTGGGCAGGCCCCAAAGCTGTTTTCAGCTGTATCCCCCTCTGACACCAGGCTGGGGAAGGGGAAGGGTCTGTAAAATGACCCCAGAACCCTGGGCTGCCCTGCAAGGACTTTCTGCACAGCAGCACAGCCCCTGATGGCCAGCAAGAGTCCAACGCTGCTGGTCTGCTGTGGCTGATCTGGCAGCCCTTGGCTCCAGGGGGTGTTCCTGGGGGATCTGGGAACCTCTCCAGCATCTCCCCCCAGCCACAGGCGTCCTCCCAGCTCCCCTGACCGCAGCAGCTCCCCAGGCTCTTCTTCGGCTGCTCTCTGCCGACATCCCAGGGCTTTCCTCCCCCCTGCCCTGCCCCAGCCCTTCCCCATCCCCAACCCGACCATTGCTCTGAGAGCAGAAACCAAAGCCTGGCCCTCACAACCACTGCCCAAAATAGTTCAAAAAGCCCTAAAATAACCCACCACTGCCCACTCAGCCTGCTCGGTGCCTGAGGAAGACGTAGGAGTGCGTGCAAGGGCAGGGGTGGGCAAGGGGAGGGACCAGCCCAAAAAAGTACCTCCCGTGGGAGCATGTTTTCCCTGGGGCTAGGCAGGAAAACAGATGTTGCCGTGGCAACAGCTCAGCGCTTTCTGCTTCCTCCCGCAAAATGGGGTGACCGCGACGTCAGCAGCCAGCCAGCCACCAGCAAGAGTGGCTCCAGCCTCCCCTGGCCATGAGTCAGCGCTGGCCACTGGCCCCAGCCCCGCCTGCCCCCGGACAGGACGAGGATGACCCTTCCCCAGTCACCCTCTCTTCATGCCTGGGCACCTCTGGCATTCCCAAAGTGCCCATCAGGTGCAGGGTGCGGAGCCTGGGTGACGCTCAGCACATTCAGGCTCAGAGATGGGGTGTCCTCGTCCTCTCCAGCCCAGCTCTGTCTCAGCCAGGGCCATCGGTCACCCCCAGCCCGTCACCGGTGTGCGAGTGATGGCAGCTCAGGCACAGCCGCCCCCTCCAGGCTCCCTCCGCCCGACACAGACCCCTCTGCTCATCGTTCCCTGTGTGGGCACTCACTGAAGGCGTTTTACAAGCCCGTCCGTGTGTGCACAGAGGACTCCTGGAGGAGGCGGGGCCGGGGGCTGTGGTGAGGGGTTTTTCAGGAGCAGTTTTCCTGGGAAGGCAGGGAAAGGACCCAAAGTCACAGCTGCCCTATTCCTGCCTGTTGCCACCCACTGGAAACACCCAACCAAAGGAACAGTGGAGAAACAGCACCCAAAACCCCAGCCCATCCCCGGGGCTGCAGCATCTCAGCCGGAAAAGCCGGGGACTGTCCGGGGGAGCCCTGCCCTGCCAGCACCGGGGCACGGCGGCAGCAGGAGGCTCCCGACAGCCTTCGGCTCGCCCCCCTCACCCCAATGTATCTCCTCGGGGTGTCTCAAAGAGCCCCTGGACCCCCACCCTTCTCTGAGCAGAGCCCAGGACTGGGACCTTACACCTCCCAAGTCTCTCCTTATCCCTGGGAAAGGTGCCAGGAACCACCACCAGCATCCCTGGGTCCTCAGGGCGCCTCCTCGCCTGGCCCCGTTCCGGCTGGGATCCCCTTGCCCCGGGCCAGCCCAGTGCGGGCTGTTTGTGTGCTGCTGTCCTGGCTACCAGCCTCTGAGTCACCACCAGAGCTCCCCCCGCCCAGGGAAGCCCACACTCATATTTTCCATGGGAAACCTACATCTCATTCAGTCTTTTGAGGTGGGGAGAGATGTCAACAGGGTGTGACAGAGCAAGGGCCTCCAGGGACCAGGACTGCCTGCTTGGGGGCACCCAAGGATGTGTCCAAGTGCTGCTGGGACACTGGGGTCCCTTCAGACCAGCGCGGCCATGGGCTGCTTCGGCACAGGCGTGAGCACGGCTGCAGGGTGGTTTGCTCCATCACCCGTTGGGCCACATCTCAATCCCCAACTCCTTGCCCGTGCTGTCCTGCACTTGTGCCCCCCGGCCCCATGCACAGTGACCGTGCCAGCCGCACACAGGGGACGTTGCCAGCCCCATGCCCAGCCAGCCCCAGAGTCATAGGGTTCCCAGGCAGACCCAGTCTGGCTGCGGGGCCCAGAGCTGGGGGAAGTGAGCTCAGATGCCAGGGAGATGAGGCAAAGCTTGGGCAACAGGGGATGCAGCGAGGCCGTGGTGTGACGAGAGACACCGTCACTTGGTGCCTGCAGCCTTACAACAGCTTTTTCCAAGGAAGGTAGAGGAACATCTCCTGTCAGGTGGCCCTGCAGTGCCTCAGTGTGAGCACAGGGCTTGCCTCAGCACTTTTGGGTCCCAGCCACCCCGGGCTGATCGGGGTCGGGCAAGCTGGTGTTCGCAAGGCTCCACATTCACCTTCGTACCAAGCTGCCGCAGGAGGGATTCCGTCCCTGGGCAGCTGGTGCTGGCCCTGAGAAGAGCAGTTCAGTGGGGTTTGGAGATCCAGGTTCTCCCTAAAGCCTCTCCATCCTGAGAATGACGTGGGGACACACAGGCAACCAGGATCCTGGGCTCTGCGGACCCAACTCCTCCCGACATGCTGTTGGGCTCTGATAGTAAAGCCAGACTACTGCCAGTCGGCCTCCTTTTGCCTCCTTTGGGGCAAGTGGGGCCAAATGGCTCCCAAACAAACAGCAGAAAACAGCCCCAGGGCAGATGAGGACACAGAGAGGGGGTTCTGGTGCAGTGGCTGCAGGGGAAGGGGACTCCTCCATCATTTTGAGGGACGCTGCTCAGTCCTGCCTGCATCCCTTCACATGTGCTGCCTCCCAGGCGCCCATCACCCTGCTGTCCCGTGTCTGGCTCATTCACAAATCTCCCACCTGGGTTTGAAAGAGGCAAAATCACCCACTCGGGTTGGAAAAAAAAGGTGAGTGAGGACAGGGAATGAGGTGGCAAACCCTCACCACTCACCCTAGATGTCACCACAGGGCGGGTGACAGTCGGGATGCCAGCTCGTGATGCCATGCCAGAGGTGAGCGGGTGCTCTGCTGCCGGAGCAGATGGTGGGGCAAGCAGACTTCCTGCAAGGCACTGCGTCACCTCCAGTCCTTCCTCTCGCCCAGACAGATGGACAGACAGAGCAAACCCGCAAGAGGGCACCGAGGTTGCTCACCCCGTCCTGCCTGTGGGCACTGAGGGCAAATTGGGGTGCAGATGGATTGCCCATGGGGATCCCCCCCAGCAGGGAACCCAGTCAGCCTCAGGCCCCGGTTCTGGGTCAGCCAGCAGCTATGGGGCATCCCCCAGCCCCACATCTGCACCACGTCCCCACTTTGCCTTCCCCGAGTGGGGACCAGCTCTACCTGGGGCAGCCTGGGAAGTCTTGGGGGGCTCTGGAAGAAAATGGCAAAAGTAAAAAAAGAAAACAACCTCTCAAAAAAAAGTCATCGCAAGAAATGCTGCCGCTTGCTAAGCCAAGCCTGGGCTCCCCAGGCATACCCTGTGGCTCCCTGAGGAACTGGTAGTCCCCAGACCCCAATGCAGCCACATTACTGGCATTTTGCTCCCCCCACCCAATGCTGCAAAATCCCCCAATTTTGCAGTGCTGCAAAATTATCCCGGGCTCCCCAAAAACTCAGCAGCATTGGGGGGGGGTTCCATCCCCTGCTAGGGCTGGCCATGGCAGGGGCCAGCAATGCTGAAGGCCCTCCTCGCGTCCTCTCCTGCTCCCCCCAGCCCTGCAGACCCCCAGCCCCACCAGCACAGTCTGCAGGATTGCAAGGAACCAGCATCTGGAAGGGATCAGTGCCGCCGACCGCTGCGGGGGGGGGAGGGGGAGGCTATAAATAGCAGCAAGTTTCCAAATCAAAGATTAAAAACAACAACAACACATGAAGAACACAGGCTGCAGCGCTGGCTCTGCTGCTCAGTGTGTTTATATATATAGTCATTTCTTATTTCTAGCTTGTTTTCAATCTTCCCTCACTGCTGTGATGTTCTGCGTCTGTCCTCTTTCCCACTGGGCAGCTTCCCAGAGACACATTTCTTGGAAGGTTGTAACCTCTTTAGTAGCTTTAAAATGAATCCCAGCAGGAATGTCCCAGGACCCATTTTCTGCTAGTTTAGCAAAACAGCCCATCGGCCTGTCCCTGGCCTCCAGACTGGCCCTGGTGGTCCCAGGGGTGCGGTGGGCACCACAGGGAAGCAGCTGAGGGGACACCAGTGTGGGTGGATGATGTTTGCTGGGGAAGTTCATTGGCATTGGGAAAGTCGCAGCACCTCTGAGGAGAGGCCAGGTAGACACCCGAGTGTAACCCTCATGGCAAAGAGGTGGCACTGGTAGAGAGATGAACTGTGGAGATATTGCCTGGTGGCTTTGGCCCATCCCCAAACAGCATCCCTCACTCAGGCATGGACCAGAAACCCACACTCCTTGGGACTACCCAAGCCCAGTCCCAGCAGCTGGGTCCCAGCTGGACCCAAGAGCAATTCCCCATCCCGGGAATAACCAAGGCATCCCTCAGGTATTTCCTGCTGTCCCTCCTGGTGCCCAGGGATGGCATGAGCCCACGGGTCACTCTCCAGCTTCTCACAGCCACCACAGATCCTGGGCGTGCATCTTTCAGGGACCATTTGTGGCCCTGACCTGTTCTGGAGTGCCATGGCTCGCAGCTCCCAGCGAGTACCCTGCCAGCACCCAGCCAGGGAACTTGGGTGTTGGAAGACAAGGGAGAGAGGAGAAATCACAGGTTTTCCCCAGCAAATTATTCCCCAGCTCAAAATCCCCAGACACAGCTCAAGCCCCTCAAAGCCCTGGGTGAGTCCCTGCCCTCTCCCCCTCTGCCCAGGGCACTGCAAATAATGGCAAATAATGGACAGCCTGGTCCCAGCAAGCACCTCATGTGGGCTCGTGCACAGACCTGCTCTGAAGCCGGTGCTGCTGTGTTTATCCCAGTTTTTTATGGCCCACTGAAGTTGTTTTCATGGAAGGGCTGAGGTTTGGCAGGATCTCCGCTGGCAGCGGTGCCGGGATGCAGCCTGGGCCAGGATGGCATGGCACACACGCTCAGCCTTCGTTTGAGAAATAACCTCATAAATCTGTTTAATATGTCCAGTGAGTCATTCCTGCTCTCCGTGGGCTCCCTTCCCGTGAGCAGAGCCTCACTGTCCCTGCTCTGGGAAGAAAACACAGGGGAAAAGAACACAGGGAAAATAACAGCCAAGCAGCATCGCTTGAGCAAGAGCAGCAGCCCTGCCGGCACCCCTCTGCAGCCCCGCTGCCCCCCGCACCCCCAGGGTCCCGCAGAGGAACCGGGAGCTGCCGGGATGTGCTGCCGCGTCCCCGGGCTCCCTGACTCACGGCTTTCACAACCACAGCAGCCAGGCAGCCTTCAGCCCCCCTCTCCCAGCCCCCCCGGGCCGAGCAGGGAAGAGGACAGCAGGCACTGGAGGCAGCTCCAGCTAAAAAATGCAGGGACGGCGTTTGCAGCCACCACTCGGGATGCCGGTTGCTGCTGGCTAAAGCCAGGCGAGAGCTTCCTGGGGACCTGAAGGCCACAGTGATGGCTGCCAGGAGCCCATGGCTGACACCAGCCTCGGCAGCCGAGTGGGGAACAACGGGGCAGCCGTTGGCAGCAACCGTGAGAGAAAATACCATGTCAGTGGGATCATGGCCAGCGCCTCACCCCCCTGGGCTCCCAGGTGGCGAGTTGACCATCATCAGGAACTGGATGCTCACTGTGCGCTCGTGGGGCTGCCTGGGGTTTTTGGATAGGGTCAGAATCCAGAGCAAGGTCTTCAAGAGCAGGAGCGAGGCCTTTGGGCTGGGCGAGTTGAGACAAGGCTACTTGGGTTGAACAGCTTCGTGTCCCCCATCTCCAGCCAGCACGGGCAGGGTGTGAGCACATCCCCACATGAGATGGACCTCAGGAGCAAAGGCCAATGCTAACAGCTGGGTAGAAAGCCAGACAAAGACCATGAGGCTGATGGACAGGGACCCCAACCTGCCTCCCCATCCCAACTCTGAGGCCCCAGGGCTGTCCAGCCCCCGTCCCTGCACCCCAGGTCACCTTGGCTGGGGACCACCCCGGTCCTGCAGCCACCGAGTAAGGAGCAGCCCCTGCCTGTCCTATGGGGATCATCCCTTCTCCTGGGGGGACACACAGCCCTGGTGGTGGGGCTGGCGTAGTCAGTAGCCACCTGTCTGGGTCTTTTGGCCGTGTGCCCACAGGCAGAGCCATTTGTTCCCCTGTGGGCCACTGGGCTAGTTGTCAGAGCTCCAGCTGAGCCATGGCTGGGAATGTCCTGGCCCCAGGCAGAGGGGAAGGTGGGAGGCACGGCCGGGCAGAGAGAAGCAGGCTGTTACTAGCCCAGCCTGGCACTGAGTTGCCTGGCTTCACCTCTGCAGCAAGGGTTATGCCACCAACCTACAGTAATGCCAGCCTGTTCCCTCTCTGCATGGTTGCCACTCTCCAACCTCATCCCACAAGGAAGCAATTAAGGGGGCTGCATGCTAATTTGGGGCAGGGAGCGGGTGGAAAGCCTGTCGCTGTGCTGTCACCGGGTACACGGGGGTAGGGACCAGTCCTGTCCCACAGCGGGGCTGGATGTTGCCCCCGCTCAGCACAGACCCGGGGCAGAGCCCAACAGACCCGTGAGGCTTCTCCTCCGTGTGGCAGGAGGAAGCAGCTCCCAACTCCTTTGTGCCAGCGGATGGACACAGAGGCTCGTCATGTCGCTGAAATAGCAACAAGCACCTGAGGGGCCTGGGTGGGGTGTCCTTCTTGAAGGCTTTGGCTGCAGAAGTCCCGTGACTTCATGACAATCTCAGTTTTCCTTTTAAAGACAATGACACAGAAATAGTGAGTTTCCTGCGTTCCCAAGTATGGTGGAGGAAACTTGGGAACTTTTCTAAATATATGCTGAAAACGTCTGCAAAGGAAATATCACTAGAGAAACGGTAAAAATAGGTGACTTGAAAAGAAAAGAAACCAAAATCCCATGATGTCTTTGGGACTTGAACTCCTGGGATCACGCACCGCCCGCTGCCCCGTGCCCGTGTGGCACCTCTCACCCTCTGAGGTGCCCAGCTCACAGCGTGTCTCCTGGACGATGCCAGTCGGGCATCCCGTCACCGTGACCCCAGGGGAAAGGACTTGGGGGGATGGAAGGAAAACCCAGGATGAGCCATCAAGCGATTTGCTGACGCAGCACAAAGCCGGAGTGCTGTGCTTGGCCGAGTTCAAGGTCGAGGGCTGTAAATTCCTCGTTATTTTTAGCTCCAGGATAGTAGCTGGCGGAAAACAAGAGGAAGAACAGCTGGGACCTGGAGAGGGAGGGAGGTGCAAGGAAGGTGGTTGCTTTTACCTGCTGAAATAAGGGCGAAACCTTAATAAACAAGAGAGGGGAGAAGATGGGTGCTGCGGGGGTGGCGGGGTGCCCCCAGAGAGGGACCCACAGGGATGAGGCTGTGCATGTCTGTGCCACCACCAGCCACGGAGCCACAGCTGGATATGTCCCCATGGCCCGGTGACACACAAGAGGCTGCTGCAGCCCAGGGCCATGGGGGGATGCAGGAGCGTGGGGCCGTGGGAGCTGAGCACGGCGCTGTGCCTGGCACGGGTAGGTGGCAAGGAGCGTTTCCCCCAAAGGCTGCCTTGGCAAACAGCAGCTTGCCCCTGGTGTCAGGAAAGGGGCTTTTCTCCCCCCTCTCCGAGGAAGGGCAGGCATGTCGGCTCCCACCCCACCCCTGCATTGCTCCTGCCTTCCTCCCAGGCCGAGGATGAGCAGTGCTGCTGTGTCCAGGGCTCAGTGCTCCATCACCAGCCACCGCAGAGTCACGGTGCCCGCGGCACAGTGTCTCTTGCGCCCAGCGAAGGCAGACAGGAGACGCTGGGCTGGGCACAGCCGCTGGCGCTCTCAGCCTGCATCTCCATCAGATGGGCATCTCGGAACACAGCCCACTCGCCCGTCACATCGCCCAGCAACGAGAAGGGAACAGCGAGACACAGAGGGACCACATGCCGGCAGTGCCTCATGTCCCCACGTCCCATGCAGGGCATCAGTTTGGCTGCTGAGAGAAAGCAGTGCTCTTCCTGGGGTGTGAAATGATGAAATGCTGGGGTTTGAGGAGGAATAAAACCAAACCAAGCGCTAAGGAGTTAACAGAAGAGGGAGCAGTGTTGCAGCAGGCTGAGCGGTGTGGGGGAGGGAGGGGGACACCCACACAGACACCCACCCCACTCACACCGGTATTGGGATCCCGCAGGACACAGCCACATGCACAGGGCATGTATGCACACAGGCGTGTGTGCTCTCACACGGGCAGTGGGTCCCCAGGGAACCCCTCCGACACCGTGGGTCCTGCGCTGCCCCGGCCCTGCAGTTCCTAGGGAGGGGACACATAGTGGGGTCGGGTCTTGTGCTCCTGGGGAGTCCTCGGGTCCTTGTCCCTGAACCCAGCAAGAACGAACTGGGCGATAATAAAGGGATTTCCTTGCTCGCAGCCCTCAACCTGCTGCTAGCAAAAATCTGTCTCTTGGCCTCCTCCCAAGCCTGCCCGTCTGTCTCTGCGCTATGCCCTGCTCTCCCTCACCATCATCTCTGACGGCACCCAGCACTGCTTTCTTGCTGTTCCACACATCCCACTGAGACACCAGGGATGATCCCAGCCCTGAGATGCTGCGGGGGAGGTGGGCAGTTCTGCATCTCCTGGTTCAGGACAAATCCTCCCTCAGGAAAGCCAAGGTCTGACTTCAAAGACACACACAGGGCTTTTCCCCAGGAAAGCCCCATAGGTGTTCTCCAGGCAGACAAGGGTCTGAGACACCCACCACCCATGGTCCCTGCTCCATCTCAGCTCTGGGTTGATGGAGCTTTCCTCATCCCCACAGCCCTACCCTGGGGAGGATGGGGGAATCCTGACAGCCACCCCATGCCCAGGAAGCCCAAGTTCATGCTGCCCTGCCCCTGCCATTCCCACTGTGCCACCATCCTCAGGGGAGACACTTGGGCTGCTCAGGGCATCCCTGCTGCCGGGGCTGCATCCCCGAGCAGCACAGCCTGCGTGCGCTGCGGGGACACAGCAGGGACACCCGGGGCAGAGTCACTGGGCAGAGAGCATCTCTCCCTGCCTGGCAGCGCCAGCCCTGGCAGTTCCAGCGGGAGGACAGACGCACGTGAGAAGATCTTCATGCTCTGGTCAAAACCAGCGCAGACAAAGCGGCGTGATCCGAGGAGCGAGGGGAAGACCCTGCGTGGGGAGAGAACCACTTTTGTTGGCACACAAAGGCGTTCTTCACTGACCTAGAAAGATGAGTAGTGTGTGCAGCCGGCGCTGGAACTAGGACGGGGGACAATAGCGGAGTGAGTCCTCCACAGACAGAAAGCTCTTTGTGAGCCTCTGAGCATCTCCAGCTCTGCAGCCACCACAGGTCCCCCAGCACAGCCAGGGCTGTGGGGCTGGGCTCCCCCTGAGCAGCTCACCCCAGAGCCACCTCAGACCGGGTCTGCAGGGATGGCCCCGTGCGTGGGAGGCACTGGGAGCACTGGCTCAGCTCCGGCAAGGCTGGATGGCACCCAGGAGGCTGAGGTGCCAGGAGCCGGCTGCTCTCTGCAGCCCTGCCAGATCACCGCATCCCTGCTCCATCCCAAAAGCCCTGCTCCACCCCAAGTCCCTATGAGTGTCACTTGTGCCTTATGGCCACACAACCTGCCCAACAGACGGGCTCTGCCACCCCACAGCCAGCCTGGTGTGATGGCAGGGAGAAGCAGCACCCACCAAGTCACCCACTGGGTGACCCCAAGACCAGCCCCTGTCCGCCCCCGTCCAGCCCCTGCTCTGGAGACCCTCGCCCCAGGAAGCTGCTGCAGGGTCTGACTTGAGCAAGAGGGACATGGGCACTCCCGGCCCTGAGACCCCCAGGCAAGGGGCTGCCCCAGGGGAAGCGGCCCAGAGCCCCAGGGAAGGGCAGAAGTGTCAGCAGCATGGTCCCTGCCATCGGCCACTCCAGGGCACAGCCTGGGCCAGTGGCTGCCGAAGCGCAGAGCCCGGCCACAGCTTTCTAGCCCTGTCTGGGTCCCTGCTGCACCACCAGCAGCATTCGCCGGCCTTCCACTCCCTGAGGAAGGGCCACGGGTCTCGGGCACCTGGCAAAGCCAAGCCTGGAAGCCGGTCAATGCTCAGAGGGCATGGTGGGGTGGACACGCTCTCCTGCCAACCGCCGGTGCCTCACCCCTTGTTTTCAACTTTATGTAAGCAGGGAACCCAGCCCTGCTCCAGGACGTGGTGAAATGAGATCCGTACGGAAACAATTAGAAAGGGGAGGGATAAGGAAGAAGCTTTGCTTTGTTGGCACAACTCTCTGCCCAAAGAAGAAAACAGAGCCCACGGGCCAGTCCAGATGTATTTGTGCTGGGAGAAAACAACCCGTGAGTGAAGGAAAGGAGCTGGGATGGGTTTAGTCAGTGTTAGGTTGATGATTGAACTTGATGATCTGAAAGGTCCCTTCCAACCTGGATAATTCTGATTTGCCCCCAGGTGGGCTGGGTTTTGGGGGCAGCTCAACCCACACCCAGCCCCTCTGCAACGGGCCTTGGTTGAGGGTGAAATGGGAAGGTCCTGCCACAATGAGATGGGGAGGTTCTTCAGGAGATGGTGTCTCACCAGGGAAGCTCTTCTCACCAGCTTGAAGACAACCCATTGTCAAGTCAAGGCCAGCACCCGCTGGGATCCCCTCTGCCAAGACACATCTGGGTCCCCACTCTGTCCCAGCCCTGGTCCCATGCTCCGAGCCAGCGCTGCCCACACAAGCAGGTCACCCTGTCCCTGGGAACCTGAGCTCTCCGCAGGACAGGGGAGATGACAAAAGCTTCGCTGCAGTTCCAGGTTACATTAAATACCCCACCACGCATGGTGGCTGAGGATCAGCCATGCTGCTGTCCCTGGCCCCCAGCAAAGCAATCATCCCTCTGTCCTCCTTGCATGGTCCATGCTGGATGGAGCCCCTGTAAAAAAATTTGCCCAGTGTCCACGTTTTTTGTTACTTCTCCTTTTTCCCTGCCTCCCCACAAGGAGATTTATGCAAGGCTGGGAGCAGCAGCTGTGCTGGGAGCAGGCTGGGGGGGAGGCACACGGCAGGGCTACAAGCGTGCGAGGAGCCCAGCACAACCATCGTCACGCACGGCACGGTCCTGTCAGCTCAGCAAACGCCCAGCGGCTTCTGTTGCTCCCCGGGGTGTTCTGTAACGGCAGAGCCTGTTGACAGGGAAAGCTCACCACCAGAGCTGCTTGAGAAAGGCACCCCGTGGGCATGGCATGCTCCAAAATTAAAGCGATTTTATCCCCCAAACCCTGAGTCAGCTTGCAAAGTGGTGTCTGGGTGAGCGCCTTCAGGGGTGATTTCAGGATTGCACCACTACAGGGGGAGATTTCACCCTCGGCTTGCATCCGTGGAGGAGAAGTCCTTGGTCAACCTGTGTGGGTAGGTGTCCTCCTGGACACCTGAACTAGTGCTGGTGCTGCCCCTGCCCCCAGCATGGTTCCCCCAGACCTGTGGAGCCACACGGGCTCCCGTCCCGGCTCCAGCATCCTCCCCTCCTGCTCCCCCTTCCCCTGCAGCCACAGGTCCCGCATCAGACCTGGGACAAACCCATCCTGCTCTGGCCGTTCCCAGGGTGGGGAGAGGACCAAAGAAAACAGCCTGTTTTGAGGGTAGCCTTGGGACACACCACCCCTTCCCGGCAGGACCAGCTCCCTCATCTCTTTCTGGGAAAGGAGGGAGACGGACAAGAGCCTTGCAGGGTGCAGGGTGCCGGCTGTAAACCTGGGAGCCTGATGCAAGCACACGGGGAACTTGCTCTGCTGGCAACTTCCACCGCCTCTTTCATCAGCCAAATGCCTGTTCCAGGCCTGTGCCTTTCATCAGCAAAGGTCGGTGGAGCGGGAGTCCCAGGAGGTAAATACCTGGAATGTGCTGGGAACAGCTAATCCCGGGTTCACCCGTCCCCGGCGGGGAGGAGGAGTGGGGCAGGTGAGATGGGGCTGCGGGCGCTGGCTCTGTCCCCTTGGCCACCGCGCCGGGGCAGGAGCTGGTCATCACTCTGACCCTGCTGCAGACCGTCTGCAGGGGCTGTGCTGGTGCCCACTTCCATCCAGACCGGAGCCTGCGCATGGTTTGTCCCCTTCTCTCTGGCAAGAGGAAGGGGTCTTTGCCAAAGCACCACAGCCCTGTCATCAGCCATGTCCCCGCCATCACCTATTGCTGTCTCTGGTAAAGCACTTCACCCTGGGTTGCTGTCCCCAGCCAGAGGCTGCTCTCAGCTGGTGCTCTCAGCGGGATGGGAATGGGATGGGAAGCGGCTCGGGGACAGGGGCAGCTGAGATCTGCCAACCCTCCTGAGGGACAGCAGGGAGCTCCTGTGCAGCAGCACTGGGCTCGGGCTGAAGAACCCCCGTGAAGAACTCCCATGCAAATGACTCAAGCCACTGACCAGGACAGAGGATCTGACTCGAGGGTGGCTAGAGCCACCTCAAACCACCCCAGGCATGGCATAAAGCACATCCTGTACCCACACAAGGAGGTGTGTCTGTGCCCGACCCAGCTTGCCTCCTTGTGACAACCAGCTACTGGTGCTGGAGCCACAGTCACCTCCTCACCTGCAGCCTCCAGCCCCACACTCACCAACACTGAGCTCTTCAAGAGCTACCAGCTGGCTCCAAAGTGCTCTAAAATACCCCAAAACACCTCTCTGGGGTCAGCAGCCCAGTCTTTGGGCCTCATGGGGTGACCAGAGAGACCACCTGCCCCAAACTAGGCAGCCCAGCAGGGCCACCAGGACCTGTTTTGTGATCAGTTCAGCTTTTTCAGCTGGCTGTTTCCATTCCCTACCCAGCTCCCCGCCAAGTGTGGATTGTTTTTGGGTAGGAAATGATGGATTCCTTCTTTACTTCCAAATCTGAATGTTGTTTTCTCTTGCATGTCTTTTGTTTTTGTTGTTCTGGATGTGGAAAGTTCCCAGCGTTTGTCTGTCCTGGAGACCAGGGAGGGAAGTGAAAGCAAACGCTGCCCCGCTGAGCACTGGAGGCTGGAGGGGCTGGAAAGTCTAAGCACAAACGAGCCCCAAGCACTTTCCTCATCTTACAGCCAGCCCTTGGCTGAGCCTTCTGCAACAACAGGGTGTCTTCGGGCCATGTCTTAGTTCCTCATTCCCAGCTTTCTGTTTCCCATTAGCTGCAGAACTCCCAGCCCCAACTGGACCCATCTCAGCCTCGCCTGGCCCGATGTGACCCATGCCTGGGAGCAAAAGCCGAGGTGTCCCCCCCAGAGGGACGCAGCCACTGTCCCCATTTGGGACAATCTCCAAACTCATTCTGGCCCTCCCTCCTCTGCCCTGTCCTACTAGCACACTAGCACTTCTCCAGCACAAGGACCAGCCAAGACACCCTCTCACCCTTCCCCGTCCTTGCCAAGGACTTGGGAACAGCCTTGCCCTGACCCTTATCTGCTGCTTCTCCTCTCCTCCTACCATTGGACGTGTGCTGGTGTGGCCAGGGGAAACATCTGCCTGCACCAAGAGATGCTGAGCACCTTCATGGGCTTTCAGAATGCATCCTGCCGTGCCTCTGGCCCAGGTTTTATAAATATCAGGGTCCAGTAAAATTCCCAGATGTCCACTTTGTCCACTGAAACATGGAGCACCTAGGATGCCCTTAGTGTGATGGAGAGAGCAACCACCCTACAACCCAAAACGCCTGTAGGAGCTGGGCTGGGTGCCAACAGCAGTCAGTGGAGCTGCCTGACCCTGCAGTCTGAACCCCCGTCCCCCTGAGGTCCTCCTCTCACCCCCTGGGGTGTTCCCTTCACAGGCTCTTTTTAACCACCCAGACATGATTTGCTGCTTTCACTCAAGCTGCCCAAGGGACCTCTTGGTGTTGTGCCCAAGGTCTGGAGAAGAACACTCCCTTCCGCCCTGGGGAGGGGGACGGGGTCTTTGGTGCTTCCCCATTTCGACAGCAGGTACCTGACATCGGGAGTAAGGAGGAAGGGGCCTCCCTGGGTAGAGGAGCAGGATTGGCAAGACAGATCAAAAATGGTCGAAATGCAAACAGAAAGTACTGCAGAGGCAGGTGTCTTCTCCCTGCACCGGCCTTTCACAAATGGTGGTAATTTTGGTTGGGAAACACAACAGTGAGGACCAGTCCAGGACCAGTTTACTGTGAACTGGTGCGCCCTCCTGCCCCACAGAGAGTCACCCAGCGGCTGTCGGGACCCTTCAAGGGGACTTTTCCTTCCACGCAGCCTCTGTGCCTTCTTCGGGGTCTCCACAGCCCCATCATTCTGCTCACAAAGGTGACAAGCCAGGGCCATACTTTCCTCCCCAGCAGTGTGGCACAGCCCACCCGGGCCGTGGCTGCCAGCCCTGGGGGCTCGGAGCCCACTGGCCCCACGGCTGTGCCCAGGGCAGCCGGCAGCTCGGGCTCGCTCCTTGCCAGCCCCAGATAATTATAGCTCAGTTGTTTATATACCCTCAGCCCGTGGCCGCAGGAAGGAAGGCTGGAGGACTCACTCTACGTAACCCGGCTCCCCACCCCTTTCCCACTTCCCCCTCCCACCTGCACCCCCGCGTGTGAATTTGGCACTTGTGACAAGACACCACAACACAGCCTTGTTTTTCGGAGTTGGGTACAGCCCGCAGCTTCCCCTTTCTGCCAAGGGCTGAGGCTAGAAGGGCCACCCGTGGGGTGGGACACTGCTCCAAGCACAGCTTTCCCCTCTCCACAGCGTTTGTGGCCATCTCCTGCATCCCTCAAGCTGGCAGCATCTTGGTGCCACAGCTTGTCTGGGGGCACGGAGGCTTCCCTTTCCCCATGCATGGCTGAACCTCATGTGTCCTCCCCAGGCTCCAGCAGTGTGTGCCCGTCTCCAGAGCCATGGCCTGGGGGTGGTGGGTCAGTGCTCTCCTTCTTCTCCTCGCCATCTCTGTGCCAGTTCCCCCACCCTGCCCTTGCATCCCCACGTGTGGCATCAGCGTGGCACTCCTGTGCCATTTGCTGGTGGCCAAGGAGGACTAAGCAGAGTGGAAGGAACCCTCCCACAAGCCGTTGTCCATCTCTGCAGGGCCCAGTCACCACCGGCCATGGTTGGAGCGGGATGCCTGGGAAGCTGCCCTGTGCCAGGAGGCATTTGTGGTGGCCCTTGGAGGGGTTGCGCAGCCATGGGGGGAGCAGAGCCCCTTGCCACGAGCAGCAGTGAGCAGTGACCCCGCAGGGATGGGGGTCGGGGACGGGGCCGGGACAGGCTGTGCCAGCCGCCGGTGCCGGGCCAGCTGTGGCTGCGCCAGCTGTGGCCGCGCCAGGTCGCTGCGTGCGTTTGGGCTGTGAGATAACTTCGAAAGCAGAAGCTGGAAGGGCTGGCGGCTGAACAGTTTGTTCTTTCCGACTTCCACAGGCTGCTGCCTCAAACCACAACGCCGCGCAGGGCCGGCGGCGAGAAGCTGCCACCGCAGCCCAGCTGTGCCCGCACCGCGCCCCGCAGAGCCCCCGCCTCCCCCCGCGTGCCACCAGAGCCCCCCCCAGCACCTCTGCCCACGCAGAGCTCTGCCTTCCTCCCCCTGTGCCTTCCTCGCTGCCAGAGAGGGGACCCCAGCAGTGCGAATGCCCCTCGCGGAGGGGGGGGTCTCAGCCCCGCACCCCGGGCCTGGCACCGCCGTGAGGGGCTGCTGCCACCTCCTGGCCACGCTCCTGGCCCCGGGCGCTGCCCGGACACCCTACGGGCAGGGTGGGCAACTGAATCCCCCAAACCCAGCACCAAAATAAAGACACGTCCTGCCAACAGCAGCAGCATCCTGCAAGGAAACTGGCAGTGGAAGTGGCAGGGTCGGGTCAGCGTCCTGTGCCCCTGCCCGTGCTCCCCCCAGCAGCACAGGCTCCTCTCACCTTCCCGGGCAGCTCGGGAGAGCACAACAGAACTAAAAGAAACAGGATTTAAGAGAAACGCAAACAATGACATTAATGCTGCCCCCACAAGCACAGGATCTTACAGTCCCACTAAAAACCCTTGAATGCTCCAAGAGTGATGACAAGTCACGTATTTTGTCTACCAAGAATTTTCAGGAACATTTGTTCTGGGCCAGTCAATGGACTTCTCCAAACCCCTTGCTGAATATACCCAAATACCTACATACCCAAAGCGTGTTCTAACACTGAACAAACCGGGCAGCTGCCACCTGAGAAGGGTTGAGAGATCCCTTTGGGAGACTTGGTCTGCACCTGCCATTGCCGGCTGCACAAGAGTTAAATGCCCTCCTTACCAGCAGAGCCCTTATCTGCCCAACACCCCCTGGGAACCGGGGCAGAGACCGGAGCACAGCCAGCCCAGCCCTGTGCCGAGAGCGTGCCGGCACGGCTCTGCCAAAGGGCAGCCATGGGAAGTGGGTTTGGGTTACCTTTGGGCGTCCCCTGGGGATGCCCTGGGCAGCCTCCTCTCCTGGGCCAAGAGGGGCTGCGGCGGCTGCAGGGCTCAGTGTCACCCCTCGGGGACTGTGAGGGTCCACACATCACCAAAGCCTGATGAGGGTGTCACTCCCAGCACGGCATGGGGCTGTGCCGCAGTGTCCCAGACACCAGGTGAGGACATGAGGTGCGTGGAGCTCTGTCACCAGGGTTCTGCAGCTCCCCTTCCTCCCTCTGGTGCCCACTGAAACCATGATCCTAAAAACCTCCTCAGGGCCAACACAACACCCATCCTCCACATCCAGCTCAGGAACCACCGTGTTCCAGCAGCCACCTCTCCTGCTGCCCACCAGCCTGCCCAGGGGCAGCTCCGGGGGCTCACGGATGGCTCAGGAGATGGAGGGGATGGGGGGGCACCTGTCCCAGCAGGGCTCTAAGGGTGAGGGCAGGCTCTGCAGCAGCCAGTGTGGTTTGCCTTCGCCTAGGACAGGGTGTCCTGGGGAACTGCGCAACCTCAACGGCTCTGCACCGGGTACGTTGGGGAAAGAGGCGAGATCAGAGGCAGCGAGAAAGCTACAGGCACTTTCATGTGGTCTCAGGGCAGGCTTGTTTGCAACCTGCCCGAGATGAAGGCAGGTTCAAGCTCCATCTCAGGGGACAAACTCCATCTCTGCTGTGCACTGCCCCGTGCCAGCAGCATCCCTCCATCCACCTGCTCCCGCAGTCACAGTGCGATGCTGTCTGCTGGTCCGTGACCTCCCCAGCTCCTCAGGAGCCCTGAGCAGGGAGACAAAGGAACAGGTTGGACGCTGAACTAAAAGCAGGAATGACAACCCAGCCCACAGGTTTAAAGCCATGAGGTCAGTCCCTGTGGACCACATTTCTGCAGCCTCAGTCCCCTTGATCCCAGCTGCAAGGCTCCTCCAAAGAGGGGGTGCGCTGCCTGGGCTGCCCTGGCTCCCGGCTGCTGCCTGCTGGTGGGATGTCCCCAGTGCAGACATCAGAAAGAGGGGTGCCCCGCGGGGATGGAGGTGCTGCCATGAAGGGGCTGAGGGCCGAGGCCAGGGTGTTTATGCGCCGCTTTGCAGGCCCCTGGCAGGAGCAGAGCAGCGGCAGGAGGGTGAGATATGGCATGGCTGCTGCAGCTGCACTCGCCAGGAGCCTCCCCCGCTGCGGGTGCATTTGAGGCCAAGCGGAGGAGACTCCCGGCCTTGGGAGCACTTGCCCTCCCTGCTCTCTGTGGCAGGGGGTGCCCAGCAAAGCACTTGGCCACCTGAAGCAGGGTGGTCCCTGTCCCCAGGCACTGGCCTTTGCACCCGCGGGGGGGTCGGGATGTGCTGGGCATTGGCTGGATCCACTTGACCGGACTCTGCAGACGAGTTTTCCTATAACTCTGATTTCTGACTGTCCCCAGCCCCCTCCGAGGGAAAGCCGTAGACCCCCAAAGCCCTGCACCCCGGCTGGCCCTGAGTGCCGTTTCGTGCTGGTGGGGCCAGGTCAGGACCTCTCCTCCCGGGGCAGGAGGTGGCCACGGGACCCTGTGTGGACCCACAGGCCTTTTTTCCCGGAAACCCCTGAGCTCTGTTGCAGCTCCGAGAAGCTCAGAAAGTGCCAGAACCTGCTGCAGGATGGGCCAGCTCAAACCCTCCTGGCCGTGTCACAGAGCTGGAGCCCCACGGCTGCAGCCCGGGCAGGGCACTGCCAACCCCCCCACAGCACTGGACGCAAACAGCCCCCCCGAGCTGCGTCAGGAGCTGGGCTGGGGCTGGATTGGTTTGGGTTTTTTTGCTTTATCAGGATGTTGCTGAGGCCGGCCGTGCTCTCGGCAAGTGGGTCATGTTTGTGCAGCGGTTCGTAAATGCAGATCGATATGCAAGAGCTGGGGGTGCCTCCAGAGGCCAGCCCCCTCCCCCCTGCACGTGTGTGGCTGCTCGGAGCGGGGCGAGGAGGCACCCCAAGACCCCGCGGGAGCTTTGTCACCCTCCCAGCTCCTAACGAGGAGCGCGGCATGTGCCTGCAGGTGCGTGAGCCATGTCTGTGCGGGGGCAGCGAGATGGAGGTGTGAAGGGCTGTGCCGGAGGGGGGCTGTGCCAGGGGGGGCTGTGCCGGGGGCTGTGCCAGGGGCTGCCAGCTGCATGCTCCACTGCCCCCCCCGACACCACGCCTGTCCCCGACACCACGCTGGCCCCTGCCAGGAGCACCCGCCTGCTCCAGTGACCCAGCTCCCGAAGGTCGCTGGCTGGGGGCCGGGCTGGCGTCCCGGCTGCCTGTTTTTATTATTGATTGTCCTTATCATCACTCAGAGAGAACACCATGTCCCAAGTGTCTGTGGGCAGGGCAGAGCCTGCTGCCTCTTCGGGTGCCTTTTGCAAGAGCTCTGTCTCTCCCCAGCAGAGAGTGTGCAGGCACCGAGCGCCCCGCGCTCCACGACACCAGGAGCTGGGGGTGAGAAGAGAAAGGAGCCTCTTCCCTGCTCCCAGCTGTGAGCAAACCATCCATTCCCCCTTTCTTTTGCCATATCTCACATCCAAGGACCACATGGACCTCCATCCAAAGGACACCCCATGGGCACAACACAGGAGGGGAGGTGGCATGCTCAAAGCTTCCCTCATTCCCCTGTAACACCAGCTCTGTAATAATAGCAATTACTCTACATTAAAACCATGATCCACTGTGTCTTTAGGCCAGCACAGCTACAACACACAGTTATATGTAGCTGCCACATCAACAGTGCCTTCCCAGCCACGCATGGCTGCTCCCTGCCCACCTTGTCACCGCACGCAGGGGTCTCAGCCCCGATGAGGGGGGGCAGGTGGAGAACAGCACCCCTGGCTGATGGGGTGACGGTGTTTGCCCTGGGCACAGGCCCCTTTCGTGCACTGGGGCTTTGCTGGAGGCAAATGCCACAGGTAGGGTGCATCTCCGCAGCTCTGCCACTGCCAGCCCTGATGCCAGAGGGATGGGCACCAGGGCAGCAGGGTGGCAGCAGGGGCATGTCTGGGAGGCAGCAAAAGAAAGGAAGAAAAGGAGGAAAGAGAGAAAAAGAAACAGAAAGAGAAACAGAAAGAGGAAGTCAAAGAGAAGGAGAGAGTGAAAGCAAGATGGAGAGGGGAGGAAGGAGGAAGGGAGGGAAGGAAAAAAGGTGGGAGGCAGAGTCCTCCCAGAGCCCTCACCCCCAGCATCCTGTCCACAACCCCTGATCCCCCGTGTCTGCTCTCTCCTGGCACTGCTGACGCTTGGCTCCTCTGCCCGCCGATGGAGGAGGAACTCCAGGTCCCTGCTGGAGCAACAGGTCTCTGAGGAAACCTCTGACCAAGTCCATCTGCAGCTCCTGCGGGGCCGTCGCTGCCCCCCGAGAGCACAAAGTCACCTTGCAACCTACCCAACAGGAGCCCATCCTGTCCCGATACCCGGGAGAAAGCAGAAACGCCTCCACGGGGCAGTCTGATGGAGTGACAAACACCAACCACCCAGAAACATCCATTGCCCAAAGGTCACCCCTGTGCCCCATCTCCAGCAGAGCAAGCCAAGCCGAGAGAGCCCCGCAGCAAACACAGGGGCTTCGCACCAGGCTCGGAAGCCCTTTCCTAAGAGAATGGCTGAGATCTCTGCCACTTAGGTCACTTCCAATCAAGCTGGCTGAAGCTCTGGGAAATATATTTCAGCACTGTCCCTAAAGCAGCCTGGGGGACACAAGGGGTATGTGTCCTGTGCTGCACCAGGGCTGGCTGCTGTCAGGAGCACAGGGCACGCTAGCTGTCCTGGGTCCATGAGCATCCTCACACTGGTGGCTTTCCTCAGGAGGACGTGGAGAGGAACACCTCTGGAAAGGGTCATGTTGTTCCAGAGACTAGCTGATGATGATTTACAAATGTTGTCCCAAATAACTCGATTTTCCTGCTGCCCAGGCAGCTGTGGATGCCATGCTTGCTTGTGGCTATTGACAGGGACACGCGGGTTTTCCAAATGCCCTTTACACTCCTCCTTCATCAGCATGGTCCTCGCCCCTGGGGACACCTTGTGGAAAGCCGCATGCAATGTCAGGGTTTGAAGTGCCCATCCCCTGATGGTGCCAGGCTGTGGGCAATGGGGGCGGACAGGAGCCGCCTGGGGACACGCGTGGCACCGTGCACTGGCCCGGTCTGCACCACCTGGCACAGTCCCCCCCAGAGCCCTGGAGAAAGCTCAGCCTCCATTTATTGAGAGCTTTATCTGCGCCCGTGGAGAGCACAGGGGAATGGCAGGGCGGGCGAAGAGAGTTGCAGCTGCAGGACATTAGCTGGTCAAATTAAATTGGGCATTTAGCCTGCTAATTACTATACACCAGCCAGCACAAGGTGGAGCACACCCTTTTCATACAACAAACCTGGTGCTCTTTGAGACGTTTCCAATTTGCCAGAAGACAGCAGGGCAGAGCTGAGTCAGGCAGCCTGGAGGGCCCTGGTGAGGGTCACCTTGTGTCCCCAGGACACATGTGAACAGGACCAGCATCACTGGGAGGCACGTCCCTGGGACAGGGACCAGACCAGCACTGGGCTCACCCCAACTCGGTCCACGTGCTTGGAAAGGGAAAACTAATAGGTAGCTCATCACCAGGACACAAGAATAGACCCACGGTGAGATGGGAGTGGCTGGGTCACCTGGGGGATGGCGGCACCCCAGACCAGCCCTGCAGGGTGCCACCATGACCCAGGCGACCCAGCCATCCCTTGCCTTAAGTTGTGCCCAGGACAGCACTTGCATGGCAGGGTTTACAGGGGCAGCTGGAGAGCAGAAAATGAGTCTTTGCCGTGCGGGGAACAGTCCTCGGCGGGGTCAGAGGCACTTGCTGGAGAGGAGTGGAAAATTCCTCTCTCCGCGCAGGCACTCCCTGCAGCCCCAGCACATCAGCTGTCTTCTGGCAGGACTTGGCATGCCCTGCAGTGTTTATCAACACCGTTTCGCAAGGGCCACGGCATGGCTTGGCAGGGGCACGCACGCCGCTTGGGCAACCGGCTCTGCTGAAAGCCGAAGCTCTTGGGAAACAGCCCTGCAGCCTGTGAGAGTCACGGCTGGGAGTCCGGTGCGTGGCCATCACCATCGATGTGGCCATCAGCATTTTCTCCTCCTTTCTGGCCTCCCAAATTCAAGGCACTGAGCTCTGAGCTTTGCTGTTGCCATGGCTCAGCCCCGCAGACCCCTTCTCCCCACTCCTCGTGGGGCTGGCAAGCACACAGGGCTGGTTTCTCTTGCTGGGTACCCCTCACCCAAATACTAGCCAAAAGACTGAGAGTTTAGCACCAATCCCACCAGTTTCTTCCAGCCTCCCTGCCTGCCCATCCCTAGCTGTGTTACTGGGCTGTTAAATTCTGCACATGATGGAGCAAGATGCTCCATCTCTCTCAGCTCTCCCAGCACGCCCTTAGCATGTGCACAAACACGGGATAGTGCCAGTCCCCACAGCACACTGTTCAACCCCCAGGTCCACAGAGCAGATCCTGGCTCCTGTATCCATTTCTGAGTCACATCTGCATCCAGAACTCCCTGCAAACCTCCAAACACCTCGCCTTGGGTTTGGTGTATCCTGGCAGGGTTGTTCATGACCTCAGTATGCTGGTCCCCCCTTGCCCAAGGTGTGCTGCTCCTTCCCCACAGGAGAAATGGCTTGGGAGGGAGTTACCCCGCTCGCTCCGAGGGGTTTGGAGGTATCAGCAGGAGCAACAGCATGAATATGATGATGGCACATCTGGCCGAGGGCTGCCATGCAGGCATGGACTGGGCAGCCACACGCTCCTTGAGAGATGACACAGGCTGGGGAGGCCAGCCTGTCCCCAGTTAACTGCAGATGTGCAGAACTGGCACAAACCATCCCCTTAGGCAGGGAAGGAAGCAGGCACATCCCGGACGATGGGCAGGACAAGGGACATGGAGCTGCATCAGGCCAGCCCTGGAAGCCAGTGTCAGCCCTGCCATTGCCCTGGCTGGTGCTGGAGATGGCCCACCCCATCCCAGGGTCCTGTTCATGGTGATGATCAGCGGGTGGTCACCAGGAGGATGTGGAGAAGGCACAGCGTCAGGGATGGTGTTCTGCACTGCTGAAGACACACAGGAGCCCGGGATATTTCTTAGCTGTTCCTGAAGTCTCGAGACACAGTCCAAAGTCCAGCCCAAATGGGAAAGGGGTGGCAGGTTCATGGTTTGGGTGTCAACAGCCCCCAGGGTAAAGAAGCAAAGTGTACCCCACCCCACCCCGGCCCCTGAGGCCAAGAGGCTGCAGGGCAGCAGTTTGAAGTCCCTCGCGGTGGAGCTGGGGCACAGGGACCAAGGGCAGAGGGCCCTGGAGAGGGGACCATGCACAGAAGCCAGCAGGCTGCTCAAGTCAGCACCACACAGCCCCTTCCCCAGAGCTGCGGGGGCTGCCCCCGGCGCAGCTGGGGCTGGGGCAGGGAGCAGGCTTCGCGCAAGCTGGCCAAGATGCTTGTCGGAGCGGAGGCATGCATAAACATTTTGTTTAATCGAGGACTCGGGCGAACACAGTGTTCTCTGGCTCTGTGCAGCGGGAGCAGCTGTGGCCCTGAGGGGCAGGGGACGAGGACGCCCAATGGTGGGGAGAGAGTGACCTCCCCTGGCACAGCCCCATCCCGGGTGCTCAGCACCATCACAGCCATGGCACAGGGAGCCCCAAAACACCCATCATCCCCATCCCACCGTGGTGCTCCAGAGGGAAGCTGTACCCCAGCCACATCCAGGATGGCAATCCCTTCTCTTCTCCAATTCCCTGTCGGTAATTCCCTTCTGCAGAAGGGTTGGGATGGAGATGGCCTGGGAGAGCTTTGGCTGCAAAACCCAGGGATGTTCTGCCAGTGGGTCTGCAGAAGGTGGTCCCACAGCAGCATTTTACCCTCTGAGGTGCCAGCTGAGCCCCAGGGGAGCATCCCTGCAAAATGCCAAACCCGTGCTCACCCTGAACCTCAGCCAAATTGTGAGGAGGAGGCACCGGCCTTGCCTGGCAGATGGGACCCCGCTGCTCTGTCCTGATGGGTCATTATGGGGTTTTCCCACAGCCACCACATTGTCCACGCACCTCTTGGGACCTGCCCTGGCCCCTTGGGGTGGTGAGCCTGGATCTGGCAGGAGAAGACAAGGACTTGGGGAGCTAACGGAAGGATGCCTCTTTGAGAGCTGTTAGCAGCAGTTAAATAAACAACGCAGTGAGTAAATCAAATAGCACCTTGTCTCCGTTGTGACTTGCTCCAGTTTTTCTTTCCAAGGGGAGCAGCACCCCAGTGTGTGTTTCCGTGCCCTGGGCTCCTCTGGGAGCAGATCCCGAGCGAGCCAGCAGCCCCCCCGGGAGATGAAGCTGAAACCCAGACCCAGCTCCTTCGGGCAGGGTCTCGGGGGAGGACACAAGACACTCTTGGTGTCTCTACCTGCAATTGGGACGGTGCCACAGCCCAGCCCGCCCAGACCGCTCCCGACATCGCCACCGGGCGTGGGGTGTTGGTGGCAAAACTTCTCCACCTGGTGGGGACGGCAGAGCACCGGGACTGCCCCCCGAGCCGCCCCGGGAGGTGTCCCGGGGATGGCCCCGCTGGACCTCGGGTAGGTGTCCCCCCCGTCCCTCCCCCGCAGCCGCCTCACGGCGGGACTTGGGCTCTGGCACCAGAGAGGTGACTGTCCCAGAGGCCACCTCCCCTCTGGGGACACGGTGGCTCCTGCTGCTCCCCAGGCACAAGCTGCTAATCACGAGGGAGCCCCCGCAGGGTGCGAAGCCCCCAGAATGCAGGGGGGCTTTCCCCATGCCCCCCAGAGAGGGCAGGCAGCTGCCTCTGCCCCATGGCTCCGGCCCAGGGCGGCTCCAGGCGACATTTCTGCCTCATGGTGTCTAAACAGGCTTTTTTAGTTGTTTTCCCCAAATGCAGCCGTGGGTCCAGGCAGGATATGTCGCTGCTCTGCAGGAGCGTGGTGGCCTGCCCTGCATCTCAGGAGGGGGTCACAAACCCAATCTGGTGTCCAGGAGCAGTCTCCCAGCACCATCCCAGCCCTCGCTCCCCCGGGAGACTCCGTCCCCACTCTGGGCACAGCGAGGCCTTGTCTCCAGGCGCCAGGGCCCTGAGATTCCCAAGGAAGCAGGGTCATTTCCCAAGGAAAGTCAGCATCATTTGACGGAAGCGGGTGCTCCTGTCGCAGGGAGTGACAAACGCCCCACGTGTGCCTGTTGGACTCTGCTGCTTCACTTCAGACATGGCTTTGCAAGAAAGAAAATCCAACCCCATTCCCAGATCCCTCTCTCCTGCCCAGCACAGCCCTGGGCATCCCAGCCCAGCCGGAGGATGCACAGCAGTGGAGGGAGCGGTTTAAGTGAAAGCATTCCAGTGAAAGCTACGGTGAAAGTGCTTCTGCTTCCCCTGGAGGCTGCAGAAGCTGGTGAAGAGCCCCAGGGACCTCCAGCTGCCTCCTTCTGTGTCCAAGGAGGCCCCGAGTGCCACTCTGTGCAGCTCAGAAGCTGTTCTCCCACACCCCGTGTGCCACTGGCCTGGAGACTGGCAGGGAGACGGCCGAGGAAACGTGGAGCGCAGCATCCCTCTGTGGCGGATCAGGATAAGAGCAGGCTCCGAGGAACCGCCTTTAAACTTGGAGGTTTTTTTCTGGGATCGGTTGGGAAACAAGCATCTGAGCTGCTGTGCTTACACCTGAACCTTTAAACATCCCTTCCCTCTCCCCCCACCCCAGCACCGTTCTGCACAAAGCCCCATTTTTCTCTGAAGCTTTATTTTAAGGGTAAGTTTTAGATGACTCCTTTTGCAAAGGAAAGAATTGTGCTGTCAGGCTCTTTTTATTTTTTTTAATTTCCTGAAAGTTATTTTTTTCCACACTGGGGAAAAGCTCCAGAAGAGCTTTGGAGAGCCTGGAGAAGGCAACCAGAACACAGTGCAGTGGGTCAGCTTCCCACCTCTGCTTCCCACCAGCCTCAAGCTCTGCTGCCCAGCCTGTTCCATGCCTTCCTGGCCAATTAGCGGTTACAACACACACACACTGTGACCAGAACCGCTCCAGCTTTCCACACGTTCTTGTTCATCTCTCGTGTTTTGATAAGCCTTTGGTAATAACGAGACAATGGGGGACATTGATGGGCAGATGTACCAGGAGCACAAGACCCTGAATCATGTTTTTCCTTCTAACCAGCTGGGTTAGAAGAACTGAAGCAGCAGGATGGGTTTGGATGTAGAAACTTCACTGTGGATTTCCCACCTCCTTGCTCACAGCTGCTTGTTTTTTCATCAGATGGGCATTAACCACCTCTTTAGTGTGGGTACGGAGTGGTGTCTGCCTGTTGGGATGGTTCTGGTAATTGAAAAGCAGTCTTAATCATTTTGACCTCAGGCTACCAGATCTTAGTGCTTTATTTCTAGAGCACCTTCTATCCCATTTTTTCCATTTTTCATGGAAATGAAGCTATGCTGCTCTCTTGGCTTGACTCCCAGAAAGCGCAGCAGCTTGACCTAAGGAGAGGCAGCCCGAGCTGCTATCTGGGGCAGCGCTGGAGGACAGCCTGATTAGCGGGGACATGGGGAGCCCGTGCCAAGTGCGTGGCAGATGATCTGGTATGAATTTCAAAGCTCTGTTCCTGAAAGTTGAAAGACAAAGATTAAGGGAGATGCTTTCCATGGCAGACAAGGTGCCAGAGCTGGGCTGCTTAGGGAAGATCCCCGCTAAACCTCTGAGCAGCAGCAGAAGCAGAGCCAGGAGGGACGGGGTTTTGCTCAGCCCCCTCTGCCAATATTTGGGCAGGACTTGGGGTAGGAGGGGAGGAAATGGCAAATCCACCAAGAGATGGAGGAAAAAAATGACAAAAGCAGGCTGGGATTACATTTAGGAGGAACATTCTCTCCCTGCCTCCTTTGAGGGGACACATTTTACTGTTCTAGCTCTGGAAGCATCCCATGGGACAGCCACCTTACCCAGGCCATTCCTAAGCTCTGAGGAACCCTTGTCATCCCTGTTCCTGGTCTGGCAAACCCAAGATGCAACCGTCAATGCTGCCAGAAGATTTCACAAGCCACAGATTAACACCTCCTGACTTACAGTTTCTGCTAAAGAGGTGACTTTGTGACTCCTTTGGGTGGTGATTGAAGAGATGTGGGCGTGGGGCTGGGCTCGGGCACAGCACAAACCGTCCCAACCCGCACCGACCCGGGGGTGCGGGTGCTGAGACAGCGTGGGGAGAAGGCAAAGGCTATGTAAGGACCCAGATAAGGCCACAGGCATTCCAGCAATGTGAGGGAAATGGAAAAAGCCTCCTTTAAGCTGCTGTTGTGCCATCAGCACGAGGAAGCACCGGGCACAGCCTGGCCGTAACGCGCCCCTGAGGCGCTGGTGTGTGTGGCCGGGGAGAGCCGCAGGGAAAAAGGAAAAACTGGGTGAATAAAATCAGCAAAAGCCAAATACTTCCCCTCTCCCTGTGGGAGCAGGGACTCCCCCACCTTCCTGAGCCCCCCAGGTACCTGGTGGCCAAACCGCCCGTGGATAGAGCAGCTTTTGTGTCCCACCAGGGCCCAGGACTCTCACTGCGAGCAGGGAAAGCAGCTCTCCCTTGCCCTTTCCCTTTTCTTTTCCCTTTCCCTCTCTCCTCCACCGGCACAGGGCAGGGAAAAAACAGGTCCCTTTGATAAGAGCTTGTAAAAAAAGAACTATTATCTAGATGACTTTCCTTTTATGTTCAGCTTAGGTTTTTGTGGGACAGAGGTCAAGCCAATATCCTCCCAGGGTGTGTATGCTGCAGATTATTTTTATAAATGCTGACTTGTTGACTTTGCGGTTGTAAAAGATTTTCACAAGAAATGTATCCCCTCATCTCCCTTGCTTTTCACTGATAATTTAATTGCCAACTATATGGACAGAAAGATAGGTAATAAGGCCGGCTCAGACACTGCTTAAATACTTGCTTGTAACTTTTGCCTTGAGGCTTGAGGATTATCCAGTGCTCTTCCAGTCACCAAGCGACTGAAAAATCTCAGTGCTTGTTTGAAAATAAGTACATTAATGGTTGTGTTTTATGAGGGGAAAAGCTTGAGAATGAAGCTTAGTGTTTAGAATGCAAAGGAACAATATTAGATGGCAGCTTTAAGCTGATCAGCGTTAAGGTCCCACACGTTGGTAGCACCCTACAGACAGCGTGTTTGTGTAGCAGAGCTTGACAGGAACTGGCAGCATCTCCTCCACACCCCCAGCACGGGACAACCCTGCAAGCGACCCAGACGTGTTGTGGATGTGCTCGACCATGTTGTGGTTTAGCCCCATGCCTTGCGACTCCTCCATGCCTTGCCCGAGGCAGCTTGTCGGTGCAGGCCTTTCCACAGTGAGAGATTACATGCCCCAGACACGGGCTGGGCGCGCGGCCCTCCCTCACCAGGCTGTTTGCCACCTCCAGCCAACCAGCGGCTCAGTCGCTCCATGTGCCCCAGTTCTGCTGCCTTTGCCCCCAGAAGGGGAAGAGGCGAATCTCCGCGGGCTGCACCACCGCAGCAGGGCGGGCCGCAGCGGGCCGAGACTGGGCCTTAGCTCCCAGTAGCTAGAGGTAGATGGGTAGTTAGGAGGAAGGTAGGCCTCGCTGCGCGTAACGAGGCCCCCCGGGCGGCGGCGCTGCGCTCCCGACCCGCAGGGGGCAGCGGGACGGGCGCGGGGGGAGGCCCCAGGAGCCGGCGGTGGCGGCGGGGCCCAGCGGCGGGGGCAGGCCGGCGGCGCGCGGCGGAATGGTTGCTGCGGCAACGCGGAGGTGGGCGGAGCGAGGCGGCGGCGCTGTCGTCACTTCCGCGTCGGCGAGGCGGCGCGCGGCGATCATGGCGCTCTCGCGTGCGGAGCGGTGCCTGGCGCTGTTGCTGCGGTTGCTGTCGCGCGCCTGCCTGGCGCTTCTGGGGCTCGTGGCGCCCGCCCCGCCGCGCGCCGTCCCTCCACCGCGCCACGAGCTCCTGCTGCTGCCCGCGCGGCGGCTGGCGGCGCGGCTGCGCGCGAGGGAGGTGCGGCGGGAGGGGGGGGGCGACCAAGGGAACCGGGGCGTCCGGGAGCACCGGCACAGGGCGGGGCCGGGGAACGCTGCCACGAAGGGGGCACCGGGGAGCACCGGGCCGTTAGGGAGCACGGCGGGGGGGGAGTGTTACTGGGGCATTGGGGAGCAGCGGGGGCCGTCGTGGAGCACTGAGACCGGTGGGGTACTGGGGACGGGGGGCACCGGTATAACAGGGGCACCCGCACCGCGGGGACACCGGAGCGTCGGAGACACCAGCCCCAGGGGGACGCTGGGGGTTACCGGGCTGGGGGGGTGCACCGGGTTGAGGGTGCATCGGCAGAGGCCCCAGGGCGTTGGAGGAGCACCAGCACCGGGGGGGAATGGGGCAGCATTGGCACCGGAGGGGGACACCGGCACCAGGCAGTTTGGTGTTCCAGGTGACGTGCGTGGAGGTGGTGGAGGCCTACGTGGAGCGCATCAAGGAGGTCAATCCCCTCATCAACGCTGTCGTTAAGGACAGGTGAGGTGGGGCAGGGCGGGGATGGGGGTGCTTGCCCCCACAGCCTTCCTCCAGGGCCCCCTGGGCCGCAGCACAGCATGGCCCCGGGGGGCACAGTGGGTGCTGGGAGCAGGGGTGTGTGGTTCCTGCTGGGAGTGGGAGGTCACCCCCCCACCCCCCCCCCGCAGGGATCCTTGCGGTGTCCCCAGAGTGTCCCCCTCCGGCTGCCCCTCCGCAGGTTCGAGGAGGCCCTGCAGGAGGCCCGGCAGGTGGACAAGCTGCTTTCAGAGGGCCCTGCTGATGACTACCTGGAGGAGAAGTTCCCCTTGCTTGGGGTACCCATCACCGTCAAGGAGGCCTTTTCTCTGCACGGTGGGTTTACTCGTGTCCCCCCCCAAGCTCTCCTGCTCCCCAGGGCAGTGGGTGGCTGGGGCTTCCCTTGCCCTGGTCTGCCCCCCCCTCCGCTTGGGCGCCTGGGTCTGTGTCTGCTTTTAGCACCCGTGTGCTGGGGGGGACCCCGCTGGGGACCTGCTTCTGGCAGATGTGGTCCCTGCTGCCCTCAGGGTGGTCTCAGGGGAGCTGCCCCTGACACCTCCCCCTGTCTGCCTGCAGGGATGCCCAACACATCTGGCTTGGTCAACCGCCGCAACGTGGTGGCCACCTCAGACGCCACCGTGGTGTCGCGGCTGAAGCAGGCGGGCGCCATCCCGCTGGGCGTCACCAACTGCAGCGAGCTCTGCATGTGGTACGAGTCCAGCAACAGGGTCTACGGCCGCACCAACAACCCCTACGACCTGCAGCGCATCGTGGGCGGCAGCTCAGGTGAGCCCTGGCTCCCCCGTGCCCTCCCATGCCAGCAGCAGGTCAAAAGGCAGCAAGGAACAAGCTCCTGAGTCCCTTGCAGGCTGCATTAGCTCCAGCAGAGCCCATGGGCCCCATCCCTGGGCAGCCCAGTAGCCCATCTGGAGGCCCAGCTACTTTGCACAACCCAGCATGGCTGCGGCTCGCTCTGTCGTACCCTCTGTGCCAGCAGCAGCGCTGGTGGGGCACTTGGGCAGGGAAATCCCTGTGGTCCCTGGCCGTCACCCCAACATTGCTGGGTGCCAAGGGAGGTGGCCAGCACGAGATGCCCCTGCTCTGCTGGGTGATTCTCTCTGTTTGCCCATTCACGCTGGATTCGTGGGTGTTTTCTGTGTTTCCTCCGTGCAGGCGGGGAGGGGGGCGTGCTGGCAGCAGCCTGCTCCGTCATAGGAGTGGGCTCGGACATCGGCGGCAGCATCCGGATGCCAGCCTTCTTCAACGGGGTCTTTGGCCACAAACCCACCACAGGTACAGCAGATGCGGGGGTCTCCTCCCCTCCCCGGGAGGCGGAATGCAGGTTGTGGGAGGAACCTGCTGGGAACACTCCTGTGCTGGTCTCAGGAGGGATTGCTGAAAGGGGACAGGCATCTTCTTGGGCGGTGCAGGCATGAGCACAGCCTGGCCTTGGGATGTTGGGGGGCACAGCGCCAGGCACGTGGGAGGTGGGAGGTGTTTCCCCCTGGTATTGCATCCTCAGCGTGGGATGTTTTCCCAAGGTGGGGATGGGCTGCTGGGGTGTTTCCCTGGCACCTGCTGTCCCAGCTGGGTGCTTTCCCTACTTTCCCCTCCCCGGGCACCAGCCTCCAAGCGCTGCCGTGTGTTTAGACCCTGGGTGACAGTCCCCCCTGCGCCCAGGGGCCACCTCCTGCATGGCCTGTCCTCCTGGGTACTCTCAGGATGGTACCCACTGTCCCCCTCTGTGCTCGCAGGGGTGGTCCCCAACGACGGCCAGTTCCCCAATGCTCAGGGGGTGCGGACCAGCTTCCTGTGCACGGGGCCCATGTGCCGCTACGCCGAGGACCTGGAGCCTATGCTGAGGGTCATGGCTGGTCCTGGAATCAACAAGTAGGTTCCTTCCTCACGGGAGGACTTTCCCTGTGAGCTGCTTCAGCCAGCGTGGCCCTTCCTTCCTGCAGCTGGCCTTTTTTGGGGGTTTTACCCATGTTTTTTGCTGTTGCTAAATAATGAATTTTCCATCCCACCCCATGGCCCTGTTTGGTCTCCTCATGGGTCTGTGCAGCCAAACAGGCTTTTATGTGCATGTACCAGTAGGGAGTGGAGACAAGGTGGGTCCTGCATCATGCTGCAGCCTGTGTGTGGCTGCTTTCTCTGCTGCTGCTTTTGTCTCCCCACGGCTCTGGTGGTGCAATCCCAGCCAGGGTCTGTAATCACTGGCTGCGTCCTGAGAGAGGAGGGTTTTCCCAACAGCAACAGAGCCCCAGAACCAGTGGGGGCTGACGGGGCAGGCAAGTGGCTGGGTGGGTTGAGGGCAGTTTGTGTGTCTTCAGGGACCCTCCTTCCCACCCTGATGGGCAGAGCAGGGTATCCTGAGGGTATTTCGGATGTCCTGAGGACACATTAATTGCATGTGAGCAGCTCTGGCAGCCG
Source organism: Gallinago jamesoni (assembly GCA_025769975.1). NCBI lineage: Eukaryota > Metazoa > Chordata > Aves > Charadriiformes > Scolopacidae > Gallinago > Gallinago jamesoni. Next base: position 158,415 of record JAOQGH010000062.1, on the reverse strand, counting down.
GGAAGGAGCCAGAGACAGATTCGGGAGCAAAGTACCATTCTTTTCCCAGGCTGAAGCTGAATGAAAAGGTATCGCTGGAGAAAATAAAATTTCACTGCATGGATCATGACGGCGGGTCCGTTTTTGTGTCACCTGTGGACAAGGAGATCTTGCAGGCCCAAAAGAAGGTAGGAAGGAATGAAGGGTGGCTCTCACTGGGGTGAGTGTGGGGATAAAACCTGGGGTTTCCAGTTTGAGGAGTCTCTTGCAAGTGGCTGTGGATGCCTGTGCCAGCAGCACCCATGTGTTGGAGTGCACCCGGGTGACCAAAGCCTTTGGCCCGATTTCTGTTGCAATAGCTGTATTTTGCTTTCTTAATGTCTCCTGTCCATGTAATGGGGACCTTCGGGGACACGTCACACAGCTGTGTGTTTCCTGGGGTTGCTGCCTGGCATTTAGTTACGCAGAGGAACTTTTTTGTTTTTCAGTGAAATCTGTGCTGCTCTTGGTGCTCTTCTGGAGCATCTGAAGGGGTGGTGTGAGGGCTGTTCGGGGATGTCCAAAGGTCTGTTACTGGATGGGGGATGTCCCGCTGCAGAGGGCAGGAGCTGTGGGGTTCCCTGTGTGGGCTCTCTCCCTGGTTCCCCTGGACTGAACCCAGCACATCCTGTCCTTGCAGAAACAAACGCCTCACTCTTCCCCTCAGGTGGTGGAGCACCTCGAAAGCGAGCTGGGGGTCCAAGTTCAGCATGTGTCAATTCGCAAGATGAAATATTCTTTCCAGATCTGGTCAGCCATGATGTCATCCAAGGACAGCGATGGGCAGGTACGTCAGAAAGAGCTGGCAAAGGCAGAGATTTGGCAGCAGCAGGGAAAAATCAGCTGTTTGGGGCTAAACATGGAGAGCTGTAGGACTCTTGGACCTGCCCAGGGGCTTTCTTTGCTCTGTTTGTCCCCCAAGTCATCCCTTCATCTCTTTCCAAAGCTATGCAACCCCTTCTCCTTTGCTTTTCCGTGAGGTGACGATGTGGCTCCCAGCAAAGGAGCAACAGGGTTTAGTGATCCCTGAATTGTAGCCCTGCACTATGCTTTTTGCATGCATGGAAGTGTTTTGTAGCAAAAGTAAACTCTGGGGAGTATTTATACCTTATGCATTCCTGCCACGCAGGAAAGGGGGGGAAATAAACCAATGCCACCTTGCTAAGGAAGGCACCTTGCCTCCTTTTTCCTGATCCCACAGCCACGTAACAGCACTGAATGCCTCCAGGAGGTGTTATCCAGAGCATCATCCCTTGAGTCGTGTCGGAGGGGCACCAAAAGATGCTGCTCTGGGGGCTCCCTCTGCAGAGCAAGGTCCCCTCTGTGCTGTCTCTGGCAGGGAGAGATGCTGCTGCCCTGGGTTGGTGCCGGAGGTGTGTAACACTCCCGACGGGCATCTCTCACCTGAAAATGGGAACAGCTTTTGTAAGGATGATTGAGCAGCCGGAGATTTCACTGTCGTTTTTCAGCCTGTCCCTCCCTGCTGGTGGTGCTGACGCAGGGAGCATGTGTGTGTGTTGCAGGAGGCACAGCTCTTCACCGACCTGCTGGGGGACCACGGGAAGCCAGTGTGGCCACTGTGGGAGCTGATGAAGTGGCTGGTGGGGATGTCTTCCCACACTCTCCCAGCCATTGGTAAGACCAGGAGGAGCCCTGGGGTGTGCAGGGGCGGTGGTGGGGCAGGCAAGTCATGGAATGAAAATAGTGACCATCCAGCAGCCCGCAACAGGATGCTGGGGTTTGCACTGAGCAGCTTTGGGCTGGATTTTTGTAATGACACTCGGTGTCTTCAAGTCAAATGCACACTCGAGGTGGGGGTTGGGTGGGTCTTGGGTAACTGGGATGGTTTTGTCCTGGGAGAAGGAGCGGTGAGGACAGCAGAGCTGTGAGCCTGCCAGAACTGCTGGAGCTGGGGGGAGCTGTCAGGGTTCTGCACCCATCTTGTGTCGTAGCAGCAGACACCAGAGAACCCCAATTAGTGCTGTTGTCTAATGAGTGCTGAGGTTGCTCCACTAGCTCTGCTCGATCCCAGTGGCTGGAAAGCACTTGGGGATTGGGGGCAACAATAGGTGGGCTGAAAGCCTTTCCCTTGGCAAAGCTGGGGAGACGCTGCCAGCAAAACCGTGCCCTGTCCAGGGGATAATCCCCTCTGGGAGCTGGTGGGGAAAGGACCTCGGGGGCCCACTGTGAGCTGGGGGATGTTCTGTGTGGGCAGGCAATGTGCTGCTGAGCCTGCTTAACCTGCAGTCCTCTCCCTCTTCCTGTTTGTGCCCTTGCCCTGCAGCCCTGGGGCTGACGGAAAAGCTGATGAAACTCAACCCTGGTGGGAATGCCAAGCTGGTGAGCATGGGGAAGAGCCTGAAGGAGGAGATGGAGGCCCTGCTGGGGCCAGACGGGGTTCTCCTCTACCCTTCCCACCCCACCATTGCCCCCAGGCACCACTCCCCCATATGTATGCCCTTCAACTTCGCCTACACAGGTGAGCGGCTCTGGTTCTGCTGCTGGGGTGCAGGCAGGGCTCGTGGCCATCTCCTGCCTGCTGCAGCGCTGGGTGGGAACCAGGGGGGTTTACCCAGAGCGTTTCCATCACTGACATTGGGCCTTGCAGTGCAGAGGGGTGTCTTGCTGCTGCAGAACATGGGGAAAGGATTATGGCCCTCATTTAAAACTGTTGTATTTGTGCCTGCTGTCAGCAGCAGGGCAGGTTTCATCCTGGGGTGTCACCCTGCCCCAGAGGGATGCGCTCAGGCTGTCTCAGCTGGGGCAGTACTTTGGCAGGAATCATAGAGCCCCTGTGTCCCTGGGGTACAGTTTGGGGCTCTCTATGTTTTTCCTGCGGCTTGAGCCCCATGATGCCAGCGCCGGGTTGTGATGCTTTGTGGCTTTGGCACAATGGAGGGATGATGCCTGGGGCAAGCATGTCCCAGAGCAGATCTTGGCGTGCCGCATCATCGTGTCATCACTTCTGGGTGCAACTTGTGTATATGATGTGGGTGCTGGGAACCTCTGGCCAGACATCCCCTTGTCATCATGTCTCTGCACTGCTCCAGCAGGGACCAGCTGTGGGAGCTCAGCACTGTCCATGGTGGCAGTTGCTGGGCTGGGAGAGCCAGGCAGTGATTTATCCCAGGGGCTGCACTTCCTCTGACACAACCTTCTCTCTTCCAGCCATCTTCAATGTTCTGGGCTTCCCGGTGACACAGTGCCCACTGGGCCTGAGCAGCGAGGGGCTGCCGCTGGGCATCCAGCTGGTGGCAGCCTCCTACAACGACCACCTGACACTGGCCGTCGCCCGGTACCTGGAGAAGGCCTTTGGAGGATGGGTCGTGCCGGGGAAAGTTTAGCTTGGGCTCCTGGTGCTGCACAGGGGCAGGGATGGAGGCGGTGGTGCCCAGCAAGGCGGCAGACGGTGCTGATGGCCAATCCTGTCGTGGCCCTACCTGCTCTTTCCACAACCCCTTGTGCTCTGCTGGGAGTGACTGGTGGTGCCTCCAGTCCCAGGGATGCTGGGCTACGGCTGCCAGAGTTGCCACCTCCCTGTGGCACCCTCTGCCAGGGGAGAGACCTGCAGTCCCTCCCCAGTGCTGGGGGCAGCATCCTGCCTATGGTGGTGCCTCTCTTCTCCTGGGCATGGAGCCAGTCATCTCTGCAGTGCTTGCCGTTTTGACAAGGCCGAGTGAAGGCTGGGGAGCAGAGGTGCTGCCGGACTGCTTGGTGACAGCCAGCATCATGCTCCGGCCTCACTGGGCGCATCTACCCTCGGCCTTATCCTGCCTGCAGGGCTGGGGCTGCCCCTGGTGCACCACAGGCTCCCTAGCCCCTGCAGCCCCCCTTGGCCGCCGCAGGGTTCCCCCCACTTCTGCCCAAACAGGGAGAGGGTCTGGGGGCGCAGGGGCAGCCGCACGCTCGTCTCGCCGGCGGGGCTTGGTGGGGTGGAGGGTGCTGGCTCTGCCCAGTGCATCACTGGCAGGCAAAGGGAGAAAGAGCTTTTGACGGCACTGAGAGAGCTCTTTGAATGCTCCTCTCCATGTGTTGAGATGGCGAAAGCATCTCCTGCCTGTTTCGTCTGTCCCAGGGGATCACCCAGACTGATGGGCTTCCCCTGTCCCTGCCACCACCCTCCCGAGCTGCCCAGTGCCCACGGAAGGTTGGCAGCTGCCTGTGCCTGGGGCCAGCAGCAGGTGGGAGATGTTCTCAGCGAGGGTGGTATTAAAGAGTCTGTCCACTTTGCTATTGCCCGTGCCTCCTTCTTGCCCGCCGCTCTTGTGCTGCCCGGCCCCCAGCCCCATCTCCCCTTGCCCCTCAGGATGTGCCGGGGCTGGCAAAGGCTGTGTGTGCAGTGCAGGGATGGCAGCCAACGTGGCACTCGGCCCCTGCTGGGCTCTTGCTTTGAAATGCCTGGACCTGCGGTGTCTGTTTGGCACCTGGCAGAGCTGGAGGGTCCCGGTGAGCTCTGGGGGCGCCGTGGGTGACAGCTCTGTTCCGCACACTGTTACACTCTCAGAAAACATAGGCCATGCTCCTTTCTCTCCCTGAGAGGCTGCCAAAGGCTTGGGGGACGATACCAAGCCCTGCGTGGGTCCCCTGGGGTCTCTAGCTCAGCAGCACTGCTGTTGGCAAGGAGAAAACCTCCTCCTGGCATTGGCTTTGTGGGGATGTACTGGCTTGTGTCCCGGCCCCATCCCTGTGCCACTGTCTTCTGTCCCCAAGCCACTGGTGGTCCCTGCGTGGTGGGATGTGGACACTGGGTGTCCCCGGGGTGCTGGGCAGGGGCTGCCTCTCGCCACTCGCTCGCAGAGGGCACTGCTGGGCCACAGAGGGCTCCACCTGCAGCCAGAGGAGACGCCCTCCAGGAGGAAGGAAGGAAGGAAGTAAAACAAAACCTGACTGAAGAAAACGTGCATAAACCACAAAGGCAAGTCACGTGTGGTGGGACGTCTCCTGCAGCCTCCCAATGCAGTGGTACAGGGGACGTGGCTGTCCCCCTGCCAGAGACACCCTGGGGGCTGGGCAGACCCTGGCCATGCTTCCAGCGGGCGCTGGGAGCCCAGCGTCGGGTTTGCTGAGGGGTTGTGTTCAGCAGAGCACAGCGGGCGCGATGGCACTGCCACCTTTGTGGCCGGGACCAGATGAGTGACTGCCCGGCCCGAGGTAGGGGGGACACTGGCACCTCTGGGCCACGGGGGGTGCAGGCAGAGGAGGCGGGGGGGTGGAGGGGGGGGGTGTCCATCCTTGTAGTCTCAGATGATGGCATAGCCACAAAACTGTATTCTTTCAGAAACCGCAGTGTGGGGAGGGGGTGCTGGGGTCAGCAGGGGCTGGCGGGGACTGTCCTGTGGCCCCCCTCCCTGCTGCCGAAGCGGTGGCCCCTGTGGCAGCCCCGTCCCTGCACAGCCAGGTCCCAGGGCCTCCCGCTCTGTCTCCTGGGAACGGTGCTGGGGGCCCCTTCTCCCTCGAGGACAAACGTGGCCACCTTCCCCAGGATCTGCGGCAAAGCTGGGGGGCTTGTGCTGGCCTCAGGCAAGGGAAAGCCGTGAACCCACCACCGGTGGTCCACTCTGGTGTTTCGGAGGTCTCACCTTGGGGCTCAGAGCACTTGCCCACGGCTTGCAGCTGCCCATCCCTGTTTGCCGCCTGCTCCTCCTTGTTGCCAGCTCTGAACCCTTGGGAGGGACAGCAGACACTGGGAGACCAGTTCAAACACGCTGCTGCTGTGGCCGTCGTGCTCGTACGGTTAACACAGTCGGTGTGAAATGGGAAGAGCAGGAGGCAGCAGGAGTGGGTCAGCTCTATGGATGTCCAGCCTGGCCAGGGAGATGCCCTCACCCCTTGGCCTCTGGAGGTGGCCCCTGGCTCCCCGCCTTCACCAGGGGACATGTCCCCATGACTGGGAGGTTGGCATCAATGGCTTCAAAGCCCTTGCCTGTCTCTTCCCAGAGAGCAAGGAAGGTTACCTCCGTAGCTGGGAAAAAATCTCCCAGGTGTCTGGGTGGTGGGACAAGGCCAAAGCACGGAGCTGCCGGCCAGGGTTTGGAGAGGGGAAGAGGCGGCGGGGGCGGGGGTGCCCCAGTGTCCCCCTGGGGCTGGCGGGGCTGCGGCGCTCTTGCCCGGTGGGACCAGCCCCGGCTGTGGCTTGGAGATGGAGGTGTCTGTGCAGGGCACAGCGCTTTGCAGGCACCCTGTGGGGTGCTGGTGGGTGCCAGTGTGTGTGGCACCCTCCCCGTCCCTGCTGCGGGGGGGCTGGGGGCGTCGCAGCCGTGGCATCACTGGTTGTGCCAGTGTGAGTCATGTCCGGAGTGGGGCTGAGTCACTGCCGGGGCGGTGGGAGTATCAGGCCTGGAGCTCTCTCAGACCCACCATGACAGCGGCAGCCTGACGTCTCCCTGCCTTTAGGGAGGGAGCAGACGTGCCGGGGGACAAGCAGGAGGTCCCTGTGGCACATGCAGGGTGCCGTGACAGAGTGTGGCTGTCCCCACAGGCCCCCTTGCCACTGCAGCCCCAAGGGCTCCTGCCCCGCTGCTGTTTCGCCCCATCCCGGGGGGCAGCAGGGGGTCCTCTGCCCCTCTGTGGTGGGTACCCCCGTGCCGCAGCAGGGCATGCAGCCTCCCGGGGCCACATGTGCCTGCGGCGGGCAGCACCGGTCACGGCTTCAGGAACAAAAATATTCTCTCTACAGGTTCTACCTGTCCGTTGTGTTTGCAGTGGCAGCTCTGTCACACCCATCCCCTCGCCCTGGCACCCAGCCTGGCAGCGTAGAGCCGGGGGCAGATGGACGGGCCGCGGCAGGATGAGCCCTGCCCTGAGCCTGCTCCTGTCCCTGGCCACCTGCACCCTGCTCCGGGGTAAGTCCCGCTGCGGCGGGGGGAGAGGCAGGGGGATGGCCCCAGACCTAGGGAAGGTACTTGCTGGGAGGAGGGGACCTCTTCGAGGTGTGATGGGAAGGAAAACACCAGAGTCAGCAGCAGCCACGTCAGGGTGTCCGTGCCTTCCCCGGGGACCAGTTGGGAATCTCCAGGGCATGCCAGAGATGTGGATGCGATGGCAGCCAGCGCTTGCCTGAGCCTGGCAGGGATTCAGGGTCGGGGGGGTTTGGGGGTGGGGGGGCACGATGCCAATGCCAAGTGAGGAGACTCCTGCAGCGTGTCCAAGCAGTGACCAGCCAAGGAGCACGCCCCTCGGAGCAGAGCTGCCTGACCCCCTTCTGCTTCCCCCCTCCCCAGGTGGCCCGCTGCCCCCCCGGGACGTGAGGCTGAAGGCACAGAACTTCCACATCTGCCTGAGCTGGGAGCCAGACCCTGGCTCGCCTGGTGGCACCACGTACCAGGTGGAGTGGAGGGGACGGTAGGTGGGACAGCGGGGACAGAGGTGGCTGGTGTCCCCTACACTTTGGCAGAGGGCTGTCGGAGACCCCAGCATCCAGAGCATTGTTATCTGACAGCAAATTTCAGAGCAACAGAACACCAGATCTGGCAGGGAGCCCCCAAGACCAGCTCATCCAACCCCTGCTCAGGACTCTGTCCTGTTGGGTTTTGACCCAAGGCTCAAGGATGGAGGGATGGAGACTCTGCAGCCTGCCTGGGCAGCCTGTTCCCTCTCCTGGGCACTCAGTAAAAAACAAAAGGGAGTGCTTTGGGGTGTGGTTTGTTTTTTGTTTTTTTTACGCTTATGCTTAGAGGGAATTTCCTGTATTTAAGGCTGTACCTGCTGCCTTTCGTCCTGAGAAGAGGTCTAGATCTTCTGTACTCCACCACAATGATAGGACTCCCCACCCTATGCTGTCTTCTTTCGAGGCTAAGCAGTCCCTGCTCGCTCAGCCTGCCTCATACCACAGATGCCCCAGCCCCTTGGTCCCCTTTTTGGCCCTTCAGGGGTCCCTCTCTGGCCTGGATGTGTTTTCTCTGGTAGCAGAGAGCACAGGCCGGGACACAGTGCTCCAGGTGCTGTTCCACCAGCACTGGTGAGGGAGGCTTGACTTGCTGGCAACGCTCTTCCTAATGCAGCCTGGGATACTGTTGGCCAATATCTGCTTTCCCACCCTTTCCTCTTGGACAGCATGGCAATGGCTAGGCAGCCTGCCTTTTTGGCTAAGAAGGTGCCAAAAAAGAGAAATCCTTGCATTTTCTCCACGTGCAGAAACTCTCCCTGGACCAAGGCAGGTGCCTGCTGGGGGAACAGCAGTGGCTACTCCCGGGCGTGTGAGCTGTATTTTGACGATATCTACGATATCTACTGGGCAAGGGTGAGAGCAGTGGCCGGAGGTGAGCTGTCCGAGTGGGTCAGTTCCAGCGAGCTGCAGCCATACAGAGACAGTAAGGACCAGGGAGCGCCTTCAGCCGGGCTCTGAGGGGTGGGGGGCAGTGGGGAGAAGGTCTGGTGAGATACAGTGGGAAATGATATGAAGGTACTGGTGGGAAAAGTGCACCGAGCCCTGTCTGGAGGAAAGGGATGGGAACAGAACTGCTGGGTGAAGAGCAAGGAGACACAGTGAGGTGAGGACCATGGATGGGAGGCCCCAGACCACTGAGACACTGTGAGAATTTGGGTCTCTGTAGAATGCAGCAAAATGGGGTAGGAAAGAGGATACCCCTTCAGGCTAGCCTTTTAAAAGCATCCCCTGTCGGTCCCTGCCATTGGTCCAGGAGGTGTTGGGTGAGGGCACTTTTGCTGCAGCAAGGCAAAGCTGGCGCTGGCAGGAGCAGTCCCACCAGCACTGCCTTTTTTTTGTGAAGTGCAGGAACCTGCCTCTTCTCAGCGGGTATCCTGTCCAAAAAGCCTGGCTGTCTTTTGGAGGAAGGGAAAAACTTCAGGACCTTCCCAGAGCCCACCTCACAGGGGATTGTCACAATGAACTGAACATGTGGGCAACTAAAATGGGGTGTACCTCCGCCATTTGGGTCCTCTTTTCCATTCCCTCTGCATCCAATTGGCATGGAAATAGATGCATTTAGCTAAAAGAGCAATTGCTGCCCTCTGTTTCTAGAGCTGGTTTCACAGCACAAGGTGCTGCCAGGACAGATCTGAGGAAGTTTCTATGCGCTGGGGGTGGGATGTCTAACAGTAAAACATCATTTCTAGAGAAACGAGGTGTCTACCTTTTTTTTTGAAGACATTAATTTTACTCATCCATCTTCTTTGTCCCCTCCCTACAGCAATGGTGGGCCCCCCCACGTTGTCCTGGCTGCTCCAGGGTGACACCCTCAGTATAAATGTCACCCTGCCGCTCACCCCCTACCGAAGCGAAGCCGGCTCCTACAAGCCGGTGGAAGAGGTGCTGTGGAAGCTGTGGTACTGGCTGAGCCTGTACGAAGGGGACATGCTTGTCCAGAAGGTACGTGTCGGGGTGGGCCGGGCTCGGGGTGCGTGGGGCCATGGAGGCTCTCCCGGTGCAGCGGTGACGCCCATGTCCCATGGCAGTGGTGGGGTGGTCCTCGTGTCCACAGAGGTGCCCCAGCCCTGCCCACACCCTACAAGTGGGCATGAGATGCTCTGCACTCCTAGTTTGGGGTTCATAGCCTGGAGGTGGCAGGATGTCCCTTTCCTCTTTCAGACTGCATGAATGAGAAAAACCCATAGGGATTTCTATTCAGATGAAGGCCTGTAGGAGATGTTTAATGAGGTGCTCTGGGACCTGAGTGCCTCCTGGGGTGAAGAAACAACAGCTGGAGGTGCTGGGGAGCAGGAAGGGGGGGTCTGAGCTCCTCGCCATGGGGCACATGGGGTGTCGAGGCTGCAGTGGGGAGTGGAACGGTGCCCAGACCTCACCTCCAGCCACCCTGGTCATGTGTCCCCTCTGCTTCCAGGTGCCCTGCAGACGTGGTGGGGAGGATGCCCCCTGCATTTTCCAGTACCTGAAGCCCAGCACGCAGTACTGCGTCCAGACAAGGGCCGCCAACATGGCCGGGGAGCGGAGCTGGGAGACCGAGCAGTGCCTGGTGACACCATTCAGCCCCACAGGTGGGAGATCTCTCACCAACTCAGCCAATGCCACTGCATCTCAAGTCCTGCTTGTGGCACGGACACGGGTGGAGGTCTGGGTCACTCCCCCCCAGCCATTCTGGTCAGGGTTAGTGGCCCAGAAATGCCCTGTGGAGACCTTTCTTGGGGACCTGTTCTCTCACCATCCTCCTTGGCCTTGCCCTACACCTCCTCCTGGAACATCCCTGCCTGCCAAGGGGGCTCTGGGGCAGCACTGTCGGAGGGTGGGCTGCAGGGGGATGCCGGCTGGGCTCCTTCCACTCTCAGCCTGTTGTCACCTCCTGACAGGCTTTCCCTGGCTGCTCCTTGCCCTGCTGAGTGGTGTCTTCCTGCTGCTGCTGCTGCTGAGTGTGGCCGTGCTCCACTGTCTCCAGCTGCACGTCTTCCCCACCACCTCGGAGACAGACCTCCCGAAAACGCTCGTGAGTGAACGATGCTCCTCCAGCCTCCTCCCTGCTGCGGCCAAACTGGGGTCCCCTCCATTTGCAGGGGCTCAGCACCTCCTTCCCTCCACCTCTTGTGCCACCAAACCTCTCTCAGTGCCCAGGAGCCTCCCCAATGTCTGACCCACCGTACCCCCAGGCCTTGCTGTGTGGGAGAAAATACTGGTGGGATGCATCAGTCAGCCATGGGTAACTGGAGGAGGGTGCCTCGGGTAGCCCATAGCACAGCCCTTGGTGGTAGGAGCCTCCTGCTTTAGGCAGTTGGCTTTGGCTTGGCTGCTTGTCCACCTGCAACAGCTTGAAGGGGAGAAAGAGGAGCAGCGAAGCAAACAGCAAGGCTACTGCCCCGGGGCAGCCAGGCCTGGGTGAGGTGCTGTCCCTCCCGGCTCTGAGAGGCTCCCGGGGCAGCAGCCCTGCTGAGCTGCTCCAAACGTGTCCTGGGTCAGCAGGACAAGGCCCTGGGGACACGGGCAGCCTTTCTCCCCCCCCCCCCTGCATCCCAGCTCCCCAGTGCTGGGGGCGGCCGCAGCCGGGGCTGAGCAGCCCTTGGAGCACTCTGGGACAAAAGTAACTTGCTAAACTCAAGGAGTCCCCTGTGCCAGCACAGAGAGGAGGTGTGGGGCTGCTCCACTCACCCTGCCCTGCTCAGCACCAGCACCCTTTGCTTCCTGATTCCTCTTGGCCTCTGTGCAGGGAGCGTTCCCGTCCCTGAGCAGGCGAGAGCTCTTCCATCACCCTCTGACAGCAGGGTGAAAAACAGCAATGGCTTCTGTGACCATCCCCGGGCTCAGAGCCCCATGCTGTGTGATCAGAGTCCTGCCTGCTTTTGTCCCAGCTGGTGCTGATGCTGTGCTGCTTGTTTCCAGCAGGCTCTGCTGAACAGGCAGCTGACCGCGGCCATCAGGGTGCCCACCCTTGAGCTGGAAGAGGACTCCTTCTCCCCCCTGCTGCCGGCCATGCTCCCCTCCCACGGGCCACCCCCAGCTGAGCTGACAGCGCCCACCATCCAGCTGCTCCTCGGAGAAAGCCTTTCCCAGGACATCAATGGCTACTGCGCCAATGGGTTTGGGCCAGGCTGCCACCAGGGCAGGGACCCGTCCTGCACCCACGGCCAGCTGGGACATGCTGTGGGCTCCTGGGTCCCATCGCAGCTTGGGGAGGATGAGGAGGCACGTGACAAGGATGATGTGCCGGAGCGGCTGGTGCCGGTGGGACTGACCGGAGACAGCTACACAGGTGACAGGGACTACCAGCCGCCCGAGACGTGGCTCCCCCTGCACCCCCAGCTTTACTCTAAATGCCAGTGCCCAGCCCTGGGAGCAGGCAGCTGCCTGCCTCTGCCCACATCGGGCAGGAGCTTCAGCCAGGAGGACCCACAGGAGAACCTCAATGTGGCAGGGCACTGGGTACCGCTCAAGTCAGTGAAGCTGCTGGGCAGCGAGGAGGAGGAGGATGGAGGGCAGCTCCTCCATGCTCTCCAGCCCCTGCATGGCTGTGGGACTGAGCCGCAGCCAGGTGACAGCACGCTGCAGCAGGACAACTTGGAGCAGGCAGCACCAGGCATCCCCTCTCCCTGCCCACTGTCCCCATCGCCCCCCGACACCCTGCGGGCCACCTTCTCTGGCTACGAACTGCGTCCCCCGGCTGAGGGTGAGCCATAGTGGGGCGGGGGAGGAGGGGCACAACAGCCAGGTCACAGCATCAAGCAGAGCACAAGGCACTGCCCAGAGCCACCCCAGCCAAGACGGCTGCTGCTGGGACCCGCCTGTGCCTCACTGGGGACAGGCAGGGGCACATCTGCCACGGATGAGTGACATCCATTGAGACCCTCCCTTCCCTCTGTGGTTTTGGTGCTCTTGAGCCAAAGCATAAGGAATGTGTACTGAAGTTGAAGTCCCAAAACTTTCCTCTGTTTATCCATCTAGATGTGTGTGTGCAGTTCATATAGTAATGCAAATCTATGTATATACTCATATATACATATAAACCTCTAATGAAAGAGGTGATTTTATTTTGTTTACTTATCTCGAAATACTGATTGTGCGCAGGAGCTGTTTTTATATAACACTAATTTATTATGGAAAACCGGCTTCTGTGCTTATTCTTTCTGTGTTACAGAACCAGTGCTGCCCTGCCTGAGCAGCAGCTGGGAAAGGCACTGGGAAAACCTGGGGTTTCCCTGAGAGAAAATCGCACCTGCAGCTGGTCTGTGCCAGAAAAGGCTGGTTCTTCAGCAGCCGCTGCATAGTTTTATTATTCCTTCCACCAGCCCTGGGACAATTTACCTCTGAGGAGCTCTGCCCTGCAGTTGACTCTCCAGGACATCCGTGAGGCTGTGCCTGCAGCCACGGAGGCGAGGGGAACCTCTCCCCGGCGTCAGGCAGTATTGTGCTTTGCAGCAGCTGGGATCAGTGCATTCCAGGTCTGGGGGACAAATCCTGGTTCTGGGATGCGCAAGATTTAAGCTGGGTTTGGGAGGAGTTGAGAAATCGGTGTCCAGCGTGCAGGCATCTGGTGGAGGGGACAGACGGAACGGCACTGCCAGCCCCAGTAAGTCTTTTGGGTGAAGTAGGGCTGCGCGTGGTGGGGCTCCGACCCCGTGAGTCGTCCCTGACACCCTCGTCCCCGACACCCTCGTCCCCACCATCGTGGCTGACAGCCTGAAACCTGCGGCAGCACCAACGGCAGCTCCGGGCCCTGGCAGGGAGGTCCCTGTGCCGGGCAGCGACGTGCCGGGACAGGGTGACCTCTGCGCCAAAGCAGGCGGCCGTGCTGCATGCCTCTCATTAGCAAAACCTCCCCTGGGGCAGATATGAGGATGTGGGGCTATCAAATAGATGTAGCTGAATTCTTTTAAAAAAGGAGAGAGGTGGTCCTGAGAGGACAAAGGTTCTCTCGGGCTCAGCTGAAACACGAGTCTGATTTTCCTTAACTTATTTCAATTTCTCTTTCTGATAAGATGAAATTTCAGGGAACAGGTATCTGCCATCACTTTGGCTCTTATGAAATGGCCTCTTTAACATGCAGGTGTTTGGAAGGCAAAGCCAAGCAGGAATAATTGCCCCACAGTAAAGCCAGGCAGACTTCAGAGGAGCTGCTGCTTTGAGGCAAGTGCAGGAACTAACACGTTGCAGTCTCTGACATTCCACCCTCACCTTACCTCCTGCCCTCCTGCCATCTTAATTTTTTTCTTTTTTCTTTTTTTTTTTTTAACTTGAAGCCTTTTGAGGCACTTGATCTACAGCTGTGACTGCTCTGCAAAGCTCAGGGAGCCAAAAACCACGTGTCTGTTCTGAGGCCATACCATCCTTCCAGTGGGTGAAGAGGAACCTCACAGTGATCGATCTCCTTGACAAGTACCCAAGATGTGTGTCCTGCTTCTGCTTCGAGACCTCTGGGAGTGAAGAACCTGCTCTTTCCCTGCAAATGGTCCTCCAGGCCAAGCAGAGAGCGTGCATCCTGCCAGTCCAGCCCCTGCTGCTGTTTGCCAGGAGCCACTGCCCCGGCACGGTAGGACTCAGCTGGCTCCCACAGCCACCTTCCTGGGCTTGTGCCGGGGCTCAGCCAGTGCTTTTCTAACAGCCTGACGGGTCGCCTTAAAGATCAAAAGACAGACAGCTATTTTCAGAGTCGGCAGGGCGGCCGTGCTGGGATCCCCGTGGGTGATTCAGGCAAGTTACTCACCGGCAGCAGGGACTCGCCCCAGCCTGGGGGACGGTTGAAGCAGCTGAGATGTCCCCATTCTGTATGAAACAGAGATGTTCGTGCAGAGTGGAAAAAGGCAAAAAGGCTGGTGACATTTCAAGATGGCATTTTAGCAGCTGAAGTTTCCGAGTGGATGCGAGAGGGGTTTTTTGCTTCGCCTGGGAAGTGTGAGTGGTGTGTGGGGCTCTGCAGGGCCACAGCAAGGTGCGCTGCTCGCTGTGGGGGTGAACCCCAAGGGACACCCACCACCACCCCGCACAGCAGCAGGTCGGGGTGCAGTGTGTCTGTGTGTCTGCATCACACCCTGCTCTGGGCTGCCTGCCCAGGCCGTACGCATTGAGCAGGATCATAGAATTACAGAATTGTCTGGGTTGGAAGGGACCTTTCAGATCATTAAGTCCAACCATGTACCCAGCACTGCCAAGCCCACCACTAATCCATGTCCCTCAGCACCACATCTGCCTGGCTTTTAAATCCCTCCAGGGATGGTGATTCCACCACTGCCCTGGGCAGCCTCTTTGAATGTTTGATAACCCTTTAGGTGACCTGCTGGGCCACGCTATTCCTAATACAGGCCAGGCTGCTGTTGGCCTTCTTGGCCACCTGAGCACACTGCTGGCTCATGTTCAGCCAACAGCCCCCATCCTTTTCTGCCAGGCAGCTCCAGCTGCTCTTCCCCAGCCTAGAGCATCCATGGGGTTGGTGTGATCCAAGGGCAGGACCTGGCACATGGCTTTGTTGAACCTCACACCGTTGGCCTCAGCCCATAGATCCAGCCTGTCCAGATCCTTCTGTAGAGTCTTCCCACCCTCCAGCAGATCAATGGAGCGGGGTGGGAGGCTGTTCCTCAGACCCACGGCCCCAGCGTGGTGCCTGGAGGTGCTTCACGCAGGGGTTTGTGAAAGCTCTGACTCACCCTGATCGATAGGCTCGTTCCTGGCTGCTCTCCCTGCTGTTGGTGTTTTCAGCTTCTGCTGGTTACCAGATCAAAGCTGTGAGAGGAATACAGCTGAAAACAACTCTTTATTAGAAACAGCAGTTTTAGGACTATGCAAGAGGGTATTTTTTATTACTAATTCTCAGACAGTTGAGCTGCCAGCTTGTAGAAGTATTGGAGAGTGGAAAATTGCTATGCGGGGGCTAATGGGACTTTTGCGGCCCAAAGCTGCAAACAGGAAACAAAGCACAAACAGGAGGGAGACAGCGGCTCCTGGAATGACAGGGGAGAATTAGCCCTAATATTTTGCAGGATGCCAGGGGAAATGAAGACCCCTATTTGCCTTTGAAAGCCATGAGAGGCAGAAACACGGAGAGCAGTGTCTTGGGCTGCAGCTCTTCCCCTGGATTTGCCCTGGCCCTGCTCTGCCCTCTCTCCATCCTGCCTGTCACTGTAGCCATCCTGCCAGCGCGCTGGGACAGCCCAGAGCCACCCCACGTCCTCGCACTGTCCAGCATGTGCCCATGTACCTGGGACCATGATGCAGCCACCTCTGTGCCAGGTGTGCCTGATATGGATCTGTTGCTCCATGCGGGTCCCCAGAGTGGGACAGAGCAGCAGTGTCAGAGCTGTCCTGCCAGATTCCAGAATTATAGAATTGTCTGGGTTGGAAGGGACCCTTAAGATCATCGAGTCCAACCATCAACCCAGCACTGACAAACCCACTACTAACTCATGTCCCTCAGCACCACGTGTGCCCAGCTTTTAGACACCTCCAGGGATGGTGACTCCACCTCTGCCCTGGGCAGCCTCTGCCAAGGCTTGACAACCCTTTTGGTGAAGAATTTTTTCCTAATATCCATCCTAAAGCTCCCCTGGCCCAGGAGCGGACTCAGAGGGGGTCTGTGAGATATGGCCCCATCCTCCTGACTCACGTGTCAGGGGATTTCTGGTCTATGGACAAGGAATAGACTGGGTGGCTCAGCTCGGTGCCTTCCTGCTCCCCTTGCACCGACCTGTAGGTCTCTGCACTCAAAAACCGCTTGTGCTCCCGATGGTACACGGCATGGGCAGAGCTGCCCTCGGGGCTGGGTGCATGTGGGATACACATGTGAGTTTGGAGAGGGTTTCCATGCTTTCTCCCCAACCCTCTCAGGGCCTTGCCTCCTGCTCGTGTCCTTACAGCAGAAGTGATGAGCCTGCGTCCAGAATTTTTCATTAAATGGTATGAAATCTGGCATTCAGGGGATGGGAGAAGCTGGAAAATAGATTAGATATGGATTTTTGTTAGGAGAAAGGTCCCAGCTGAGCAGTGTGCCTGATCAGGATGGATGGACATTTTGCCTTATCTGTCTCCCAGTCTGATCTGTGCCTGACAGAAAGGGATTTGCAGACAGAAGTAATGATCTCTTGTTAATGCACCTTCAACCGCTTTATGAAAAATGAGAGCCTGTACCTGGGCATGCAGACACTGTTTTCTCCCTGTTTTGTGGTCAGCAGGGTCATGGTCAGCTTCTTGGTTAAAAAACAGATGCTCAGGCTCCCAAGCGTCCTGTCCAGTCTTCCTTGGGAAAGGCTCCATGATGTCCCACACCACAAGAAGATATGAAAGGAGCAGAAGACATGTGGTAACTCTTGGGGAGGAAGATCATGCAAAAAGAAAGCATGGATCCAGATGTTGGATCCTCTGTCTCAAGACAGAGGGATTGAGAGCAACATCAGCAAGTTTGCAGATGACACCAAGCTGTGTGGTGTTGTTGATACACCTGAGG
>JAOQGH010000062.1:102759-140643 GCA_025769975.1 Gallinago jamesoni | reverse complement strand
ACTGCAGGGGGGTCGGACTAGATGGCCTTTGGAGGTCCCTTCCAGCCCAGATGATTCTATGATTCTATGATTCTATGTTTCATCAAAATGTTCTATTCTGATCCTCCTCCAGACCCCACCAGAGACATGGTCAACCTGCCCAGCCTTCCCCCAGCACAGCACAGCCATGGCAAACAGCAGAGCTTCTGAAAACCTGGGCAAGCATTTGTCAAACGTCCTCAAGAGTGATAGACATTGAACTGGGGAGAGAGCAGGGCCAGTCATCTCCTGTCATCAGGATGGATGGTCAACCCAGCAGGAAAGACAACCCACCTGATGAGAGCCTGTTGATCATAGAGAGCTGGAGGACATAAAAGAGAACTGCCTCATGCTCCCTCACTCACAGGCTCTTAGGAAATCGGCCAAGGCTTGGAGAAAAAGAGAAAATGCCTTCCCAGAGGGTGGTCATCACCTTGGCGGTGCTGTTGGGGTCTTGCTGCATCAGCGCTTATCCTGTCCACCCTGAAAGCGACAGTGCCCATGGTAAGGACAACCGACTGGGATGTTTGTGCCCGACAGCCAGGTGGGGTTTGTCCCTGTGCACCACTTTCTAGCTGGCACTGGATGCTGGCTCCAGCCTGGTGTTTCCTGGGGGCTCAGAGCAGCGCAGCGTCCCCCACCTTCTCTTTGGGCAGAAAGACCTCCTGGCCCAGGGACGGTTTTCTGCATATTGTTAGGAGTGGTGTGCGTCCAGCAGGGCTAAACCCATTAATAGTGTGACCGGGTCAGACAGGAGAAGACCATCCTGTACCCGAGGGACCTCTGTGGCTGCTGTGATCCGCAGTCAGCGGGTCTGGGGGATGTGTCCAGGCACTCTGGGGTGACAGACAACCTTGTCCTAGGAATCAGCCAGTTTGGGGTGGACAAACAAAGTGTCCCTCTAGACTCAATATTCTTCTGATGCATGATGTGGTGATGAGAGAGTTGCAGCTCAGGTGTGGAGCAAATAGTGTGTGCTAGATGTCCTGGGATGGTGCGGGATGGGGTGGGCTCTGCTTGTGATCAGGGGGCGCATATGAGCCTCCCCAACAGCCACAGGACCTGGTGCCACAACCCCGTCTGACTGCTGGCACCAACCAGCAGGGTAAGCACCAGCTTAGACAGTCTGGGCTTCCTGATGCTGGAGGAAAGTCACTTGGGGAGAGCTTGAGCCCTGAAGGAGAGCATGACCCCATCCTCATGACCCTGCTGGGAAAGGAGCAGCCACAAGGGCTCTCTGACTCATGGGGACTTCCAGAGCTCCAGCAGCTTGGCCGCATCTCCAAGACAAAGGAAATTCAAGGCCAAGTGCTTGGGATTTCTCAGCTCCTGGTGGTTGGTGGGAGCTTCCTGGGGGCAGGCGCTGGAGGAGGGATGGGTTGAAGGGTGAGGTTCTGGAAAGCCCCCAACACACCAGCTGGTTTCCAGTTAAAGGCAGCCAGACAGCACGGGAGTTGTTGCCTTAGTTGTAGCCATGTGCCTGCGGCTTGTTTTTGTGGTGAGCTTAGACCACCCCGGTCCTCAGAGGAAGGCAGACAGGCCCTGGGATGGACTCACCCCAATTTCTGCTTGTGCTCACCAGAGGAGTCTGGACTTCACCCTTGGCAGCTCCCACTGGTGCCACAGCCTGACTGGGAGAGGCCAGGAAGGGGTGCTGTGGAGCTGCCTCAGAAGGGTCTTTTGTGGCAGGGGACACCCTGGTGGCAAATGGGGACTTTCTCCTCCTGCCTGTTGCAGTCACACTGAAGGCAACCCCAGGCAGCAGAGGTTGCTTGCCTTGGCTTTTGGCACTGTCTCCCACAGCACCCTCACAGAGGAGATGGCAACGTCCCGGTCAGAGAAGTGGGCGGTGAGGTAGGCTGGGCACTGGCTGAAGGAAGGGCTGTGGGCTGTGGCACAAAGTCCAGCTGGAGGCCAGTCCAATGGTGCATCCTGCGGGTCGACACTGGGGGCAGCTCTGTTTAACATCTTCATTAACGACCTGGTCGATGGGATAGAGCGCACCCTCAGCATGTCTGCGGTTGGTGCAGAGCTGGGAGACGTGGCTGATAATCCCAGGGGGTCGTGCTGCCACCCCAAGGAACCCAGACAGGCTGAGAGGGACTGTGTGGAGTTCAGCAAGGAGAAGTGATGAGTCCTGCCCCTGGGGAGGAGCAAACCCAGGCACCAGGACACACCAGAGCTGTCCTGGTCAACACCAAGCTGACCATGAGCCAGCACCTTGCCCTTGTGGAAAAGGTGACCAACAGTGTCCTGGGCTGCCCGAGGCAGAGTGTCACCACAGGATCCCTTTCCCCTGGGGCCACATCTGCAGTGTTGTGGCCAGTATTTTGGCTCCTGGCCCGGGCTGGCACACCTGGCCAGACAAGGAGACAAATCCTAGTCCCCCTCAAACAATGTCCTTTTCACTCACAGGATCTGCAGATCGTGCTCAGGCTCTCTGTCCCATCATCCAAGGAACAAACACACTTCAAATGAGCTGCTTTGTCCTTGTCACTGTCTCCCCATTCAACCCAGACCTTCTACCTACAGATTTTCCCCTATCTGATGGTGCAGTTGGCTTCGTGTCTGAGAGCAAGCCTCTGGCAGGACTCCAGCCATCCAGGAACCTCCACAAGGCTCTGTCTGCACTGAGGGAAGGGGCTCGTGACAAGGGTGAGTCCCAGAGCTCAAGGTGACCTGGATCCACAGATGGGGCTGGTGTGGGGGCGCTTGTGGAGGGGAGGAGGCAGGAGGATGCTCTTGGAGAGGTGGAGGGTTGCATCCAGGACAAAGGAGTGCTGCAGGTTAGGTGTCCCCTGGGGAGCATGGAGAGAAGCAAGCAAAGGTGCTGTGTTCCCTCTCTTTCTGACATATCTTCCCATAGCTCCTGCATGCTCATGACAGTTCATTATTTCTTTTTCAATTTTTTTTTTTCCCAGGAAATAAAAGCACTCTCCAGGAGGATGTCCCAGACCACTCGGTGAGTGGAGGTGCCTCTCTGGCCTCGGAGAGTGTCCCAGGGAGACACCACTGGTCAGGGGACCCCCATGGCCAGCTCCCCACAAGGTCCCAGAAAACCCTATCCCTGCCGGCCAGTTAATGGGGACTGAGGCAGTCCCACTCGGGTGCCACACTGCTCCCCTCCCTGGTCCAGCAGCGAGGGGAAGGGGTTTGGGGGCTGGTTTTGCCAGATGGGCACCACACAGGGGATGAGGCTGCTGTGTTGTGGCAGGTGGAAGACCTTGATGAAGTTCTATGGAAGATGGTGGCAGTGGGTGAGCACCAGAGCCAGGGATTTACCCAGACAGAGCAGGAACCTGGGCAACGCAGCAAGAGAGGTGAGTCCTCGGACCTGCCCCACCACCAACCTGCAGAGGCCATGGAAAGTGGGGGCTGGGCTTGGGGTGGAGGGTTCATTGCTTCGGGTGATGGGTGCCCACAGTTGGGGGTAGGGGGTGCCCATGATCTGGACTAAGGTATTCCTATCTCCCTTCCTTTAAACTTTTCAGCTGTGGCTAAGCACTGCTGCAGCCCCTCACATGGCTGTCTTTCCCTTTTTTTCCAGCTTGCTTCTGGAAATACTGTGTCAGCAAATGAGGGGTACAGGAGGGGATCTGCCTGCTGGTGGGACCCCACACCTCGCCGTGGGGTGATTTGCACAGAGCTTTGAAAGGTCTCTGGTCCCTTGGGGGGGAAAGGGGAGAGGGTCTGCAGCAGAGGAGGAGTGTTGTGGGGTACAGGGGCAGTCCCATCAGGATCCGGGGTGCAGGACAGTGTTTCTCCCATACCAGGGAACCTTCAGGGCCCATGTCAAGGCAGAGCCTGGCAGACACACACTGGCTGCCACCAGGAGCTGAATAAACCCTCTCAGTGGAGCAGCGTTCTGTGGTTACTCCGTCCCCACACCGCGGGGTCATGCACCCTCCCACCGCCGCCTGCACAGCATGGGCAGGTCTCAGGGCTCCTGCCCCAGGGAGGGGACATCTCTCCTGCAGGCAGGACAGGGGCTGCCACCTGCATCCCAGCAGTGGCAGAGACTGGGGGCTACAGCCTCGTTTATGCTAAATTTCAAAAGGGTTTGTGCTGCAGGGAAGTCCCCTCCACCCCCTGCAGCACCCTCCAGGCCTGGTGACAGGAGACAGCAAGGCATATTAAAATATAGTTTATTGCTGTTCTTAGTTTAAAAAACCCAAACAAACCAAAATCCATTAGTAACAAAACCCATCCCCAAACCCAGTGCTATCAGAGGCAGGCTCGCGAGGACACACATTTTAGTGCAAAGAGGGAAGTGGCAGTGAGGGCTGGAGGGGGCTCTGCCATCACTGTGTCCCTGCAGGACCCACCTCACTCACTGTACAGTATTTTCTCCATGGGACTGGCTGGGGCTGGGGGGGCTGGCTGAATTTGCAGCACTGGCAGGAGCCCCTGGGGGAGCCGGAGGTATTGAATGAGGGAGGATGGGGTGTCATGGCCGTGCAGAGCTGCTTTGGCTCCTCTTGTACCAGCAACACTGGACGGGAAGGCACATGGCTGAGCAAGGGGGCACCAAACCTGCCCACCTATCTCCTACAGACATGGTGCTTTGCAAAGCAGCTTCTACCTGCTCTTTGGCTGCCAAATACTGGGGTGCAGAAACTGGACAGATGCCCTACCCCGTATCGCCATCTCCCAGTGAGGCACCTGAAGTGCTGGTGGGGACCAGGAGAGGTGGTGGGGCTGGAGCTGCATGTAGCTGCATCCCCTGCAGCATCCTGCAAGGCAGGGAGAGGTTTCTTATCCCACAGGAGCCAGACAGGACCTTACAGCCAGAAGCACATGGCCCTGGGTGCTGGCACGCATGGGAGGGATGCCCTGATTCTCAGCCCTTCATGAGTCTGTGCACCCTTCCTTCCCTCCGACAGCAGGTCCTGGCACTTCCGCACCAGGCATCATCACTCCCATGTCCTGATGGAGGGCTAGACACAGGTTACAGCTCTTTAGCAGCGAGAACAATTTGTCACTGCAACAAACCACCAGGGCAGAGCCTTTCGGTGGCTTTGGATGGAGCCCAGATGCCTTGGTGGAAGGGAGGGCTTGCCCAAAGCAGGCTGCAGGGCGCTGTGCAGGAAGGTGACCAGGTGAACTCAACCAGCCCCAGCCATGTGCTGGGATGCTGGCTCTTCCCAAGAACAGCAGACAGCTGGGGCTGTGTGGGGCCAGCAGAGCGGCTCCGGCAGCAGAGGGGGAGGCCCAGCCCCGGGGGTCTCGGTTCTGCCACCAGAGCTCTGCTGCGGAAGGCCAGTGCTCGGCTTTTCCCACGACGCGTGGTCACAGGCCATGGGAGCCATTCCTGGGGACAGGGATGCAGTTGCCACAGCAGCCGGGCAGGGACCGGTGCTGCAGGTGCTTGGCCGGCAGAGGAGGAGGGGGCGGTGGGGGGCTGTGAAGCAAGGCGCTATTTCTGAAAGGCGGGGGGTAGCGATGCCGTGAGCCCCCTCCAGTCCCTCCCTTGGCCGGGGCCCAGCGCTGCCAGGACTACGGAGGTGGGGGGGCTCGGCCGGGGGCAGCGCTGCCAGCGCACCCCGCATTAGGTCATCTTCCTGGCGACGCTGGCGTAGGTGTGCTCGATCTCCTCGTCTGCAGGACACGTGTGGCTGAACTCGTCGCAGGCGTAGGCGTTGTTGAGGTAGCGCCAGACGCCCGTCATGTCCTCTGGGATCTCAAAGTCACGGTACTTTTTGGCTGCGATCTAGAGAAGTGAGGAGGCTGAGACTACCCAGTCCTGGGTAAGATTTGCTCTCTGGTTTGGTTGCAGGGGACACAAATATGGGACCCCCAGCTCCCTGTGTGCACCCCTTCACCCTCACCGCCCCTTGGAGGGGGTGCCCCCCCCGTCCCTGGGAGCCGGGCCATTACCTTGATGATGTGCAGCTTGGGCAGGAGGTTGCAATCAGCCAGTGTCAGGTGGTCCCCATCCAGGAATTTCCTCTTGGAGACAGTGATGTCCTCCACACTGTCTTGGTCGATCTCCTCAGGGAGAGGCGTGTTGAGGTAGACATCCAGCCGCTGGAACTCCCGCAGCAGAGCCTTCTCGAGATCTGGGTGGGTGGGGGAAGAAGCACAGTGAGCCCAGAGCCCAGTGGCTGAGCCCCCCCCAGGCTTTGCATACAGGGACAAAGCCCTCAGGACCACACCATGTACCCCTGCCAGAGTCTCTGCTCCCAGGGGCTCCCAGCAGCATCACCCACCCCACAGTCCCTTCCAGGACCACTCTCCCCAGCACATGCACCCAGGGCCAGAGCCCCGTGGAGATTCACCCATCCTGCCCGCTCCTCCTCCCACCAAGGAGGCTTTGGTGGGATGGCAGCAGGAGCCCTAACCTGGTGGCAAGAGTTACCCACAGACAAAGTATCCTTCCCCCCACCCTGGCATGGCAGACCATGACCCTGCAGCCCCCACCCGCATTTCTTACTGATATTTGCTTCCTTGCGCGAGTTCTTGATGTACGCCGAGAACTTGGCAAAGATGTCACTCCCCACATCGAAGGACTCCTTGTACTTGGGGCTCAGGTGTGGGTACCTTTAAAGAGACACCGGTGTCAGCACAGGCAGGGGTGGAAGCAGAGGTTCAGCCGTGGGGTCCTCAGCTGTGTTATCTCCTGGGTCACGGTGCCCAGGGCTGGTGTGGGAGGACGCAGGTGATGTTCAGCTGTTTGTGGGAGAATGGTGATGCTCTAAATTACTGCAGCTACCACCTTGGGAGCTGTATTATCTTGGGTATTTGCTGGAGGAAAATCACAGAGCAGGACCTCCATGGTCTGGGGATGCTGGTGGCAGCAGCTCTGGCCCATCCTGGAGGATGTGAGTTGGCACCGGGGGGACCTGAGGATGCCAGGAGCCCCCATGACTTCCTCAGGAACAGCCTCTTGTCAGCTGAGGCGTCCCAGGGCACGCTGCGAAAGCCAGGAGGCAGATGATAAATGCATCTGAAGCTTCCTCTTTTGCAGGCGAGGGAGGGCTTGGGCCACGCAGGGCAGGGGGGTGACTTGGTGGGTGTGAGCTTGGGGTTACTGCCCCCCTGACACCCTCTGGGCCACCTGCGTGGCATCAGGTGAGCCAGGGCACTCGCTTTGGCTCATCTGAGCACAGCAGCGTGGAGCAGGCACAGGGGGTCTCAGTTCCCCCTCTGCCTCCACACCAACCACCACAGCCAGCTGCAAAACCCCCCCTTCCTGGGGTCCTGCAGGGTGCCCTCCGCAGCCCTGCCTGTCCCATTGTTTTCCATCCCATCCCTGTGCCCTCGCAGCCCAACCCACGGCCATCCTGGGCCATGCAGCCCCTCAGTTTCGCAGCCCCTGGCCCTGCAGAGCACGGCACAGGGTGCCAGGTGGCACCCCGAGCTGCTCTCAGACACCTCCTGCCTCCGTTTTCTGAGCCAAACGAGACGCTGCGACCACCCTCCCCAAAGGGGGGAAGAAGCAACATTGCAATTACGTGGGTGGGCCCAGGGTCTGCTCCAGGAACTCCTCGATCTTAATGAAGTCTGTTTTCAGCTCCTTGTTGAACAGCAAGAAGGGTGGGTTGGTGCCCGGAGCTAAATCTTTCAACTCTTCAGGTTTCCTGGAGGGGAGAAAATAAGTGGGCTCAGAGCCTGCAGCTGGCACCCGCCATCCTCCCCGGGACGAAGGGACAGAGATAGGGGGGCAGAGATGGGACCAAGAGCATCCCCACTTGTGCTCTGCTGGGTTTAAGGGGCTGAGAAGTGCCCCCCAGCCTCTCTGTCTGCCCTGTGGACTCATACCCACACCCAACAGAACAGGAGGTCCCTGTGCCATGCAGATGTTGGCATGTGGCTAGAACTCTGTGCTGGCCCACCCCTGCACCCCATGGCGTGACAGGCAGTGTGTGGGAGGGACTGTCACCCCCGTCCCTCTCGTGGTGGTACGGTGGCTGCAGTGCAGGTGGGAGGGAGGACAGTGCTAGTGGGGGAAGCTGAGCCAGGGCTGGGCCATGGTGCCATCTCACCTGGTCATGTCCACCGTGGTGACATTGAACTTGACCCCTTTGAGCCACAGCACCATGAAGAGGCGCTGGCAGAAGGGGCAGTTTCCGATGTTTTCTCCATCCAGACCAGCCTGCCGGGGAAGCAGAGAAACAAGGATTTACCCCATTGACTGGGCTTACCCAGCCAGGATGGGATGCCTGGAGGTGACGAGCCACCAGAGCTGGTCTCGGGAGGAAGGCACGCAGAGGGCCCAGCACCCCAGTATTGCATGTGGCAGGGACCCCCCCAGCACCGGGGCTCAGCTGTAGGATCCTCCCCAGCCATGCTGCCAGTGGAAACCGTCGAAGAGCATCCTCAGGATGCCCGGGGTCGGATCCTTCCCAGAAATGTGAGATATAACTGGAAGAGGAGAAGGAGGCGGGGGAAGGAGGTGGAGGGTGGTGGCCGATGGATGGGGAGGAAGGGAGGGTCCGCTTGGCTGGAGAGGGCGGCAGGAAGGGAAATGTGCTCATGTTTGCCAGGAAAAGAGCAGTTTGTTTTTGTGTGCTGTTAGTATCTACCTCCGGTTTTCTTTTGTGTGCATCTAACAAACCCAGGCATGACTTCCCAGGGCTGACGGTGGCCACGAACCACCCAAGCAGGAATCCTCAGCCTCAGGGAGGAGAAGGGGCTGGGGTGAGGGGGCTGTGCAGAGGAGGATTCACACTGGCATCCCACCCAGCATCAGTGGGGAACGGGGCCGTGTGTCAACCCCTAAAGCTTTGATCATATGTAGACCCTCTGCATGTACACAGTGACAGCATCCCAGCACTCAGAGGGCTGCTCTGTCACCAGGGTGGGGTCAAACAGCAGTGGGGACACGGGACAACCTGCCCGTGAATCCCACCAGGGACTCATCACTCTCATCAGGATCCCACCCAGATGATGCCCATTCAGCAATCCCAAGGGAAAGAAGCAGCAGGTGGAGCGAAGCCCATTGCCAAAGGGACTGAAACTCCTTATGAGGAGCTTGATCAAGAGGAAAGGGGTGCACGAATAGTGGTGTGGGTGCTGCTCGGAGAGGGAAGTTGCACTGTGGTGTGAGAGGTAAAATGGCTCACAGGAAACTCGACTTCTTTAAGAGAATTAACTGGTTCCTCAGCTGCACGTGAACCGTGGTCCCCTGGCGCGTGTGGCAGCTCTGCCACTGCAGGGAGGAGCCGCAGGGGTCACACTGCTCCTGCAAGGGGGGATGCTGCTCCCCTGGAGCAGCTTGTGTTGGTGCACAAGCCCTGGTGGGACAGCTCAGGGCTCTGTGCTATGCTCGGCAGGAGGGTGATGAGCTTTGGGAGGATCTGGTGGTGCTGAAGTCAAGCAGCGGCAATAATGTCCAGGGAGGGCAGCTGGAGGTGGCTCCAGAGCTCACACCTCACTGGGTTCTCAAAGACAGGATGGTTCAGGATGCTTCATTAGCAGAAGGTGTTGAGACCTCTGCCTGGCTCTCCTGGGCTGGAGGTAAGTGCTACCACTCACCCTTCTGTATCTACAGGTGCCTAGAAACCTGTGGATTCTGCAGTGCTCAGCTTCTCTGGGAGAGATACACCAGCTTAAAACTCACCCTAAGGGAGAGGGTAAACTGATCAAACAACACCCCGGAGTGGTCAGCTGGGGGTGACCGTCTGCTTTTCCACTATGCCAACACTTTTCAGTCCTTCAAGAGAAATTAAAATTACTTCTAACCAGTATTTCCTATGCTCAGCTGTCATGAGATGATGCTCCTGAGAAAGGAAATGGGAACTGAGAAATGTATTGATTCTCTGGGATCTACTGAGAAGTGAAGCTGAATTCACACACAAGGCTTTTTCCTGGCTATTAATAAGAAACTCTCCCAGGTAGCTGTTGGCCAGGAGTGTCCTGTGTCAGCTTATAACAAATCAGGCTTCTTTGGTCACAGGTCAGCCTGTGTATCAGGTGCTTGTGAGGGAGCTGGAGGGGCCACAAAACAGCCATGAGAGCTTCTCTGCTCCCCTGCCCCTCTCCCTCCTTGTTGGTACCTACAAGCCAAAACTAATGCCATCCTTTGGAGCATCTCCAGCACCAAACGCTCAGAAGGTGCTTTTGTGGCTGCCCAGCACGAGGATAGACACTGTCCCTGCTCTGCTGCCATGGCCCTTGCTGGTGGCAGAGCAGAGGGCAGCGAGCGGGCCATGCTCCCAGTGCTGTCCTCACCCAGCACAAGGCTGAGAGTGAGGGGACTGAGTCATAATGTGTCTCCTTGTCCCACCAGAGTCGTTGAGCTGAGCTGAGCCAAGGCAGCGAGTGGCTCTGGTGGAGCCAGAGGGGATGGTTGGTGGGTGGGATGTCCCCCACCAGCGCTGTGCTCGCCCACCCCAGGCTTCTCCAGCCTCTGCACAGCTCAGGCTGGGTTTCCCCATCATTTTTTAAAAATAGAGAGGTGGGGAATTTTGGACCAGAGTGAGAGGAAAATCAGGATGGCCTCTGCTGGGGAAAAAAAAAAAACAAGCCAGGCCCATCCTAGGATGCTCAGAGCTAAATCTTTATCTGGAGGAAGCCGAGGGGAGCTCTACCCGCTCTACCAGCTGCCAGGGGGGTACTGGGCTCTGGCACGGCCCCGCTGGCAGCCGGGTGGCCATGGAGAGAGCCCTCCAGGAGCCAGAGCAGCCCAGGGGAAAAGGGTCTGGGGACAGGAGCCACAGGCCCTCCCTCCCAGCAGAAGGCAAGCAGCACAGCGGGGAAACCATCGCTCTTCACTTCCTTCTTCCCCCGCTCTCCCCGCAGGGACTGGGGCGAGGGTGCAGAGCCTGCAGCCCTCCCAAAATGACTTTTCTCACTCTTTTCCCTTCCAGATGCTGGATAAACCCAGCGTGGGCTAGCACAGCATCTCCAGGGAGGTGCAGGCTTTTAGCCCCAGCTCTCTGAAGCCCCACAAGGCTGCACAACAAACTAATACCCCAAAGTTTCGTAGCAGTTCCTGTGGTTTCCCCTCAGTGAAACAGCACGAGACGTGGCCCTGCAGGCACCTAGCAGCAGCTCTGGGGCACCCAGCACCCACCAGCACCTGCCCCCGGATCCTGCAGCCACCCCAAAAGCCGGAAAGCAGCTTTGGGGGTGACTAATGCCTCATGGGGCTGAGTGGCAGAGCCCCCCAGCTGGTGGGATGATACTGTCATGGGGGCCACGCAGGGTGAGACACTGCCAGCATGGTGGGGACCACCTGCCCCAATCCAAAGGTGATGTGGGAGCTGCTCTGCACCCTCCTCATCCTCTCCAGCATTTGCCAAAGCAAAAACCAGGCAGGGCCAGCACATGGGGAACCAGCTCCCCCGTGATTTATGGCCGTCGTGGGTCATGCCATGTCTTGGGACGGACCCCAGCCCAGCAGAGGTGCAAGGTGCCCATGGTCTGCAGCCAGGACCTGCTGTGACTGGTAAAACTGAGTCCTGAATGGTAGGAGGAGGCACAGCACCAATTTGTCTGCTAGAAGACAAGCCAGAAGGGGTTTTTTCATGCTAAATTAAGGTGTAGGGGAAGTCCTGACGACGCTGCGACTTTGTTTTCTGTTTCCCTTCCCTCCAAAAACCCCCTAAGCGTGCTGCCGCCATTGCAGTCACCTCATGTGTCATTTTCCTCTTCTCCCCAGCCATTCCAGGGAAAAATTGATGCTACAAAGGGAATTCAAGACCCAAATTACTCTCAGCAAGAAAATACACTTTCTGGATTTTCTGGATTTGGCTGAGCCAAGCTCAGTGCCTGGCAAGCACCACCATGGCTGCAGTTTTGGCAAGCGATGGAGGAGATCCCTCCCGCGAAGACTCAGATAACGCTTTCCCAACAACAACCCACGCGAGGAGCCACTCAATGCCCAGCACGACCGGGTGCCTGCACTGGGGACACCAGCACAGTCCTTTGGGACATCAAGCTGCCCCCAGAGAGGAGTGAAGCCGGCGGGGAAA
The DNA here is from genome assembly GCA_025769975.1 of Gallinago jamesoni. NCBI lineage: Eukaryota > Metazoa > Chordata > Aves > Charadriiformes > Scolopacidae > Gallinago > Gallinago jamesoni. Next base: position 128,707 of record JAOQGH010000062.1, on the reverse strand, counting down.
CCACCCCTAAACCTTCCACGTGGTGGCACAGAGAGGCACTGCTCCTCTGGCCACTGTGACCCAACATCCTGTCCCGGTGCCCCGCTGGCATCGCTGCTGGCCCAGGCAGTTACCAGCTGCCAGCTTCAGCTCCTCAACTCCTACACCCTGCGGGTCTGCTGCAGATCTTTTGAACTTGAGTGTTAAAATGTTCCAGGGGAAGTGTTTGGAAAATTGCTTAACAAGAGACAGAAAAAAAAACATTTCCAGCAAATAATCCCCCCAGGCTGCTCCGCGAAGCCACCCCATCCCACCCACGCGTGGGCACCCGCCGGCTCCCCGAGCCCTTCACGCTCTGTTTCGCAACCCTGGCTGGTGGCAGGGCCTGGAGTGGTGGCTCTCAGCCCTCCCGCTTGCTGTTCCCAGGCTGGGGCTTCTCTTATCTGGGTTTCGAGAGGAGTGTGTGTGCCTGCTCCTCTGTCACACCGGCTTCCAGTACCGCTGCTCCCCAGGGTACAGGACCACTGTGACACCAGGACATCCTCTGAGATACTGGGTGTGACACCCTGCCAGTCCCCTGTGCCACCGCCTGCCTGGTCCCCTCCTCTGGGCACCTGCTCAGCCAGCGCTCATGATGAGGAACCATCCCAAACTTGGTGCCTGTCTCCAGCCTCCCAAAACATCAAGACACCCACAAATTTCCACCGCCCCCGCCCAGCCAGAGCCTGCTGAGGATGAGCCTGCGTGAGTTGTCAAAGAGCAACCGTCCGCGCTGAGGGGACCCACCTTCACAAACAGCTCGATCTCAGGCTCCTTGGTGGCGTTGTGCTGCCGGCTCTCCATCTCGGCAGCGTGGGGAGGGACCGCTGGCCACTCACTGCTGTGGTGAGTTGCTCGGTCCTCTGCAGAGCTCCGCCGGGTTGGCTTTGGGAGGGCTGGCGGCCAGAGCAGCTCGTCTGCGCTCGCCCTGCGGAGGGATGGGGCTCACCCTTTCCTTCCTTTAGAAGCGGGGAGGAGCGATGGGGTGTGCGCCGGGACCCGCCAGCAGGGAGGGGGAAGCTGCGGAGCCTCCCAGCCATGACTCAGCATGGGTCTATCTGGTCCCCTTCCAGTCTATCACAGCCACCCAGGCACGGAGCCGCTGACTCGAGCCCTGGGCTGGTGGCCCAGGCGGCCACAGAGCCGCTGCTGTCACCTCCCGGCTGGGAGCAGGGGGGCCTGCAGAGGAAGCGTCTCATGGTGCTGATCCGGTCTGGGCTCACCCCTTTGCCATCTTCCCACCCTCATGCCTGCACACCAGGGCTCAGCCGCTTCGTTATGTCTTTGGGGTGACCCATACTGACCTTCCCACCACCTCTCCCCTCCTGCTGCTGCATCACCATGGGCACTGCTCCTCTTCCTGCCCACCACCCCAGGGATCCCCCCAGGTGGGCTCCCCTGCGCACCCCCCAATGCACGGAGCAGGGGCCAGGGTTCTGGGAAGCCAAGCAGGGCAGCCTGGCCACCAGCCACCAGCTCTTTGCAGTGAGCCCAGCGCTGCCCGGGTGCAGACCTTGGCCAGGAAGGATTGCAAAACACCGGGGAGGGAAGACAAACTGTCCAGAGCCTGTTGGGGTGCAGCGGGGAACCCCAAGTGCTGGCAGCAGCCCAGCTGGGGCAGGGTGATGGGAAGGGATGTCTCCAGGGCTGACCCCCCAGCAGGGCCCCGTTCCTGGAATTTGGGCTGTTTCGCAGGAAGGATGACCAGCTTGCTCTCCTCCACAGGATGGGAGGGAAACATTCGCCGTCAGCCTGTCCTGGCGGCTGTCCCAGCGGAGGAGGCTTCCCAGCACCCATGGGCTTAACTCCTCTCCTGGGCAAGTCCCGTCTCTCACCTTGGGACCCCAAAGCTGGTACCGAGCTTTGCACAAAATGGAGATCCTGATCGCTTGGCTCAGCCCCACCCCAGCTTGGGTAAGCCCAGACTTTCCTAAAAATAATCAAACTTTGATAAGAAAGCATCCACCCTGAGGTGACTGGGCTGGGAAAAAGTTGTGCAGGTTCCTTGAGGAGTCTCCCCAAGGGAGGTGTTTCCCCTGGGTGCTGCTGCACAGCCCAGAGCGGGGCTTATGCTGGCAGCTCCTTGGGAAGGGCTGGAGGCATTTTTCTTTCTGCCCCATCAAAGTTGTTGGAGAACTCACAACTCTACGCCGTGTGGACGGGAAACTGCCTGAGCGAGAGATGAATTAGTGGTGGTGTGGGTGCCAGGCAGGGCCATGGCAGCACCCTCAGCAGGCAGGAGCTTGGTACTCTTCTTGCCTCCTCCTCCTCACCCGCCTCCCCAGCCCTTGCTGCAGGCCCCCAGGTGATGTGTGCTGGTCCCTGGAGCCCCCTGCTCCCCCCTGGCCACCGCTGCCAGAGCGGTGCTGAGCCCAGCCTGTTCCTGGCACTGCCATCTCTGCTGACCTCAGCCCCGCACAGCAGCAGCTCCTGCCCCTTGTGTCCCCTCCAGCTGGGCAGGCATTCAGCTCCGGCAGGGCAGGGGACACAGGGATGGCATGGTGCCCTCCTCATGAGATGTCACAGTGCCCAATACCTGGCCCTGCCGAGGCCGAGGGGGCAGAAGGGCAGCAGCAAAGAGGTCCCTGCCCGCAGTGTTTGCTGCAGGGATGGGGTTTGCCTCTTCTGCAGGGACAGCCGCCTTGGGAGGCAGCGGAGGCAGCCCTTCCCTTCCTCCTCAGGCGCTCAATGGCCGGACATTTGCTGAGATGGAGATTAGGGCACACGTGTATCCGGATTTGTGCCTCGCCATGCCCGTGAGAAAGCTGGGGGCATGTCGGAAACTTCACCAACCCCTGTCCCTCTGCTCGGGGGGAACGCAGGCAGGAGGGAAGGGGTTGCCAGTTTCTCTGTCAGCAATAGTGATGCCAAAGCATGACACCCATTTGCCCACAATGGAGCGCCTTCGGAAACATGTCCCTCCCTGTGGGAGGTGTCCCCATGCTGAGGGTGTCCCAGCTGCCCAGCAGCTGCCCTGCTCCCTTACCCTGGGAGGAGACAAAGCGGGCAGGCAGGCACCCCAGCACTTTGGCAGGGCAGAGAAGAGAGCCATTGTCCCCGCACTGTCAGCCCTGGCACCAGTCACCGCCGAGGACCAGCAGAGCTGCCTGGTGGGACACGCAGAGCTGGCAGCGGCTGCGCCATGGCCGTGCTGGCAGGGCCAGCAGCAGCCCTGGTCCTCCTCTGCCTGGCCGTGGGGCTGAAGGCCAGCCCAGAGCTCTCTGGTGAGTCGGGACGCGGGCAGAAGGGGTGCTGGGGACAACACCGGTGTGAAGGGAGGGTGACGCAACAGCTGGGTTGGTGGGGCAGGGACAAGCGAGGCACAAGCCAGTGCAGGTCAGAGAGAGTTTGCCAAAGAAATGGGGGTTTTTGTCCCCCTGGCAGAGCTGGGATCTGAGAACACTGCATGCAAGTCCCATCACCCTAGTGTGAGAGGGAAAGCATCTCCCCCCACTGCTGCCGTGCTCCCTTGGACAGTTGCAAGGCAGAAGTGCAAAAAACCCAAAGCTTAAGACAGCTCCCAAGCTTTCCTGAGATCCAGGAACCCAGACTTTTCTGGCCATGATGCTCACGCCCTTGGTGCTGGATGGTGTGTGGAGCTGAAGGCTCCTGGAGCACCTGGGGCTCTCCTGGGAGGCTTTGCTGCCTGGAGAAGGTGAGGGAGGAGATGGGCTGAAGCTCTACCCTGTTCCTGGCTGCAGCCAGTGGCTGCAGTCCCCGGCCAGAGCCACCCGTGAGCAGGGGAGCTGTGGGCACAGCAAGGGACACATCCTCTCCCTGGGTCAGCACCCATGAGCCTAGTCTATGTATCTGAGGCAGGAATTTGGGATTCTTTGTACTCCAGTGCTTGGAACAGTCAGGAGGGGTGTGGGCAGGCTGGGCTCCCAGGGCTGCTCTTCCTCTGAGGGATCCTCCAGAAGCCACCCGGCAGACCCTCCAGCCTGGCACAGTGCCACCAAGCGCGGCAGGGCAGAGGATGTGATTTCATCTGGGCAGAGCCAACGGCACGACCGCACCGTCAGGGACTGAGTCAGCAGCACCGGAACCACTTGCAAAACCTGTCCATGGCCTCCTTGTCATGGTTTCACCCAAAAAGCCCTCCCATCTTCACAATTGCTCGTTGCCCCAAAATGGTGTGATGGAGAAACCTCTGGCCCTGTTTGAGCCTTGGTTTTAAAATATAACCCCCCAGTGCTGCCAGCCAGCATGGCAGCAGAAGAAGGTGCCTGCTGCAAGGCAGGCTGGATTTGGGGAAACCCCTTTCTCCCCCTGTTCCTCCCCACGTCCCTCATCATCCCCAGGCTGTGGCTCAGCTCTCTGCGCACAGGGCTCTCCCAACAGGGGGGATCTGGGCAGCCCCACCGTTTCGGGGATGGGCAGGCAGTTTGGGAGTGGGTCCCAGGCAGAAGTTGAACCCTGGGCGGCTCCAGAGACGGCACAAGAGCCTGGTGGCTGCTGCAGCTGTGGGTGCAAAGAAAGGAGAATGGGAACCAGCAGGCAGGGTCCCATGCCCCTCAGGGCCCCCAGTGTCCTGTGACATGGGACAACCCAAGGGAAGGATGAACTCGGATAACTCGGAGCTGGGGCAGGTCCCAGTCGCATTTACGGACATCGCTGGAGGGGGATGCTGGCCGCTGCTGCCCAAGGGCTAGTGGCAGCCGGGAAGGTGAAAGGGGCCTTTGTGCAGCTGAGCCTGGCACTGGGTTGCAGAGGGACAGAGGGAGAAGCGTGGGGCTGGGAGCCATCATTCCCAACTTCTCGTATTGGTTTGGGGGGGCTGACAGGCTGAGGGCAAGGGGACAGGGTGTGGGTCCCTCCAAGGACCCCAGAGCTGGGGACGGGTCTATGACTCACCCAGCAGCCCAGGGTCCTGCCAGGCAGGAACCAGGCTGCCCTGTCCCCACCTCCCAGCCTAAAAATGATGCTTCCCCTCTGCTCTTGTTTTATTCAAAGGCCTGATGCAAACTGCTCTGTCCAGGGCCCTACACATTTTTTATTTTTTTTTTTTGGTCAGCTTGTCCTGATTCCTCAGCCTTCCCTGGCAAACAGTGCCTGCTCAAAGCACCTTGGCAGCTTGCTCTTTTATTACAACAGCCTCATTGCTCCCCCAGCACAGCTGAGTCCAGTCAGAGGCGATAGCTGTGTGTTAACTCTCTTACAGCCTGGGCAGGACAGCCCCACCATACTGTTCTCTGTAGGGAAAGCAACAGAGTGAGTGGTTTGGGACACAAACTAGGCAGGGTTAAAAGACAGAAATGCCCCGTGCCAGGAATTCAGGGAGAGAAGGGCTAGTGCTCGAATGGTTCTCACCGATGCACTGGGCTCCTGCAGCAGAGAGACTCAGGGTCAGCTGGGCTCAGGTGGCAAGTTGGTGACTCACACCCATCTGTACTGACCCCCCCCCCAACTGCCAGAGCTCGCAGCAGCCTCTGGACCCCCTCTCTCCTCCAGTTCATGGCTCAGCATCGTGTGACAGAGAAGCATTCTCCTCTCCCTGACTCTGGGGATATCTCCAGGTGATCATCTCTGGCTTATCTTTGCTCTCTCCTCCTCATGTCTTCATAACAAGCCTGATTTTCTCTAAGCCCTTGACTACTCCTCATGGGATTCTTCTGTACCTGATTGTTCTGACCTGTTGCCCTGCCTCCGCCTTTCGCTTCCCTTTGTGAACCAGCTCAGCTGCTCCACGCTGCTTTCCAACCTCCTGGTTGCAATGCTGGGTGTAAGACTTGGCACAAGCCCACCTTCTCTGCCACGGCCTCACTCTGTTTGCCCTACAGATGCCCCAGCCCAGGGCATCCTCACTGCCACCAGCTGTCAGGACCCCAAGCGCCACCACCACTGTGGTCGTGGTGTCTCTTCCAGCTGACACCGTGTGTGCTCTCCCCTTCTAGGGTACCTGCGCAAGGTGCTAAGGAACCATACAGCCCACACCTGTGACGGGGAGCAGCTCCTCATCGTCTGCCCTCGCAAGACCACTATCAGCATCCTGGGTGCCTTCTATGGGCGCCGTGTGCCCAGCTCCAGCCTCTGCCCCAGCCCTGGTGATGCCTCCCAGGAGAGCATTGAGTGTTCATCCACCACTGCCCACCTGGTAAGGGGGAGAAGGGGGGGGTCCCCAGGGACTGGGCTGCACACCTGTCCTTCCCCGGGGTCACTGGACTGCCTGCTTGGGGTGGATGGGGGCAGGCAGGGTGGCCTTTCCATACCTCAGCAGCATTCACCCCTGGGGTCGTTTTCCTGGAGCATTTTTGGGAGATAAAGAGAGTAAGTCCCAGTGTGGGACAGCCCTGCCAGAGGGGCCTGAGCTGGAATTTGGGATAATCCCATGGGACACAGTCCCTGGCAGGGTCCCAGGAGAGGGATGGTGCAGCAGCCAGGGTCCCAGGCTCAGAAAGCAGGACAGAGACCCCAACGGATGCTGCGGGTTCTTCCCCTGGGGTTAGCACAGAGCTCAGCTGTTCCCCAGCCAGGAGAAGCACCCGTCCATGCTGGCAGCTCCCAAGAAGTGGATTAATGAAGCAGGCCCAAAGTAGGGTCTGTTGATTGCAGAGCTGGCACAGGGAGAGGGGAGAAAGGCAGAGGCTGGCAGAAGGGAAGGGGCCTCTCCAAAGGTGATGCCTGGCTGGAGGAAGCACTTGCTGGGCTCCTGCAGAAGCTCTGCAGCCGCTCCATGCTGTGGCTGTGCTTGATTCTGCTTAGTGTTTGAGGGAAAACCCTGTGCCCCGTGAAGACGTTAGCCCTCCACCAGCCCTACACATGAGGCATCATGAGCAGATTGAGGAATGGGGCAGAGAGGAGCTGGGAGGGGTGTCATCCCTTGGCATCCTGCAGCTTTTCCCTGGCTTCTAGCTCTCCATGCCAGCACAGGTGGCCTCCACATCCCTGGCCTTGGGATGCCCTGGAGCAGACAGGCTGCTGCAGCTGGCAGCAGCCCAGCCCAGGCATCACAGCAGTCAAGCAGGAGGAAGCAAGGAGAGCAACAACATTCATTCTGCTTGTCCTGGGCCAGCCAGACTCCTCCAGTTCTCAGCAACTTCAGCCTTGGCTGAACACTGGAGCCTGATCTTCTGGAGGCTGCACTGGCCCATCTCCCTCCCCTCAGGGCTGGAGTTGGCCTTGCAGTCGCAGGAACCTGATCACTGCCTTGTTCTGAGCCCTGCTCTGCCAGACAACGCTCCTCAGCCCCAGCTGCAGATCCCTGGTCCAGTTCCTTGGCTCTGACCATGGCTGGGGATATGCTGCAACCACTGGCTGCAGGAGAGCGGCCATGCCATGCCAGACACAGCACACCCCAACTGTGCCCGCCTTTTCCTCCTGGCCACCAGGCTCTGACAAACCCAGGGCAGCCGGGATGTGTGGTGGGCGCCAGCAGGAGGGTCTCTCGGTGGGGACAGCGTTTCAAGTCCTACTTTGCCCCTTGCTGGAGCAAAACTGCAGCCAACCCAGCTGTGTGCAGCTGCCTGTGGGGAAGGGGAACATGGATTCGGAGAAGAGGAACAAGAGCTGAGGGGCCAGTTCCCTGCTCTGGGGGCTCACGAGGCTTTGTTGCCTGGTTCTACTCCAGCCACAGATCCCGTCCCAGTGTCCTGCGTGTTCCGGGAGCTCTGCAAGCACCGAGCTGCACCATGTGGGCATGGCACCAAGCCAGCCCTGCAGACAAGGGTCAGGGTCCCAGCCCTGGTGTGTCAGGCACAGGGTGGAGGATATGGCCCAGCACAGACACCTGGAGACCGAAGGACAGGTCTGTGGGCGGGGTCACTGCTGCTCAGGTTTGCAGTGAGATGGAGCCGCTCCCCCAGGGACTGTGATTGCACAGGACAGGGGTCCCTGCATCCCGGAGGCTGCTGTGGGAGGAGAAGGGGTGTCTGGACAGCAGAAAGCAAGACAGCTGCTGCAGTTCGGCGCTGTTTGGCCAAAACCTGGGGAGGGACATTAATGATATTTCCTCCTCAAATTTCACTTCTAGCAGCCGGTGGAGACCAAGAGGAGGCTCAGCCTGTGCTGGTCCAGCGGGGACAGGGACAGAGGAGGGGAAGGAGAGATGAAACGGGTCTCCATCGTCTCATGTGGAGGGATCCCAGGGCCCGAGTGGCAGGGCGACTTCCCAGAGGGGCAGCACCGAGGGTCAGGAACAAGCCACGGCCCTGCCACCGCTGCCACCGGCAGCTTCTGCCCCGGCGGAGGGTTTGCTGCTGCGGGGGCCGGGGCCACCCCGCGGGTCCGGCGGCGTGGCCTTTGGGCTAGCAGGGGCACGGCACCGGCCACCCCGGTCCCTGCCCGAGCCGCCCGGTGGTGCGAACACACGTCCCCATCTTGTGGCCGCGCCCGGGCATCGCACGGAGCCGCGGGGGCTGCGCCGGAGTGTGCGGGTGTTACACGGCCCCGTGTCAGTGTGTGCGGGTGTTACGTGGGGCTGTGTGTGAGGGTGTTGCACAGAGCAGTGTCGGTGTGCACACCTGTGCGGGTGTTGCACAGCGCCGTGTCAGTGCGCACACCTATACTGGTGCCGCACGCGTGTGGCATGGTGCGGTGCTGCCCTGCCTGCTGGCACACAGCTCTCCGTGGGTGCAGGGGAGGAACTGGTTCAAGAACCCGCACATGAAGTGGGGTGCCTGCAGTGGGGGTGCGGGCAGCCACAGGACACCTCTGCAAGGTGGGAGGCCATTTCCCTGAGCCTGGCGATGGCACCAAGGGACAGGAGGCAAGAGTAGCCTCAGGACTCCTTGCCCACTTTCACATCTATCCTGTTTTGGTCTTTTGCTCTCCAGAAACTGCTCTCTGAGTGCCAGGACCAGCAGTGGTGCCAGTTCTTCGTGCACAGCCAAGTCTTTGGCCCAGACCCGTGCCCTGGGACACACAAGTACCTCATCGCTTCCTACAAGTGTCGCCCAGGTGAGATGGAGGGGTCTGAGCAACACCGCCGGGGCTCTTACCCGGCCTTGGCTGCCCAGAAAGGCGCAGAGGGGCAGCTGAGCTGTTCCTGTGCCTCGCAGCCCTCCTCCAGCCAGCCCTGGCAGCTCCCAGACCCTGGGCTGGGCTAAGGGAGGAGGGGGCTGCAGGTGATTTGGGATGCATTGGGACACTCTGTGGTGTCACTCCCCAGGGAACCATCGGGTCAAGACTGTGTGTGAGAACGACAAGTTGAGGCTGCAGTGCCGATCAAAATCTGTCCTGGCCATTTATTCTGCAAATTACGGACGATTCCTGAGAGGCAAACCAGAGTGCGATGTCCTGAACACTGAGGGACCCCACATAGGTACACCAGAACAGTTCAAGACAGAAATGGGGCCGGGGTCTGTGCAGAGTGTGTGGCACAAGTACCTGTGCCCCTGGCCCCAGTGATTGGTGCCCAGGGGCAGGGGCAGTCAGGTCTGCCCACAGATCCATGCCCTGTGTCTTTGCAGAGTGCTTGGCTCCAGATGCCCTGCGGAGAGTCTCCAGGAAGTGCCACCGCAAGGGCAACTGCACCGTGGCTGCTGACCGGGCCACCTTCGGGGACCCGTGCCTCCCTGGCATGAAGAAACAGCTGCGAGTCTCCTACACCTGTGGTGAGAGCCGCCCATGGGGCTGGATCGGTAGCCCACCGGCTGAGCCCCCGCTGTGCCCACCACATGCCATGCTGGCAGGGGCACAGGGCTCCTGGGGAGGCAGGGGGTTGCTGGGGACAAGCAGGGAGGTGATGCTCGGCATGTGCTCTCCTTACAGTGCCCAAGCAGCTGCTGGAGGAGGTGGGCCCAGACACCTCGGACCCCTTCCTGCTCTCAGACTACATGCACGGTAACCTGGGGGGAGGCTATGCCAAAAGCGGTGCAGCATTATGTCAGCACCTGAATGAACCCCCCCTTCCATGGCACCCCACTGGCAGGAGCCCTGCAGCTCCATCCCTGAACCACTGCCCCATGGCTGAAGCTGCCCGTCGGTCAGTGCCCATGTCTGAGGGGCTGGAGAAAGGTGGTCTGCTGGGAGCAGGGGAGAGGAGGACCCACAGGGAGCATCCCATGGGCAGCAGAGCCTGTGTGGGAAGGAAGGAGCATGGCGTGGGGCAGGAGGCAGTCAGGGCAGGCAGCGGGGTGCTGAGGAGCACCTCGTGTCTCAGCCTGCATCCCCTTGTTTGCTGCAGGTGGCTGGTACAAAGGGCCCAGGTTCTCCAGGCTCCGGGAAGACCGGATGATTTTTACTAGCTCTCTGGCAGCTTTTGCCCACCTTTGGGGTACGTGCCCTCCCCGGCTCTCACACAGCACCTGGGGAAGTGGGACAAGCTTGGGAGGGTGGCTCAGGTCCAGTGATGGTCTCTGCTCAGCCTGGGGCTTGAAGGCAGCCAGATCCCTCCAGAGGGTCAGCAGGTATGTGAGAGAGAAGGGCACCAAGCCCCCATGCTGGGGTTGAGGGGGAACCACAAAGGGCAGGAGCTTGGAGAGTGAACGAGCCCCAAGATCCTGCAGCATCAGCAGTCGCAGTGCTGCTGCGGTCCTGCCTGCAGACTTTCCTTCTCTGACAAACTGAATTACTCACTGGGTCTCCTTCTCTCCTGCCCTGTCTGCAGGGACACTGATTGAAAGCACCCCTCTGCAAGAAGAAATTTCCCTTGCCTGGGGAAATTACTCATCTAAATCCCTGGCAAGCTGATTTGTCCCCCTGTGCTGCCTACCCTGCATCCCAATGGGGGTTTCCTATAGGAAAGGGGGCATTTCGGGACACTGGTGGGTGCTGATGAAGTTCTGGGTGATGCTGCCACCATCAGTAGGGCAGGGTCTGTCCTGCTCCTGCAACCTGGGTGCTGAGGGCATTCCTGCTCCCCTCCTCTTCTTCCCATATGCCTGGCAGAGGAAGTTTTTCAGGCAGTGGTACCCCTACAGGCTGTGGAGGTGGTTTGTATCCCAGTATCTCTCTCTGCTCTTCACCCTCCAGGTGTCCCAGAGAAAGTTGGCCTCTACTTTCTCTGCGGGGTCTCAGGAGGCCTCATGCTCCTGCTGTGCATCATCAGCCCCAAAACCACCTTCCTCCAGGAGGTGGGGGAGGCTCTCAGAGACACGGAGCTGGGGAGCAGCTCGGAGCTGAGCAGGACCAAGCTGCAGGATGAGCAGGACGAAGACCTTCCTGATGACAGCTCCTCAGACTCCTCCTTCCGCCGCCTCACCCGCACCTACCGGGCCACTGACAGCATCTTCGGCCCTGAGCTGACAGCGGCCATGGAGGGAGCAGTGGAGCACCAGGGCCGTGCTGGGGAGGAGATCTGGATGCCCAAGGAGTCGAGCCCATACGCCATCCAAAAGATCAAATCAGCCACCAAATAAGAACTGAAAGAATATGGGAAGAGAGCAGTGGGGAGCAGAGGCTAAGTGGGATCTGACATTGGAGGGACACAAGAGTTAGGGCTCCTCGGTGTGACTGGGCATCCCGAGTCGCAGCAGGGCCACAGCAGCCCCAGTGTGGCCATCAACCTACTGCTCCACCAGCCTGGAAACTTCTAACCCGGGGGTAAGATGAGATCCCTGGGTGTAAGGAGGGGCTGCAGGAGGGCTCAGAGGGCCGCTGGCTCCTTTGCCACCAACACACTGCTAACGCTAAACTAACCTCCCTGTTCTCAGCTTGCATCGGCTGGCTCTAGTCCTTAACCCCACTCAGCCACCCAGAGCCCACCCTGAGCCTTTCCAGGCTGTTTGCTCCTCTTTATTCTTGGGTGCTGGCTTCCACCCCTGGTGCAGCACTCGGCAGCACTCATGCAGTGTGGCGGCAGCAGAGACGCAGGAATGGCCAGGACGTGGGGGGATGGAGGCAGAGCGGGTGGGAGAGCACCGCGAGCATCACCCAGCGTGGCCCTACCACACTGCGTCCCTTGCAGCCCTGGTGTCCCCAGAGGAATGGCATACTGGGGCTGGGGCAGCTGGCAGCTTGGCATGGTGCAGCCTGTCACCTCCCTGCGGGCACTTGGGAGCTCTGTCACCCTGCGCAGTTCTGCGCTTTCCTTCATGCTTCCCCCACCCACAGGAGAGCCCCAGGGGTAACTTGTTGGGGCTTTTTCCAGTAAATAAAGGCAACAGCTCACAGACACAACTGTCCCTCTGTGACCTCTGCCGTTAATAGGGAAAAGCGAGAAAAAAGGAAGCAGCAAATCTCAACCCTGCCCTTGCAGATCAGCTCCTTGCCTCCCACAGGTGTTGCTGGCGCTGGGCCATGGGGAGCAACAAGTTGGGCCTGTTTTAGCTTGGGAAAGGATAAGATTTTAGCCTGGGGAAGGGAAAGGGGGGAAAAGTAATCTGTGTGGATCCCATGAACAATGCTTCCCTGCCCTTGCTCCTTCTCTTGGGCCTGAGGCTCTCAGTTTGGTAAGCAAACGTGCCCAGATGCCATGCAGGGAGGCTTTTCAGCAGCCCCACAGTGCCAGGGAGCTGGGCTGGGGCTGCACCAGCTCCAAAGGGCAGCATGGGCTCCTTAGAGCTCTGGGAAGAGGCTGGATAGAAGGAGCAACCCAGCTCTTCTCATCACAGGGACACTCCAGGCACTGATGCTCTTGAGACAGCAGGTAGTGGGTTCTGATTTTGTATCCAGCACCGCACGTGTGCGCCTGGGCTGGGAGCAGCGAGAGAGGGGGGATGTTGGTGCTCTGCAGCCAGAGCTGCACTGTGCTCGGCAGTGGATGCTCTCCCAGTGTCCTACCTGAGGGATGCTGGAGCCTGAGGAGAGTTTGGGGGGCTTTCACCTCGAACTGGCCCCCAGTGTCCCTACATGACAGGCAGGACTTTGGTCAGGGAGCTGGGGTGGTTGAATCTGAAGAAGAGGAGGCTGAGGGGAGACCTTATCACACTCTATAACCACCTGAAGGGGGGTGTAGAGAGGTGGGGGTCAGTCTCGTCTCCTGAGTCATAGGAGATAGGACAAGGGGAAACAGCCTCAAATTGCACCAGGGGAGGTTTAGATTGGATATTAGGAAACATTTCTTCATCAAAAGGGTTATCAAGCATTGAAATAGGCTTCCCAGGGAAGTGGTTGAGGCACCATCCCTGGAGGCGTTCAAAAGACGGGTTGACATGGTCCTCAGGAATATGGTTTAGTAATTTTTATTTCCTATTTCTTATTTATTTTTTTGTCAGTTAGGTTGATGGTTGGACTAGATGATCTTTAAGGTCCCTTCCAACCTAGACGATTCTATGACTCTATGATTCTACTTCTTGTGCAATCACCTTTGCATCTTTTAAACTCCTGTTTTCCTTTTCCAGTTCTCTCACTTTACCACGCAGTGCAAAAACTTCCCGGTCAAGAGCTCTCAGTCTGGTAGCTAACAGCCACCCCAATCTACCTGCTAATTTGCGAGAAGAATCTGATGCTGCTTTCCACAGCAACACATGCATAGCCATTTCAATGCTTTGGGGGGTAATCACCACCCCATCACCTATTTCAGGCCATGCCTCTGGTGGAACAAATTTAGCCAAGAAGGTTGCCACGGGGCTCCAGTGCTCCATGCTGGGCCATCCTGGAATAGGGGGAGTCACCCTAGCAGCCCCCCAGTCCCCAACTTTTTATATCAACCATGGCGTGGGTGTTCCTGAACCTGCTGACTACACCAAACATGTGAGTCGATGCAGGCAGGATGCAGGAACAACCACAAGACCATGGATTAAGGGCAAAGAACAAATTTAAATCTCAATATCTCATGGATCAGGGAACCTCGGAAGCAGCACCCAGGCAGAGGCAGGCAAGCAGGGGCTGCAGGGCCCATGGAGCAAGAGTCCTTATTGGCATGAGGGTCCTTGTTAGTGAGGGAATGAGGGAGCGAGAGAGCTCCCACTTGCTGTTTGGGGCTGTATTTCAAGGATTGGGGCAGGCAGGGTCTTCTGCTGTGCTTTGATCTCTTCAACAGCAGGGTGAGAACCTCAGGCGTGTTCGACAAGGTGCCCCTCAGTCCATCCCAGGCCCATATTATTTAAGTGCAGATGTTCTACTTGTTGAACACACAAAACTAAGCAACAATTAGTGTGATAAATGTGTTTTCCAACACCTGCGAGTCACTTGAGCGTATATACAGTCCTCCTTGCCAATCTTCCCTTACTTTCTCACACCATGCTATGATTCTATGACACCGGGCCTCAGGAGCTGCGTGGCCAGCCCCGGTACACCCTGTCCCCAAACCCGGTGCCCGGAGGGCCGAGGGGTGACCCACAGCCCAGGCAGAAGGCAACAGGCCAGGACGGAGGCCCCTGTGGGGACGCCAGGCCCACAGGCCCGCGGAGGTCGCGCCATCCGCCCCCCCCCCCATGAAGTGCGGGAGAGCCGGGGCTGCTTCCCCAGCGCGCCCGGTCCCACCAGGGCACGGCAGATGGTAGCGAGTAGCACCCGCTCCGCCGTCAGCGCCAGGCCTGCTGGAGGACATGACACCCTCCCGAGGTGTCCCGCGAGACGGGTTTAAACGGCAACCAGGCCCACCAATCACCGCCCGTCTCGGCCGGACCGCATCGGACCGCCCCGCCCCGCCCCGCCCCCGCCGCAAGCCCTCCCTTCCATTGGTCGCCGGGGCTGAATTTTAAACCCTGCCGCCCTGCACCTTAGTAACCGCATCCCTTCAAGCTCGCCCATTGGCCGCTGCCTGGTCCCGCCCCGCAGTCTGATTGGGCAACGCTCGGCCAGTGCTGGCCGGCCGCTACCGAACTGCTACATTCAAAAGCTCCGGGCCCGGCGGTGCGGTGGCAGCGGTAGCGGGGTAGGTGAGTGGGGACCGCGGAGTGTCCGAGGGGGGAGGAAATACCCTGGCGCTGGAGGAGGGTGCAGGGGCCAGGGACCTGCGCTTGGGCAGTGGTTGCTCGTGGGGTGCCCTGAAAGCTGAGCCGTTATCTCCTCGGAGGGTGTCCATCCCCCAGACTCGTGCTCTGGGGGCTCCCCCGGAGTGCGAGGGTAAGGGACCAGAAGCATTTACGTCCCAATGCTGGGAACTGCCCACCCCTTCTTCTATCAGGGTGGTTTTGGTGGGGGTCCGTATCCCCCCCCCCCTCAGGGAGGAGGGCACCAACCCTTCCTGCACCCCCTAGCCATTTCTATGCCCTTTCCCGGGCACCATCTGCCTGCCATGCTGAGGGCTGGGGTTTGCCCCTGCTGTGCTCCCCCCCGCCACAAGGACACAAGCTCTGCCCTTGCCTTTGGGGTGTCGTCCCGTCTCCCTTCTTCTCCCCCCCCATCAAGCTCTGCTGTGCTACAGGCTTGCTTGTAGAGGCCAAGGAAGAGGATGCCGTGGCCACACAGTGCCAAGATGTTGGGCACCAAGCAGCCCCGAGCAGGCAAGGTGCGCTCTGCTTTGGAGAATACCAACCCTGAGAAGGTAAGTCCCCAGCCAGGTGAGGGATTGGAGTGCTCCTGTGGGGCAGCTGGCCCTCCATCTTCTAACAGCCTCTGTTGCAGGAGGAGAGCTGTCAGGCCAAGAGGTCTCCATCCTCACCTCAGGGTGGGCCCAAGAAGAGGTCAGCATTTGGCGACATCACCAATGTGAGTGCTTCTGTGGGGCTGGGTTTTCCCCCCAGTAGGCAGAATTGGGGGTGTCCCGTGCCCTATCAACAGGAAGAGAGGTCTCCCTGCAGGGCACAGCTTGCTTCCTTCTATACACGCCCATTTTCACCCAAACAGGCTCACAAAAACCAGGTGGCGGCTGGGAAGAAGGAGGTTGTGAAAGTGGCACCACATAAAACACAGAAGGCCCATGCTGCTGTGGGGGTGGCCAAGAACAATGAGATCAACCTGAAAAAGTGAGTAGCCAAGGGAGATGGGGACAGGGACTGGGGCAGGGGGGATGCTGCAGACCCAAACCTGCCCCATGAGGAATAACAAGCAGAGGTGGGGGCTTCTTTTGGATATGATGGAAACCATGAGCTAGGTGGGGAGGCCAGACAGTAGATGAAATAGCCTCAAGTTGTGCCAGGGGAGGTATAGATTGTATATTAGGAAGAACTTCTTCACCAAAAGGGTTGCCAAGCACTGGAACAGGCTATTCAGAGCAGTGGTGGAGTCCCTATGTTTGCGGCAATTTAGACGTGTAGATGTGGCACTGGAGGATATGGTTTGGTGGTAGACTTTACAGCGTTAGGCTTACAGTTGGATTTGATGATCTTAAAGGTCTTTTCCAACCTAAATGATTCTAAGAGTCTCCATGTGGGTGTTTTAGGGGTGGTTTATCCCCTTTCTGAAGTAGCAAGGGGCTCTGGAGAACCCCTTTCAGCCAGGAGATGCAGCCTCCTCCCAGCAATGACTTACACTTTTCTCCTGTCCAGGTCAATGAAGAAAACTCCCCCGACAGAGGCTTCTGCAAAGCCCAAGGAGGATCCCGTGGCAGAGAAGCCGGTGCCTGCCCAGGTACAGAAGCCCCCTGAGGAGAGGGCAGGAACCCTGGGCTGCAGCCTGGCCCCCAGGCTCATCCTGATGGCGCTGGTCTGTGTCTGCCACTGGTGATACTGGGGGCATCAGGTAGTGCTTTGGACCTTGGAGATATGTGGGCCACTGCAAAGGGAAGCTGGGGGAGGGGCCAGACCCCCCCACCTTCTTCCTTCAAAAGATCTCCTGGTGGGGTGGGGGCTACAGAGTGATGGGGGCAATGGGGCAGGGGTGCAGCAGCCTTGCCCTGAAGAGGTGACCAGCACCTGCAGAAGTTGGGGCTTCCCCCTTACTACTGCCTCCATCCCACCAGGTACCAGCAGTGGAGGATGTAGACAAGGAGCAGCTGGGTGACCCCTATGTCAATGCAGAGTATGCCAAGGACATCTTTGAATACATGCGGGGAAGAGAGGTGGGAGATGCCTGGCCAGGGGCTGGCAACCTTGTCTGGGGAAGGGGTGGCCGCGCATGGGGTGCAAGGGGGCTCATTTGAGTGGTGTTCAGTGAGTCTCTGACAGCTGATGCCTTGGCAGGAGAAATTTGTGCTCCCTGACTACATGAAGAAGCAGCCAGACATCAGTGGGGACATGCGTGCCATCCTGGTGGACTGGATGGTGGAGGTGCAGGTAGGTGCATGGGGAGGGCCATGGTCTTCTGCAGAGCAGCCCCCACCTCTGCCTTTGAGGGACATCAGTACGCTGGCAGAGGCTCCTGCGAGTGTTGCCAGTGCAGAGCTGACCTTCCCCCTTCCCCTTGCATCCATCCCGCCAAGCCTGGCCCTGTGGGCATATCTCACCCCTGGTGAAGAGAGCTGCAGGAGGGCCAGGTGAGCTTAGCTTCTGCTTGACACCCTCTCCTATCCCACTCCCCGTACCCATGCAGGAGAACTTTGAGCTGAACCACGAGACACTGTACCTGGCTGTGAAGCTGGTGGACCACTACCTGGTGGACGTGGTGACCATGAGGGACAAGCTGCAGCTCATCGGCTCCACCGCCATCCTCATTGCTTCCAAATTTGAGGTGACTCCTCCTGCTCTGTCTGGGGGTGCTGGGGCAGAGGGAGTTGTGCCTCACTGGTCCCTAAGGGTTGGTGGAGAAGGCCAGGTCCCCACAGTGCCAGGCCACTGCCCTGAGAGTTACTGGGGCAGTACCTCTATCTGTCCTGTTACCTCCCCTATCCCAAGGGCTAGGAATGCTGTCCTGGTGGGCTGGATCCTGTTTCCTGGTGTCACTGGAGACCTAGCTGTGTTCTGCAGAGGCCACCAGGACACTTGAGTTCACCTCATGCAAGCGAGGCTTGGAGTTAGAACCAAGGGCTGGGGTGCACAATAGACATACAAGCCCCACTGGACTAGTGGGCTTTCCTGACTGTTGCTGGGCTGAGTCCGTCTTAGGGTGCTGAGCAGTTGTGTCCCAGCAGGAGCGGTGCCCACCGTGTGTGGATGACCTCCTCTACATCTGTGATGATGCTTACAAGCGGGAAGAGCTCCTTGCTATGGAGATAAGCATCCTTACTACCCTCAAGTTTGACATCAACATCCCCATTGCCTACCGGTTCCTGCGACGTTTTGCCAAGGTGGGTGCAGCAGGTGGGGGGGACTGGTGTCAAGGTGCCTGCAGGCCCCCCTTGTGTTGGCTTCTTGGGGTGGTTTTTGCATCCCCGGAGCCCTTGGCTCCCAGCTGGCACCAAGGAGGGTTTGGCCAGGCCCCCCGTAACAGGGCTGAGAGGTGAAGATGCTGGTCTGTGGCAGGATGGGGGTGTAGGATCTGTGTCCTGTACCCCAGGGGCAGTACTCTAGATCCAATAAAGGTTGGTGGGGGAGGCGGGGGGGGGGGTAAAGAGGGGTGGCATGGCTCAAAAGGCTGAGCCTTTCCCTGCCTGGCTGTAGTGTGCCCGTGCCACCATGGAGACTCTGACGCTGGCCCGATTCCTCTGTGAGATGACCCTGCAGGAGTACGACTATGCCCGGGAGAGCCCCTCCAAGCTGGCTGCCAGCTGCCTGCTGCTGGCACTCATCATGAAGAACCTTGGTGGCTGGGTAAGTGCCTGCACAAACCTCTGTCCCCCTGAGACACATTGGGAGCCACCAAGGGCGTGCAAGAGTGGGAGGACTGGAGTGTGGGGGTGATGCTCTGGGGCTATGCTCAGACTTGGGGGGCTGGAGAGTGAAGGTGATAGCTGTACCATCACTGAGGGGACCCAGCTCAACTCTGCTGTCCCCTCTGCTAGACCCCCACCCTGGAGTACTACACTGGATACTGCTCCCAGGACCTGCATCCCCTGGTAAAGAAGCTGAATTTCCTGCTGACGTACCAGCCCCGTGACAAGCTGAAGGCTGTGCACACCAAGTACTCACACAGGTGAGGGTCAGGGGGCTCTGCCTCATGCCTGTCCCCTCTGCAGAGGGTGGCACCACCAACACCCACCCTTGGGTGCTGCAGAGAATTGGGGGGCACTGGTGGGTGTTGGAGCTGCGGTTGAGCTCTAAGCCAATGTGTGTTTCCTTCTAGGGTTTTCTTTGAGGTCGCCAAAGTCACTCCTATGGACATGCTCAAGCTGGAGGAGATACTGAACAGCTGCTAGCCCCATCTCTGTAAATAGCCTGTAAATAGCTGGGTGCTCTCTGGCAGGGGAGCAACATGTACATACATAAGGTCGATTTTAACTGAAGGTGGGGGGGGAAAAAAAGTCATGTGGAGTTGTTAATAAAATTGTTATGTTTGTCTTATACAGCGGTGGCTGCTGGGGTAGGGGATGGCAGCAGAGGTCACACTGAGCCCCAGAGTTGTGTTGGGGCAGAGGGTGAGTTGGGGGAGGGGTTGTATGATGGGGAGCAGGAACTGGGCTGAGAGCTGAGGGGTAAAGGCTAGAAGGGGCCAAGTCCCCATTGCCCTCCCCCCCCCACCCCAAGTAATGACACTACAGAAGCAGCAGCACTGAGTATCTTTTCTCCAAATATTTACACAGCTTAAATACCCAGGTGGGGAAGGAGGATCGTTGCTTTGGCCCCTGCCTAGGCACAAGCTCTTGTCTTGACCCTGTGGGGGCTGGACCAGGGCTCAGGCCACGTTGTCCACAGGGCTAGACCTCTGCTTTAGTATTTCTAGCCCACAGGCCTGGGAAGAAGCAGCGGCTTCAGGGACACTGGGGGACAATAGACGAAGCAAGGCAAGCAGGGGCTCTCCGCACACAGTGGGGACCATGAGCCCCCCCTGCCTGCCCCTGGCCTGGGGGGAAGCACCCAGCCTAGGGTGGGCTGCTGAGCTCCTTAATGGCCTGGAGGATTCTCTTCATGTGGCCCACCTTGGTGATCCCCAGGTCCTGAAGGGAGGAGAGGGGAGCTGAGGTGCAGGAAGGGGCTGGCCCTCGGCTCTCAAGGGCTAGCAGCGGGGGACGAGCCTCATGCTCTCCCTGCCTGAGCACAGCCCTCCCTGGGAGCTGTGGGGTCTCTCACGAGCATGTTGCCATGCTGGGGTGCAGGAGAGGGCACAGTGCTATTGATCCTGCTTCGGGCAGGGACACAGAGCCTTGCAAGCTGGGGGTGCAGGGCTACCCTCCCCTGCATGCAAGCGGGGCGAGCTCAGGGCTGGGGACAGGTGCGGGGTCAGCGCCTGCCTTCTCCCCCCCATGGGGGATAGGGAGAGATAGGATAGAGGACACCATGCTCCCCAAGGGGTGGGGGTTCTTCATGGGGCACAAGGAGGGTTGTACCTTCAGGTCTCTCCTCTCCAGCAGGATCAACTCAGAGCCCTGGATGTCATGCCGGACAAAAATGTCTCTGTACTCCCCTAAACCGAGTGCTTCCAGCCAAGCAGCCACCTCCTCGGAGCCCCACTTGTCTGCTGGCAGGGAGGAAAACCACAGAGGTGGACAGGGTCAGTGGAGACAGCTGAGGGCAGCTGTGGGGACTGCAGCCAGCATCCCCCCTCCCACCTCCAGCTGGGCCAGACCCACTGCAGGTTCAGGCTGGAGAGGCTTCTCCTCTCCTTGGCTTACTTACGGACCATCCCAGCTTCTCCCCATCATCAGGACCTGCAGCCCTGAGGTGGGCACTTACCCAAAGGGCTGAGCTGTACCCACAGCTCCCTTCTCCTCCCTGCTGGAGTTAGAGGGCTGGGGGGCTCTGCCTATCCATTAGCAAAAGAATTTAGCTCTAAGGGGCTGGTGGTGACAAAAGTGACAGCCCCAGGCAGCCAGGACATGCTCTGTCCTCCCCCTCTGCAGCCGAGGTCCAGAGGCCAATGGACATGCCAGCACATAGGGGTCCCCACCAGTGTGGGCTGTGCCCATCCCCCTCCCCACTACACCCCCCAGCTTTACCTGGGAGCGCGCTGTTGGTCTTCTGCTTTTGCACCTTGTCCTTGTCCTTCTCCTTCCTGGGCTTGGGGATGTTGAGGCGAAGCTTGAAGCTTCCCTTGTTGGTGCTGCTGGCACTCTCCTATGAGAAGCCAGGCTGAGTAGGGTGCTGGGGGCATCCAGTGGTCTATGCCCCCCCCCCCCAGTGGTCCCTGGGCACCCACCTCTTCAGCAGGGTGGGCAATGGGTCCCAGCCAGTGGATGTCCAGCAGCCTCTGCAGCTCCTGGCCAAGCATGCTCAGGGGGCCGTGCAGTGCCTCCTCCTCCTGCGGTGAGTCCAGCTGGGGGGGACAGAGACCATCCCCATCCCTGCTGCCACACCCAGAGGTGCTGGCCAGGGGCATGGGCCCTTCCAGTGAGGGTCTTGGTGTGCTCTCCAGCCCTGCACTCACCGCCTTCCCTTCCAGGAACGCCCTTGTCTCGGCATACAGCTCCTTGATGCTCAGTACCACCTCCACAGCCACGTTCCTGCTGAGAAACTGGGGGGCATGGAGGGGTGACCCCTCAAGTGGCGGGGCTCCAGGGTGGCCAGGTGCAGGTGGCATTGTCCCCCTCAGCCCTGGCTCACCTCCGAGATGCCAGCGGCTTTGTTGGAGAGGGCTTCGCTGAGTGCCAGGGAGCTGGTGTTGACAGCGTGTGCCAGCTCCTGCTCCACGGCTTTGTGAGCCTTGGCTGCCTCATGGATCCTGCGGGCGAGAGGGGACAGAGATACTGGGGATCCTCGGGGCTGGACAGGACTAGGAGAGCCCTGGAGCTCTGGGGTGCCACAGCAAAGGTCCCCCCCGCCGTGCTCACCACATCCCAGAGCCTGACCTGGTGATGAGGGTCTCGGCGACCCGTGAGACCTGCTGCAAGAGGCTGCTCTCCTCCTCGGTCAAGTACTCCATGGACTGCTGGGAGCTGAGCCGCGGCCGGGCAGCCGCTCGGTAGCTCTCCCCCTTCTGCTTGTCCTCCCAGGACTTGAGGGTGCTTTCAAATGCCTGCAGGGGATGGAGATGACCCCCCCCCTCAGCCTGTTGCAGGTCCCTGTGCCCCAGCATGGACCCACTGCATGGGTTGCGCAGCCCCGTGCTCACCCGGTCCCTTGTCAGCATCTGGGCTCGGTTCTTGTGCTGGATCTTGATGATGCCGGGTGGCTGGATCCAGGCTTCTCCATCCACCTGCACAGGGACGCCTTCATCCCCCCGGATAGTGATCTTTACCACGCGGCACTGTGGGACAGTGACCCTGGCCTTAGCATCACAGCTGACACTAGATGTGGCTTCAGCCATTGTGCCAGAGCTGGAAAGCCTCCTAGTGCCAGCTCAGCTGAGCTGCTATTGCCCAAAGTTCCACTGGTGCCCCAAAAGCTTTCCAGCACCACACAGGGTCCCTTGCCCCTACCTGTGCAATGCGATGGTGCTGGAGGTTGATGACCCGTGACACAGCCATCTGGATGCTGCCGAAGACAGCCACTACCTCCAGCTTCTTGTCATCGAAGGATGGAGCCCCAAAGTTCTGTAGAGGATCATTGAGACCCCCAAACCGGGCTCGTTTTGGGATCCAGCTTTCTCCCCCATGTGTGCCCCAAGCAGGGACACCCCAGACCTCTGCCCGAGGGATCCCAGGTTCCCTGGGACCGTGGGAAGGATGTCACGTGCCCCTTCCCCACCCCATGGTGCTGGCACTCACATTGTCTTCCTTGGTGCCTCCCCAGAAGTTGATGCCACCAGCGTAGCTGGGAATGTTGAGGACAGCGATGCCCTGCAGGCTGGGCAGCGAGATGGGCACCCCATCACACTGCAAGAGAGGGCTGAGCCTGGGGGGCTGCCACACCGCTGCCCCCCACCCCATCCCTGTTCCCCCCAGCTCCCTACCTCCAGCTGCACCCGCTGCTCCAGGTTCTTGTAGGTACGCTGCAGGAGCTCCTTGGTGCCCAGCACCCCATACCACATCATGTTCTTGGTGCGGCTGCTGCAGGGAGACCAGGGTGGGTGAGAGAGGCCATGGGCTCCCCCCTGCCCGCCCAGGGCTGAACCAGCCAGCCTGGACTGCTGGCCCTGCATCTGCCTCAGTTTCCTCACCCCCAAGCAGGGGGTCCCTGCTGCCTGGTGGGAGATGTGGGCTGCAGCCATACGTGCACCCTTCCGTGCCAGCACACCAGGTGCAGATAAAACCCACCAAGCCCTCCTGCACCCACTCACACACCTGCGGGGCATCAGCAGCCAGAGCCTCGCAGCAGTCCTCCCCCTTCCCAGGGGGTGCTAGCCCACCCAGGAGTGCTTACCACAGCACTGGGTGCAAGTGGTAAACCCCCCCCACACATCTCAGCATGACCCCAGCCAGGCACCACAGCCCTGAGCCCACCCCACAGCTCCTGGCATCCTGGCACAGGCATCAGAAAGCCATGGGAGTGGTACATTTTCCTAGGGGAATATGGGGAAGCAGGAGGGGGACATTCAGCTAACCTGCACTTCTTGGGGTGCTCATCCCGCTTGTTGTTGAACTCCAGGGAGATCTTTGCATCCAGGCCGATACCGAAGTAGTTATTCATGACGCATTTCTCCGAGAAGAGGCTGAAAGCAGCAGAGAGGGCGTGCGCATTAGGAGGCAGCTGCACACGGGCAACCACAGGGCTGGCACCGGGGACGGGCACAAACCCGCCAGAGCCATGGAATGAGCTCCTGGAGGGGCTGGCACTGGGAAGCCAGCAGGGCTGGCTGGAGCCTCCTCAGTCCCCATGGTGGGACATCCACGGTGCACCCGGGACCTGCCTGCACTGGGCAGGGGGCAGCCCCCAGCGTGAGCATGGTGCTGGCCAAGAGGCTGGCAGCACTGGGCTCATGGCAGCTTTCCTGGCATGGCCAGGCCAGGGAAAGCTGGGCACAAGGAATGATGCACTGGTGGGCAGAGGATGCCCCAGAAGCCATCTCCAAGAGACAGCGTGGTCCCAGCTCTGCTCCCGCCCCGTGATGGTCAGCAAAGGTGAGCTAAGGGCCCTGGTGCGAGCAGGACCCCAGACTTACAGGGCACTGGGGTCTTCAGGGAACTGCAAGCTGCCAAAGCTGTCTGGCCGGTCCAGGATGATGGAGGAAGATGCGGATGTCACCGTCTCCCGCCGGGAGCCTGATGGGGTGGAAGAGGAGGCAGGTGCTGAACTGGCTCTTACCCTGAGCCCATCCCACAGCTCACCTCCATGTCCCCCCCAGAAAAGCTGCATTCCCCATTGGTATCTTACTGAGCCTCTCCTCCTCCTTGTTGAGCTCCTCCGAGCTGTCCTTCCTGCTGGGGCCTGCGCTGCCCCGGTAGGCTTGGGTCTGCTTGTTCTGCTCATCCACAGCTGAATGCAAAGAGGGGCATGACAGCGTGTCCCGGGCAGCCCCACAGCCCCTGTACTCTTTCCCCGGATTAGCCCTGTGGGCTCATGCCAGGCAGGGACCAGGGTGGCACCTCTGCCCTGTGTTGGGGACCTCCCTCAGCCACACCAAGCACCAGAGAAGGGCTGATGCCCCTGGATTGCCCCAAGGATTCAGAGGGGGAAACCAAGGTATGGGTTCAGCAGGAGCTGCAGTGGCTCCACAGCCCATGCCAGGATGCTGCAGTGCCATGCGAGCTACCAGCCTCCGCCACCCCCTCACCCTTCTCTGCCTGCTCGATGATTTGCCGCAGGGCTTTCTTCAGGCTGTTCGCCCGCAGCATCAGCTGCTCCTTGGATTTGAAGATGCGAGGCACGGGGCTGGGGTTGAAGCTGCCACCTTTGTCCTGGTCCTTGGTGTCAGCAGGGGTGGCCTGTGCCATTCCCTCAGGGACCACAATGGCCTGAGCCTCCTCATTCAGCTCCCGCACCAGCGAGTCCAGCTTCTCGTTCAGCATGGCACACTGCAGGACACCCGCCACGCTCAGCACTGGGTGCCCACAGCTTCCCTGGGCACCCCAAGGGCCTGGGTACCTCGAGCACAGCACATCCCCATGCGTGCACAGGCCCCCAGAGCAGACTCTCCCAGGGCACCCCGTATGCCCTAGCCCCCCTGCAGCCCACCTTCCGCGCCATCAGCTCAGCCTCCTGCTTGTTCTCTGTTGCCCTCTTGTAAGCCCGACCAACCTCGGCCACGAAGTCATTGACAGTGCCACAGAGGAACCTGCCGAGGGAAGCAGCAGGCATGTGAGGAGGGCATGGCACGACTGATGGGGGGCTGCTGGGACAACAACCCCTGCACTGAAGTGGCACTGCTGGGGTTGTCTGCCGGCCACCAGCACAGCCAGCAGCTGCTGGTGGCCAGACAGGGGACAGCCTGGCCTGGGAGGTGCTCAGCACCCCTGGGGACATGCCCCCCACCCAGTGGAGGGGCTCTGGCACCCCTTTGGCCAGCCGCCTCCTTACTTTGCAGATGAGATCACCACCGAGTGTTTGTCTGACTCCAGGATCTTGGCCAGGTGGAAGGCGACAGAGTCAGCGTAGTGGGAGATCTGAGCCTGGAGGAGCAGGGGAGGACAGCTGGAGCCATGACACCCCACTGGGCGCCCCCATCCAGGATGGAGCCTTGCCCAGCCAGCCCTGGACCAGGGATAAACAGCCCTGCTCGATATGCTCCCCCAGCCCCGAGGGCTGCCATGCCCGTGCCACCGGGCAGAGGGGATGTTCAGCCATGGCAGGAGGGAAACTAAGGCAAGGACTTGAGGGGAGCAGACGGAAGAGTCCAAACGGCCTGTCGGTAGCAGGCAGCTCCCCTCGCTCCCGCTGCCTGCACCCGAGTGCACATGCCAGGCTGAGACCTGCCAGACCCGCTTCATCCCACGCAGCCAGCTGCCAACCCCTTCACAGTCACCGTCCCCAGGGACCCCCAGCATGACCTCCCGCTGTGTGATCCCACCCTGCGTATCCCCAAACCAGCTGACAGGGTGAATGAGGACCTGTCCCCCAGCCTGTCCTTCTTCATCTCAAGCTCTCAGTCCCCAGTGGTGCCCACCTGGATGTTGGAGTCCCCATTCTCCTCCTCCTTCAGGGCTGGGGGGGACTGCTTGGGGGCCTCATAGGTCAGCACGCTCCACCTGCCAAGCAGAGACCATGGCTGCCACCACCTCCTGGCACCCTGGCATGAGGAAACATGGGCAGGGGACAGGGACAGGCTGTCTGAGAGGTGCCATGGTGGTGGCAGGGGGAGCAGAGCTCCATGCTCACCGGTCCAGCATCTTGGTGGTGGCCCTTTCAAGCTTCTCCAGGATCTGCAGCAGTTGGGTGTC
>JAOQGH010000062.1:43965-102659 GCA_025769975.1 Gallinago jamesoni | reverse complement strand
ATCATCGCACAGACTGCCCCAGCCCAGCACTCGCGCCAGGTCATTACCAGTCCCCAGGGGCAGGACACCCAGCTGGCACTGTGGGAGAAGGACAGGGTGGGGGGCTCAGTGCAGCCCCCCAGGGCACCCACAACGCCCACCAACCCGCCGTGCCCATTGCTTGCAGCAACCTGGGGACACAGCGGGGCTGCCTGCTGCGGCACTGGAGATGCTGCAGCCTGTGCCAGCGATGCCCAGCACTCACTCACTTGTTTGTGGAGTCCAAGGGCATCGATCTCAGAGAGCACCCAACCCACGCTGCCGTCCCCTCCACACACCAGGATGCGGAAGGTGGAGAACTTCTGGAAGAGGCGTAACCTGTAGGGGGGGACAGGAGAGAGGGTCTGGGGGCTGCACCAGGACCCCGCTGGGACCACCCCAGGGTGCCCAGGCCTGTGCTTACCCCAGATGTGGGCCCCCATTCATGAGGTCAAAGACTTGGGCTGGGTTGAGGAACTGCTTGAACTTGCGCAGGAATTTGACACCCTGGTTGTCCCCACTTTTGGAGTTGACGAAGGCTAGGAGAGGGCTGGAGCAGGTCGAGGGACAGGTGGCCTTCCAGAAACCTGTGGGGAACCCAGGTGTGTGAGCCCCCCACCCGGGCTCCCACCTCCCCGAAGGATACCAATGGAGACACCTTAGGAGAGCAGGGGCAGCGTGGACACCCTGAGTGTGCCATGCTGGACCCGCAGGGTGCTGGGGCCAGGCAGGAGGGACGGTGATCAGGGTGCCCAGGGCATGAAGAGGGTGGGAGGAAGAGTCAGAGATGGAAGTGATGATGGGGTGGGGTGGCAATGGGCAAGGCTAGCACTAGAGCAGACCCAAGTTAGGTTCCTGCTCCATCACAGCCCCTGCAGGCACAAAGCATGTCACCGAGCTGACTCGTGCTCCCAGCTGCCGCTCCGAAAGGTCAGGGGGGCACCGGAGGGTCCATTCCTCACTGTGCCAACAGCACAGCTGGGACTGACCAGGCCCAACCACACGGGAACAGGGAACCTGGGGGTGACCAGGGGTAGCACTGGCAGCTGGCGTGGCCACCAGCAACCGGTCGCAGACCCGGGGTGCTGTACTGTCACCCCAGCTCTGCTGCCTGCTCCTGCCAGGGCTCTGGCTGGTGGGTGCGAATGACGCAGAAGCCTTGGGAGGCTTGGCAGCCAGCACCGAGCTTTTAAAGAAATGAGATGGGGAATGAAATGTGCCCAGGGAAGAGGAGGATCATGGCTGGCCCACAGCCCGCACCTTCCTCAGGCACATCCTGGCCATCCTGGGCCACAGGCCACAGACCGGGGCCCACTGGCTCCTTCCCTTGGCAGACCCGGCAATGGTGCAGCAGGGGAAGCATCAGCCCTGCAGCCACTGCCCCAGAGACTCCCAGAGGGTGACGGGGAGCCGGGAGCCCTTCACCACACAGGAGCAGCATCCCCGCAGCCCACCACCACCCGACATCACTCCATCTCCGCTCCCAGCCCGGCAGAGCAGATCAGCAAAGCAGAACACGGGGGGCTGCTGAGTCAGAGCGTGGGCTGCTGGAGAAGAGCCCGCTGCCAGC
The DNA here is from genome assembly GCA_025769975.1 of Gallinago jamesoni. Lineage (NCBI taxonomy): Eukaryota > Metazoa > Chordata > Aves > Charadriiformes > Scolopacidae > Gallinago > Gallinago jamesoni. The sequence continues at coordinate 101,071 of JAOQGH010000062.1, read as the reverse complement.
AGCACCCATCCACACAGGGACCACGCGGCAGGAGAAGGGGGCTGCAGCCGCTGGGCTGCTCCCCATGGGAAGCCCAGTCAGACTCGGCCGTGGTCGAGTCACAGTCACTGTCCCTGCGGCTGCACCGGCCTGGGTTGGCTGGGAAAGAGCAGAGACACTACCAGGAGGCAGCCATGAGCAGCCATGGCTCAGAAGGCAGAGGAGAAGCCACATGATGGTTACCCTGACAGCATCCTGATGAGTAACGAGAAGCAGATGAGCCACCGGCTGAGCCGAGCAGTGAAAATCATTAAAGAACGAGGAAAGAAATATCCGGAGGAGAACAGATTTTGCTCAGTGGAGGCCAGATGGGCCCCCCGGAGAGGGCGAGAGAGATGGGGGGGGCGTCCCCCTGGGCTGTGCATTGCTTCTCCCCCCAGCACCCCGTAACCACCCGCACCTGGGGGAAGCTGTCGTCTGCACTACCAGAAAAATGAGAAATAACCCATGCAAGGGCCTCATCCTGCCCTGAAAGGTGCCGAACCATTGGGGTGCAATGGGGGGCACCCCCACGTCAGGGGCTCAGGAGTGGTGCTGCTGACCCCAGCACAGAGAGACCATGACGAAGGCCACCACAAGAAGCAGCCTGGCAGGAGCAGCTGAAGCTACCTGCAGGGAAGAAGTGCCACCCCAAAGCGTGGCACCACTGCAGCGCTGGAGCAAAGCACAAGGCAACAAGGAGCCTTCAACCCACAGTGCAACAGGGAGGGGCATTGACTCTGAAGCCTACTGATGCTGGTGTTCCTGCTGCCCCTTGGGAAAGCAGGCACAGTGCCACAAGTCAAAGCCTGCAGAAAAGCTCAGAGAGCTCAGAGCCCTGTCCCAAACAGCCTGTCCCCCTGACCTGCAGCCCAGCCCTGTCCCTTCCATGACTCACCATCCGAATCAATGCTGTTCAAGGCAGTTGGAGGGATGATGGACACTTTGTACTGGCCCAGGGGGCATCTCTTGCCAAAGAGCTCCTTGCAGGCACTGTGAACCTGGGGACACGTGCATAAGCAAAGCTGGGGATGCAGGACCAAAGTCCCCAGCCTCAGTTTCCCCAGCAATGCACCCAGGAGGGGCAGTGCTGCCCATGCCATGGTGGGGGAGACAGGGATGAACACATCCTTACAATGGCCTTGCACCAGAGACACCGCCAGTCCTGCAGCCTCCGGACACTGCCGCAGGTGCGGTCGCAGACAGCACAGCGTGCGCTGACAGGCAGGTTCCCTTCCAGCCACTGGTGGGGCATGGCCACCTGCAGAGAGGGGCAGTCGCCAAGGGCACATCACCCCTGCCACCACCCCATACTTGGGGGACAGTGACACGGGCCACCCCACTGCCCAGGCACCATGGAAGCGGTGGGCAGGGGACAATAACCCACAGCAGAAAATGGCAGGGCAGCCCTGGGACCTCTCCTGTGCCCTCCCAGCCCCTTGCAGCCACCAGTGCATGGGGCAGGGCAGGGGTGTCCCCAGCAAATGTTTGGGGGTGGCCCCACTTGGAAGGCAATAAGGGATTCTGATGCTGGGTGGCAGAGGAGGTGTCCATGGGCCACGTCCCTACAGAGCCAAGCCTGGAGACCACACAGGGCAGGGGAGAGCTCGGGGTCGGGGTCCCGCCTGCTCCCAGCTCAGGCACAGCAAGGCCAGCTCTGCTGGTGGCTCTGTCCTGCCAGGGTTCCCCCACGGGGACTCCCCTGCTTACCCCGTCCTCATCCTCGATGATATCGGTGCCAATGGAGGCCAGCGTTGTCCACTTGCAGTTGTTGGTGGCTCTGACAGCACAGCGCTTGTGTGCCTTGAACTTGCAGACTGTGCCGGGGGGGAGCAGGGACAGTCCCCATGGGATGCACAGCCCTGGGTCCTGCCCCTCCACCGCTGGTGACACTGCAGTCCCGGCAGCTGGTGGGCATCACCCTGCATCCCTCCTGCTCTGGGCCAGCTGGGGAGAAGGTCCCGCAGCCCATCCCCCCCAGCCGGACCCCAGCACTGACCTTCACAGGAGAGGCCATGGGACGTGACCCCCGGCAGGGCTTCGCGGCACACGTTGCAGAAGGTGGGGCGGGCGTGGGAGCAGGCATACCAGTTGTGCATGCCCGAGAAGTGCTCCATGTTGAACTGCGTGGCCTGCTGGGGGGCACAGCCCTGCCCCATCAGTCAGACCCACAGGTGGCATCCTGCCCTCCTACCCCCCTCAAGGTCCCCCGGCCTCATTCCTGTTTCCTGCCCCCCCCCCAGGCTGTGCTGAAGGCAGCAGCTCCTCTCCAGAAGCCAAAGTGTCTTTGGGATGACCCCCAGCTCCAGAGTGGGACCCACTCACTCACAGCCCCCCACCCACATCACCTCATGGATCTCCCACTTCTGGACAGATTTCAGGGCACTGATCCAGTCCTCCATCTCCTTACGGTTCTCCGCACACAGGATGAGCTTCCGGAATGGCGTGATCACCTGCAACAGCCACCGTCCCCGTGTCCCCTTGAACGGCCACCCCGCAGCCACCCCAGGAGAGCAGCGCCCAGAAAAGCCTGGCACACAGTGGGGTGTCCCACAGCTCTGTGGGGAGGGAAGGGGCTGGGGTGCCTCCCCACAAGGTGCTAAGGGGGAGAGGCAGGGCGGGCAGCCCCACACCTCCCTCACCGTGAAACTGTTGTTGATGTTCTTGGTGCTGGTCTCGGCCACGCTGGCATCAGACAGGTCCACCTCGTCAAAGATCAGGGACTGTGGGGGAGAAATTGGAGCCCCAGTCTACCCCAGGCAGGGATTTCAGGCTTGCAGGCTCAAGCCCCCGAAGCTGAGCATGCTAGAAGCCCCCTCCCTAGCCTACCTTGGCATCCTTGGCATAATAGAGTGTTCTGCCCCGCAGTTTGAAGTATCGCCTCTTCCACCTCTGGAAGGAGCTTGTCTGCTTCAGCAAAAGCCCCTCCTTCACGCTCTTCTGCAGAGACCACAGGGTCATGAGCTCCCACAGTCCCTGGACCCCCAAAGCCACCCCACTCCTCTGGTGATGCCTGACCCTGAGTCCTCAGGAGCTAAGTGGTGCCCAGAGCCTGGATGGGACATCCTGGGGCTCACATTGTGCTGGACGTAGCACGGTGACTGATCTCCATCACCTGACACACCCTGGCCATTGGGCACTTCATGTGATTTGGGGGGACACTGCCAGGCATGGCGGTGCTGTTGGCTGGAGGCCTCCAGCAGCACCGAACCACTGCCACTGGTCACCCCCTCCGCAACCCCAGAGCTTTGCCCAGGACAGCCCGGACCTGCCACAGCTCCCCAGAACCCCAGGGCAATGCTGGATCGAGGAGAGCTCCTTCAGAGGACACCGGTTGCCCAGAACTACCAGGACTGCACTAGAGGTGGCAGACAGGATGAGGCCAGCCCTGCCCAGCACCCACAGCTGCTGGAGGGGACAAAGCAGGGACAAGGGCAGCCCATGGGAGGCAGAGCATCTCCTCGTAGTGCAGCACATCCCTGCAGCCTGGCCACCCAGCCCCTGCCGTCCTCCATCCACAGCACCTGCCAATATTTACCCTCCTTGCAATGGTGTTTACAAGGCTCAATTAATTAGTGTTTGCAACGCGGCCACGAGCCTGTGCCATGTGGGGTGGCAGAGATGCTCTGGCACTGCCTAATCTTTGATTGTATCTTCTTCAAACACCGCCGGCAGCCCCATTCAGCTGCTCCTCTGCAATTAGCCACAACAGCGGTTGTATCAGATGCCGGCACACAACGACAAGGCACATTGAACGGTGAATTAGCACCAGGCACGGAGGGCATCGTGAGAGACCCGCAGCCCTGGGGCTCCATGCTCTGTGCCCACCTGAGTGCTGCAAGCAGTGGCACCTAGGCACCCACCCACCCTCAAACACACCAACCCCTGCCCTCGGTACTCACCCACTGCCCCTCGGCTCCAAATGAGATGGCCAAAGCACCTGGAGTAGCAGGAACCTCCAAGGTCACAAAGAAGCCAAAACCTCACCTGGGGTACTTCCCAAGCCTCAACACTCCAATGCCTGACCCCCCCCTGAGCGCCCCAGGGCACATACCAGGATGTCTCTGGTTCCCTTCCAGCTTGCAGCCCTGAGTTTGGAGAGATTTATGCCTTTATCTCTCCTTATCAGTGCTTTGCACCCCGAGGACTGGTTGGTCCCCAGGCAGCCTGCAAGTGCCGGGTGTGGATCCAGACAGCCTTGGTGTCCCCCAGGGCCAGTCCCCACGGACCCACTGCATCCCCTCCCCAGCCTCTCATCTGCCCAAGCACACAGAGGAGGTGGTGAGCCCAAAGCTGCCCTGAGCACAGGCTGTGACACAGCCAGTAAGGGCAGCATGGGTGGTCCCGTTGCACCCCCAAAGCCATAAACAAACCGTGTACCTTAGCAGTCCCTGCCCCACGTCAGGAGGGGACAGGGGAGGGTCCTGCCACAGCCAGGCGGGATCAGCCACAAAGGCCACTTCCACCACGTCTCTCTGTATGTGGTGGCCGCAGGCATGGGCTCTGGGTTTGCTTCTGCTGCAAAGGACAAGCAGCGTGTGACAGCGCGGAGCAGCGCAGGGAGCCCGTGATGGTGAGGAACAGAACGTGATGGCAAGGAGAAGGAAGAGGAGGCAGGACCAAAGCCAGCGAGGCAGCGGGTGCTCAGCTCTGCCCGGCTCCAGGGACACCTCCTGGCAGGATTTGGCCAGGAAGGCTGCTGGGGGGATGGCACCCCCCACAGCGAAGGGCCAGAGCTGAAACATCCCCAGCCCACCCTGTTGCAGCCACTGCATCAATTCCTCCTGGCAGCCACCGGCAACAAGGCATCGCTCAGCCCCAGGGTGTCACAGCTCCTGACATTTCAGGGATGGAAACACTTCTGCCAGCATCATGCCAGTCTCAGGCTAGGGCAGAGCCTGAAAGGCAGAGCCCCCTACCATCTCCACCGTGACACCCATAAGAGTTTTACAACACGCACAGCGGCATGGCAATGGGGGCTGTTCCTCAGTTTCCCCCCACTACATACTAACTCATCACCAGCATCCCAGAAACTCGGTCACAGCCAGGTCTCAGCTGGTCTCAGCCAGGATCACCCAATGCCACCCTGTGCCAGGAGCAGTTCCCCAGTGCCTCGGTGCCTTTGAGGCCCTGCTTTCAGGAGAAACTGGGGTGGAACATGATGTCCAAGGCCACCAGCAGACCTGGCTTTGCCATGGGAAGCCACGCTGCAGTGGGCAGCATGGAGCAAGCCCATCATTTCCCCTTTACAACCAGGAAAGGGGTTGGAAGGGCAAAGGCCAGCACTGGGGCGAGTGGCAGCAGGATGTGCCAGGGTGGCATTGCCCCTGCCGTGCTGGCTCCCCCGCCGCCCCAGGGTCACTGCAACAATGCAGCCCCCCATAGCCAGAGACTATCAGGTACCCGATAGCACCCAGCAGCAGGAGCCACATGCCCATCACACAGGGTAGGGGCTGTCTCCTCCTTCCGGAGAGCTTCCAGGGTCATGGACAGCCCCAAGCATGGGGTGCCACCTGTACCCCAAACCGAGCCCTAGTCCCTCCAGTCATCCCAACCCCAGTTTTTCTGGCTGGCAAGCCCCAGCTGGTGCTGCAGGGAGTCACAGCGGAGCCAGCACTGGCTCCGTCCCAGCAGGAGCAGCAGTGATGTGGTGTGACGATGCCCAGAGCGATATGCCCAGCCACCAGCCCAGGGCTAGCTCTGCCCCAGCCCTCTCCTGCCCCACCTCGGGGACCCTCCCTGCTCCCTCCAGCCTGGGGGCCTCCACATCACCTGGGATGTGCCCAGCGCCAGGGGGTCCCAGAGAAGCAGGGTAGAGAGGCGAAGGCAAGCACAAAACCACCCGGGGTCCATGGAGAAACCACCACCTCCAGCTCAGCCACAGCTGACGGAGGGCAAGTGGCACCATGAGCCTCAGAGGGGACACAGATAAAAATAGCCCTGGGAGGATGGCCAGCCACCAGCAATGTGCCCTGTCAGGACCAGGCTGGTCCCCAGGGGCCACCATGCCTGGGCGAGGGCCAAGGAGGGTCCCCTTGCTCAGCACAGGAAAAGGGGCTCGAGGTGCAGCCCTAGCACCCTCCAGCAGCCTACCTCAGCAGGACACCCTGAAATGACAGCTCTTCCTTCAGCCCTAAAGCAGAGATGCTGCTTTGAATCCCTCCCCCCCCCCCAGCTCTGCCACCGCTATCCCTGGGAAGAGCCCACAGTGCAGCCAGGCGGGAGGGTTTTCCTTCTGGGATCAGCTGGAATTGGCTTGGACAGCCAAGGAGCTGCTGGAGAAAAGCCAGGAAGTTACTCAGGAATGCTGGCATATATGGCTGTTGGGCACCGCAATGGCTGCCCACCCGGCTGGCAGCCCTGCCCCACTCCCAATGGAATCTGCTTGGCCCCGTGGTGACACGATGCCTTGCCCAGGGAGGAGGAGAGGGGACCAAACACTTGCCAACACACCAACCTGCATTGCACCAACATCACCCCAGGCACCTCCTCCCGATGCTGCAGTCTGCCAGGAACATGCCAGGGTCTGGCCGGGCCAGAGCTCACCCCTGTCCTGCACCAGCAGGTGCCAGGAGAGCAGGGGAGAGCCTGCAGCGCTGCAAACAGCCCGGCCATGGGGCTGCTGGCATCTGCTGGGGACCCTGTGGTCTGGAGTCAGTTGGAAGCCTTATCAGGCTTTGCGATACAGCAGAGCTCTTCCGGGACCAGAGGGCTCAGTGCCCCAGGGGTGACACAGCTCTGCAGGCTCAGATGCATTTGTGCTCCCCAAGGATGCAGCCTGCTGCCATCACAGGACCTCAAACCCCCTCTTCCCAAGGCTTGGGGGAACCTGGAAGGAGATTCCAGCACTGGTGCTGACATGCCATTACATGGTGCCATGAGGCACCCCTCAGGCCATCAAAAGGGGACAGAGGATTAACAGGGAGGAGAGGAATGAGGGAAGCCACACCCAGAAGATGGGCAAAACCCCCCTACACCTCATCCTCCAGCAGTCACAACCTTCAGTTCCTTTTCAGAAATGAGCTTGTGCTTCCCAATCTACAGCCACACCAGTGCCCAAGCATCTCGCCAGCAGGCATCCCACGCCAGCCACCCCATGCCAGCCCTCCACCTTGTGCCTGGGTACCAGGGACACTGCCACAGCTCTCCCACCCTGCCCGGCCACTGACGGGCGAAAAGTGGCTCTTGCATAATGGAAAATGTGAGCGGGGAGAGGGCAGCACGTCTGAGAAACCTCACAAACATCCGGCTGGTGACACTGGGGCTATCTTTACACCCCAGGCACTGGCGCAGCGAGCCCTGATGAACACGAGCGAGCCCAGCCTCCTCGGCACAGATGGCCCCCAGCAACCTCACTGTGCCCCACACTGCGGTCCCTCTGCAGGGGTAACCCCATGACCCACCAGTCTCCTGGCCAGCCCCCGGCCGGCCACATGCCACCGGGCTGGGAGCCATGCAGGCACAGCCAGGGTGGAGATGGGCTCTGGCGTTAGCCATAGCTAACACAGCTGGGTTCTGAATATCTCCGTGGAGGGAGACTCCACAGCCTCTCTGGGCAGCCCATGCCAGTGCTTGGCCAATCCCACAGTAGAAAAAACTGTTTTCTTGTGTTCAGATGCAATTTCCTACTTTTTCGTCTGTGTCCATAGTCCCATCAGCAGACACCACTGAAAAGAGCCCCGTTCCCTCTTTGCTGCACCCTCCCCTTCAATTCTCTGTCCACATTGCTGAGGTCCCCCTGGCCCCAGTCTTCCCCCCCAGGGCTGAACACCCCAGCTCTCCCAGCCTCTCCCAATACAAGAGATGCTCCAGGCCCTCACCAGCATGAGGACAGGAGAATGCACTGCCCAGGAGCCATGTGCCAATCTCCCGCTGCAGGAAGGAGGTTTCCAGGCCTGGCCCCAGAGGCCCTGCCTTGCTTTCCTTGTCTTTTTGCCAGGATCTGTCCCTCAACAGGCAGCCCTCCTGTAGCACCCCCACATCCACATCCACCACTCACCCCATCCCTGGGGCACCCTGAGCCTGCGCGGTGCCCAGTGCCTCCAGCAAGGACTAGGAGCACTCGTCTCTCAGGGTACCAATAACCCCACTGACACCCCCCAGCCCTCCAGGAGTATGCTGGCAGGTCCCCCACTCTCACCAAGTAGCTGTAATGTACCCCAGGTTCAAGAATCAGGAACATGGTCCCCGCTGTGCCCCTGCCATGGCCACGCACATTGTGCCCCCCCTGTGGGCAAGGCTCCTATCCCTGGCATCCACCCCCATGCCTTTTGCTGTCTGCAGCCCCCCTGGCTCTGGTGCAAGAACCTCAGGACCAGTCACTTGCTGCAGCTCCTTGCAGATGGAGTCAAACCGAGCAGAGCTGCCGGATCACTCCCCGCCTCCGCTCAGCTGCCGGGAGAGCCCGTGCCGAGGCAGCACCGGGAGCCGAGCGCCCGGCCCACGCAGGCAGGATGTGTCGTGTGTCCCCCTCCCATTTTCCAGCACCTCAAATGTCTTGATGCACCCAGTGCTGGCACTCCCTTCCCCCCTTCACCCCCCTCCCTCCATGCCCACTCCTAAGGGAACCAGTGCCAGGATGCAACACAGAGTCCCCATCCCACTCTGCCCCTGCGCTCCCAAAACCCGGTGCAGGCAACCGACAGCCACCCGCGGCGGTGAGGAGGAGGAGGGGGCGGCATCAAGACCCTATCCATCTTGGGGCCATTCAGCCCGGTGGGGGCACCTGTGCCTGGCAGCTGTCATTGTCACTGATTACAATGGCCTCGCCGCCTCCGCGCCAAAGCCAGCACAAAGCGCCCCATGGGGAGCCCTGGAAATTACAGCCCAGAGAAAGCCAAGCTGGGGGTGTGGAGTGGGGAGACGTGATTGATGGGGAGGTTTGAGAAGGGGATGGGGAAACAGGCATTTGTGGGGGGGTGCTGGGAATGGGCAGCAGTGATCAGGAAGGATTCAGCAGATCCCAAATTGATCCTCACCTGTTCCTGTCCCCACAGAGCTGGTCAACACCCTGCCATGGGGGAAGCTGCCCGCTCCCATCACCGGGGACCAGGGTCCCCCCAGTCAGTGTGGGTGAGCAGTAGGGCGGGGGTCCTGACGCTTCCTGGCTCCCCAACATGGCAAGCTCCTATAGAGCCCCTCCAGCACCCCAACCACCACCAATGGCCAAAAAATAGGCCAAGCACCCCCCACGGCTAACCCAGTTATCTGTCAGAAGCTGCAGCCCTGGCACTAGACTCTCCCTTACTCATTAACTGTGTACTAATTAGGTACCTGCCCCAGTCTCTGGGGTGCAGGCAACCGTTCCCCACCCCCTCCATCCCAAACCCACAGGGGTGTTGAAGTGGCTCAGAAAGGTGCCTGCAGCTGTGGCCACGGCCAGAGGGACAGGCAGCACACCTGCTATGGCACGGCTTTGAGCCCGGGACAGCCCGGCCTTGGGGGCAGCAGCAATCATACCCCAAAATCCTCATGTCTGTAGGGGAGAAAGGAGTCGATCTGGTGAGGAGCCAGGCTGGCAAGCACGGTCCTGCCCATCTGGACCAAGGCAAAGGAATCCTCAGGGAAAACCCTGAAGCGCAACACTGAATACACTTAGATTTGGGGAGGGGGAATGCACGCACAGCCCCCTCCCCTCCAGCACCATCCCTGCCAGGCTCTTGCCCCTCTCTCCTCTCTCCCAGCTCCTCAGTCATTAACCCAGCCACGTCCTTTCCACCTGCCCATCCATCACATCACCCGCCTCCCCCAGCACGCTGCCGGCATCACCTCCTGCATGGCTAATTGCCAGTGCTGGGCAGGATGCAGGCAGCGATGGCAGCAGGCAGGGAGTCGGCAGCTCAGCCTTTCCCCATGCATGGCCATGGCAGGTCCGCCAGCGAGCCCAGCCTTGCTGGTGGCACAGAGGGGCTCTGACAGCCGGGCTGGGGGCTCAGAGTGCACTTGTGCCCCTGTGCTGCTGCTGCAAGACACGGGCACAGCCCAGCCACCCACCCTTTTCTCTTGGTTCCCGGGCACTGACAACTCCCTGCAATATCACCCATGCTCCACAGCACAGCAAACCCTGCCGGCATGGCAAATGCTTCATGGCAAACGCCAGTGGCTGCTGCCACCCCTCCAGGAGGGTGCTGAGGGCTCACGTACAGCACTATTCGTCCCCAGCACCCTGCTCACCATGGCCCCCACGCAGCACCCTGCATCCCAGCACAGCCCCTGGCACCCACCTGGCAGCCAGACTGGAGCAGGCAGAGGAGGCGCCAGGCTGCTCCAAAGAAGGGGAAACTGAGGCACGTTCCTTGAGCAGACAGAGGGACTCAGCAAGAGCCCCCCTACCCCCCCAGTGTCACCTGCCCTGGAAATGTCTCCTGCCAACTGGGAAAACCCCACAGTGCCAGGCTGGGAGCACGGGACTTCCGCACCCCTGGACAAACGCCCTTTGACCCCTCGTGCCCATGTACCAGACTTTGTACAACAGCCAGCCCCGGGCCAGTGGGAGGGGGGATGGACTCAGCCCCGAGCTGCCCCCAGACCCAGCACAACACCCCATCCCTCTGTGCCCCCAGCACCCAACTCCAGAGCCCTGGGGTACACCCCCAGCTCCACAATGGCATCCCCCTGCTGTGTTTTCTCAGCTGTCCTCCCTCTCGGGGGAGGGGCATGGGCACCAAATCCCCACCGAGGGGAGGCTGGGGCTGGAAGCTGGCTGTGGGGAGGTCGTTCTGACACGGCCCCACGGCGAGGGTCCCCCAGTTGTGTGGCAGCCCCCACCTGCCCCATGAGCACTGCAGGCATTGTCTGGACTCACACCACCGCCTCCTCCCCACAGCCAGTGGATGCAAAGGGACCACTCATCCAGCATGTCCCCCAGAGCATCCTCCCCGCATCGTGCCCGGGTCTCCCCTCCCTAAAACATCCCCCACCAACCTCCTCCCTCCTCTCCCCACTTCCCACCTGGCCATTCAGTCCAGGTTATTTCTCCCTGCACTTCAGGCAGAAGGTACCTGGCCATTTCATTGTCCCCCACCTAGGACACCTATGGCCACCCACCCCTGGCTGGCCAGAAAGCGCTGCACCCTGTATTTTTGTAGGTCCTACCAAAATAGCTTCCTCTGAACAAGCTGCACACACGCACACACAAGCTGCCCTCACACCAACAGCTGGGAAGCAAAAGAGTGTCACATCCATCCTCAAAGGTGTCCCCATCCACCCAGCACACCACCATGGGGGACAGGATCTAGGGAAGGCTGCGGGAGCCTGGCACAGCCAAATTTATCTGGGGTGCTAGGAAAGATGCTCGCTCCATTTTGCCACCCACCCAGCCCCACATGCGTGCTGCCTGCGGTGGGACGCAGGATCCCAGGAGCCTACAGCACAACGGCCCTGAATCTCATTCCCAAAGCATCCGCGGCACAGAGCCTTCCTGAAAGAGCCCCCTTTCTCCTGGGATGGGCAGGGAGAACCCCGGGGATCCAAACATGGGATGAAGGCAATTGAGGGGGGGGAGCTGGGTATGGGGCCAGACCCCTGTTACCACTGCCCCGGGCACTGGCTGGGTTGGGTCTGCAAGCAGCAAGTGCCTGGCACTGACTTACACCCCAGAATGGACAAACCCCCACCATCACACCTTCTCTGCATGGACTCCCCCACACTGGCCGGCCCCTCGCCCCAGGCCCCCATGCCCCTGACCTTGCTCCTCATCTGCCCCGAGGTGGACACCTTCCGGATGAGCTTGTGGGAACTGTCCTCCTGCTCGCCCTCGCTGTCAGACGACTCCTCGCCGCCCGCCTCAGGTGAGATGGGTGCCAGCTTGTCCGAGTCCAGGGATGACACTGATTCCCGGGTCTTCCTCAGGAACAGGTCCCCAGGCACCAGCTTCTCGGCCATCTTCCCACCCAGTTTGGCTCAGGGCTCTGCTGCCTCCTGTGACAGCCCTGGGAGGACAAGGACACACAGCAGTGGAGGAAGAGCCCTGACAGGGGGTGCATGGCCCCTCACTCTCTATGGCTCAGCCAGCTGGGAGGTGTGATCCTGGAAATCAGGGGGGGTGGCGCATCCTCACCCAGGAAGCTCAGGCTTCCTTTGGCTTCCTCGCAGGCAAAGTTTCCTCCCTTTCCTTTTTTTGGTGTCCCAACTCCTCATCACCCTGCCTGGCATCCCAACACTGTCCCTTGCTTCGCCGCAGGAGGCTGTGGCTACCCCTCACCCTGGCACTGGGGTGCACCTCCCGCGCCGCAGCCTGCACTCCCCCCACCTCTGGTGCCCGTCCCCGGGGCGCTGGGCTGCTCCCAGAGGCTGGGGGGGGGCAGGGGGAGCGAGGGGGTCCCCATGAAAAGCAGCAGCTGCCTCCCTCCGTCCACCCCGCTCCAGGAGCCGGGAAGGGCTGGGAGCATCTCCCAGCCCCGTGCCGCTGGGTCGCCAGTCCCAAGCAGGTGGCTGCGGGTGGGGTGGGATGGAGGGGGGGGGTGCGGGGCTCCCTGCACGCGGGGGAAGCCATCTCCCCACGGCATCCTTGCCCGCCCCGAAGGCTATGGGCGGCCTGAGGCGGAAAGGGGGGGGGGGGGGGGACGGCACCTACCTGGGCGAGCGAGCCTGGCCGGCTGCGGGGCTGCCGTGCACGGGCCGGAGGTGTCGGGGGGGCCCCCCAGGGCGCCGTGCCCGGCCCCACGCGGCTCCGCCGTCGTCGTCGTCCCCCCCTCACCCCTCTCCCGCGCCTGCCGGCAGACGCGGTGCAGTCTCCCCGCGCAGCAACAAGCGTTTCGGGGTTGGGGGGGGGAGGGAAGCGAGGGCACCGCAGTGCTGCCGTCCCCCTCCTCCCGGGCGAAGCTCCCCCCTCAACCCCCCGCTATGGGCCTCGCCCCTCCACTCCAGCCCCGGGGTTGCCGGACGCCGGGTCTCCGCCGAGCATCCCGCAGCAGGGCCGGGAGAGGGGTAGGCGGAGCGGGCCCCCCCTCCCCGCACACACCTTGCGCACCCCGCGCCGCCGCCGCCGCCGCCGCCTGTGCAAGGTCGCTCCTCCTGCGGCCCCCGCCCGCAGCCCCCCTCGGCCCCGCAGCGCGGCCCCGCCGGGATATGCCTCTGCAGGCAGCCCCGGCCCTGCCCCTCGCCGCAAGCCCCGGCCTGCTCCGGCGCGGCGGGCGCTGCGGCGGCACCGGCGGCCCACGCACGGTCGGGCACGCGGGCAGGCGGGCACCCGCGCCGCGCGCGGGCGGCGAGCGACCACCGGGCACGGGCGGGGGGGGCACCGCACCGCCACCGCGCACATACGTGTGCAAATGCCCACACCTGCACGGGCGTGGGAGAGCACATGCCCTGCCGTGCACAGACGTGTGCACATGCACGGGCAGGCACAGCCCCAGCACGGGAGGGAACATGCACCACGGCCGTGCACATACGTGTGCACCTCCCACATGTGCGCGGGTAGGCACGGCCCCGGCATGGGGATGCACATGCACTGTTGCCATGCACATATGTGTGCACGTGCCCACGCACACGCAGCCCCAGCACAGGAGAGCATGCATGCTACCCCCGTGCACTCATGTGTGCACTGCCCACATGGGCGAGGGCATGCAGATGGATGGCAGAGGCAAGCTTACATGCTGTGGCCATGCACATATATGTGCACGTGCCCAAGCACACATCAGCATGCACAGCTCAGGCACGGGTGACCACATGCACCACCTCCATGCAACTGTATGTGCATAGGTATGTGCAGAGGTATTGCTCAGGCACAGGTGAGCACACGCATGGATGCCTCCACACACCTGCACACACTCAGGCATGCACACAAGCTATAGGAATTGGACACATGCACTCACAGCCCAGAAAGCCCCCTACATCCTGGGCTGCATCCCCAGCAGCATAACCAGCAGGGCGAGGGGGGGGATTCTGCCCCTCTGCTCTGCTCTCCTCTGTTATGAGGAGAACCCCTGCAGTGCTGCCTCCAGCTCTGGGGTCCCCAGCACAAGGACGACATGGGGCACAGACACACACGTGTGTCCCCCTCCCTGTGTGGCTGCAGTTATTGGTATGCATGGGCTTGCAGAAGTGGCCCTTCCCACAACACACTCACACACATGTGCACACATTCACCCATGTGCGCTTATCTGCCTGTGCATTTGCTCACCTGCATGTGCACACATATATGTATGCATTCACATGTGCACATCACATGTATGTGGACACATTCACCTGCATATGTGTTCATTCACACCCACCACCAGTGCTCATGCTTCCCGGCATGGGGGTGTGCTTCTCCCTCACCTGTGTGCGCTCACATGTATGTGTGTGCATTCACCTGTCTGTGTGCATGTTCATTTGTTGTGCTTACACCCATGTGCCTGCATTCCCCTGTGTGTGTATGTGTTCTCCTGTGTGCACTGATGTGCACGTGCTTGCATTCCCCCATGCAGCTGGGTGTTCACACTCAGCATGCTCTCAGCTATTCAACTACATGCTTTTGTGTGCATGCATGCCTTTACCCTGGTGTGTGCTCACACACATTCACACACACTCACCCCTCTGCACATGTGCTCACCTGCACATGCATGGGCTCATATGCAAGCATCCCTCCATGTTTTCATGCTAACATGCATGTTCATGCACTCCAGCACAAGTGCCCACCCACACATGTGTATGCTCACACTCCCCCCACGCTCATGCCCCAACACACGTGTGTGTGCTCACAACCCCCTGCACTCACGTGCTGGGGCCACCCAGTGGTGTGGTCTACCTTTGCACCACGACTCCCCCCACCCTCCCCATAGCCGTGGGACTGCCATGCATGGGCAGGAAACCCTCAGTGCCCAGACATAGGGAGGGGGTGCCAGGCCCCTCTCCGTGGCACCCAGCTGGCATGCCAGAAGGCCCTGGGGAAGGCATTTACCCAGCAATGGAACAGCGGCTGTGCCCACCCATACCTCCTTGCCGTGCTGGGGTGAACCAGGGCACCTTGCAGCCAGCTCGGCAGCAGCAGCACCACGCCACCCCTCTCTGGCACTGCCACCTGCCATGCCCTTCCCGGTGCGCCCCCACCCCCCGACATTCTGGCTGTGAGTGCCAGGTACAACACCACAACTATCACCCAAGCGCTATGCCCCTCCAGTGCACCCCTGGGGAGGGGTCCAGGCACTGGCCCCTGCCCAGACCTAGCCTGGTGACACTGGGTGCAGAAAAGCGTCTGCCCACAGCTGCACCCCAGGTGCCTGCAGCGACACAGGGGCATTTGTGGCCACCCCAGCTGGAGCATCCCCCAGCCCCAATGCCACTGGCTGGGGACACAGGGACAAAACACACCAGACGGAACACGGACAGTTGTGCAGCTACTGCTGCTCCTTTAGTGTGAAAGAGGCACAATGGCACAAGGCAAGCCATGGGCACTGGTACGCCCCCCTGGTGCTGAGGAGGGCTGCTGGTCCCCCCCAAGAGCAGCATGTCCCCCAGCATCTTGTGGGTGCAGTCTTTGGTCCTAGCAGCATACCCAGGCAGGCACAGGGGTGGTTGTGACAGGGGACATGCAGGGGACCCCACTCCTGCCGGGCACCATCCCAGGGCAGGGCTAGGCAGGTTTGGGGTGTAGTGTTCCACGGGCTGGGGGAGCCACAGGGGGAGCAGCCATGCAGGGGCTCCCTGGACCCTGGGGCTGGGATCCCTGGACCCGAGGGGCTCAGGCCTACCCTGCCTCCCCAAAAATGCTTACCCCACCCCACCCGAAGCTGCTGTTGGTTGCATTAAATCCCTGTGCAAAAACACCATCGAGGTGCCTGCCCATCCCATGGGGACACACAGTGGTGGGGTGGCAGAACGACCCAGGGTGAGGCCAAAGTGCTATTTGGGGCTGCTACGATACAGAGGAAGGGAACAGGTGCCCTGTTTTGTCCTTAGCATGCTTTTTTCTCTATTAATCCTTCCTGGTGTCAGGGCAGAGGCTGGAAGCGAGGGCTGGATGAGGCCGGGAGGTTCTCGTGCCCACAGCACTGGTGGCTACAGCTCCCAGCACCCCATGACCTGGCACTATCCCAGGGGCACCCACCACTAGTGTTCTCTAGAAGAGGGGTGCACAGCAGCCACCAGCACCCACCTAGGCCCCCCACGGTGGCTGGGGGCAGTGGTGAAGGGGTTAAGGTCTTGCTGGCCAGGGCCATTGTTTTGGACACAATGGAGAGGAAGAGGATGCCGGGGGCCAAAATTCCTCCAGCTCCCACCGGACAGATGGACAGAGCTGGACAAACAGACATGATGGAGGGCGAGGATGGTTTAACCCTTCCAGGCACTGTGTGGGGATGCCCTGGGGCAGCCAGGGGATCTTTAAGGCACATGGGGCAGCACAGGCTGCAGGACAGGCACTGCTGTAGAGGGACCCCCACAAGCACAGAAAGATGGGGGGTGGCAGGATCCGTCCATCTGGTTCTGCTGGGCCACAGGGTGCTAGGTGGCCACCGAGCCCAGGGCAGGTCTGCAAGCACCTGGACTGGCACCCCCTCCCCTGCTCGGTAAACAGGAAAAATAAATAAAAGGCAGAGGCTGGACAGACGGACGGATGCAGGGAGAGCCCCTGAGGGGCCAGATTCGCTTTGGCAGCAAGCTGGGGCCGTGGCCAGGGTCCTGGGGGGGGGCTGGGCAGGGGGCCTAGCAGCCCTTGGGGGCCTGGCCAAGGCTCTCGCGCAGGCAGCGGAGCTGCTCCTGGCCCAGCTTGATCTTCTCCTCCAGCTCCCGCTGCTCGGCGATGAGGGCTGACTTCATCTTGACAAAGTGCTGGTAGTCCTGGAGGTGCTCGGCGGGAAGGTACCGTGCCACCATGGCGCCCACTGCCTCCTCGCGCCGCCCCACATGCTCCTTCAGCTCCTTGGCATCCTCCAGCTGCGCTGCCAGCAGCCGTTGCTTTTCCCGCAGGGCCACCTGCAGGCGAGACAGGTGGCGTTAGCAGGGTGTCCCACACCCCAACACCCCGTGGGTGTCCCCCTGCCCCCTGCCCACCTTGTCCTCAGTGGGAGCATGCGGCCCCAGGCTGTCGAGGGCGGTCTCCACCCGAGCCAGGCGCCCCGAGAGGGAGAGCAGTAGGTTGACCACCTTGTCCAGGTCACCCACGAAGAGGCGGTACTTGTCAAACTCCCCCGGGGTGCAGAGGGCTTGCAGACGGGCAGCCACGTCCTCGCCCAGCGCCCCATTGGCACTGATGTCCTCCTGCAGCCCCCGCTGTGCCTCCCGCAGCACCGCCAGCTTGCGGCTCAGGCTCTCGATCAACTGCAGCTGCCGGAGATAAGGGGTCAGGGGCAATTTGGGGACATCCCCTGCTGGGACTGGGGGATTGGCACATGGGTGCCGGTGTGCCATGCTGCATGGGACCCACAGACTGCGAGCATCTAGTAATGCCCCCAGTTCCCACCAGCAACACTCTCAATCCTTCCGAGCAGCAGGCAGTCTCAGTCCCCGTGAGCCACCAGCAATGCCACCCATTCCCACGAGCACCCACTGATGCATCTGGTCTCCCCAAGCACCAGCGATGCCCCCCATCCCTGCGATCACCCAGAAATGCCCCTGGTCCCTGCAAGGGTCTGGTGATGCCCTTGATTCCCACGATCATTTGGTGAGATTCCAAGGCCTGCAAGCACCGGACAACACCCCGGGTGCTCATACGCATCTGGCAATCCCAGTAGTCCCTGTGAGCACCCAGTAATGTCCCTGGTCTCCATGAGCACCTGGTGATGTCCCTAGTTCCCATGAGCAACTAGTATTGCCTCAGTCCCTGTGAGCATCCAGCAATGCCCCCAGTCCCCGTGAGCACCTGGCAATGGCAGAGGGGAACCCTGAGGGCATCATCCCCAGCAGTGCCTGCTTTACCTTCTTTTCCACCAGCTCGTGGTCCACCTCCTCCTCCTCCTCCTCCGAGCTCCCCTCCACCACCTCCGGCAGCTCCTTCACCTTGCCGAGCGGCTCGGCTTTGCCGGCTGCCGTGCCATAGTATGCCGGGTACGCAGCGGAGCTGGCAGCACTCCTGGGGGGCGGCGAGATGGGCTCAAAGCCCTGCCTGTGGGGACAGGGGCTCAATGCCAAGGGCGGTGGGTGCAACCTGTCCTCGGCACAGCGCCCAGTGCTTCACCAGCCCTACCTGTCCTGCACCAGGGCCTCCAAGCGCCAGTCCTGCTGGAAACGTTCCTGCCAGGCCTGCCGCTCCCCTGCCACCAGCAGCTCGCCCATCACCCCGGTGATGGGGCCAAGGGGGGCTAAGGGGGCCAGGATGCCAGCCAGGGAGTGGTCCCTGCCTGCCACATCCCACAGCAGCTCCTCTGAGCCCACACGGTGGGGCTGGGGCTGGTCCCCTTGGCAGCTCACATCCTCTAATGCTCTGGGGCTGGGCTCGGGTGCTTCTGGGGTGGTGGTGCCAGGGCCACCATGGAGGGGCAGGGAGCACTCACCCACCCTGCGGGGGGCAGCCCAGCCCCTCTCCTGGTTCCGGCCGAGCCTTTGGGGCTGCTCCTCCATCTCCCAGGGGTCCTTCGCCTTTGGCCGCTCCTCCCCAGCCCCCGCAACCCTGCTGACACCCGCCCGGGGGCACTCATATCAGTTTCCCTGCCCAGGCCACCCCCAGGGAAAGGTCAAGAACACCCCTCACCCTGAGAAAAACCCACAGCACATCCCAAGGAGTGGATTAAGAGGTTCAAAAGGCCACATGACCCCAAAAGCCACCCCGTGCCCAGGCTGTGCACGCAGCCCCGCTCCCACCCCCAGCGCCACAGCAGTACTTGCCTGCCAATCTTGGTGCTGCCAGCATCGGGCTCAGGCATCCTGGGGAGAGAGCGGGGGGGCTCGGGTCGGGGCCAGGCGCCCGGTGGGGCAGGAGGGCGAGTGGTGGGGCCCCGGGACCGGCCCCCCTGCTCCCCGGTGAGGCTATGTGAGCGCTCACGCACAGCCTCGGCGATGCTGCGGGTCGGCACAGGGGCAGCAGTGAAGGCAGAACCGTGCCCAGATCCGTCGGGCAGGCGCTGGGACATCAGGCGCTGCCTGTATTTCTCCCAGTTGGGGGGAGGCGGGCGTGGAGGTGGGGGGCCCTTCTTTTTCGGGACACCAGCAGGGTCCAGCTTGGCACGGAGAAGGTCCCTGCGGTCGCAGCCCCGGGGGCTGGCAGGCTCCAGATTGAGGTGGCTCTCAGAGAAGGCTCTGCCCCGCAGTGGGCGGTGCAGGGGCTCTGAGGGGCTCTCAGGGGAGCGGGCCAGGCGGTTGCCATCCCACGAGAGGTCGTGTGTGGACGTGGCCCGGTAGCAGGGTGGCCACTCTGTCTCCGAACTCTCAAAGCAGGGGCGGAAGGGGCCAAGCCTCGAGAAGCCCAGTTGGTAGTGGGAGAGCTCACTGGGGAGAGAAGGAGGCACCCATCCCCCCCAGACAGTCACCCCCTCCCTGCACTTCATGCCCACCCCTGCCTCACTAGTGGGGGAAGCCTGGACTCTCCCAATGCCCTCGCACTGGGCGCAGCCCCCCAGAGATGCCCCCAGCCCCCAGGGCATAAGTAAGGAGGGACCCACCCACATCACCCCAGGCACCTCCTTGCACCCCCAAGCCCCACTTGCCCATGGTGGCACATGCACCCACTTCACAGTGCACAACATGGCTGTGGCCAGGGCATTAAGGGAGGCACTTTGTACATCACCAACTAAAATCACACTGGTCCCCACGCCCCACTGGCGGAGGCCCTTCCTGAGTGGCATGCACATCCTGGCACCCAGCATGGGCTCACCTGATGGACTGGCTGGCTTTCCTGGTGACTGCTGGCGGTTCCCACTCATCCAGAGGAAATTCCTGTGTGAGGGAAGGAGAGAGAATGTGAAAGTGTGGTCAGCATTCCCCTCCCCAGCACCCTCAACCCATTCCTGTCCAGGCACAGGAGGCATGCAGGGGGTCTGCGGGATCCCACTATGGGGACAGTATCCTTCACCTCAGCCCCGGGGCTGCACTCTCTGGGGGTGCAGCGTGGTGCCAGTGATGCTGTCCTGGGGGGGGGGGGTTGTGGTTCACTTACCGGGGCGAAAGCTCTCCGGGGTGGCCAGGCATCACTCTCCTCCCGCCCAGGGCGGGGGGCTGGGCAGCAGCAGTCAGGGCAGCGCACCCAGGGCTGGGGGTGGCAGCGGCAGGCGTGGCTGTGGGGCAGCAGCGGGGGGCAGAGGTCCCCCCCGCAGTAGTGGCAGGGCTCAGGGCACAGGGAACCCCCATAGGGGTAGGAGAAGCCCCGCAGGTACTCCAGCTCCCCTGGCCTGCCCAGAGGCTTGTAGCAGGGGGGCTGCTCCCGGCAGCACTCAGCATAGGGGCTGGCAGAGCCAGGGCGGCCAGACGAAGGGGATCCGTAGGGCTGGTCAACAGAGAGGCGGCGGGTGTCCCGGCGCTCAGGGGGCTGGAAGGCACTGGGGTCACCAGCTGGGGGCTTGCCATGACGGGGTGGCACCAGCCGGCTGCTCTCCTCGAAGAATCGGCGGCGGTCGGCAAAGGGCAAGAGGACGGCCTCATCGCTTCCCTGCGGCTGGGAGCTGGTGGCTGCTGGACCCTGGCTGTAGCCCTCCAGCTGGCTGGGGCTGGGCGAGCGCTGCCGCTGCAGCTTCTGCTCTGGAGACCAGTGCCAGCGCCCCCGGCCCGTCAGCACCACCCGCTGTGGGGACGGGGCCCCTTTGGGGACTGGCAGTGGGTCAGGTGTGGGGATATCCCGGTCCCCCAAATGGCCGGGGTTCCTGCCATCCTCACTCGGGGCAGGGCTGAGACGCTCAGCTGGGGTGCGGGGTCCCTCTGCCGGCACGCTACCCTCAGGTGGCTCGTCTGCCTCCTCCACGGGCTCCTCACCCGGTGGCGGGGCGCCAGGACCCCGGCTCTTCTGCAGCTGAGCCTTGCGCCGCTGTATCTCATTGCGCAGACTGGTGGCGAAGCGGTCGCTGCGGCGGCGCATCTGAGCAGAGCGGTGGGGAGGGCCCCCAGCCCGCCGGCCCCCCACCCGGCTCTCCTCCTCCACTGGCCCCTCAGTGCTACATGCCGGGCTGGACCCTGGCCCATCCTGCCCACAGGCCCTCTGTGGCTCAGGGCAGCAGCGGCAGGGTAGCAGGCGGTGGCACGGTTCTGGGCATACAGGGGGGTCCTGGACAGCCCCCACAGACTCCGGCCGGCTGCCCTCGGGATGCAGCGGGGAAAGGGTCCAGCGGTGCCCATCGGGGGCTGGTGAGGCTTGCCCGCTGCTGGTGCCCACCTGGAGGGAGTGGAGCTGGGAGGCCAGCAGCTGCTCAGGAGCACTATGCCGGTGCGGCACATGGCCCTTGAGTGGAGAGAGCAGTGGGTTGTCACCCACTGCCGCGGCACCTGGTGCTCGGTGCACGCCGCCATCAGGGTACAGCCGGTTTCCAGGCTCCGTGCTCTCCCCCCCGAGTGGCTCAGCTGGGCACCGCTCCGAGTGCGAGCTCAGCATGTAATACTGGTCGGCAGAGAGTCGGTCCTTCATGGGGTGCGACGCTGGTGTCCTGCCACCTGCTGCCTTCACCTCCCCGTCCCGCTGGCAGAGGAAGGTGTCAGAGATCCACCGGCCCTTGGCATGAAGCATGTCCATTGACACTGGCACACGGCGCCTGTCCCCTCCTCCGGACGGGGCTGCCCGCAGGCTGTCCCTCCTGACAGGGGGTTGGGGAGGCACGGGTGCCCGCCAGGCCTCAGGGTGCCGGCTGGTGGGCAGCTCGGTCCCCGTGGTCAGGTAGCGCCTATCAGGGGGCTTGCAGGGGCCTTGGAGGCTGGAGTCAACAGAGGTGGCCTCCTCAGGGCGGAGGGAGAGGGCGCAGTCGGAAGCGATGGAGCTGGCGGAGAAGGAGCTGTAGGCCGAGTCCCGCTTGCTGTGGTACATGACCTGGTCAACGGGCGAGGGGTCCCCTTCATAGTAGGCCTGGCCGGGCTGGTCCAGGCTCTCCATGCTCCCGATGGAGCTGCTCCGGTCAGTGCTGCAGTGCCGGGACAGCGGATTCCACTGCAGGGACAGCTTGCTGCCGCCCGGCCCCACGCCGGTGTTAGGGGCACCTGCCACCCCCCACCCAACTCCCCTCCAGCCCCTCCAATGGGCACGAGACCCTGGGCAGCCAACATCCCACCACCACATACACCCCTCCGGGGACAGAGGGGCACAGGCCAGCACAGACCCAACCCGCCCTTCACTGCCAGGTTTGGGGGCAGCACCACGGCTGCCCTGGCACTGGCAGGAGGAGCGGGGACCGAGACACATGGTGTGTGTGGCTCCGGCCACTCAGGACCTGCCAGCTCTGGCAGGGGGGGGCACCGGGACTCAGCAGCTCCTGGTCGGCTCCGGGGGAGCCACCGCCCCTTCCTGCCGGGATCTGGCGAGTAAACAGTCAGGGGAAAGGGCAGCGCGACAGCAAGATGGGGGGGATGCGGAACAACAGCCTGGGGTGACCATCCACCCTGCACTCCCCTGACCAAGGGGGTGCCCCGTCTGCCCCCCTGCCCCCCCGCCCCTGCTGCATGGTCCCAGGGATGCCCCGGGAGTGGGTCGGGGGTCTCACCTGACATCACACCCTGAGGGCCAGGAGAGGCTGAAGGCGTCAGTGGGGCAGTGCATGGTGGGGGCGTCGGGGTGGCTTTCGGCAAGCTTGGCCATGTGCCAGGAATGGGGCCGGAGGACGGGCACGCTCCTCCTGCCAAGAGCAACAGCGGGAGAGGACAAGAATGGGGAGGAAGCCGGGCCGAGGAACCGGGGCTGAAGTCACTTCCTACGGGGCTTCCTGTCCCCCCAGGCCAGCACTCACCCAAGGGGGATGGCGGCGAGGAGGGTCCAGCCCTGCCTGGTGTCAGGCAAGGGGATCCCACAGTTCCCCCCCACTGCCAGGGCTCCCCTGCCTGTAGTGTCCCTGCTGCCAGCATCAACAGGGGTCCGAGGATGTGGCCACAGCACAGCCCATGGGCAACGCCTCAGCAGGGCAAGGGTCCCTGCTGGGACTGGACCAGCTCCACAGGCACCCAAGAGACCCTGGGGCCACAACTGTGTCCCCAATGCATGCCTGACCTTCCCCCCTTGCTCCTTGGTCCCTCAGCATCTGCAGCAAGCACCAGCCACATCGCGTCCCCAGGAAGGGGTCCTGTGCCACACTCTGTCCCACCCCCCATGCCAGGCAGCTGTGGGGGGTCTCCAGTCTCCCCCAGCACATACAGACAGCAATGTCCAGTGCCACCACACAAACACATGGGCAGATGCTACCTCCTGTACCCCCTAAGTGCCCAGTGCTGCCCCACCCTAAACTGGATAGGCAGGGAGAATGGCAGGCATGAGCTGTGGGATCAGCACAGAGGTCCCTCCCCCACAGAGCCCCCAAACTCACCATGGATGATGCCGAGCCCTGGCACAGCCCTGTGGAACCCCTTGCCCCGTGGGCAATGCCCGGTGCCACCCCAGTCCCGGGGTGCGCCGGAGCTGGAGTCCAGTCGGGACGCAGCCGGGGAGTGGATGTGGGTCAGGGGGGGTGGAAGAACTGCCTCTCCTTCCTCTCCCGGGCAGGCAGCAGGCAGGCAGCAGGCAGGAAGGGAGAGGAGCGGCCACGCTCCAGGATACCGCCCAGCAAGGGGGTGGCGAGCCTGCCGCACTGCCCCAGCTCTGCTGGCGGCACAGCAGGCTGGGGAAAACCCCCTACCACCGCCACCATGGGGTGCGGGTAGCCACGGTGGGGCTTCCCACCCCATTCCAACACGGGCCACCTCCAGACTGGAGACAGGGGCACCACCAGGCTCCTGCCAGCCCCCCAGGCAGGTGATGCTCCCCCAGGCACTTCCGCCCCCCCACAGCTCGCAACGCTGCCAACCTGCGGACGATCATCTTCAGGGTGCGGTAGGAGCCCTTGATGAGGATGAGGGCCTCCTGGCGGGACCCGTACAGCGGCGTCCCACTGATGTTCACCAGCTCATCACCTGGCTGCAGCTGGCGGGACAGTGCAGCCTTGCCCCCGTCCTCTACCTGGGCGACAGAGAAGGCATCAGCAGGGGCACAGACCCCTAGAACAGCCCGAGGAGCGTATTGCTCTCGCTGGGTGCCAGGGGAAAGAGAGGCTTTGGAAAAGGGGTGTCTGTGCCCTGGGCACCACAGAGTGATCTGCAGCACTGGGCTCCCCCCCTGCCCCGGTCACATGAATTTCTGAGCAAGAAAAGGGCATTGGGGAGGGGGGGAGAAGAAAAATGTCCCATCCCAGCAGATTCCCCCGCAGGCGCGGGCAGCACAAGGGCCCTTTGTCCAGTGTGGATGCCAGCCCCCAGACGCTGCTCCCAGCCCCACATCGGTCCTGCCTGGGCACCCGTGGTTATTTCAATGCCCAGAAGGTGCCATCACACTGTGCGCACCCAGGAGAATCAACAGCAGGGGAAACACCAAGCTGTGCCCAGCCCTGGCACACACGGCCAAAATGAGCCTGGTACTCCACACTGCTGCGGTGTGGAGGACACAGACACACACTGCTGCTGGCACAGAGGGGCCCATCCCATCCCCTCCGCCCTAGCAGGTAGGTACAGCGCAGGCAGCCCTGAGACAGGCAGTGTCCAGCTGGGGCAGGCAGAACACTCAGTGATGGCATTTATTTCTGCCCATCCTGCTGCTCCCGACAGCTGGGGATCGCTCTGCCCAGCCCCTCACACTGCAGGGCTGGCAAGCGAGTGGTGGCAGCATGGTGGCAGTGGCAGGGGGCATGCAGGCACATGGGGCATGACCTAGGGTGCCCGGTGCCCCCATGCCCAGCATGGATGCAGAGCCCATCCCAGCAGGACCCTACAGCTGCCGGCAGGGTGACAAGCAGAGCTGGCCTGGGCCCGTGTCGGGGCTCCTGTGCCCACGGGCTCCTCACCCTGCCCTGCCGCTCCCAGCCCGACAGAGAAACGAGCTCTGCCTGCAGCACCGACTCTACAGCCCAGGCTGGGCGGCAGCCAGACCCCATTGCTGGGGGGCACCTGTGGCTCCCCAGCCAGCTGGCCACCACGCAGGTGCCCCCAGGCATGCCTTCCCATCCCTGATGCCAGGCAGGGCTCAGGAGGCATCCCCCTGCCCACGGGCAACATGGCACCTGAGGAGCCAGGCAGGGGGAGCCGGGCCTCCTGCCTAGCCCAGCACTGCCCCATGGCTCTGCCATACACGGCTGTGCTCAGTGCCCCATAGCCCTCCCAGTTTTTCAGGGGCATGGGGATTGCAGTGACAAGATGCACAGGCAGGCTGCCCTCCCATTTGGGAGTCAGCCATGGCGGGAGGGGGGGGGGGGGGGACGCTGCCTTCCTGGCAGGGGGCCTCAGCTGCCTTGAGGGCTCCAAGTCCCACCATGCACTGGCCGGAGCACCCGGGTTTAACCCCTGCCACGCTGCTGCCACTGGGCAGCCCCAGCGAAGCGAGCAGGCAGGGCAGGCTGGACCTTCACTCTGTCCACCCAGTCCTGCCAGCCACGGGGCTGAGTCAGTGATGATGGGTCATCCCCCCCCATCCCCAGTGCAGGACACCGCTGGGGCTGCACCCGCGCCTGGGCCACCCCATGAGCCAGGACAGACACGACTCAGTCCTGGCATCGCTCACCAGGAGCTAAATCTGGCACAAACAGCCCCTTGTTCTGCCTTCGCCACCAGTGAACTCAGCGCTGGCAGCCAGACCCAGCTGCCTGCTGCCCTGCCTGGCTGTGCCAGCCGCGGGCACTTCCCTAACACCACTGCTGGCATTCACTCTGAGCCCTAACGATGGGCAGCAGCAGCTCAGTATCTGCCCGCCCCAGGAGAGACCTGTCTTAGGAGGAGTCACAGCCATGGCAGTGCCCAAGCTGTGCCCACCCTGCCCCACGCAGACCGCGCTCCCTGCCCCTGACATGCCGGGGGGAGCCTGTGCCAGGGGACACTCAGCAGCCCCACGGAGTCCACGTCGGCCCTGCCGTGGGACTCTGCCACGGGAAGGGGTCCTGCCCGCAGCAGGCTCAGGGGCCAAACTGTCTCACTGAGCGCCAAGACCCTCTTCCCCTTTCCGGCGCGGGGCCCAGGGCCCCCCGCACCGCAGGCGGGGGCTGACCCCTCCCCACACACACCTCGGCCGGCCACGGCGGCGGAGCAGGCGCCCCGGGGGACCCTCCCCTGAATGCACAGAGCGCTGGAACAAGCCCCCTTTGTCTGCAGAGCACACGCGGCGGCGGCGGCCCGGCTGGGAGAGGACGGGGACCGGCACCCCCCAGCCTGCAAGGACCACCTCCCCGCCCCCCCATCGCCATTCTCGGCAGCGAAGAGGGACGTCCCCTGGGTCCCCTGTCCCCTCCTCCTGACCCACTGGCACCCACCGCCCGAGGCTCAGCAGCGAGTCGGGGGGGCGGGCAGCGGCCCTCCTGGCAGGGCCCCGGCTCCCGCCCGCCCGCGGTGCCCCTCCGGGGCCCAGGGCAAGGACCGGAGCCACTTTTCCAGCTCCCCCAGCCAGACCACACTGCCCGCGTCCCGGCGCAGGGCGTGGAGGCCCCCGGGGGGGCGTCCAGCCCGGCTCGGGACAGGGAGGCAGCCCCGGGGCCGCGGCGCAGCCCGCCCCGTCAGCACCGGGACCCGGCAGGACGGTGGCACCGGGCGGGCGGGCACCCCCGGCTGCCGCTCGGCTCCCAGCGGGCTTCCCAGGAGGGCGATGCCCCGGCGGGACCCCGTGACCCTCTGCCCGGAGGGACGTCGCGGCCGCGGGGCCCCCACCCGCGCTCCCCCCCGCTGGCGGCCGTGGAAGGGACGCGGGCGGCCGATCCCGCGCCTCCCCAGCTCGGCACCGGACCGCGACGGCAGACCCCTGTCCCGGCAATGTCCCCGCAGACACCGGGCCGGGGGTGTCTGTGGCCGCGGTACCCGCGGTTGGGCACACGAAGGGGTGCTTCCCTCCCCGACACCGGCTGCGCCCCGCGGGACGGGACCGGGGAAGACGCGGGGGCTGCCCCCGCCGCCAGCCCAACGGATGTGCCGGAGGAATTTCTTCCTGCCGCCGGGCCCGGGCTGCTCCCCCGCCCCACGGCCCCCGCTCCCGCTCTCCCCCGCGGAGAGATTGCGGGGTTGCGCCGCGCCGGGACCAGCGACCCCACGGCCGGGGCTTCCCGCGCCCCCGTTCCCGCCGCGCTCCCGGTGTCCTCCCGACTCCCGCGCCCCGCCACGGCTCGGGGGGCCCCTGGCGGGGGAACACCGTGGAGCCCACGCGGGATCGCGCCCGGCGGCGCCCACCTTGGAGACGATGAGGGGCTCGCCGTGCTCCAGCCCGCCGCGCAGCGTGAAGCCCCAGGGCGCGCCCCCCTGCAGCTGCACATGCACGTATTGGGGGGCGCCGGGCCGGCCCTCGGCCCGCTCCATGGTCGCTACCGCCCCATCCCGGCCCGGCCCGGCCCGGCCCGGCCCCACGCCGCCGAGGAAATGACACTCCCGCCCGCCCGGGCGGAGCGGCGAGGGGCCGAGCGGCGGGGCGGGGCCCGGCCGGCACCGGGGCTGCTCCGCCGCCGCCAATGAGGCGGGGGAGGGGGGGAGCGGCGGCGATCGGCACGGGACGGCACGGCATGGCATGATATGGCACAGCATGGCATGGCACACCAACGGCATGGCATGGTATGGCACGGCATGGTATGACACAGTACGGCATTGCATAGCAGGGCATTGCACAGCGGGGCACAGCTCAGCTTGGCACAACATGGAATGTCTCAACTTGGCTCAGCTCAGCTTGGCACAGTTTAGCATGGCACGGCATGGCACAGCTCAGTTTGACACGGCTCAGTTTGGTTCAACTAGGCACAGCATGGCTTGGCTCAGCACAGCATGGCACAGCCTGGTTTGGCTCAGCCCAGTTCAGCACAGCCATGACACAGCTCAGTTCGGCACAATTCAGCTCAGCACGGTACGGTTCTGCACACAATGGGACAGCACAGCACTGTGCTGCTCAGCTTAGTTTGGCATGGCCCAGGGACCTGCACTGAGTTGGCATGGCTCAGCCAGCATCATTTGACTCAGTCCACCACAGTTCAGTTCAGCATGGCACAGCACAGCTCAGACCTGCACAGCTTGGGATGGCAAGGGGTCCAGCATGGGTTGGCTGCCCCAGCATGGCTCGGCCCAGCATGGTTCAGTGCAGCTCCGCTGAGCTGACATGTTCTGGCATGGCTGAGCTCAGCATGTCACGACACAGGGCTGGCACAGCTCAGTTTGGTACTGCCTGGCATGGCCAGGTACCTGACCTGCTCTGGCTCCACTTGGCTCAGTGCAGTTCAGCTCGGGTCAAGATGTACGAGCAGGGCTGGCACAGTTTGGCTTGGCACAGCATGGTGGGCCCGGCTGAGCTTGGCCTGGCACAGCTGTTCAGCACAGCACAACTCGGTTTGGCCCAGCACAGCGTGATGCCACCAGGGACCAGCACCATTCCGGACAGCACAGCACAGCTCAGGCTGGCACAGCATGGCTTGGTTTGCCAAAGCTGGGCCCAGCACAGTGGTGTGATGTGGCCAGCGGTTCGGCAGCGCTCACAGGGGTGCAAAGGGGTGCCTGCTCAGTGGCAGTGGGGTGATGCAGCCCCTTCCACAGCCCCCTGGGGCAGGAGGCTCCCGTGGCTCCCCACCCTGGCAATCACGCTGGCGCCCTGAGCCCCACTGCCTGCGGGCGAGCACGCGCTGCTGCCTCCTGTCTGGCCTGCCTGTTCCAGCCCCCACCCTGTCCTGCCGGGACACCCGGGGGGTGTGTGGCTGTATGGCCATGCTTCCCCTCTGCCTTTCCTCCACCAGGCCCAGGAGAGGCTGCTGTGCCCCTTTGGGGAAACTGAGGTAGGGGAAGGAAGTGGCAGGTGGCAGCTGGGGGCAGTGGGAGCACATCAGTGGGTTCCCGGGGGAGCCCAGGAGTCCTGCTCCTCCCATTCCCGCCCCGGGCCCCGGCTCTTACTCATCTCCTTCCCAGACATCACACCCAGCCCAGAAAGCCCAGCCCTGCCAGCAACGCCTGCGGCTCCAGCTGCCTGCGGGCTGGCTGGGCGCAGCGCTGTGGCCAGGGAGGTTGGGCTTGCTGTGCCGGGCTGGCGAGCAACTGTGCCTGGACCAGCTGTGCCCGGCCCTGCTCAGCCTTGCGCAGGAAGGGGGCTGAGCACGGTTTGTATTGGCAGCCCCCATCCACCAGTGCTTGCCCTAAGCCCTGCCTGCGCCCTGCCCAGCCCAGCTGCAGGCAACCCAGGACATATGCCCTGTCCTTGCACCAGGGGCGCTCAGGGCATGGGACTGGGGTGGTCCCCAGGCTCTTTGCGGCAGTGGACCCCACCCAGCAGCAATGCACAGCCTGCCTCACATGGCCTCCACATGTCCATGCCTGGCCCAACTCTCCTGCTCTCCCAGCGGGTCTTGCCCACCCCCTCCCCGCTGCGCCCCCAACTCCTGGCTGGTTCCTGCCTTGCCTGGGCTTTTCCCAGCCTCCTCCGGGCTCAGCTGCCCCTGTGCCCTTTCCCAAATGAGTAACCAGGGCTGCCCAGCCAGGCATGAGGGCTCTGTGCCTTGGCTTGTCACGTGGCCCCACACTCCATTAAACACCACATCCGCCACCCCCACCCCAGCACCCCCCCCCCAAATGGCCCTCCCCACTGTGCCCTAGTAGTACCGGGAAGGGTGGGCAGCACCCAAGGCAAGGCAGGCAACCTCCCCCGGCTCTTCCCAATGTCCCCGTGCCTGCAGCAGTGGTTCCCAAACAGAGTGTCTGTGTGTCCCCCTGGCCCCCTCTGTCCGGGCAGGAGAGCAGCAGTGTCCCGCGGGGGTGGGCACTGCGCCAGGTGTTTTGCGGGGGGCATGGGCTGCAGCTGCCTGCACCCTGCTCTGTGTTGCGCCCATGGAACCCGCCTCGGGGAAGCCCCACGGAGCCACAGAGCAGCACAGGGGCTGGGGGGCTGTAGGGGCAATGCCTCAAATGACCCGTGCCAGTGAGAGGGTGGGCATCAGCCTCTCAACCCCTCGGCCTTGGGCAGGTGCCGGGAGAAAGACCTCGGAGCCAAGCCCAGCAAAGCTGTGGGCACGGTGATGCCCGCAGGGTGGGTACCACCGGCCGAGCAGGCTGTCCCCCGTGCCGCCGGGTCTCATCTGGCTGCGCCCCGCCGTGTGCCGCGGTGCCACAGCCCCTGGGCAGCGACACATAGGCAGCCTGGCTGTGGGAGCAGACCCCCAGGCTCTGTACCCACTTGCGGCAAGGAGCACAAAGGTGCCGATCGCCACTGCCAGAGGGGGGGCCGGCAGTAGGGTCCCACGCTGGGCTCCAGCCCCCTCCCCCAGGACCCGGGGCGCTCCTGGCCCTTTAAACCCTGATTGGGGCCGTGCCTTTAAAAGGGGCCGAGGGGCCGGTCTCCCTTGCCCTGCAGGAGGAGGCTAGCCAGGAGCAGGTGGGCTGAGCGAGCTCGTCCTCCCCACCCACCCCATTTCACCCACCTCCACCTCACTCCCTCACCCTGGCACTTTTACAGCCCCTCTAGTCAGGCTCCTGGCCGTCTGGCTCTGCCGCTGGTCTGGGTTTTAGTCGGGAACTTGCACCACTTTTTGCCTAAAGAGAGTCCCCTTCCCCCTCCCCCTGCCCTGTTCCTGTGCCACGCTGAAGCAGCTGGCATGGTTGTTCTGGCTTGATAGCAGCTGGCAGTGCCCCGAGATCTCCTTTTGCTGGTGCCCACGACCAGCTCTGCCTCTCTGGGCTGGGGAGAAGCATGATTGCAGGCTCCCTCTGATCCTCCCGCCAGCCAGCCCCGCCTCACCCCCCTCAGCACTCCCCACACCTATCATGGCTCTGCTCCATCCCTTCACCAGCCTCCTCCTCCTCCTCACGGTGCCCCTTTCCCAGCCTGCAAACCGGTCCCTTCTGCCCCCTGGCTCCCTGCCTGCTGTCCCCTCCCTGCCCCTCCTGCAGGCCCTGCAGCTGCGGGCACCAGGCAGCCGGGGCTGGAGAGTGGGGCCAGAGAGCGAGCAGCCCCTGCGCTACATGCTGAGCCTGTACCGGCGTGCCGCTGACCGCGAAGGCCGGCCCCGCCGTGGCCGCAGCCTGGGCACCAACACCATCCGCCTGGTCCAGGCCAGTTCCCGCGAGGGTCAGCCCTGGGCAGGTAAGGAGCAGGGGGGCAACCAAGGGCAGTGCAGGGGCTTAGTAGAGTCAGTGGGTGGACTTGAGCCCGTGGGGGGGGGTGTCTCTGCCTGCCTCCTTCCCCCTCTTTGGTGTCCTGGCCAGGGCTGGCACATCCTCTGCCCTTGGCTGTGGGGTCCAAGGCAGGGGGCCCAGGTTCTCCCTGCCCCAGAGCTGAAATTGCATTGCTGGCCCTGTGTGCCCCTTTCTATCCTGCCTGATGGTTTGCCAGACCAGCAGTGTTGGTGAAGAGGATGGGAATTGTCCCTGCCCTTTGTTCATCACCCTGCTGGCACCTAGCTGTCACGGGCTTTGGAGGTGGTGGTGCCACGGGCTCTGCTGCACCATGTGGGGCTGCAACAGCACCCTGGGGGAAGGCTATGCTGGCGTGGTGCTTGCTGTGCTGTACTAGGGGGCACTGACTGCTGCTTTCCTGCAGGTCGCTGGTACGTGCAGCCCCTTACCTACCACCTGGAGGGCCAGCCCGAGGCTGAGCACCTTCTCCGAGCCACTATGGTCTACTTGCCCAGCCTGCCACTGGCTCGTGGCCGCCTCCTGTGTGCATTGGAGCTGGCACCCACTGGCAAGACACCTGGGATGCTGCTCAGCCCTGCCACCCACCCCGGCCATGGCTGGGCTGAAGCAGACGTGACCCCTTATGTGGTGCCAGGGAACAGCAGCGTGGGGAGCCTGGCACTGCGACATATCTGTGTGCGCGCTGGCCGGGCAGGGGGCCGCGATGTCCCAGTGGCCCCCAGCCACCCCTTCCTCCTCCTCTATCTCAACGACACCCAGGTGGGGCTAGCACCTGTGGCAGCAGAGCCCCACCGGCACCGGCGTGACACGGGGATGCTGGCACATGACCTGCCCGGCTACCTGCGGGAGCAGGGAGGGGAGAAAAGCGACTGCTCCCTGCGCCCCTTCCCTGTCAGCTTCGCCCAGCTGGGCTGGGACCACTGGATTATTGCTCCCCACCGCTACAACCCGCGCTACTGCAAGGGCGCCTGTCCACACCTGCTCCGCTACGACTACCATGCACCCAACCACGCTGTGGTGCAGAGCTTCGTTCATCAGCTGGTGGATGCCAACGTGCCCCGGCCCTCCTGTGTCCCCTACCGCTACAGCCCCATCAGCGTCCTCATGATCGAGCGTGACGGCGGCATCATCTACAAAGAGTATGAGAACATGATTGCAGAGTCCTGCACCTGCCGGTAACGCCGATGCCCCGACACGTCACCCCGGGCTCTGCCTGTCCCTGCTGGATCCGGACTTTAGGGTTTGTCTTGCTCTGCCTGGGGTGGGTTCATCCCCCCCTCCCCGCGTGGCACTGCTCTGCGGGAAGGTTTTACAATGGCAGTTTTATGTAAATTGTAGGTTTTTAAAGGCAGGAGCCTGTGCTGGGGCGGTTGCCCCATGGCATCTGTCCTTCCTGCAGCCCCACAGTCACTGCCTGGTTTTGGGGGGCGGGGGGGGCTTGGTGTGATGCTCCCAGGGAAGAGCTGGGTCCCTGGACTGGAGCACAAAGCTCTTAAGAGGTAGCTGGGGGTCTCCTGGTGGAGCCAGGGCAGGGAGGCAAGTGGTCCAGGTGTCCCGGGGCTTGGCACTGAGCTGGTGCCGTCAGTATCTGGTGCAACCTTGCCCGTGGGACTCCTTTCCAGCTCACATGCACCCCATCCTGTCTAGTCCCAGCTGTGGTGGCACCTTCCAGGCTGGGAACTGGGCTGGAGAGGAGAAGGGGTTCTGCCCGCTGCTTCCTCTGCCATCCCTGTCCATCACCTCCTTGGCTTGCCCTCTAGCAGGGCTCAGGTCTCGCCCTGTCCCAGGGATCAGACCCCCATCGTGGTGTCCCTCTGCCTTCTCGCACCCTTGCTGTCCCATGGGGCTTGGGCTCTGCTGGACTCCTGGCCTGTCCCCATTCCTGGAGGGGTCAGTCCCACTCCCAGCACCCCTGCCGCTTGGCTTTTCTCTATTTATTGCTGACTCTGTAAATAAATAAATTGATGGATTTTGGTAAAGACCATCTTGGCCTGTTCTTGGTCTGTCGCCAGGGTGCAGTGGGTATCCCCCTTGGACAAGCTGGCATAGACTGTGTCACAGAGCTGCAACCCTTGCTCTTGTACTGGAGAGGATGGGTGCTGCTCCCTGCTGCATGCAGGGGCTGAATCCCAGCTGGTTCAAGCAGGAGTTGGGATAAGAGGCCCCCCTGGAGCATTGATCCTCCCTTGGGCAAGGGGAACCACACGTGGCTGCAGGCAGCTGCCTTGGAGGGGCTGGTGACAGGAGGTGTCCCACATCCCCAGGGGACCAGGAGCTCATGGGCTGTCTGTCGCCATGGCCAAGGCATTTATTTGGCTGTAAGGGTTATTTTGGGAAGGTGTCTGCAGGCAAACCTGCCTGTTCCTGGGTATGATGTCCTGTGTTTGCAAGGCTGGAGCAAAGTTGTGTTTCTTTGAGCAGTGAGGCACTGGTGGCAGATGTAATCTTTGTACCCAGTGCTTGGTGGCACTGCCACCTGCCAGCTGGGTGCTGCCTCTGCATCCTCAGCTTGTGGCTCTTGCCAGGGTCTCATCTCTCACTTGGCCTCCAGCCCCATTGCTGGCCCAAGCTCTGTGGGGATGATTCAGCACTTCTTCCCTGCTATGGGACAGGGTGCTGCTGGCCCCCAGCCCTTCCCTACCTGCCAGTCCCAAAGTTTACCCCCCATCTTAGCAGAGTGAGCAGTTGCAGAGTCCCAGGCTCCGCTCCTGCCCCTTGCCCCCAGTTTGCCACATAGGAGCTCCTTGTGGGGAGGGTAGCATCTGCTTTTTTGGAAGGTCATGGGCCTGACCCCAGGGGGAAGATTTTTCCCTTGTCAATCATTAAACGTCTGGTGTTGCCCAGGCAAGCAATGATGAAAGGCATGGGAGCTGGGTGTGCTCTCAGCACTGGGCACCACGGGGTGCTGGTGGCTGGTGCTGTCCCTGGCAGGAGCCTGCACCCCTGGGTGCCCAGAGATGGTTGGGCACTGGGTGGTGTGATGTGTCCTAGTCCTGTGTTCTCATGTGCACCGTGTCAGTGGGCTTTTGTGCCTGCTGGGCTGGACTCCTTCTCAGGGGATGCCCAGGCACCTAGGGGCTGCCCCAGCAGTGCAATGTCCTCTGTGCAGAGGAGCAGCAGTTCAGGGAAAGAGCCGCTGTCCCTGACTGACACCTCCAGTCACCAAATACCTTGTGGGTGCCCCATGGATGCCCTGCCACCTGGGGCCACTCAAATATTTGTGCAAGGCCATGACTGGGGAGGAGCAGTGCCCAACAGAGACACTGGAGAGATAATTCAGCAGCACCATGGCAGTCTTAGCCCCTGTCATACCAGGTATCAGTCAAGGTAGCAGGGCCAGCAGGACCCCCTCTACCCCCCTAGGCACTGCCACCAGCCTGGAGCTGCTCCTCTCCTTCCTCTTGCTTCTCCACAGCATCCTCCAGGTGGGTCCGGGCATGGGGGGTGGGCGCCAGGAGCCGGGGCGCTTGACAATCATCTCCCTGCCCCATCTGCCCCTCTGGGTGCTGCACAAGCCTGGGGGAGTAGGGGGTCAGGTAGCCCCCCAGCTGCCCCACATGATGCCCTTCTGGAGGATGGTGGGAAGCAGACCCCTGGGTGCCCACTGCCAGCACAGCCTTGAGTGCATCACCAGGGCCTGCAGGTGAGCGGGGACCTCTGCCTGTCCCACATGAAACCCCATGCCCAGCCCAGCTTGCATCCTTGGGATCCACACTGGGATCACCAGAGACCGGAGTGCACCCTGCACTCACTGCCAGGACAGGGCTACTTGGGGAGGGACCATGTCCCTGAACCCCCTGGGACAATGCCAGGCTCAGATGCTCTATGCAAGCAATAAACCCGCTGCCCCCCTGCCTGCATCTGGCAGCTCCCTGCCCCCATACATGTTTGTTTATGTACCCGTGCATACATATGTGTGCATATAGTTATGAATGTGCACGGGAAAGTCTATGTGTGTGTTCTGTGTACGTATGTCCATGCATGTATAGATGTGTGTGTGTGTATATGTGGGTACATACATGTGTGTGCATGTATTCCTGTCTCCGGATGTCTGTATGTGTGTATGTGTGTGCCTGTATGTGCCGTGTGTGTGTGCTGTGTACACATCGAAGTGCAAGGGGGTGTCTGCATAGATGTGCACACACGTTTGTGTGTGTATGTGTGTGTATCCAGATGGGTCTGCCAGCCTGTGCCCATGTGCTCGTGCAGGCAGGTGTGTCCGTGCATGTGTGCACAGCGTTACGTGTGCATGTCCGTGCCTCTGTCGGTGTGCAGGTCTGTGTGTCTGCCCAGGCACCAACACCAGCAGCGTGTCCGTGTGTCCGTCTGTACAACCCAACGTCGAGCCGCATCGCTGCGCGGCCTTCGTCCGACAGAGGGCGCTGTCCGCCGCCCGCACGATATGGCTCCCCCCCCGCGTCCGCTATGGCGGCGGGTCCTGGCCGCTCGGTAGTGAGTCCGGCGGGCAGGGGCCGAGGCGGGGGCCACCACCGACGGAGAAGATCGCGGAGCACCGCGGGGGAGAAGAAGGATTTGAATGTGTCTCAGTGCTCGGGCAGCCCTGCGGGCGGCAGCGAGTGGTAAGCACCGCGGGGCGGGGCGGGGCGGGGTGGGGACGCTGCCAGGACCCGGGGCGGGGCGGGGCGGGGCGGGGTGGTGTGGTCCCCGCTGTGCTGGTGCCTGCTGCGCTGTCCGCTACCACCGCCGCCACCGCCGCCATGCGCAGCCGGAGCAACTCGGGCGTGCGGCTGGACGGGTACGCGCGGTTAGTGCAGCAGACCATCCTCCGGCACCAGGTGCGGGGCCTGTCGAGGGGCGGGGGGGGAAGGAGCCGCGGGCCGGGCCGGGCGGAGTTAACCGGGAAAGGGGGCCGCGGCCCCTCGGTGTCTCTCCCCTCGGCAGGACGCGGTGACGGGCCTGCTCCCTGCCAGCGCCGACCACCGGGATGCCTGGGTCCGGGACAACGTCTACAGCATCCTGGCCGTCTGGGGGCTGGGCCTGGCTTACCGCAAGAACGCCGACCGCGACGAGGACAAGGCTAAGGCCTACGAGCTGGAGCAGGTAGGAGGGAGCCGGCGGGAGGGAGGGTGGCACCGGGGAGCTGGCTGGTTCACTTTTGTCATGGCCCAGTCCTGGGACTGAAAGGTGATGGGAGGCTGTGTGGTGAGAAGGGGGACAGGGCTGTCCCCAGACACAGGGGGCAATAGGAGGGGATGTCAGGTCCTGCTCTGCCCAGAGCCCAGCCAGAGACCCCGGTCCTCTGGCACTGGGGGGATCTGGGGATGCAGCTGGGGACCTGTACCCTGCAGCCATGCCCTCCCTCCCCTGCACGGCAGAGCAGCTTGGCCTTGATGGCAAGGCCAAGAAATCTTGCTTTCCTCTGCTGTCACCTAGAGATTAGGGGCCACGGAAATATGAGCAGGGGCTCTGGTTACAGGTACCGGAGCCCTGCAAAGGTCAGTAGCCAGCTGATGTCCTGAGTCAGGGCTTCTCTTGGCTGTGTGGGGATTAACAAGGCTGTTTTCCTTGTTCCTGCAGAGCGTGGTGAAGCTGATGCGGGGGCTGCTTCAGTGCATGATGAGACAGGTAGGGGCTGGGAAATGCCTCCGAGAGTTGAGTGGTCTCCTCAAGGGAGACCCCCTTCCAGTGAGGCTTGAAATAATCTCGGACTTGGCATCTGTCCCTGATGTGATGGAAGTCCCAGTGCTGTGGGCCGGTGGCCAGTGGAGCCTTTGCCAGCTGCTCCTTGTCTTGTGGTCTGGCTGGCACTGGGACTCCACAGCCCTTCTCCCTGAGGGGGTTTGGGTTGACCCTTTTCTCTCCACACGGTTCACCTGTAGCTGTCGTCTGCAGTCCCGAGCGCACGAGGGTGGCGCTTGAGCCTGCATTCGCTGCTTTGCTGTGTGGAGGTGCTCAGCCTGGGGCCTGTAGGGTTTCTGCCCTGTCAGGCATGGCTCCGCATGCTGGGCTAAAAGCGTGGGGCAGCCCTTGGCTGCCAGACCTTTCTGGAGACAGGATTTGATAAACTCCTGTATCTCCTTGTCCTTCTCGAGGTCGACAAAGTGGAGGCGTTCAAGTACAGCCAGAGCACCAGGGACTGCCTGCATGCCAAGTACAACACCCACACCTGTGCCACCGTGGTGGGGGACCACGAGTGGGGTCACCTACAGATGGATGCCACCTCCCTCTACCTGCTCATGCTGGCACAAATGACAGCCTCAGGTGATGCTGTTGGGGCATTTGATCAGCTTTGAGTGTGCTGATCTCCAGGGCTCTCCACATTCTTGGTCTGGGTGCCAGACTGCTTGATGGCCTCCCAGACCTCCCTGTTTTCTTATGTTCACAGCACCCAAAGTGGATTTGTGCCCCTCAATGTCCCTCTGTCTAAGAGCACCCATTTGCCTGAACCTGCAGCGCTGCTTTGGGGGGGTGGGAGTGGAGATGGGAGGATGTGACTCCTGTGGGGCAGGCATGCAGTGAGGAGGAGGGGTCCAGCTGGGATTACTGCAACCTCTTCCTAGAGATGCTTGTGGACTCAGAATGACTCATGTAAATTTCGCCCCCTGCTTCAGGCCTCCACATAATTCACAGCCTGGATGAAGTCAACTTTATCCAGAACCTAGTGTTCTACATCGAAGCAGCCTACAAAACTGCGGTGGGTAGCCTGTGCTGGGGAAGAGGAGCGTACCGTAGGGGTGCCGGTGGTGGGCTGGTGTCTGAGGGCAGCTGTGGGTCCCTCCTGAGCCCCAGCGGGCACAGTCCCACAGAGCCTGCTGGGACCACCACCAACGGATGGGATTAGAAGGGTTTCTGGGTGTGCTGTGAACTGCTACCTGCTTCAACGTGCCACTGCCTCTGCATAGGACTTCGGAATATGGGAGCGTGGGGACAAGACAAACCAGGGCATCACCGAGTTGAACGCTAGCTCTGTCGGCATGGCTAAGGTGAGCCAGGGAGAGGTGCTGGGCAAGCACCAGTGGCCCTGTGCTGCTTTTTTTACAGGGAAGGCTGGGCACGTTGAACTATTGAGGCTCAGTGTCCCATGCAGTGATAGGTTCCTGGGGAGGAAGACTTTTCCCTTTCTGAGTTGGGATAAAACTATGCCACTCTTGCCTGAGTTTTGCCTGAATGGGGAATGAGAAATTACTCGGGGTATGTGACAGAAATGTCCAGGGTCCTGTTGATGTCTGGCTACCTGTGACTTTAGAGATGTGGTCACGTTCTGACCAGGAGTGTGTTCTGCAGCCGCAGCAGGGTTTAAATTTATTTAAATTTAGCGTTACACAAAGTGACTGCCATGGGGTAAGACCTCTTAGAGATGAGCAGTGTGGTGGAGGACTTGTTGCTTTGAGTCTCACCCTGCTTGCAGGCTGCCCTGGAGGCACTGGATGAGCTGGATCTCTTTGGAGCAAAGGGAGGCCCACAGTCGGTGATACGGGTGCTGTCAGATGAAGTGCAGCACTGCCAGGTGAGACCTGCACAGGCTTTACACTGTTGCAGGATGAACTGTGATCTGCTGGGTTTTCAGTGTGAACAATGCCCAGCCTGGAAACCTAACCACCCTCCCTCCCCTTCTTCCAGTCCATCCTCCACTCGATGCTGCCCAGGGCCTCCACATCCAAGGAGGTGGACGCCAGCGTGCTCTCTGTCATCTCCTACCCAGCATTTGCTGTGGAGGACAGCGAGCTGGTGGAAATCACCAAGCAAGAGATCATCACAAAGCTGCAGGTGAGCGGCTCTGCCCTTGTCTCGCTTTTCCCAGGAGACAGCTGCAGGCCAACTGTTGTAGCCCTTTTCTCCCCAAAAACGTGTTCGGGGGGGGGGCGGGGAGGGTTGCTGGAGCATGTCCTCTCCCAGTCTCAGTGTCCCGTGTGCTGTGGCCCGAGGCTGTGATCATAGTGCCTGAGCACTAGGTGCGCAAGTGAGAGGGTATTTGGCTGGAGGACACCACTTCCCCCTATGCGTCTGCATTGAAGGCACAAGAAATCTCATGCTGTGCTTCCTGCTCAGCGCCTCTTTCCCTCCCTTCCAGGGGCGCTATGGCTGCTGTCGCTTCCTCCGGGATGGGTATAGGACCCCCAAAGAGGTGAGTGTTCCCAGCCCAGCTGCCTGCCAGAACTTGAATGCCAAGCAGTAGCTCCCCCAGGTGCAGTGCAAAGGCTGTGGTGGGGACTACTGAGGAGATAAGCACTCTGGATATCCCCAGGTAGTGTCACAGATTTGGGCAAGGCTTCCAAAAATGCCAGAGCCCATTGCAGAGTGCAGAGTACACCCCACCAGTGCTCATAGCAGATGGGCAGAGGCTGTGTCTGCCCCCATCTTGGGACCTGGTGTTGTGTCTCTTGGGACCTGGTGTTGTGTCTCTTAGGCTGCGGGAAGATGGAACCACTGCCCTCCGTGGGAAACCTGCTGAGGTGGGCCCTTTCCCTGGCTCTCTCAGGGCTGCACAAGACCTGAGCAACAGCTGGAGGCCTGTGCAGGTGACCATGCAGTGCTCCTCCCTGACAGCCTTGGCTCTGCAGTAGCACTGGAGGTCACAAAGATGCTTCTGCGTCTCCCAGGACAGCAGGCAGCTTGTGTACTGCCACGCTTGGCTCTCAGTGGAGCCAGCAGAGACTTTATTCTGCTGCTTTGGGGAGGGAAAACAGGAATTTTTTATAAGCAACAGTTGCATTTGATAACCACAGAACCAGGAGATGGTACCTGGAGAGTGACACCTCTCTTAAATCACCACCAGCTGTTGGGCCCATAACCTGGTGGGGCTCCTTTGGTCATGGGTGTCTCTGAATGCTTCTCCTCTGCTGTGCCTCTTCAGACCTGACCATAATAGGCAGCAGAGTAGCAGCATCTCCAGTCTGACTCTCCTAGCGCTCTCAAGCTTTGCCAGCGTGCAAAGCCATGGGTTACTTGTGGGGAGCAGGGAGGCCAGGAAGGGCAGTAGTGCCTGCAGAGGCCCTGCAGCTGCCTGGAGTCAAATGGGAGCTTGTGCCCAGAGTGCACTACAGGAAACATCTGCTCCCTCTGTCCTTGCTGTCCCCTCTGCCTGACAGTCTGCTAAGGCCAGCTCTCTCTCTGTAGCAAAAAGGTTTAAAGCAGTTAGCAGGGAGAGCTGAGCATAGGTCTCTTGGGGCATTACACCATGCACATCTGGGGTGGGAGGATTCAGCGAAGGCAGCTCTTCTTCCTGGCCTCATGCCTTGTGACAGGCTCACAGTCACACCAGATGGCTGAGGGACCCGGCTCTCTGTCCCTGCATGACCAAGTCCTTGCACCCCGCTGGGCCAGCCTGGTGACGCTTGAGGCAGCAGGTGCTGAGGGGCTGGGGCAGAGCAGGCAAGGTGGTGGGGATGCAGGTGTCCCCAGTGCAGCAAGGGGGACTGTTGTACCAGGCTCTGGGGTGCTCTCCTGGACACTGTGTAGGCTCACTTTGGCCAGAAAGGGTGAGTCCCATTGGCATCATTGCCAGGGGGCTTGGGAGGGCATGTTTGATGGAAAGGACACAGCCTGGAGGTAAAACTGCTTTTGGCTCTGTCTCAGCCATCATCTGCAGATGAAGACTGGGAGGGCATTTGAGTCTGGGGTCTTGGGGGGAGTAGGAGCCCTGTCAGTTTGAGAAGATCCTGCCAACCACCACTTGCCTTGCTGTCACACCTTCCCTGCAGGACCCCAACCGCCTGTACTACGAACCTGCTGAGCTGAAGTTGTTTGAGAACATCGAGTGTGAGTGGCCCCTCTTCTGGGCATACTTGATCATTGATGGGATTTTCAGTGGAAACATGGAGCAGGTAAGGGAGGCAGCACCTGCTGGGCTGGTGGAAAGAAGTCCCTGGCAAGGGAGGTGTAGGGGGGAAGGATGCAGGGAGCCATTACCCAGGGAAGATCCCCTCCCTTCTATCCTCAGGTGCAGGAGTACCGGGAAGCCCTTGAGGGAGTTCTCATCAAGGGGAAGAATGGGGTGCGCCTGATGCCAGAGCTGTACAGCGTCCCGCCAGATAAGGTGAATGATCCTGAGCTACGATAGGAGTGGGAATGTCTACCAGATAATTAGGTTTTAATTGCTTATTAAGTCAAATCATTAGTAAAGCAGGACATGTAGTGCATGAAAACCCTGTGTGAAAAAAGTGTGGATTAGAGCTGTTATAAAACCATGTTGAATAAATAAACTGCTTTTTTTACCTAAGGCATTTCTTGCCCCCATACACAAGGATGCTTTGCTGACAGTCTGCTAGCCTGGAGTCAGAGTCCTCTGAGAGCGCAGGACATGTGAAGCTGGGCTGAGGAGGTTGTGCTGAACTCCCGTTCAGTGCTGAGGGTGTTTGTGTGGGCCTGAGCTGGGAGCAACAGCTTCTTGGTACCCAGGTGGTGCAGGGAGATGCTCTCCCCGCCAACATCCAAGAGCATTGCCCTGGTGCTCCTGGGGCATGTCAGTCATTCCTGTGGGGTGGCCTGTGTTGGGAACTCAAACTCAGTCCGAGTCCTTTATCTGTTATATGTCATGGGTGTCTGGGGCAATCATGAGAAGAAGGGAGGAGTGTAGCCAGGATGTTTTGGACCCTCTTTGGCAAATGCTTTTGTAGGCTCTTGTGTTAAGCCTTAAACTGCTGGACTTCAAAATGCAATGATGATGCTTCCTTCAGCATCATGTGTCTGTGGATCCTTCACTGTCGTCCTGGCTTATCTTCCAGGTGGACGAGGAATACAGAAACCCCCACACTGTGGACAGGATACCCATGGGCAAGCTGCCACTCATGTGGGGGCAGTCCCTCTACATCCTGGGCTGCCTGATGGCCGAGGTATGGTCACCCCTCGTGATGGGGAGGACTGTGGGGCCAGGCTATGAGCTCCGAAAGGGCAAATGCTGCCACTCTGAGCTCTGAAAGAACAAATGCTGCGACCCTGAGCCACCTACCATGAGGAAGTTGTCACCTCCATCCCCCAGGACCTCTTAGAAGTGGGTTGTTTGTAGGCATTACCCATTCTGCCCTGCCCATGAAATGTTCATCTCCTCATCTTTCTTTTTCCTCAGGGGTTTCTAGCTCCCGGTGAAATAGATCCCCTCAACCGCCGTTTTGCGACTGTCCCCAAGCCTGATGTGGTGGTCCAAGGTAAGGGAAAGGGGTCAGTCTCAAACCCCGGTGCCAGGCAGGCCTGGAAACTCTGCCCATGCAGAATTCACCGGGGTGGCTCTGGGGTGGCTCTGCTTGCTGATTGGCAGCCAGTGTAACCAGATCTCAGCCCTAGTGAGGTGGGTATAAGATGGGGTGCAAGTCCTTCCACTCCACTCTGTGTTACCCTAGAGAATATCACCCGCTACAGGCTCCTCTGCAGAGAAGTTGAAAACTGTCTTCCTGCAGGGAAGGCTTGGGTGTAGGGAGTGTTAGGAGAAGCAGGGCAGACCTCTGCAGTGAGAACTGATTCCCAGAGGGACCCCAGACAGCTGCCTCTACATGATGTGGCACCTTGTATGTGTCCACAAAGGCCAGGGGT
Organism: Gallinago jamesoni; assembly: GCA_025769975.1. Taxonomy (NCBI): domain Eukaryota; kingdom Metazoa; phylum Chordata; class Aves; order Charadriiformes; family Scolopacidae; genus Gallinago; species Gallinago jamesoni. The sequence goes on along the minus strand of JAOQGH010000062.1, from coordinate 58,438 downwards.
AATGCTGTCACCCTTGTGCCCCTGCCATACTGAGCCTGTCCTCTCTCCTCAGTGTGCATCCTGGCAGAGACGGAGGGGATCAAGGCTGTCCTGAGGAAGGAGGACATTGAAGTGGAGACTGTGGCAGAGGTCTACCCCATCCGAGTGCAGCCTGCCCGCATCCTCAGCCACATCTATGCCAGGCTGGGTGAGCTGGGTTCCCTTTCCTGCAGCAAAGGGGATGCAGAAGTGTCTGTCCCATCCCCTGGTACTCCTGCTTATAGGTGATAATGTCCTGCCTTCCTGCTGCCTGCTGGGCTGGTCAGGGCTCTGCCACCCGTTCCTGGGCCTGGTAAAGCTACTCCTGCACCAGGAGAACTGGGGTGGCTGGCAGTGCTGTTCAGAGTGATTCTGAAAGGGATAAAGCTTTGGCGTTGCATTTTCACAGTGGTGACAGGCAGAGGCTCTGATCCATATAGGATGGAGCTGGTGTGGGCAGGAGCCAGCGTTTGTTCCTGTTCCCAGATCTCCATGGGGGAGGCAATTGAGACCCCAGTCTGGCAGTCCTTGGTTGAGAGCACCTGTAGCTCAGGTGGGATGGCTTTTGTTAGAGGGCTTGGTGTGAAGGGAAGGTGTGCTCCAGAGAACTGCACACTCATTCCCTGACACTGCGACCCTTTGGTTGCTTGTTGTGCAGGAGGTGGAGATCCAGCCTGGGCCAAAGGAGAAACCTGACCCACCGCAGGCTACACACGCTGGCTAATTTAAGCCACCGAAAGGCCAAGTGTGACATGGGCAAAGGGAGCAGGGGAGCAGCCTGGCAGCTGCCAGGGCTGACACCAGCAAGGGGCAATGCTGCTGCTGCACTGTCCTGGGCTCTGGGAGTAATCCAGGAGCAATGGGAATGCTAGAGCTATCAGCTTTGCGGGGCCAGCCCTGTGCAGGGGGGATCCCCCGGCCCTGCCCCAGCTTCTGACACCCAGAAGGACCTGGAGGTGTGGCATGTTGTGGAGGTCAGGACAGGCCATATGTCCTTGTTTCAGCAGGAGTTCCTGGGGAGGGCCTGGGTGTCTCTAGCCCCCTGGGCAGGGCTGGGGTAAAGATTGTCCCCTAGAGCTGTGGCAGCACGATACAGGCTTCTGGGGTACCCCGACCGTAAACCAGCCTTTTCCTGCTGCCTGGTAGCACTGGGGCCTATCTCTGGTTGCTGCTGCATCCCTTTTCATGAGGGGGCTTACACTAAAACCTCCTCTTCCTGTCCCTCTAGGCCGCAACAAGCAGATGTGCCTGACAGGTCGGCCCTACCGTCACATGGGCGTCCTTGGGACCTCCAAGCTCTACAAAATCAGGAAGAACATTTTTACCTTTACCCCACAGGTAGGTGGCATTGCACAGGCTTATTTCCAGCAGCTCTGAGGTCTGGAACTGGGCAGGAGGTTTCTCCACTGTCCTGAGCACTTGAGTTATTCTCTGTCATAACTCAAGAATAACTGGAGTTATTCTCAGAGGGTTCACCCTCTGAACAGCCTGGGAGGGCAGAGCAACACCAGCTCTGTGGTGTGAAGCAGCAGAGTTGGTGGTCCTGCTGGTGTGTGTGCTGGGAGGAGATGGTTTCGGCCTTCTGATAATCAGTGTTGGGTGAAAATTTCTTAGCTTTCTGTGACAAGGACAGCAGGAGGAGGCTGATGGCAGGATAGGGACCCCTCTGTTCAGCATGATGTGGGGATGAGTAGGGTTGTGACCACTGGGGGAAGCCCATATTTGCTTGGGATAGGCACATTGTGGAGCAGCTGTCTGGGGCCTGGCTGATGTTGTAGTATTATCTCCTTGTAGTTGTTGGTGGCCAGTAGCTGCCCTGGGGTTGTGGGTCCCTTGCTAGACTCTACTGGCACATATCAGGGGAGGTGGGATGAGCTGTGGGTGCAAAGGAGCATCTCCCCTGGGTGCACTGTCTGGTTGGCCTGGATGAGTGCCTGCAGGAAGGTGTGGGTGGCACTAAAGGAACCTGGTGGCAGCAGGGCCACTCACGTCTCTGGCTCTCTTTGCAGTTCATAGACCAGCAGCAGTTCTACCTGGCTCTCGACAACAAGATGATTGTGGAAATGCTGAGGACGGACCTCTCGTATCTCTGCAGCCGCTGGAGGATGACCGGGCGGCCAACCATCACCTTCCCCATCTCCCACACCATGCTCGGTATAGATCCTCCAGCCTCACAAGGCATTTGGCTAGAGCAGCCTCTGCCGGAGGAAGGGGGTGGGCATATATGGGACTGTCTTGGTAATGGGGACATGGTGGGACTGGAACAGCCAGTAACATCCTGTAAAGAGCTTACTGCTCAAAGGAACCACACTGAGTTGGCAGCTGTCCTGGCAGCTACCAGAGCTGTCTGCCAAGCACTAGAGCCTGCAGCCCAAGGGATGTTTGCTGCCATGGAGGTATTCAGTCTCTGGGCAGCAAGGCTTTTTGGGAGGCCTTTTTGGAGTAGGAACAAAAATATAATCCCCCTTTAAAAGCGTTCTTGAGGCTTTTCATGCATCTTGACTCTTCACTAAGACTAGTGAGACTTGCTAAAGGCTTTCCTAGACAACAGGGAGGGGAGAACAGCAAACCAGAAAGAGCAGAGAGCTGTACAATGGTGTAGAGCAGAACTGGCTTCTCTGAGGCAAAATAGGCTTCTCTGGAGCTGCTCACAGCTTCCTTATGAACTTGGTGCAGGTAGGGGGCTCTGTGTTGCTTTGAGGCCTTTTTGGCTCTACTTGTGTACTTGAAATCCCCTTAGTGTCCTGAGCATGCCCTCTGCTGTGGTGTCTTTGCCCCTGACGGCAGCACCCCCTCTGCTGTCTCGTGTGAAAACCAGGGACAGAGCAGAGAGCTGTTGGGGTTCTGCTGTCTGGTACTGTCAGCTTCAGCCCAAGGTGAAATCTCAGGAGCCTGGAGTGCATCTTGGCCTGACTACTGAAATCCAGCCTGGACAGTCCTGAATTTCCATTCTTGGGTGGTGCTTTTGTTACAAAGCCTGGTTGTCCTTCCCAACACAAGGGTTTGGCTGATGCCATAGTGCTTTGTATGTCTGAGTGCCCACCTGGCCCTATGTTACCTTCTGGGAGCCCGACTGCCTGTGTCTCTGTCCCCAACAGATGAAACCGGCAGCAGTGTGCACCCCACAGTGCTGGCAACGCTGCGGAAGCTGCAGGATGGCTATTTCGGTGGTGCAAGGTGAGTGCAGCTTCCTGCAGTGCAGGAGCAGAGGGGGCTCATGAGGGTACCTCCTCATCCTGAGTATTAGCTGTTGGGGAACAAGCTGTGGAGGATACATCGGGGTGTGCTAGGCTGTAAGTGCACCCTGGGGCTACAATCCCAACAGAGGAGATGCAAGAGAGGGTATATCTCTTCATGCCGTTAAACTCATGGCTGCAGGATCCCTCTAATAGCTTTTGGGCAGCCCTTCCATGCTCACCTGTGGCTGGAGGAGTTGCAGGCAGCTAAAGCAGGCACTGGGGCCTGCGTATGCTCTGTGGCAAGTGCATCTCAGCCTGCCCTGGATCCAGGAGGCAAAGCCAACGGTATTGCCCCCCCCTTCCTCTCTGTGTGACCTCCCCTCCTCTTGCCCAGGATCCAGACGGGTAAGTTGTCGGAGTTCCTGACAACGTCGTGCCGAACGCACCTCAGCTTTATGGACCCTGGGCCAGAGGGTAAGGTCTTTACCAAGAGTTACGAGCTCAGCATTGACAGCTTTGAGGAGCTAGACGCCGAGGAGTGGCTGCATGGCTTGCAGATAGCAGAGGATGGTAAGGGGGAACAGGCCAGTTGCTTCTGTGGCGTGGCAAATGCCAAACTCACCCATAAACCCTTAACACCCAACTTCCCTGTCAGTGTCTGCCACTGCCTTTTTCATACACTTGGGTTTTCACCATGTGTCTGTTCCCATCTGACCCTCCATCAATTAACCTTGTATGGGTGATGCTCGTGGTCACACTGGTGGGGTGGGACTGGGTGAACTGATGCAGCTGTTGTAGCCTCCTGGCCAGAGGGGTTTCTCGGCCAGAGGGGTTTCTCAGCCAGACGGAGCTGAGGTGGGTGGACGTGGCCATGGAGAGTGTGGAGGACACTCTGGAATGAGCTGCTCTGACCTTTGTAGGCTGTTGTGTGGGAAAGAGGCAAAGGCTCAGCAACCGGCCTTGCTCGGAAGATTTGGCTGAGGATCTTAGGTGCACAACTGTTGGTGCAGAGAGTAATGGCACAGTGCTTGAGATGGTGGGGAAGAACCACCATGTCTCCAAGCAATCTCTGAGTGTTTGCCTGAAACCTTTGACCCTCCCTGGGCAGAGCTGCTCCAGTTGGTGCCAAATTGAGGCCTTCCTGCTGTGGACAGGGTGCCTGAGAGGGCCTTGGCCCATCGCAGCATGATGGATCCACCTTGTCTTGAGACCATGGTGGGGTGCAAGTTTTGCTGCTTCCCTTGCAAGTAGGTCTGGGTACATCCTCCTCCTGTGTGACCTAGTGTTGGTCATCTTCCCGGCCTTCCCATCAGTCTGCTCTGCCTCTGCTGCTCCTGTAGCCAACATTTGCACTGCTGTGACTGAATACTTAGTTCTCTCACCTTCCTCTCACTTTGCCTGCGGTCTCCTTGCAGGCTGCACCTGGGCTTCCTCAAGGTTTCTGCTTTCGCCCAGCCCTGATGGGGGACAGGGTCTGCCTGGCCTCTCTACAGCAGCTAGAAGATACTAAATTTAAGTTTTTCCTGCAGTCAGATGCTGCAGCCAGGCAGGATAATGTTCTCAAGCCTGATGTCTGGAGAGCTCCTCCGGCCAAGCCTGCAGGCACTGGCACGAGGCATCCCCACCATGTGTGGAGAGGGGGTGCTGCGCTGTCAGCCTCGGCTGCAGTCAGCAGTTCACCTGGGGCAGCACGCCTCTGCTTCTCTGCCAGTTGGAGAGCAGCAAGGCTTTGCACTTGCCCACTGGCTGGAAGTGCATCAGCACTGCATTGTATTGCATTGCCTTGGCATGGGGCATCTACTGCCTGGGGCATCCCCCTCTCTGTTGGGCAGCACTGTTTTCTCCCAGTTGAGCAGAGACCTCTCCAACCACCCTCCTCCATCGTCAGTTAGTGAGTGGTGGCTCTGACACCCCTCATGTGGCACTGGGAGCAATGAGAGCTGCTGGAGGCTGGGCAAAGAGCAAGGCAGGAGCCGTAACTCCACCTCTTAATTCCTAATTAGAAGTAACTGGTAATTGCTAATTAGAAGTAACTGTTGCAGAACCCATCCTGCCTTGCTCCCATGCTGGACTGGCTCTTGCTGTGCTGGGGTGCTCCTGAGTGGTCTCTGCTTGGACAGGCTGCCCCTGGCTGTGCCTCCCCTTCTTTCCCAGAGGGACAGAGCGTGAGGGTTTCTCTGTGGGGTTTGAGCAGACCTTGCTGTCCTTGTGCAGGTTTGGACCAGACATGCCATAGCCCCATCACTTCCTTTGTGCAGGCGGGACTCAGAGGGAGCCCCTGTTTAGCCCCAGCTGGCAGCCAGTGTCCCAGGCACTGGAGCAGTTCAGGAACGGGGGTGCCATGGCTACCGTGCTTTGTAAGCCTGGCTACTAACGCTGGCTAGCTGGCTGCCAGCACTAGTCCCGCGCTGTCACTTTGTGCAGCTAGCAAAGCTTTGCCCTTGCCAAGGTACAGCTGGGGAGCCCTGCAGGGCCTGGGGATGCCCTAGTGCAAAGCAGCTAAACCCCCTCTTCTTCTGCCTCCCCTTCCAGCGGACACCTACGATGAGGTTGCTCAGTACTTGGACCACCTGCTGCAGCGCACAGTTCCCCAGTCGATCCTGCCTCCCACCGCCCAGCGGGGAGGGCTGAGCCGCTTTCGGGCTGCTGTCCACACCACCCGTGACCTCATGTCCCTGGCGTCCAAGGCCAAGGACCTTCATGTCCAGAGTGAGTAGCTCCAGCACCCTCAGCACCTTCGCTCAAACCCCAGGGTGAGGCTGAGATACTTGGGGAGCTTTCCTAGCTGTGCGATGCTAGGGCCCCAGGGGACTGTGCCGTGGACTGCAGAGCAACCCATGTCCATCGTGTTAGTGCTGGCCGTGGAATATCTTCGAGTTGGTACTTGTGCAGTCCTCATGAAAACTCCTGAGCAATAAGGGCTGGCAGCTCCCCATGGTGTTCCTCTAAGCGGGTGGGCAGGGACTGCTTTTCCTACAGCCAGCTTCTCTGCTGGGACTGCTGGGGGAGCAGAGTGTCAGATGTGAGGTATTTCGGGGCACAACAGTGGTGGCTGGGGTTAAGGAGTGTGCACCAACCTCGGCTTTCTTTTAGATGTTGGGATGTACGTCCCCAGCAAGATCTTCCAGGCATCCCAGCAGTCAGTTAAGCTGCTGAGTTCACCCCACCAACATGACATGGATGGCAAGGTGAGCCCTGTCCCTCTCGGACTGGCCAAGCAGGCCATGCTTTCAGCTGGAGCCAGAGGGTCCTTGCAGGGGTGCATAGGGAACTGGTGTTTGGCAAGGGGGAATATCCATGAGTGAATGGCCTTGGCTCCGTAACCAGACTGTGCTTGGTGTGGGGTGCTGGTGGTGCTAACCAGGAGTGTGGGTCTCCGTTCTCCCAGAGTCATGCACTCCATGCAGAGATGAACCTGCCCCGTGATGAGCATGGCAATGTGGACTGCAAGGCACTGGTGGACCAGCTGCGCAACTGCCCCACATTGCAGGAGCAGGCAGACATCCTCTACATGCTCCACATCCTCAAGTATGAGAAGCTTCAAGTCCTGCTGGCTCAGCCATGCTTGCATCCCAACCCACAAAGCCTGGGGGCTGCTGCAGGGTGAATGGCTGGCTAGAACCCGGCATCTCCTTTACTGCAGGGGGCCTGAGTGGCACACCGGACTTGACAGTGAGCCTGGCCCTACTGTCAAGGAGCTCCTCACAGAGCTGTACGTGCGTGTGGGGGACACACGCCAGTGGGCACTCATCCGCTATATCTCCGGCATCCTCAAGAAGAAGGTGGAAGCTCTGGATGAGGTAACAACTAGGCAGCCAACATCTAGCAGGCTGAGGTCTGTCGGAGGGGAGGCAGTAGAGTGGGCAGGCAAACTGTGCTGCATCAGCTCTCCCTTTGCCTTGTGCCAAGGCCCCAAACCCTGAGCTGCTGGTGATTCCTGGGGTGACCCTTTCTGTCCTCAGGCCTGTACTGACCTCCTTTCTCACCAGAAGCACTTGACAGTGGGGCTACCCCCAGAGCCACGTGAGAAGACAATCTCTGCGTGAGTGTGACACCTCTCCCTCCCCAGGTGTGCTGGGCTGGGGCTGGATGTGACCCTGCTGCTCTGGAGTCTGTGAGCAGGAGCAGCTCTGGGTGGCTGTCCCCAGGCTGTATCGCCGCTCTCTAACTGTACAGACCAGGAGGGAGGCAGGGCTTGCTCTGTTCCCTCTCACCTGCTCTTCCGTTCATCCCCTCCCCAGCCCAATCCCCTATGAGGAGCTCGTTCGCCTCATTGATGAAGCCAGTGAGAAGAACCTCAGTGTGTCCATCCTCACCCAGGTGAGGGACTGGGCTGATGGGGGACACCACAGCTGGGTGTCTGCCTTGGTGAGCAGCAGTGGGATGATCTGCCTCTTCCCCTCCAGGAGATCATGGTGTACTTGGCCATGTACATGCGCACACAGCCTGTACTCTTCGCTGAGATGTTCCGTATCCGTATTGGGCTCATCATCCAGGTGATGGCGACGGAGCTGGCGCACTCCCTGCGCTGCTCAGGTGCGTGCAGCAGGGATGGTGCCCTGGATGGGGTGGTGCTGAGGTGCCTGGGGCCCTCTCAGCCAGGAAGGAGAAGTGCTGTTAAAAATGGGCAGCTTGGCACCAGGATGAAACCCTCTATGAAAGTGCCAAGGTCTGCAGATGGGACTGTTCGCAGGCAGGTGATTTCATGGCAGTCTCTACTCAGGCATGTGTTGGGCTGGCATGGGTCTCTGTTGTAGGCAGTACCTGGCATTAGTGTATGTCCTTGGAGGATGAGCTCCTGTACCAGTGCTTCCCCTGCTAACAAAGCAGGGTGCAGGGTAGAAATGTCACAGGAGGGCTGTGAAGCAGGGCAGAATGTCCCAACTCTGTTTTCTCCAGCTGGAGAAGCCACTGAGAACCTGATGAATCTCAGCCCATCAGACATGAAGAGCCTCCTCTACCACATTCTCTCCGGCAAGGAGTTTGGGGTGGAAAGGAGTGGTGAGTCTCTTGGCTGGGTTGTGAGAGCATCTCTGGGCAAAGCTGGGTACTGGTGTGGAGCATGGCCAGCTCCTGCTGTTCCCAGCTGTGGGGGTCATCCCTGTCCTCCTGCATGTTCAGCACAGTTGCTTCTGCACCTCATTGGCCCAGTGAGAAGCTGTGCTCTTTAGCAGTGTGGTGCTGAGCCAATTTCTGTGGATCGAGCCCGAATCCTATGGCTCTTGGGGCTTTGCTTACTTTGGCACTTGGCCCTGTCAGGCCTGAACCAAAGCAGTTGTGCCGTGCTTATGGATTTCTGGTGATGGTTGAGATAGAGGGAAGGGTGTGCAGAGGTACCAGAGCCTAAGCAGCAACAAGGGATGTCCATGGTACCCACTCTGGATTTCTCTTCTCCTCCAGTGCGATCAGTCGACTCATCGCTCACCACTGCTGTCTCCATCTGTGAGGTAGGGGCTGTCGGGGCCACGAAGCCTGAGCGTGCCGGCATCGTCAGGCTGAAAAGTGAGATCAAGCAGGTGAGGGCATGGGGTGCAGGCTGTGGCTGCCAGGTTTTGTGGGTGACAAGCAGCTACAGGATGGGCAGGATTGATAGGAGAGCAGGAGGGCGCTCGCTCCTGGGCTTTAGAGAGCTTACAGCTGCTTCCAGGAGCTTCTGTTGACTCCGGTCCTGCCCTGGGTGGAGAGAACTGGGATAAATCTGTTAGTGGGGGTGGGGATTGCTCTGGAAGTGCAGTACAGGGGGAAGCACAGGGGTACTTGAGAAGATGCAGGGGTGGGGAGGACCACACAGTGTCCCAGGCGGTGTCCTGGTGGGCCTCTTCCAGCAGCAGAAAATTCATTTCCTTCTTCTCTTGCAGCAACTGGATAAACGTAGGCAGTCTCTGACTGGGAGTAAGGTGAAGCCACTCTGGTCCTCCTGCAGCCTCAGCTTTTATTCCTCATGCCACATACCAGGGCAGCTCCCGAGCATGCATGCGTCTGAGCTTTCCTAAACAAACCTGCTGAGCAAGCTGCAGAAGCAATTAGCTGGCTTCCCCTCTCGACAGGCTCAGGGTTGCTCTGTTCAGGATGGGGAAGGAGGCTGGCTCCCTGGGAAGAGATCGGCATCACTCTTAATATGCGGTGGGGCTGGTAGTGCCCCACAGCCTTCAGGGAGTTCCCCTCTGAGTGGGACCAGCCACGTTTGGACTGGCCAAGGGGAAGGCTTCTCTGAAGCTATGGGTGTATTGGCATTACAACCAGCTGGAAGCTGTGCTCCATAGCTGCTGTGGCTAATAGATCCCATTATACCAACAAAAACTTGCTGAGTGGGATGGTATGGCCAGTTCCCAGTCACCAGCAGTAGCCCTGCTGGTAATCGCTGGATCCTGCATGTAGCCTCCCCAGCTATTTCTTTTCTGCAGGAAGAGGCTTCTGGCCAGCTACAAGTGACAAGGACCTTTTCTGGTGCCTGATGGGAGTCCAGGAGGAGTCCCGAGCTCTAGGAGAGGGCCCATCCTCTGAGACAGGGCCTGCAGGGGACCAGGCTGATGCAGCAGGTTGATGGCTGGCATCGCAGAGGGACCACATATGTGGCGAGGAGGGTTGTCCACAGGCAGCGACCTTGCTGCTGGCATTCCAGTCTGCCTGAGACTAAATCCCTGCCCATGCCAGCAGCCCGAGAGCAGTAGCAGCCCTGCGCCTGTGCACTGACTGGCACAAGTTCACTGTTGCAGCCTGGGGCCCCGCAGCTGCTCCATGCCCTGGCGCAGTCCTTCCCCTCTGATGCTAATCTGAGAATTTCCGCAGCTTGCCTTTCAAAAGTACCTCTTGATCTCCAGCTAACTCCAGCCCCTGGGATAACCGCCCTGTGACCTGAGCTTGGTCCATGTTGCTGCTGCTGTGCTTGCTGTGATGGCTGCCCCACTCTGGCACAATCTGATTTTTGTCTCTCATTTTCCTTTAGCCCCTGAGTTTACAGTCTGTGGATGCCGACCTGAAGTCCTCTCTGGTAACCTGTGTTTGTTGTCTGTCCTGTTTGGCTGCAGAAAGGAGCTGTGCTCTGGGGGGTGTCACAGTGAGCTGGGGCAGCAGGGTGTGCTTTGCAGGGACAGGGCGTGGCAGCTCTACCCTGGGAACCAGGCTGGGTGAGCACTAACTCTTGGGCAGCAGTGGCTGCATTCTCGTGCAGTATTTACTTTGCAGCAGTCTCTGTTGTCCTTGTTTTGTCTGCCCAGTCCGCTGGGCACTCAGAGCTGCTGGGCAAAGGCTCCTTTTCAAGCATGCTGGAAGACCAGGGCAGTAAGGACAGCCGCCAGGGCCAGTGGCAGCGGAGACGGCGGCTGGATGGGGCCCTGAACCGTGTTCCTGTGGGCTTCTACCAGAAGGTCTGGAAGGTCCTGCAGAAGGTGAGCTATGTGTCTAGCTGGCTTTTCTCCATGCGTGTAAATCTGTGGTCCCAGGCACCAGTCTTACCAGGGACACCTTGGACACCTGGGGCTGGGCCCCGATGTTGTGTAGATACGTGCTTCATGGACAAAGCCTGCAGCTGGCCCTGAAAAGCTGGGGAGGAGCTGGAGCTGCCCTGTAGGCATGTAAGACTAACATACTGTGCTGACCATTGCAGAGGGGAACTGGGTCTGCTCAGGTGCTTTATATGTTAGGCAAGCAGGGGCAGGGCTGGAGCCTGGGCTGAAGCAGCTCCAGGCACAGTCATCCTAGGCATGGTAAGCCTGGGAGCAGAGCCCCACGCTGTGTGTAATCACTGGATCCTGCATGTAGCCTCCCCAGCTATTTCTTTTCTGCAGGAAGAGGCTTCTGCCCAGCTACAAGTGACAAGGACCTTTTCTGGTGCCTGGTGTGAGTCCAGGAGGAGTCCTGAGCTCTAGGAGGGGGTTCATCCTCAGAGATAGGTCCTGCAGGGAGGGACCAGGCTGATGCAGCAGGTTTATGGCCAACCTGCTGCAGCATGAAACCTGGCATTGCAGAGGGACCACATATGTGGGCGAGGAGAGCTGTCCACAGGCAGCGACCTTGCTGCTGGCCCTCCAGTCTGCCTGAGAATAAATCCCTGCCTGTGCAGAACTGATGGGAAAGCCCATGTGGCTGATACCAAACTGGTAGAAAAGTAGCGATGCTGTGCAGCGAGTCAGGAGGTGGAGCTGGGGTGTGTGGGCAGCACCCACCAGGGCTCGAGTAGGAGCAAGCTGATGGGCTGGACCTACGTATCCTCGTACACTGCTTCTCCAGGCCATAACCATGGTTGCTCCTTCTTCTTTTGCAGTGCCATGGCCTCTCCGTGGAGGGCTTTGTTCTCCCCTCTTCAACAACCAGAGAGGTAGGAGGTTTATGTGAAGGGGAAACAGGGCAGGTGGGTTGGTGTTGGGCGCTGGGTTGCCCTGGGCAAGTGTCTAGCATAGCACAGGACTTGTGCTGGTGATATGAGGCTCTAGATGCATTTCCTTCTCCCTCCTCACAGATGACCCCAGGGGAAATGAAGTTTGCTGTGCATGTGGAGTCAGTCCTCAACCGTGTGCCCCAGCCAGAGTACAGGCAGCTGCTGGTAGAGGCTATCTTAGTGCTCACCATGCTGGTGGACGTGGAGGTGCACACCATTGGTGGCATCATAGCTGTGGAAAAGATCTTGCAGACAGCCAACGACCTTTTCTACGAGGAGCAGGTAGGAGCCAGGCCTCCACAGACTGCACCCAGGGCTGCTGGCTGCATTCCTCAAAGCTCTTCAGAGTCCATCCCCTGGAGGGTCCTGCCTGTTGTCCCCATTGTGTTCATGGGGCACAGCAAAGATGTAGCATCCTCCTCCCACTGCTCACCATCTGTGTGTCACACTGAGTGCAACAGAGGATGCTGGAGGGTAGAAGCTGGTGAGGGGTCTGCCCTTATTCCTAATGCTGCCTCTCTCCTCCCCTGTCCAGAAAGCCCTGGGTGCCGATGACTACATGCTGGAGAGGGACCCTGTGACGGGCATCTGCAGGCTGCTGTACGACAGTGCTCCGAGCGGCCGGTTTGGCACCATGACCTACCTGTCCAAGTCGGTGGCCATGTACGTGTACGACTTCCTGCCCACCGACGGCTGCTCCATGCAGTAGCTGTCACAGCTCCTCTCCCCAGTCCACAAATGCTGCAGGAGGGTTGTTTTTATACAGCTTTTAAAGATGGGCTTTAGGCTAGTGTGCAGGCAGCCTGTGTAGCCATCTCTCCTCCCAGTCCTGGCCTCTCAGTGGGTGAGGGCTCTCCCAAAAAGCTCCGCAGGAGGCACATGTGCTAAGCTGACCTGTGTCTGCCTGCAGCCTGCAGAGCGAGGGCTGGCAGGGAAAGGCTGAGCTTTGAAGCCTGTTTGTGTTAGACGTGTCTGCATGGCTCTTCCCAGGCCATTGCCCCTGAAGGGGCCTGTGTTTGAGGGAGGTGTAAAGGGCCCCCTCGCCAGGCATGTGTGCTTTGCACTGTAGCTCAAGCTTTCCCTGCCTCAAGCAGAGTTGAGGTTTTTAACCTGTTCTGTGCTGCTTTTTGTTCCAAATCCACAGGGTTATACTATTGTAGGCTGGAGCTCCTGCTCTTCCCGCTGCTAATGGAAAAGCTTAGTTAGGGGAATGCCACCTGAGCCTCTCCCAGCACACCCAAAATCAAAACAGTCTAGCCTGGCCCCCACTGTGCTGCTTGGACACAGGCACCCCATTGTGTCTCCCTCAGGGGAGGAGGTGCACAGCTGGGTGGCTCTGGGAGCCAGGAGCATCCCAAGGTGGGAACAGTCCCCTGTTACCACCACACTGAGCACAGGGTTTCTGGCTGCCTGAGGGATGCTGGTGGCAGTCCCTCTGTGCCCTCTGCCCTGTCTCTGTCAGTGTTGCTGATGGCTAAGTCACAGGTCCCCGAGTGGATATGTGTCCTCTGAAGCAGCTCTGAGATGGCTGCTTGGCTCGGCGTTTGGCTCGGCGTTAGTTGTGCCATCACAGACTTGCTCTAAACACTCAGTTGTGACCTCTGTCCCAGCTCAACAGCCTTGCACAGGAGAGGGGTGGCAACTTCAGAGTGGGTCCTGGGCCTACTCTATCCTGCTGGTCAAACCCCACATAGGATAATGCAGTTGGACTTACGGGGATCAGGCACACCCATCACAAAGTGGTGGGGGAGTGCGAATAGTTTGGGTTGGAATGGACCTTAAAAGGTCATCTAGTCCAACCCCTCTGCTATGACCAGGGACACCTTCCACCAGACCACTTTGCTAGTGGTCAGACTCAGAGCTCTGTCCAACCTGACCTTAAAAGTTTCCAGGGATTGGGTATCTACCACTTCCGTAGGCAACCTGTGCTGGTGTTTCACCACCCTCAGTGTAAAACATTTCTTCCTTGTGTCTAGTCTAAATCTTCCCTCTTTTAGTTTAAAGCCATTACCCCTTGCTCTGTCACAACAGGCCCTGCTAAAGTTTGTCCCCATCTTTCCTGGAGCCCCGTTAGGGACTGGAAGGGGCTCTAAGGTCTCATCTCTGGAGCATCTCTGTGGCCTCCTCTGGCCCTGCTCTAACAGGTCCATGTCCCTCTGATGGTGGTGGTCCCAGAGCTGGGGTCTTCCCAGAGCGGAGCAGAGGGCATCTACAGAGCAGAGCAGAATCCACCCCACCCCCTGCTAGCCACACTGCTGGGGATGCAGCCCAGGATGCAGGGGCCTTTCTGGGCTGTGAGCGCACATTGCTGGCTCATGTCCAGTTTTTCACTCCCCAGCACCCCTAAGCCCTTCTCCTCAGAGCTGTTCTCTTATCCCTTCTGCCCCAGCCTGTACTGATAGCAAGGGTTGCCCCGACCCATGTGCAGGAGACTGCACTTGGCCTTGTGGAACCTCAGGAGGTTCACAGGGTCCCACTTCTTGAGCCTGTCCAGGTCCCTTCTGGATGGCATCCCATCCCTCAGGCGTGTCAACTGCACCACTCAGCTTGGTGTCATCCACAGAATTGCTGAGGGTGCACTCATCCTATTGTCTATGTCATTGATTAAGATATTGAACTGTACTGGTCCCAGGATCACAGAATCACAGAATCTTAGTGGTTGGAAGGGACCTTTGAGATCATCGAGTCCAGCCACGTTAAAAAAAAAACAAAACAACAACAACAAAAAAAACCACACACAAACAAACAACAAAACACCCACCCCCCAAAAAAAAAACCACCCACCAACTAAACCCCACACCCACAACCCCACGCACAACACTCCACCACAAACCAATAATCTTGGCCACTAGAGCATGCCCTGAAGAGCCACGTCTACACGTTTCTTAAATACCTCCAG